>JAGXOD010000011.1:1887500-2542500 GCA_020368025.1 Brachyhypopomus occidentalis | reverse complement strand
CGTGTTTTGGCACAGTGGATTCCAGGTTCTCTTGTGATTACTTACGAAAGACCAGGATCCACTGGAAATGAAGACGAAAAGGACCATTTGCATCCAACAAACCAATGCTGACTCTGAGGAGAAAGAGAGAGAGAGAGAGAGAGAGAGAGAGAGAGAGAGAGAGGGAGAGATAGAGAGAGAGAGAGGGAGAGAGAGAGAGAGTAGCAACCACCCTTAGCAACCTGCCCTGTTTTGGTTCAAGCTCTCTTGTTGCATCAAGATTTCCTAGAAGGCTTATGCAACAAAACATAATGACCGTCGAGGTAGCAGCTGTCACTATGTCAACCAGAACCACCTCGCATGCCCGGCGAGGTCACAGTAAAGGTTCTGCTGCCTGATCACAACAAGTCTCTCCAGCTGTTTGCTTACATTATGAACAAGTAGCACAAGAATGAAATCAGAGTGTGAAAACACTGCAGCTCTTGTAAATATCATGATGCTGGTCATACAGTATGTGGGTGGATAAGTGATACTGTGTCCCTCCTCCCTCTAAACCTACTAGCACCTGCCTTCATATCTTATTGTTAACCATTTTGTTCCATATAATTTATTATTATTTATTATTTTGTTGCTTCTACAGCGAGCTGAACTTCAACTCCCTGCAGGAATTCCCTGTGGCTATCCGCACACTGGCCAAGCTCCACGAACTGTGAGTAACCCAGAGTAACCTTACCCAGTATGCACCTGTTCTACGAGTCCCCTCCACCAGGGTCATCCGGCTTATTACCCCACAGCAAAACTCCTTTACAGCCTAGAAATACAGTCCCATACGACCTCCGGCAGCAGAAGCAGATGTTGTGAGATAAGTGTGTAATCTCTTCCGTCTCAAGTGTCCTGAGAGACTGTGGGCCTGCGGCTGGCCCGGGACAGGTGGCCGTATATGACACTGTGCATGTTTACATCAGCGCACCCCACAGACAAGCAGCTAGCAGCCAAAAGCTATAGCATACATCTGGACTGATTACAAAAACGTCCCTCAAGCAGATGCTTTACACACCAAGACCAGTACTAGTTTCCAAGACCAGTTTCTTAAAGCATGATCAGACAGGTAAACATTTAAGACGGATGGAGTTTACAGAGGGGCTCTACCTAGTGTTACGTTTTTGCAGTTTTTTCCAGAAGGTGACAGGCTTCTCTGAAGCCATAAAAACTCATTTGACATGTAGTTCCAGTGAGGAGTAAAGGGCGAACACAAAAGCTCTCTGCCGGTGCTAACGTGGTGTGCCAAATATTCCATTTATGCCTTTCCTCAGACTGTTGTGTGATTCTTCAGCCTGTGCCTGAGACGTAGCTCTGTCTGTAACCGAACAGTAGTACCGCATGCAGTGTGTATTTGTGGGCCGTCTCCAGTAGAATATGTGATCCAATACCTGTTCCTTCAACAGGGGTTTCCACGACAACAACATCAAGGCAATTCCTGAGAGGGCATTCGCGGGGAACCCTATGCTGCGCACTATGTGAGTTGTGCGGTGCTCGCGGCCTCTCGAAACCCTCGAGCGGCAGGAATGCAAAATCAGCAAATATGCAATATGCAAAATTTATTATTATTAATAATAATAATAATAATAATCCTTATTTGTATAGCACCTCTCATGCATACATGCAACTCAAAGTGCTTTAAAGACAATCTATAGACAATCTATAGACAATTTTTTATTACAATAAGTTTAAAATAAACATTAAATTAAAAGTAATCATTAAATAAATAAACTTCTATTAAATAAATAGAAGAAAGCAGACATAAAATGTAATTGAATCATAATTAAATAATAATCATAAATAAATTATTTAATAAAATGATCAAGTCATAGAAACTCCCTAAAGAAAGGCAGATGTAAACAGGAAGGGTTTGAAGCTCTGTGCAGGGAAGATATGTCTGAGCTCCTCAGGAAGACTGTTCCAAAGCTTTGGGCCATAGTCGCTACAAACACCCTCTTCGATCTTTCATTTGCTATGTTTCTCCCTATTAAATGTCAGCAAACCAAGGAAATAGATAGTACAAATAAATTCTGAACAACACTCTTCTGGACATCAGATATGTGTGTTATGCGAATGTGCATTAACAAGTAATCCACAGAGTTTGGACCCGTCCCTTCTCCTCATCATCGACTTCCCTGCGGAGTTCAGTTCCAACATTAATCCAACACACTGGGTCCGTCTAATCCAGGCCTTCAGGCAATCTGAATAGAAGAGCCAGGTGTGTTAGATTGTAGTTGGAACAGCAGCGTTCTGGCTAGTGCATCTCTAGGAGCAACAGGCTGGAATGGGACTACTTGACTGGTTTTACTGATTGGGCATCTGCCACTTCACTTAAAACTTGCACATGAGACAATGTGGATCCAATCCACCAAGTGTGTGAGCGCACAGATGTTTTGTGGAGTGTTGTGTGAGATCAGCAAGGTTTGGTTAAATATTACCATGATGCCCATCTCACTGTCACTCCTGTCTTCCCTTTTAACCATCACAGTTTCTGTTGCTTTACAACTCATCAACATGCATGGTTTAGTCCTGATCTGGATTTCATTAACCTGACCTCTAATGAGTTGATTATTGCATTAAAACAGAGACTGATACCCGTAATACCCAGAGAGATCAACAGACCTAACCATCCTCCTCACAACCTTTTCTCCCCAGTCATTTCTATGAGAATCCCATCCAGTTTGTTGGAAGATCTGCTTTCCAGTTCTTGCCAAAGTTACACACTCTGTAAGTATAGCTATTATAAATTCCCACTGTTTACATGTGCAAATACCAAGTGTAATATTAACAAGTCCAGACAAGCATGAGCTTTTCATCAAATTTCAATTCATTTTAGCCTTTACATACATTACATTGTTTCCATATTTATATACAGCATGATATGAGATCAATGAACTCCTAATGTTATCAAAGTCTGTTTCAGTTATGCTCCCATAAACACAAACAAAATTATCCTAGTTTTGAAGCGAGATTGAAAAGACACACATAGTAAAACAAAATAATTCTCTATTGCACAGAAGGCTCCGCGTGTAATTGCAGTAGACCATAACATGCAGTGTTAGCCTTTGTTAGCACAGTGAATTAATGAGTCGTTTAACCTGGTTTCAGTTCGCTCAATGGTGCCACTGAGATTGGGGAGTTCCCTAACCTCAAGGGAACCACCAGCCTCAGAGTCCTGTGAGTACACACACGTTCCTCTAGTGATGTTGAACTTTATACAGTCACAGTTCTGCTTTTTAAAGCTTCAAAATAAAGATTTATATTGTTTTATTAACCATTACAGCTGTAGAAAGAGACAGGCTAACATACATTACAAATTCTGGACAGTTTTATACATTTACTGACAAATTAAATAACATAATACAGCAAATTATATACAGTACATACATGTACAGTCTCTCTCTCTCTGTTACACACACACACACACACACACACTCACTCAGGTGTTCTTTCTGTTTTTCTTTCAGCACCCTAACAAGAGCAGGTCTCACCAGCCTACCCTCTGACCTCTGTCAGCAATTGCCCAGTCTCAGAGTTCTGTGAGTTCAATAGCTCTGCACTACTGACAGAGTCCCTGCTATACTTACAGACTCAATATTGCACCCACAGACTTACTGCTGTGCCTACAGACTAATAATACCTACAGGCACACAGACACACAGAGGAAACCACAGTGACTATGGCATTCACAGGCTCGCTGTATTATCCACAAACTCAATACTGCATCCACAGACACACTACTGCACTTAATAGACATTAGTGCTCAGTGCTGCACCCACAGATCCAGTACTACACCCACAGATCCAGTATTACACCCATAGATCCAGTACTGCACCTACAGATCCAGTACGGAAGTCCCAGTAGTAAAGCTTCCAGTAGCAGGGTGCACACCCCTTGTGAATAACATCACTTAGGGAAAACCACAAGGGGCAAAGCGTGAAGGATGAATCAGACTGTTAGAAAGGGCATGCAGACCTGACCTGCATGCTGGTTTCCATCATATAAGCTGCCTTAATTCAAGCATCAACATCATGTCAGTCACCACAGTCTGAGTCCAAGCTGTTATGATCAGCTCCATGGCACGTTCATGGCCTGAGTTCACTGTGCTATGTCTATGTGGGTGGGTCTGTGTTCTGCAGTGAGCTGTCTCATAATGCCATTGAGGACCTGCCAAGTTTTTTCCCATTGTGCATCTCTTCAGGAAATGTAAGTGAAGGAGTCTATTATTTATTTATTTATTTATGCAAACTTAATTTGTTTTTTCTCCTGCTTCAATTGTCAGGGCTGCACTGCACTTATCTCACAGCAACATTTCCCCCTTATGGTCATATGGGAGGGGTTGTGTGTGGCCGTGTGTGTGATGAGGTAAGAGTTGCTTTGTGCTTTGACTCTGTGCAGTGGGCTTCAGCACAATCGAATCCGATGGATTGGTAGGGAGACCTTCCAGCAGCTGACGTCCCTCAGCTCTCTGTGAGTTCTGCTGTCCTCTCACCACAGCTCCCAGTATGCCTCCCCAGCTCATACTGGTCTGTCTAGCATCATCACAGGCACCTCATGCACTTTCATGAATGTCACCACCCTTATGTTTTATTCTAAGTTCCAGTAAAATGTGTGTATATTTGCATTAAAAATATAAAGAATACATTAACTTTGAAAGTAAGTGCGCATCTGTGCATATTAATACTGATGTGAACATCATCGGCTTGATGATCAACTCTGATCAACACTGCCCTCTAGAGGCCACTCTAGAGGAACACAAACAGACAGTGTCTGCATTAAGGCTACTTACTGTTTGTGCTTAGATGTTTGATCAGTACTGGTACGTGAACAAAATGAACTATGTCAGCAAGAAAAAAAAATCAGATGTTGATAAATGAAAAAAAAAAAATTATTTTATATTTTATTTTATAAAAATATTAAATATATTTTGTTCAGGACTGTGAAATTAATCTTTTTGGCTGTTCATTGTGAATCGTACCCAGATCATCCCCAGAACATGAGTTAATTTTCACAGAGATGAAGAGTCATTTCTTGTGAATACACACAGGGATCTAAGCTGGAACAAGATTGAGAGAATCCACCCTGAAGCCTTCGCCTCTCTCCAGTCTCTGCTTAAACTGTGAGTACCCGTCTGTCTTTGGCACACGGTGAAGTGACGTGAACCCTTTATTTAGTCAACACACTTCATTAAAGAACTACAGTTGCAAAAACACAAACAACCAAATCTTATTTCTGTTTTGTCTTAATGGCAACAAACACTATATGTCTCAGCGCCCCATTTGGGACTGACATGTGTAAGAGCGAAAAAGAAGAATGAGCAATGAAATGAAATATCACGTGAACTTATCAAAATGTTTGTTCTTTAATATATTTAAATATATTCTCCATCCTGCAGATGTTTAGTAATATAAAAAAATGAAAATTATTATACCCACTCTAGCTAGTGGTTAGCAGATTATGGCTTATGATGACAGTATAGTTCAACAAGACATGATCTTACATCGCCTGTGAGAGGAATCAGTGGAGATTGCCTGTGGTGACTCAGTGCTTTGTAACCAATGATCATTAAAGAGTATTACATTACAAACATCTGTCCATCCTGCATCAGACATTAGGACCTCACAGAACGTATGAATGTATGGTGACACAAGTACTGTGTGAATTGCTACAGCCAATAGTATATTTGTCAGCTTGTCCTTCTGCTCTTGCCTTACACTCTCTCTCATTCTCATATTCTCTTTATAATATATATATATATTTTTTGTCATAAAGGATTTAAGTCCCTTTACTGTAATGTGTGACTTGATGACAACTGTGGTCTTTACAAATGTGCTCAAGCAAGAAAAACGATGTAACTTAGCCTGGCACGCGGCTTCACAATGGTGTAACGCGTGTCGTCCGCAGGGACCTGGCACATAACCAGCTGACCAGTCTTCCCCAGGCTGGCCTAAGCAGCCTCACGCATCTGAAGCTGAGGGGGAACAGGGCACTGACCAACTCCTTCCAGAAGGAGGATTTCCCGAACATGAGGTATCACAGTGGTTTCTACCCCCCCAGGCTTCATGAATGTTTAGTTTGGGAGCCTCGTCCAAAAATGATCACAATCCAGACTGAGACACAGAGACAGTACAGAGACGGTACGAGACGTGAACGTTTTCGGCACTGCAAGGTTTTGCGAGAATCGGAAGGATTTCGGCATGACCACAAGGCTTGGTGATGAGATATGAATGTGTCGGTGGATCGAGGGGCCAAGATTTGCTCTAAACATCTGAGATTTCTGCTCAAAAAAGGCTCTTTTAAAAAAGCCTTTGGTTTTAAACGTGACAGATGAACTGCCCTGCAAAATGAATGCGCCTGTGAGTCTTCATGATCTAAAACTGGATGCACGCTCATTCCAAATGTCGTAATGTTCCCATAAAAACTCAGGCTGACTCGTGTCAAAGCTTGAAAAATGCAGCAAATCTTTAAAACTGAATGCCAACAGCTACAACACCTTATTACATGTCTAAGCATGTTTATACTTATTTTACTTTGCATCACCAGACTTTTTTTCTCTTATTTTTAGCTTTCCGGGAAAATAATTACATAAATAGACTAAGATGTGGGTTCTAAGCTTGTATTTGCTCGTCCTGTATGGCTACTGTGAAGTGAATGTCCACTGCTGGACCTGCAGGGTCATCGAGATGCCTCACGCCTATCAGTGCTGTGCGTATGGGGCCTGCGGCAGTCACAAACCAGGCAGCCAATGGGAGGAGCTGATGGGCAGTGAGGAGGATGGCCTTCAGAAGAGAGTGCACGCCCTCTTTCCTATCCACACAGACTGTGAGCACGCAACACCATTCAGCTAAACAGTGAATTCAGACTGGAAAAGCTAACCACGCCCACTTGTGATCTAATTACTAAAACTGAACAGGTTGTTTTAACTGACATGAAACAAACACAGATAAAAACAGTGTGTATGGTCCCAAGAACCTCAGAAGCACAGATGACCTCTATCTGAAATGTCAAATTTCTCTGTGATTCTTGTGATCAATCAATCAATAACATAACTTTATAAGAGGTTTAAAGGGTTCATTAAGAGGTTTGCACATTCTTCATGTGAAAGGGAACTTGGAGAAAGCCACATTATTAGCGCTTTCCACACAGAAAGCTTCAGGCTCAGTGAGTTTATGTATTTATATCTCATCTACAAAGTCTGTTCATCTTTAATTAGAACAGTAAAAACATGTCAGGGCTGTAGAGTAACCGGAGGTCCTCAATTGATGAAATCAAAGCGTGTCTTCTTTTCATGCATTCCTCTGTAAGCAATCCCATCAGGCCTTTGACTTGAAAGGAACACAGTAATTATGCTCTTGACTCTGACTGTTGATTTAAGATAGAAAGCACTATTTAGCCCTTTGATAGATTAAACAGGTTGTTAAAGGAATGAGTTTTAGACATTTATTTGAGGTTCAAAGGGCACTTCTGACGGCCTGTGAATGATTACAAAATCTATTTTCATGTAGGTCAGGATGTTCAATTTCTATTTAGAATATGGTAGATCAAATACAAATTCATTCAAATTCAAATACAAATTCAAAGACAATTTCATCGTAATTTCAAAATTTAAGTGTGGTGGTAGTTGAGCTATGGCCTCCTAACTGTGTGTGTTTTCATTGACAGATGACCTTGAACCTGAAGAATTCCAGTCAGCCATCGAAGAGTCCAAACTTCAGGCTAGCATCCAGTGTACCCCTATCCCAGGTAGATCTAATTAACAAAAGCCTTTAGCTTTATATTTTGGCTTATTTTTACACTTATGCTATCCCATAGAGTAAAACTTTCAAAACATAAATGTTCAAATTATCCAAAGGTAAACTAGGGATAAGAGAGGATTGTTTGTCCATACAGTCAGAACTTGTTCATTTCTTCAGAACTGCAGTCTTAAGGAAGAGTAGTCAGTTTACTCACTCAGTTTACTCGTGTTGGAGTATCGCTGCTTGAAATATGTTTTTATTAATAATGCTTTAAAGTTGCAAATGCTTAAAATCTTTTTTTTATATATTATAATCCACTTAAAATACTAAATACTAAACAATATCCTCTCTCACCATGTTTATATTAGCTACAATAACTACTGTAAAAAAAATCATAACATAGCAAAAATTAGATATATGTTGTTAGGTTAGATTTTAAAAACAGCACTGAAGCAGTTGTAAATTTCTGACATTGCTAAGCTAAACTGGACCCTACTACCATGGCTACTGTTTGACTTTCCCAGGTCCCTTCAAGCCCTGTGAGCAGCTGGTGGACAGTTGGGTGGTGCGTTTAGGGATGTGGCTCATCTCTCTCGTCTCCCTGCTGAGCAACAGTCTCGTCTGCCTCAGTGTTTTCGCTTCTCCCAGCTACCTCTCACCAGTCAAGTTCATCATCGGGGCTATTAGTGCCGTCAACCTGCTCACGGGCCTGTGCACGGGCACCCTGGCGCTGGTCGACGCTCTGACATTCGGAGAGTTCGCCGCGTTTGGTGCCCGCTGGGAAATGGGTGCCGGGTGCCAAGCGACGGGCTTCGTCTCCGTGCTGGCCTCGGAGGCCTCCATCCTCTTCCTCACGCTGGCTGCGGTGCAGTGCAGCGTCTCCGTGTCGTGCGTCCGCACCTACGGGAAGTCTCCGTCGCTGGGCAGCGTGCGAGTGGCTGCCGTGGTGTGCCTGCTGCTCTCTCTGGCTGCTGCCAGCCTGCCAGTGCTGGGGCTGGGGGACTACAGGGCCACCCCACTCTGCCTGCCACCCCCAGTCCCAGAGGCCCAGCCCTCCACCCTGGGCTTCATGGTGGCCCTAATCATGATGAATTCCCTGTGCTTCCTGCTCATCACCAGCACTTACATCAAACTGTACTGGGACCTGATGAAAGGCAACTTCAACAGCGTGTGGGACTGCGCCATGATCAAGCACGTGGCCTGGCTCATTTTCACCAACTGTCTGCTTTACTGTCCCGTGGCTTTCCTCACTTTCTCCTCCCTGCTGGGCCTCTTCCCTGTGAGCGAGGAGGTAGTGAAGTCCGTCCTGCTGGTCCTGCTGCCTCTGCCCTCCTGCATCAACCCCTTACTCTACCTCTTCAACCCCCACTTCCGTGAGGACTGCAGACTCATCCTCAACAGAGCTCAGCTGGCTCAAGACCAGGCCCTCGACTCCTTCGTTTCGGTAGACACGGAGAAGAGCTCGTACGATTCCACTCAGGCCCTGGTTTCATTTCCCTCCGAAACGGACGTGACGCTGGAGGGCTCGGAGGTGGACGGCCGGATCCCGTGCCCTCCCATCGTGCCACTTATTCCATGCCAGCTGTCTGTGATCCTGCCACCGGGGATAGAAACCCCGCGAGACAGCAGGGCCGGACCGACGACAGGAAGTGGTGTGACAGAGGAGGAGGACGCGAGAAACAACAGGCTGGATGTACAAAGAGGAAACTCTTTGTTTCCTGGGGTCTACCGATCCTCCCACCCCTCACGCCATTCATAAGTTCAGCCCCAGAATGCTCAGCTCTCAGGAACTGATTCTGAGAAAAAGACAGACTGAGTTCTCACAAGATGCAGCACCTAACATTTCGCATAATGGACGAAAGCATGACTTTCAGATGAGAGAACTACATGGAACATTTGTGCATGCCACTCATTGGCTGGTTATACAGAAAACCACCTAATATCACAGCGCGACATGACACGTTTCGATCAAGAGATGGGTCACACGTTCATTAACGTTTTGATCAAGAGACGGGACACTCTTTGTCTCCTGCCATCAGCTGGCAATGCGGACTCAAGTAAACCGAGACAGTAAAACAGGGTGTCAGATGGGCACGTTCAGTGGGAAAAGATCTTCCCTAGTGCTCCTACTCCAATTCATCTCGAGCGTTTTGCGGAACATTCATGTTTGAAATATAAACCATGTCAAACGCTCACTCTAATCGCCTGCCATTGATTCTCAAGTCTGTATGAATTCCTGGCTCATAACTGCGGCCCATTATGAATTTGCAGGTCTTGACTTGTTACAGTGGTGTTGAAGACACCTTATGGGAGTGAAAAAAAAATTTTTACTCAGCAGTAAGTTAATACTATTTAAAACTCACACACATAGGTGCATAAAAATGTAGAAAGAAGAAAGTGGAAGAATGTTTATGTAGATTAGATTTCAAACAGTGGTGGCCCTTAGCTTTTTATATGTATAAATCTTGTATAAGAGACTCTCACCCCATGGAGAGGGCTTTGATTAGGTTCAAATACACACCGAGGGCCTCCTTTTCAGAGTTGTAAAGTAGCTAGCTATTATGTATAAAATATAACTACCTCTGAAGTAGCATGCAAATTCTTTTTTTTTTTAAACCCAGTGTTTTTTTCTGTTCTTTTTATATAAAATGTATATGAAATATATAATTTTTATACTGAAATGAAAAATTGAAGCCCTCAGTTTGCAAACCACACACTATTTTGGATGTACATATTTTCATATTACTGTATACATGTGAAAAAAGAATGATTTATTAAAAGTTATTAGTTTCATATGTTATTAGTTTCATGTTCTACTGAGGTCTAAAAACTGTTGGTCTTCATTCCTCACCCTTACATAACTTAAATTTATTATATGAAAATGAATATCATTAAAAGAGATCGCTCAGACACACACACACACACACCCAACAACTATATATCAAACATATGCAAGTTTTTAAATAACTACATGCACACTTTCTTCACTTGGTCCAGATTCTCCTGGGCAGACAGAGCTGCTCTCTTTTGGGATGCCTGGATGCTTTTCTCTTCAGAAGGTTTCTGCTCTGTTTCAGCATCACCCTACAAATATTGAGAGGAAAAATATCACCATAAAGCTTTGTGAAAATAGACAGCTCCCCCTGGTGCTAACACAATGACACAGAAAATCAGACCACCTATAAGAGAAACAGAATTTATTGTATACTGTACTGACAAATCATGAAACAGACAAATGCACTTGTATAAAAAATGGGAATTTCATTAGTGATGTTGATTTCTGTGGTAAATACACATGGCTGAAAAAAGATGGCTGTAGAATATCCTATTAACCCACTAACTGGCAATAACTCACATTTAAAAGTCATGATGTAATTTTTCAAGGTCTTTCAACAAATACTCAAGATTTTGGAATGGGCACGCACATTTACAAGAAAGCCATCCTCATTAAAGAAAAAAAAACCTGGACGATTAAATCCAGAGCTCCAAAGTCAATCCAGAACTTCGGTGTTAATTTTGAGTTCAGTGTTAACAGACTCACAGGCAGCACTGTTTCACACAAACACCAATAATATTAGTAACTAAAGATATGAACAGATAAACTGAAGGGGAAACCTCACCTTAATATTTTGCATTGCATATTTCGCTGTCCATTTCCGTGCCTTTTCCAAATAAACTGCTCTGTTGTACTTAAATTCAGCCGACTAAAGGAATTCAAAGAACAAGAAGCATGAACTCCACAGACTACACAGCTGAAGAGGTGAAAGAAACCAAGGGATAGAACCTGAAAGGGACAACTCACAATGTCTGCCATTAGCGGGTCATCTGGGTTTGGCTCCGACATGAGGACCTGTATAGAGCTCAACACTGTGGAGACGTTCAGGGAGGGCCTCCATGCTCCCTATCCAACAAACCTTACAGTTAGCCAATCACAATTTGAGCCCATCACAAATAAATTATTTGTCGAGTACCAAGTACAAGTTAAGCACAATTTCTTGTATCATAATGCGCACGGTACGTTTGAACAGAAACCCTTCAGCAAAAGTAGTCAATAGACCTAACAGCATAGGATACAACTACAATGTTACAAGATACCTAACATAGTACACGATTACATTTCAAGGGAAGCGTCAGGTTATACTAAACGCTCAATGAAATTTGGTACTCTTACCTTGGGTGGCATTTTCAGTGCATCAAGACAAATGCGCCCAGCATTGTCAATATTTGGATGGTAGATGGGGGTCAGAAATCTCAATTTAGGTGGCTCAAATGGATACCTTTAAACCATAAAACAAACAGAAAACATTACATTCACTGCACAAAGAGTGTATAAATCGTGATTACGAATAAAAAGACTGAAGCGTGTAATAAAATATTAAACACTAGAGCGCGGGAATATCACCTGTCAGGTATCTTTATTTCCAGTGAAAACACTCCACCTTCATACGGAGTGTTGGCACCTCCAACAATTTCTGTCACCAAAAGAGCAGAGGGGTTTAAGCACTGCCACAAGACCACACACACGGGACAACAGACGACGCGGTAAACTAACGCAGGACAAAACGCCGCATGGCTTCGTACTCACGGGCTTGCAAATCATCCGTGCGTCCGTCCACTAACCAACATGAGATCCCAGGTGGAGGTTCCGTGCGTAGAAGCTCCAGCTCCCGTTTCAGGCGACTGTTCCTTTGCATCTTGCTTCTCCGTCTAACTGCGAGAGAACATCCAAAACAAAGGCGTATTTAAAAGAAACTAATCAACCATGGTTACGTTTTAGGAATATACATCGTAACTGGCTAGTTAGAAGGTTAGAGGTTAGAATGACAGCGCCTAATACGCAGCCAGTAAGTAAGTTAACGAAGTTAAAGGGAGTTGGGTCAAGATACAATGTATTAGCTAACGCAAGCTAACTATCGATAAGAATTGATACACATGCACTAGATATGTAGCTCAAAACACGACCTGCCGCTTTATATCACCAAACATGCATGACGAATGCGTAATATAAGTATCTTCAAACAAGCTAGGAATAAACCTGCTTTATTTTACCAGACTGAGCTGCTGCGGGTTTCGTTCACTGTTGTGATTCTCCCCGCCGTTTATTTAAAACGTCAGAGCCACGTGCGTTCGTTCCAATGCATTATGGGTGTTGCAGTATCGAATTAAAAATGGGAAAATACACCGGGGAAAACTTTTCTCTTGATTATAATTGAAAAGAATCAGTTTCGCTTTGGATATTTTTTGTGTGTGTGCAGGTTAAGTGTATTTTGGTCATTCATTCATTTGATATTCATTGAATCAGGGAGTGTGCCCGTCACCAATGTACCTCAATTAACACCGAACCGTACTACGTCTGTAAAATGACCGGTAATACTCTCCCAGTGCCGTTAGGTGGAAATGGTGATAGCAAGTAGTCTAATTAAAAGACTCATTATGGACACAACTGAATAAGAAGCGTATTGTCGGTTCTAGGGATGATATTCTGTACAATAAGACAGTAATAATAAGTAATAAACATTAAATTCAGTAATCAGTCCACAATTTAACTAACTCAGGTTATTATGCACATCTATAAGATCTATATCTTCACTTACCATTATATTCGCTCTATTGTGACAGAGGATATGACCATAAAATATGACCATTTAATCCCATGTCATGTTTCTATGTGGCATCATTTAATTGCTGCTGCTGCTTGTATGTGTTTGGATTCGGTTTCTGTAACTGTATGTATAACTATATTCACCCTGCAGCCAGAGCTAGACACTCAGGTGGCAATATTTAACCAGAGGTTATGTTTAATACACTGTTTGTGATGCTATGAAGAGGCACAAGAGCAGACTTACGCCATCTGCTGGATGCAATGTTACACTGATTGATACGCTGGACTATTTAATGATGAGAATAGGGAATAAATAAGTTTTAAGTGAATTAATTATGGACTGCAGTTTGACTCATTCCTGTGAGGTGGACAAAGAGTTGAAGACAGACTGAGGAAAATCCTCTGCTGTGGTATCTCAAGAACCTCCTCATAGCCCTAGATACAGTGTCCAAGAATTTCAGTGACTCCACAGTCAAAACCATAGAGCCATTGATTATCTCTAGAGTCTTTAGGGGGTGTTGAGCATCTGGTGGTTTAAACTGCTCTAGCTGCCTGACTTCTGCAGGCACTCATCACTGTTGGTTATGAGGCGGACCACAATTTATAAAAATGTGTCCAGGTAGGTTGAAGACATGTCTGAGATTAATGTTAACTTCACTAGTTAGAAGCTAGTATATTAAAAAAAAACTAGTCCATATACGATGAATTTATTTTTAATTTTTGAATTTTATATTTTGCGTGTCCCAACTATATAAAATAATGATTATTCTAGAATTTTACATTAGGGATGTTACATGAAGTAGCAAACATTCCTCGTGATTCATTCAAATTCACGTTGCCCTCCACTCTCTTACATGCACTAGCGAGATGTGAGGACATAACTTAATAACACATTAGTTACAGAAACGAAACATCTTACTATGGTTATATGACTATCTGAACGTATTTAACATTAATATAACGTATATCATACAGAAGAAAACAAAGACCAGCCTACACGTAGTGGCGTCTTTTTGTGCTTCTTTATGTTCCACCTTAGTTGTTTGTTTGTGTGTCATTTATTTTATGTCCTATCATACACCAGTAAAGGCCTTTTTCGAACATCACTTTATTGTTGTGCTGCGTCCATCCTTCTGTCTGCCAACACGCACACGTTACTCCCCTTTCACCAGAACATCTATGGTGAGGTGGACTTTGTCTCCGATATTTGGTGGAACAGATATATGTTCCCTTTCTTTTAACAGGTCTGGTCTCTCCTGCCCCTGCCCCCTGCGCAGACAACCCAGACACCGTCTTCGTCTTCTGCAGGCGAAATGTGCTGCCCTGACACCTCCTCCACAGTCATGCCCATTAACACATCTCTCCGCTCAAATAAACCCCCCCCAACCCCCCCCCCCCCCCCCACATGACCCCTCCCCCCATCCATATTCTCTCACTCACCACAGTCCTGCTCCAATTTGACCTTCTCAACAAACCAGCTGAGGAGTTCAGAGTGTGTGTATTGTATGTGCTAGGTTGCTCTTTCATTTATATTATGTCTACTGACAAGTTCATTCATGTGGCATACGTTTATTTCTATTTCATGCACAATTACAAATATCAATCATTCCAGTTACAAATACAAAAGCTCTACGAAAGTCTACGAATGCAAAACTGTATAAAACCTTACTGGAAAATATATGCTACAGCGATAACAGCTGATAGCAGCTGATAGCAGCTACAGCCAATCATACTGATTCCCCAAGACAGCAGCATTTCTGACAGGCAGTCCTGCTTCACTTTGCTGCTGTGGCATAGACCGCCTGAAAGGTGATGGGCCCATCTGTTCTTTTCTCCATTCTCAATTGTGTGAACCCTGATGACCACAGTGCCTCCATGTAGGCCTCTAGACGCCAGTTCTCTCCAAGCACTATTTTCTTTGATGCAAATAAGACAACGCGATCATATCTGAGGGTCGTAACAATGAGCCCACCTGACAAGGATGAACAGAAACAATCATTATAATATAAAATATAGCAAAAAATCAACAATACAATTACTGATTCAGATAATTTTGTCTAGCACCAAAATGGAATAAAAAGAGTTGGGTGTATAGAACAGACACATGACCATAATTCAATTAACCATGACTACTCACAATAAAAACATAAACAACAATAAAGATTAATTAACAAAACACCTCAGAAAGAAATCCATTATATGAACTGCAGAGAAAATAAATGCATTCAAATCTAAGAGACTCTCTAAATGAAGCTCTGTGCATGCCCCAAAGATTTTTGCAGGGACTGGTTTCAGCAGATACTTTCCACACTAAAATCTTTACCTGGTTTCATCACTCTATGTATCTCTGAGGCTCCTGCTTTCAGGTCAGGCCAATAGTAATAGGAGTTGCAGTGGAACACCTTATCCACACTGCTATCTGCTATGGGCATCGTTGCTACGTTACTGTGATGCAGAATCACTTTTCCCTTGGTTATCTGCTCCTGCATCCTCTTCCTGGACATCCTGTGCATGTACTCAGAGTAGTCCACTCCGAGCAGTTTACCCTCAGGGCCCGTGAGGAGCTTGGCTGCAGATAACAGACCCCAGCCTGGCCCATGCCCCACTTCCAACACAACGTCATTAGGCTGGATATTGCATAGGTTCACCGCATGCTCCTCCATGTGCTGATTGTGCCATTTGAAGAACTTGGTGGCCATCCACCCAGGAATGGACTGGGTGGGGTGAGCGAGTTGTGGGCCAAATTTGCTCGCTAGTATTTTGCAGACAGACATCAGGAAGCCAGTAATGTCACTGTGTTAAGGTACCTGAAAAACACTACACTTGTTGGGTTGTTATGGTTTGTTTTTGTGTTCAACTAAATATTTGCAGATGTCAACATGTCTATGGGAATGGAGTTTGACTTGGTATCGCTCTTTACCCACCTATCAGGTTTGCTGAGGGACAAGCCTTGGCAAATAAATGATTCACCTGAGAAGAATCACGGGAGGCAGAGATTGGCATGTATGACACGTCTCCTCCTGCGTTGTGTGATGTGAATGTGCTCTTAAGGACCAGGACTGATGACACCTGCAGATCAGAATCGTTCAACGGGAGAATTTATTTTATCTCACAGTGCACCTCCTCTCATAGTGTCCACCCTCACTTTTCCCACTCTGCACAAAGAGAGGACAGAAAACAAGAGTACCTCTTTATAAGGCCTCCCTCTCAGTTGTGCCTTTTCCCGCTCTGACATTTTTTACAAAGAGCAAACTTGACACTTGTAATGCTGCTTTGTGACAACAACTGTTGTAAAAAGTGCTATATAAATACATTTTGATTGATTGATTGAAAAGAGAACAAAGGAATACTTAATATGTACTAATCGGCAATGAAAATAAAATATCAATAGTGTTGAAGTAAAAAAAACAAATCACACACATATACCACACATTTATTCTTACAACATGACAAATTTACATTCTTGCACAGAGGACGTAAAAGCGTACTAGCTTTATCAGGTTTAATTTTTTTCCTCAGTCGTGTATGGAGGTATGGGATATTTCAGTGTCACCACAACCTGAACCTGAAACCATTCTGTCTTGAAAAAAAAGTCTGTGAAATTTAGTCAGGTATCCAAAAAAAAAAATCCAAATCCAAGTTACAATTTAGGTTTGGGTCGAAATTCAGTTTCGGGTCAATATTCAGTTTCGACTGGAAATTCAGGTTCGGGTTGAAATTCAGTTTCAGGATGAAATTTGTGTTGTCTCATTACACAAAGTACTACATACTAATAAAACTAATAAAAGTTCCTTGCTATAAACAATAGCCTGCTATGTCAGAGGTTTATCATAAACATGCACAGCAGATGGTATACTTTAGAAGGAATTGATGTTAGCATTGATTTACCTTTATTCAATACTAATAATGAGCTCATCTGGCCCAGTAAAGCTATAACCAAGGAAGACTGTGGCCACATAATTAACCAGATGTATTCAATATCCAACAAAATATAACACAATATCATAACCACTCTAGATTAGAGTAACAAGGATAATACATAATGGAAACAGAAATACTGACCGGTGAAGGTTGCCTCACGGTGCAAGGAAGAAGCCGAGGATATGGAAGAAGAAAAAGAGCCTGCAGCCACAAACCTCTCCCTTTTATTCCCCTTTTATACATCTCAAAGGGACAGCAGTCGCGAAAGCCAGGTTAACCAATGGGAATCAAGCTGCTAGTCAAGACAACAGAGTACATTTGCATACAGAGTGCATTTCCACACAGGACTGCCACCTTTGGGGTGAAGTCTAAAAAACCTTCTCAGTGAGTGATGGAACTCTTACCCTGTTAGCATAACCTTTCCCAGTACACAATAAGCTGCAAAACGAGAATAAACATGCCACACAAATACACTGATATAACCAAAATTCAAATGATTAGTTTTATCCCATTGTTATGGGAATCTCTTGAGGTAAACCACCATTTGTTGCCCCCCATGGTTTTATGGAGGAACACCAGATCCTGCATCCCCCACAGGAACACATCCAACCACTCCTACAGTTATATAAAAGAATGATTATTCTAGTACTCCTCTAAGAACGTCGAAACACTTTACATTAGGGATGTTACATGAAGTAGCAAACAATCCTCGTAACTCATTCAAGTTCACGTTGCCCTCCACTCTCTTAGATGCGCAAGCGAGACGTGAGGACAGAACTTAATAACATATTAGTTACAAAAAGGAAACATCTTACTATGGTTATAGACTAACTGAACGTATTTAATATTAATATAGCTAACATATATCATACATATACAGAAGAAAACAGAGCTATATCAGTACATACCTTTTCCCGCTCTGGAGTCTTCACAGAGAGAAAGAGAGGTGCATTGACGACGTCTTTTAACCTCCCACTGTGTCTCTGAGGACCAGCCCACATGTAATTCATAATAGTCGGTATTCTCCATCCCACAATGACCTCCTCACACCAAACTAAAAGGTTCTGGAGAACATAATATATTGTACTCAGTGGCGGTTCTAGGGAGGGGGTTAATTGCCCCTGCCACAACATCCTTGGACCCCCTAAGGCGCCTAAATGAGGCGTGAGACATTTTTGTGAAAGGCGATAAAGCTAACTAGCTAGATGGCTAACGCAGAAATCCCATCGTAGTGTCACACTTTTTTGCTCTATAGTTCTTTCCAAAAAAAAAGAGAAAATGTGATATATCGCACTTCTTTAAAAAATATATATAAATACACATAAAAAGAAAATCAATAAGATCCAGAGAATTCAGTTATGGCAAACTGGCACAATATCTACCCTTGGTTTGAATATTCAAAAAACTCAGACTCTACATATTGCTGTGCATGCAGACACTTCAGTCAGTACTATCCCGAAAAACTCAGAGCCAGTATTTGACTCAGTAATCCGCAATTGTAAGAAAGTGACTTACAATAGGGGGGGATTTACAATTAATGCACGGTCTGAGCGGCATAAACAAGCAAGAAGACTTTGCAAGAATAATAATATTATTAATTGATTAATTATTATAATTGATAGTTGATGGACTCGTGGAGTGGGTTCTACCCAGGAGGACGTGCGACAACACCGCGAGTGTTTGTTCCTTGTTGTTTCACCGTTTATTTTGTTAGTTTAGGATATTTAGTTTTTAGTTGGCGTTGCCGTCGTATTTATATTCCTATTAGTTGTTTATATGCCAGTGTTGTGTGTTCCGTGCTTGTGTAGAGCGATGCCAGGCGTGGCATCGGTGCACGAGAGTGTTTGTTGAGGCTGTGTACACACACGATTCTGCATGTTTTTCACCGATGCCACAATAATCACAAAAGTAAAAGCACAGAATTGTGATCATTTATTAACATTTATATAACAGCATGGCCAGGTAAGCTTGGAGGCGCCTTTACGCGGAACAGTAGTTTCCGTGTTTATATACGGTAAATAAATGGCGAGTGGTACTTATTGTTTTTTCGGTTAGGTAGACTAGTAATGTCACATTTGGCTCCGCCCCTCATGTTAATCATGTCTATGTTTAGTTGTGTTTCGTTATAATCTGTTTTTTGGTAAGACCATTGTACGTCTGTTGCTTTCAGCTGTTTGTTGTTGTTTGGTCTTTGAGTCCATGTATTTATACCTCTTGTGTTTTAGTCGTTTATTGCGGGTCTATGTCTATGCTAATGCTCTCAGGAGCGCCTGGGAACGCCTCGGTATCCCCCCAGAAGAGCTAGAAGAGGTGGGGAGAGAGAAACCTGGGCCTCTTTGCTTAGGCTACTGCCCCCGCGACCCGGACGTATAAGCGGATGAAGATGGATGGATGGATGGATGTATATATATATATATATATATATATATATATATATATATATATATATATTTGAACACCCTGTGACTTTGCAAGTTCTCCCACTTAGAAATCATGGAGGGGTCTGAAGTTTTTTCTAAGGTGCATGTCCACTGTGAGAGACATAATCTAATAAAGAAAATCCGGAAATCACAATGTATGATTTGTTAATAATTTATTTGTGTGTTACTGCTGCAAATAAGTATTTGATCTGTTAGTCCGCCTTTAAAACGTTCACCTCCACTCCACTTATTCTAAATTAGAAGCACCTGTTTGAGGTTGTTAGCTGCATAAAGACACCTGCCCACCACACACAGTCAATAAGAAACCAGCTACTAACATGGCTAAGACCAAAGAACTGTCCAACAAGGCTGGAAAGGGCTATGGGGCAATTGCCAAGCAGCTTGGTGAAAAAAGATCAACTGTTGGAGCAATTATTAGAAAATGGAAGAAGCTAAACATGACTGTCAATTTTCCTCTGACTGGGGCTCCATGCTAGATCTCACCTCGTGGTGTAGCAATGATCCTAAGAAAGGTGAGGAATCAGCCCAGAACTACACGGGAGGAGCTGGTCAGTGACCTGGAGAGAGCTGGCACCACTGTTTCCAAGGTTACTGTGGGTAATACACTAAGAAGTCATAGTTTAAAGTCATGCATGGCACGGAAGGTTCCACTGCTTAAATCAGCACATGTCCAGGCCTGCCCTAAGTTTGCCCATGACCATTTGGATGAACCAGAGTCATGGGAGAAAGTTCAGATGAGACCAAAATAGAACTTTTTCGTCTTAATTCCACTCACCATGTTTGGAGGACAAAGAATGATGAGTACCATCCCAAAAACACCATCCCTACTGTGAAGCATGGGGGTAGAAGCATCATGCTTTGCCGGTGTTTTTTTGCACATGGGACAGGACGACTGCACTACATTAAGGAGAGGATGACTGGGGCCATGTACTGCAAGATTTTGGGGAACAACTTCCTTCCCTCAGTTAGAGCATTGAAGATGGGTCGTGGCTGGGTCTTTCAACATGACAATGACCCAAAGCATACATCCAGGATAACCAAGGAGTGGCTCCGTAAGAAGCATATCAAGGTTCTGCAGTGGCCTAGCCAGTCTCCAGACCTAAACCCTATAGAAAATCTTTGGAGGGAGCTCAAACTCCGTGTTTCTCAGCGACAGCCCAGAAACCTGCCAGATCTGGAGAAGATCTGTGTGGAGGAATGGGCCAAAATCCCTGCTGCAATGTGTGCAAACCTGGTGAAAAACTACAGGAAACGTTTCACCTGTGTAATTGCAAACAAAGGCAATTAACATTAATTTTCACAGGTGTTCAAATACTTATTTGCAGCAGTAACACACAAATAAATGATTAAAAAAACATACATTGTGATTTCTGGATTTTTTTTATATTGTCTCACAGTGGATATATATATATATATATATATATATATATATATATATATATATATATAATTATATATATAAATATAATTATACACACATGTGTGTGCACGTACATGTGTGTGTATGTATTCACTTCATCAGACTACGAGCTTACATGAAACCAATCTGTTGAAATAAGGAAATGTAGGCAAGAGCCTGAAGCAGGTTTGCTCAAGGCAGGCTGGTCTTTATCTGCAGGAAAAGCTAAGCCGGCCATCACAGTATTCCCGACCACTCTAGAGTGATTTCACAGTTTTCATTAACTGATGTTTGTGAAAGTGTAGCATTTTTTCTTACATGAAAAAAATAAAATAAAATAAAATGTTTCTCCGTGATTTTCCAAACACTGCAAAGAGTTTGACTTTAGTGAAGTCAGGCAACTAATCAGAAATTCATGTTCTCGCATAGATGTTCACCTCTATTTGTTGTCAAATTGGTTGTCAGTCAAAGGGTATATCAGTTTTAATTCTTATGCAAACCAAATCACCATAGATAGACAGACAGCCAGACAGACAGATATATACTGTAGATAGATATATATTCAGTGGAATACTGATTTGTAATCCTTCACTTTGAAGCAGTAGCAAAAATTGCCTGAAAGATGAATCTGTCCGTTCTGTTCTCCATCCTGATGTGTGTGAACCCAGAGGATTGCAGTGCCTCCATATAGGCCTCTGGATGCCAGTTCTCTCCAAGTATTATTTTCTTCGATACATATAATGCAATGTTTTTTTGTCTAAGGGTCGTAACCATGAGCCCACCTGACAAAGATAAACAGTAATAAGTGTTATTACTTAGAATATAGCAAAAAATTACAGATTCAGAGGATTTTGTCTATGACAAAAGTGGGATATGAGATTTTTTTTACCATGGGTACAATGTAAAATTAAAAACACATGATTACAAACAATAAAAATATTTTATCATGAATGGAAATCGGACCTGGGCCTGGAGCTGGTTTGAATATCCCTAACTGGATCCTGGACCCTGTTCAGATCTCTGACTGGGTCCTGGATCCTGCTCCTATCCCTAACCGGATCCTGGATCCTGCTCCCATCTCTGACCAAGCCATTCTCAACCTCACTCCCACCATGGCTCCTGACTGGGCTTCAGCTCCAGCTGCTTCCTGCTCAGCTTCAGATTTTGTTGCTGACTAGGTCACAGCTCCTGTCTTAGCTTCCTACCCAGCTCCAGCATCCATTCCCCACTATCCTGCTCTCAATTCAGCCCACAGTCCCCCTCCCCCATTTCTGCTAGTGCAGCGCTAGCACAATGTTTGGTTTAGGGGTTATCTGTGGTTAGTTTTTTTTCTTATGCTGATTTGGGTGGGTTGTCCCACATATGCACAAAAAATGACTTTTGCGATTACATATATACATGTAGATGTAAGCAACAAGTTTCAGCAGATACTTTCCACACTAAAATCTTTACCTGGTTTCATCACTCTATGTATCTCTGAGGCTCCTGCTTTCAGGTCAGGCCAATAGTAATAGGAGTTGCAGTGGAACACCTTATCCACACTGCTATCTGCTATGGGCATCGTTGCCACGTTTCTGTGATGCAGAATCACTTTTCCTTTGGTTATCTGCTCCTGCATCCTCTTCCTGGACATCCTGTGCATGTACTCAGAGTAGTCCACTCCGAGCAGTTTACCCTCAGGGCCCGTGAGGAGCTTGGCTGCAGCTAGCAGACCCCAGCCTGGCCCATGCCCCACTTCCAACACAACGTCATTAGGCTGCATGTCACACAGTTTCACCGTGGCCTCCTCTAGGGGCCGGTTGCGCCATTTGAAGAACTTGGTGGCCAGCCACCCAGACATGGACTGAGTAGGTTGAGCAAGCTGTTGGGCAATCCTGCTTCTTATCATTCTGTGGAAAAACATGAGGAATGGTCAGTAGGCTATGTTACTGAGCATTAGAGGTGGATGCTTTGTAAAGCAGTGATATGAATAAAGATGTTAGGGTTTGTGTGTTTTATAAAGTTAACTCTATATTCCATTTGAGGAGGCAGTTGATGAAGCTTTTGAAAGGAGGAAGCCGAAGTATGCAGTCTATATAAGGCCAGTAGAGATAAGTGTTATGGTATTCATAGATAAATGTTCAATGTAGGATCCAATGCATGATTATTTGCTTTTTTGTGATTAATCCCTAAATGTTAATAACAATAATGATAAATAATGATGCCAGTGAAAGTCACTGAAAGTGCCATTAAGGACCTTGCACTATGCTCAGTAAATGCATTATTCGTTCTTTCAAACGCGATTGGACAACGGGAACCGGGACGTATGTACATGAGCCATTGTGACATACTGTGACCTTTGATCCTGAGTGTAAGGCGTCACTTTTAAGGCGATCCATCGGGAGAAATAAAAAACTATAAAAGATATGGCACACAAAGAAGACAGTGTACAGCGCTAAATGTCTAAATACAGAATGTCCCTATACATTTTCAGAATGCTGCCAAATGATGTTGGAATGGAAAACGGCGAAGATTCCCAGGATTCGGAGCACCATTCCCTCTCCATCTGATTTCAATTTAGTCGATAAATGTTTGAGTTGTGTGTGTAAACTCAGTTAGGATTTCGTTCGCACTTTTTAAATGATTAGTGTGAATAAAATGGACCTTTAATGAACACCAAACTTTTATGAGGTACCACTGGTCAAGAGAACTCTCAACTATCAAAAAAGATGAACCTGTGATCTAAGATTAAAGTAGTAACATTTCCGTTAAATTATTTATACGGCAGCTGTCGTGGCCCACACAGAAAGTGAACAAATACGGAAAAACTCACTTTTTACTTTATCCTTCTTTCAAGTTCTATCCAGAAACGCGATGTCACGCACATGGGAATACCTGTCGGGCGCGAGGACGTTAAGTAAGGTGTGAGTTCACGTAAGGTCGCAATACGCGCACGCGCTAAAAGGTTTCGGAATGGGAAAGAACACGGAATCAGTCTGAAAGCCCTTAATGAAGTCTAAAACTGGGGAATAACTTATGCAGTCTGACATTATGCCTAACAGTCATCACCATTATGGGGGAGTTTTTTTTCAAGCGAGTCAGTACTGGCGATGCATTTGCTGTTACAATTTCACTTAATTATTTCGCTTATTTGTTATTAGTTTTAAGTAGAATGTCGATGACTTTATGTTTGTTTATATTAGTTATATATACGTTTTCTATGTTTCTGCTATTATATTATAATGTGTGTTAAAAACCAAAACAAACAATAGCACGGTCCCCTCAGTGGAAATCTGCAACCTCTTTCCTTGACTTTTGAAAACAACACTCGCCTCGCCCCCATACGCTTGCAAATCCTCTCTTTCGTTTTCATTTCCCGGAAGGATTGTCGTTGTGTTCGTTACGCACTAAACTACGGTCAGTGTACACGGACTTTAATAAAAAAGTTGCATTCATAAATTCTGTTTGTTTTCTCCGAACACTCGTTAACTCTACGAATGTAATGAAATGTGTTATTCCATAATACGGGAACAAATATGACTAACGCCTCCACACCACAAAGCTTGATCAAGGTAAGAGCATATGGAGATAAACCAGATCATGTGTTACAGCCTATAGGCTATGTCTTCTTTTACTTAGGTAATGACCCATAGCCTATAACTATACCAAAAATATAAAAAGCAATAAATAGATAATAATGTCTAATGTTTTTATAATGGCAAGAAGTTCAAAATAAATACTTGTTCTCACATTGTCCATTTTTTCTTAGGCTGCATTATTTGGGTAAAATGATGTTATGAATAAGAAAGCAACCCACAAAAAGTTCTTTTTTCACATTAGTGCAAAATCAAAAGCAAAATTTGCACAGCACATTTCCATGTCATAATTTACTTTCACTTTTGACCTGTAGTTTAAACCATAAGAGGCATGCTGAGTTATTATCTCGCTGGGAAACTGAACTACAATTGCAAGATCCTAATTCCTGAGGTGTGATAGACATAAACAGAATTTTCCAGAATGTTCCATGGGGTGGTGTGTGCTTGGTGCAGGACCCCATGGACACCTCCCTGTCAGTGGCTGCAGCTGCTCTCATGAACAGCCCGAGTGTTCTGGCTTCCACATGCGCCGACACATCAGACGATCTGTGCAAGCTTCCTGGAAGACTACGTATGTCCTTCAGCACATATAGTTCACCTTTTGTTGTTCTGTTTGTTTAATTGACTTTATGCTGTTTAATAATAAAGGTACTCGCTTACGTGGTCTTCATATTTTTCTACTGTGTCGTGCACTGTTCCTTTACTAGAAAGATTTCTACTCAATGTCAGTTTTGTCATTTTATTTCTTATTTTCAGCCCAAACTGTACTGTAGTTCAGAAATGCATAAATAATACACATTTACCATTAGCCTAAATGAAACATGTGTATACTGTCAGCATTACACATTAAACAAAATGTGTGTGTTAAACAAGATGTGTGTTGGTTCTGTCATATTGAGTGATTTAGTATTCATAAGCACTTTGGCATGCTGTTTGTTGGTAGGAATAAACCCATCCCTGTGGGATAAGGAGGATGTAAATCTGTGGTTGCGCTGGGCCCAGAGGGAGTACTCCTTACGCCGCGACGATCACAACAAGTTTGAGATGAACGGCAAAGCACTGTGCCTCCTCACCAAAGAGGACTTCCGTCTCCGCTGTCCCGGCGCCGGTCTGACATCCCGCTCACAATCGCTCCCATTTAGTCTTCACAAACGGCACTGCATGTTGAAAGCTGTGAGCGCTGTACGCACCCGACAGTAGGGGGCAGTGTTTAGTGGCTGTGCACTGATTTTAGCCTTGGTTTCTAGGCGATGTCCTGTATGAGCTCCTGCAGCACGTAAAACAGCAGAGACGAGTCCTGGTCTGCAGTTCCATCTCTGGTGCCGAACATCCCGTCGGCCCCTCTCAGGGCTTGATCGGACCTCTCCCTTCTGCAGGTGATGCTCCACAGTCGCCACTGAGATCAGCAGATAGACTGTATCGATAGTCAAAGTCTGATAGACTGGACCCAACCTCAGAGTCAGTCAACCTCAGATTCAGACAGACCGAACGCAGCGTCAGAGTTAGCGATGTAGGGAATGTGTTGTCGATGTGCCCACAAGTGTTGTCGAGTGTGTTGTGGATGTTCCCACGTGTTGTCGATGTGAGTGTTTTGTTTCTGCATGCTGCTGCAGTGTGATTTCAGCTTAGTTTTTGTGTTTGACCCAAACAAGCAGAATACATGTGACAAGAAGGAAGAGATAAACAAAACACATAGAAGTCTCATGGCATCTCACAGGATACCAAAGCTAATAGGGCACATTTAAGGTTTGCTTTCATACAGAGGTGCAGACATGATTTACTCGTTGGGTTATTTAAAACAGAAATGGAATCAATCAGCTTGTTCACACTTCATCTAATTCATAGAGGCTTTATGAAACTTCCTGGTTGTACAAGTGCCAGAATGCTAAGTCAGCATATGACAGTGGCGCTAACTCACAGCAGTGTGCACTAATCTGAAGGGGTGTTGAGCTCACTACTGCCTCTACAGGCAGGAAGTTCACTTCATTTGTACATTTTCCTTCTATAGTGCATTTAACAAGTCAACAATGCAGACTGAAATTCTTGTGTAAATTGTTTTATGCACTTTTCAAAAACTTTTTTCCTCATGTTGTAAAGAGACTTTAATATTATGAGATGTTATTTCTCAAAGTTACACTTACATACTCCTGCACATTGAATGATTCTCTTGTTCGGTTTGGGATTGGTGGTGTTGCCAAAAGGTTCCTTGTTCTCAGTAAAAAGGAGAAAACAATCTTTACTTCTCAGAGATAGGTGCTTCCTGTTTGACTTGTGTTATGTATTTTCTGACATAATCCAGTACCTCGGCAAATACTGGCCGGTCCTCCCAGAATACTGTGCTGTAGTTTAATCAAACGTCTCTCCCGCTGCTCATGCGCAGGAGTGAGCATGGTGCAGCTGCTTGCGAAGGCATCCAGTCAGAAAAAACACATGGCAGTTCTCTTCTAGCCATAGCCAGTTCCTCAAATCTCACAGAAAAACCTCACGAATGCCATAAAAAATCTAAATAGACATTATTAAATTATTCGAAAGATGCTTTTATTAGCATCTGCTAATTTATCTCCTTCTCTCCAATCTCATTACAGCAGGTCCCTGCATTTCCACTAACAGATCTGTGCCTGTTTGCTCAGTGAATCCAAACACCCAAACATCAGTCTCACCAAATAGAGATCAGAAGCCAGAAATGAGACAGCACTGTCTCGTTCAGCCATACAGCCTCTGTCCACAAACACGCTCAGGTCTGGAGTCAAGTAGTCTATAAGAACGCAATCATTCTCCTACTGCTACGTTGCATAGTTTTGGCGATTATATATCAGTGAGCAATTTGACTGTGTGTAATGTACATTCTTCCAGAGCATGAACTAAAAATGTATGTTTTTTGCACTAATTTAATGTACATGTATGGTTTATGCATTAATATAATGTAGATGAATGATTTATGCACTAAAATTAGATCTTAATTTAACCACAATTATCCATTTATGAACTGTTTATGTTAATGATCTGTTTATGTTAATGTAATTTAAGCGCAATGAACTGTTCAGATTCCAGAGCTCCAGAATGTCAGCCCGTCTCCTCCTGAAGCCACTATTTAGATTCCTCTTTAGCCATTAACGATTAATCTTCAGATTAATTATCAGTCTTCAGATTATCAATCTTCAGATGTTTGTTGTCTTACACATGGATTATCAATCAGTTCATGGAGGTCAAACTGTCATTTCTCTGCATTATTCAGAAACTGCATGTGCTTCTGAAGAAGTCAGTTCAGAAGTCTCGGCCAGCTACCCCATGCTGCTGCCCAGCCAGCCCTTCATGGTCTGCTGTAAAGACGAACCCCTCAACCTGTCCATCAGATCAGAGGCAGTCAACTGTCCCACACAAACCACAGTGGCCAATGGGAAGATTCCAGGTACAGCAGTGAGCATGCTCAGAATACCTCACAGACAAGACCTGACAGACATGAACACAGACCAGTCTGATAATTATTATCATCATCATCTTCATCATTATTATTAACAACAACAACAAAATAATAATAATAATAATAGAATAGGTGAATTGCCATTTTTTCTGTTGGTGCTCACTGGATAAATGGTATAATGTATTCAATGTAAAATTAAATAAATAATTTTTTTTTAAAGGACTTTGAAGTCCATTAGTTGCTTGTATCTGAACAGTTTGCTTTTGTTGAAGTTCGTTTTTTTTTAACAGCATGCTAGCTACAATCTTGCAATGAAAAAAATATTGTAAAAAGATTTTACATGTTTATTTTTATGGACTTTGCCTTCTCTTCAGACTGCAGACTACTTTGGGATTATGTCTACCACCTGCTGTTGGACCCACGGTATGAAGCATATATCCGCTGGGAAGACCCAGATGCCATGGTCTTCAGAGTTGTAGACCCAAATGGACTGGCCCGCCTCTGGGGAAACCATAAGGTCAGTGGGGGGGGTGGGGGTTGGTAGATTGACTCTACCTGGATCTACTGATTGGTCCATTATTCATATAAAATCTCTGTGCTTCTGTGATTCAGAACAGGGCCAATATGACCTATGAGAAGATGTCACGAGCCCTGCGCCATTATTACAAACTCAACATCATCAAAAAGGAGATGGGACAGAGGCTTCTCTTCAGGTGCTCCACAGGGCTATGAGGTTGTGTGGATTTTATTAGTGCTTTAAGTACTCGATTCAGTTCACCAATCTTTCCCCTTTCTCCCTCTCTGTCTCTTTCTTTGGTTTAGGTTTCTAAAGACCCCAGAAGAGATTATTCAGGGGAGGTTAGATAGATCGGAGCCCCCCGAGTCTCCGAATAGCTCCACGTCCCTTGCATATAGAGAGGAAATTCTTGAAGTGTCACCCACCTCAAGTCCTGACCCATCCAGCCCGGAATCTCACCATCTCAATCTCACCATAGTCTCCACCACCCTAACCCCGCCCACTGCTCCCATAATACCCTAATCCTACTCTAATCCCTACCACTGCTATAACCACACGATATCCACACCCACTATCCTAATCTTTGCTGATTAGTGATCTCATCCCAGAATTTCTTTTATTTTCATCCCCAATGTCCTAATATCCATTCCCATTAGCTCCAATGCCCTAATCTACACACATTCACACCCTTAATCTCCAATTTCTAAATGCCCATCTGCCCATCTATATATCTTAAACCTTAAACACTTGTTTCTGTGCAATTTTATGCCCACCCCAATGTCCAAACCTTCAGCTCAACTGTGAACGGGGATGGATTTGCATCCTATTACATTCTAAGTAAGAATCAAGGAGTAGTAGCTTTAATCTTCCATCATCATTTTACCATTTTCTTGCAGCTATAGTTATGAAATAGACACGCTTTCCTATTGGAATGACAGCAGTTGTTAATGTATGTTGAATTCAGTGTAGTTACTGAAGTCTTAGCGAGAGCTGAGGCTGATCTGATATGATTTTATGGATATACTTTTCATACTTTTCATACTGTGTAAAATACATTTGATTTTCATTCATTTTCAAATGAATTCTATGAACATTTGGGAGATTTTCAATGTTATAATTGAGCACTTCAAGCCTTGTGTGATTATTATTATTTACATGTTTTTTCTTCTAATCATAATGTGTATAATTGATCAATTCAAGATAAGAAATCAGTGTATGGTGATATATTTTTTGATAATTTATTCATGTTGGGTAGTACTAAAAAAATAAATAAAAAGGTTTTTGACAAAATGTGCTATTGTGATATTAATATAGTTAACAATATATATATATATATATATATATATATGGAGGTGTGCAAATGCAATGCAATTGTTGCTGGTTCAAGTATACTGTACATAGTACACCACTGCTAGATGTTGTGTAAATGATGTGTGCATACAGTGTATATACAGAATGCTAAGCATGTTAGCATTACAGCCATTATGTATGCAGTGTCCCACAGTTAAAGTGATGAATGAGGGAGTGTAGAACTTTAGTGTTGCTGAAGGACAGGAAGTGCAGTGAGGCCATCGCCCTGTGGTGGAGTCTTATGTTCAGCAGCAACGGCTCTGCCTTACCTGAAGCAACTTTCAGAACACGCAGTAACACCCAAACTTTTTCTACATGCCTGGGTTAGTGTCTTAGCCAAGGATTCGGAAACACAGGGAAGATCAACAGGGTTGAGATACACTTGAAAGGAACAGACTCTTTTCTGTAAATTGATTTTATATCACATAAATGTTAAGTGTAGAAGGGAAAGAGTCTTTATGAATCCCTGACACAATGAACTCGGGAGTCTTCATGAAGCCCTGACACAATGAACTCAGGAGTCTTGGGCTGTGACATGGATTTCTGTAAATCTCCTTTATCTATTAAAAATATTACATAAATAAAATTCATTTGACTTTCAAGCAAATTGTATCATGTTTGACATTTCAGGAGTACAATTAAATATATTAAAGACAAAAAGTGGAAGGAGAGTAGTAGAATTGCATCCTGGAGCTAAACTCACTCATTGAACTCTGCTGCCAGACATGAGCATTTCCAAGATAATGAGGTCATATCCATCAGCTGACTTCTCTTATGAGACCACCACACTCAGGGTCACATTCTCTGTGCACTCACTCACCTGAACCAGGTGATGCCCTGCAAGGGCAGTGATTGGCTCCTGTTTCAGACCTTCCCCAAGGTAGGAGGTAGAGTGACTGACACTCAGTTGGTGACCTCTACAGTGAGCTTCCTCCTACTGGTTTGCATATGTTTGACCAGAAGCTTAAATGTCCAGACACCAGACCTGTTACTTACAATTATGGTTATTTTAACCACCAGTGAGGCTAGTGAGTTTTAGAAATTATATGGTAGTCTCACACTCCACAAAACTATAATGATGGCCACATTTTGTGACATTGTTGAGAACCAAATGAAAATCTTTGAGATCTGCTTTAGTGGGTGTGGCATATGGTAATGAGATTACATTGGAGGGTGACATCAGAGATATACAATGAAGTTTGAATACTTCAGAAACACTAGCCTCTTCTTTTATTTCTAAAAAATACTCTAAATATTTTCTTTTAAAGAATTTCAGATTGTTCTTTGTCTGCAGAAACCTGTAGTATGTCGTCTTTTGCAAATTGCCTTAGTTTGTTTTGCATTTACAGTATAGTCTATAATATACTGAGTATAGTATACTGTCTGTAGTATACTTTTTATAGTATATTGTATACAATATATTGTTTATAGTATACTGTCTGTAGTACACTGACTATAGTATACTGTCTATATTTTACTGTCTGTTGAGACTTGTAGAGGTATTTTGCTGCTCATGTTTATTCATAGTTTGGTAGCTTGCAGACAAGCTTTTTAATGCAAGGAATGTACATATTTAGATTGTTGTATGTGACAAAAGTTTTGGCCAAAACCACTACAGTCGAATTTGCAAAGATTCTGGAATTCTGATACAGAAAAGGAGTTTTCCCACTGTAAAGTATGGTGTTGGTTGTGTAAAGTGTGTGGCTGAATTCAATAATACTGGCAACCTTATCAGGGTATATGGCAGTTCTGACCCATCAAGTTCCAAGGCTCTGAAGAACAAAATGTTATGGCATCTGCCAGGGGGATAAAGTGTGGTCGTAACTACACCTTTCAGCTGGGCAGTGATTCCAGTCTCTTGATTTATTTAGGACTTAATACGTCTGGAGTCGGATAAGGAGGTGAAGTTGTGGCTGAGTAAGAACACTGTAGTGCCAGGAGAGATTGGCAGATTGATTTCAACACAACTCACATTTAGGTACTTGATGCAATGACATGCAGCATCCCAGTGTGCGTTCTCTAAGGGAAAAGCTAAAGTGTGGAAGGAGAGTAGTCTGAATTGGGTTCTGGAGCTGAACTCCAGCTCACACATTGAACTCTGCTGCCAGCCATGAGCATTTCCAAGCCAGTGAGGTCATATCCATCAGCTGACTTCTCTTATGAGACCACCACACTCAGGCCCACATTCTCTGTGCACTCACTCACCTGCACCAGGTGATGCCCTGCAAGGGCAGTGATTGGCTCCTGTCTCAGACCTTCCCCAAGGTAGGAGGTAGAGTGACTGACACTCAGTTGGTGACCTCTACAGTGAGCTTCCTCCCACTGGTTAGCCAATGTTTGACCAGAAACTTAAATATCCACACACCAGACCTGTTACATACAATTATGGTTATTTTAACCACCACTAAAAAGGCAGTCTAATAGTTATTTTAATTATCTGGTTTAGTCTTAACACTCCACAAAACTATAATGATGGCCACGTTTTGTGTCATTGTCGAGAACCAAATGAAAACCTTTGAGATCTGCTAAAGTGGGTGTGGCATATGATAATGAGAATGCATTGGGAGGGGTGGAGACATAGTGACATCAGTGATATAGCTGCTTTGTTCACCTTGATATTAAAATATTCCTCTTCACCAGTTCATGTTCCATGTGCAGGCACATATCATGCCTAAAAATGTCATATAATTCACTTTAATTTCAGTTTCATTGCTGAGAATATTTCTCTCATATTCTGTTATTAGTTACTACACAGTCAGCATTGCCTAGAATGGAAATGTTAGACAACAAATAAAATGTTTACAATGAAGTACAGGGCGGCATGGTGGTGTGGTGGTTAGCACTGTCGCCTCACAGCAAGGCGGTCTGGGTTCGATTCTCGGTCTGGGCTGCTCTGTGTGGAGTTTGCATGTTCTCCCTGTACCTGCGTGGGTTTTCTCCGTGTACTCGGTTTCCTCCCACAGTCCAAAGACATGCATCATAGGTTGATTGGTCACTCTAGATTGCCCGTAGGTGTGAGTGTGTGTGTGCGTGTTGGCCATGTGGTGGACTGGCGAACTGCCCATGGTGTACCCTGCCTTCGCCCGGAGATGCTGGGATTGGCTCCAGCCCCCCTGTGACCCCGACTAGCGGGAATAAGCGGTACGGATAATGAATGAATGAATGAATGAAGTACAGGTGCAATACAGGTTTAGATGGCATATAATCATCAGTCATCATGGTCAAAATATTAGTGGTGAGAACCAGACTGCAGTTTAGACTAATCTCCTTCCACACTCTCAGTCATGTAAACTGCATGCACTGTTGGTAGTCTGCAGTTATATTTACCTTTGTCTCTTGGTTAAAACACTAGTTAGGCTGAGTGAAACATCGTGTTCTTTCCTTTTGGTTTGGGTAAATAAATTTGTCCTCTCTGGCTCTGTCTGGGTTTGTAATGTCGGCCTTGGTTACTCCTGAAGATTTAAATGACCGCTCAGAAAACAAGAGGCAAGTGACACAGTGGCCGCGTGTCTCTTTACATCTGTGGTCTGATACCAGACTGTAACTCATGCTTAGAGCTCATGTTTCAGTGCCCTTTACTTAAAATACATATCTTTCAATGTGACAAATCCATTTTGGAGATCAGAATCTCATGTTTTGTTACATTGTTTACTTGTGAACTTTGAATATAGCATCTTGGATACCAAGATTCCCACCCTTATCTGTAGCATGGTTGAACATTGCCTGTAGAGAATCGTCATACCTGTTTGAAATCGTCACTTTGTGTCTTACAGCCTGAAATAATCACAACTGAAAAAAAATCTTATTCCAGTTTTATTTACTCACACTCTTATGTCTGTGTAGCAGTCTTTATTTTTTCACTACATGAAATGTAGGCAAAGGTATGTCAAAGAGAAAGGGGGATTTAGCACAACATGGAAACCACAGGGAAGCCAAAAAAATCCCTAAACTACAGAAACTATAAAAAAAAAAACACAATGACAAATGAGAAATAGCAAATTAGTGAGGACAACATTGTGAGGACAACATTTTGCACGCACAAGGCCGGATTTAATGTGATACTGAGCAAACAGCACAAAAGACATCTCAAAACACAGTACTGTTTGCAAGAAACAGTCCTGTTTGCAAACAATAAACAGTTAAAGCCATACAAAAAGACAGACAGGGTAAGGACCAAAATCAGGAAGTTAAAATAGTGTTAACTGCTGAAAGTTAGGTTTGGAGACTGAGTGACTTGCAAACTGTATGTTTTTGCAACCTGGTTAAATAACAGATTACAGTCCTGAATTCAACTGATGTGGTGTGCTGGAGATCAGAGGGGATGAAGACAAACCAGCACTGCGGCACACAGGGGCATTGTGACTTAGACTACGGATAAGGTGATGATAACTCAGAACTAATTACACAGACAGTATCACAACAGAGGAACAACGAATAATGAATTTGCTACTGGAAGTAGAACAAGATGATTCATAAGAACTGATCTGGATAATGGCATGGTACTATAAGCTATAGTAAAGGTTTAAAAACAATCAGTTCTACAAAGTTCAGTTTGGATTTTTGGAGAAGCCTTTGTTATATTTCTGCATTTATTTAAATGATTATGTATAGGGGGTTCCCTGTGAGGATACTGTATTTAAAACGAGGCAGGATTTCTAGATGGTTTCACCACTGTGGAAATATCTTCAAAGTAAAGGTAACAGTTATTTATGACTGTCACTGTTACTGAGAGGATATTGGATTAGCAGCCATGACTACTGCTATTGAAATGGATAGTGACTAGCACCATAGGTAGTGATTTGTACCCAAATAGATTTCATCTTAATGTTGTCAAAATAACTGAGGTACACTCCGACTAACATTCTTATTACACATCTACAGAAGGTGAAAAAAAACAATCATTCAATAATTAAAATCTATAAACATTAATCAAGAGAAATTACTACATTACATTAAAAAATTACATTGAAATGACTTAAAAATAAAGTTACATTAAAAAGGTCATTTGGTTCACAGTTTAAAAAGACCTGTAAGGCATGCTGTACGGCACAGTATCCTGAGACCCGTCAGCTCAGTTCCTGTGAAGCTTCACCATGAAAGCTCGTGTATGTCCTCTTTGTGCCCTAGCTCTGGACTGTCACAGTTCAGAAAGCATTGCTCATGGTATCACAGGGCGCGGTCACACCAATACGGCTTGCCAAAAGCATAATTTACTTCTGAGTGTTCTCATCTGAACTCTGAGGGGCCCTAAAATCAGTGTCTGAAATAAATATTTCTTTCACAGAAACATAATTAATTCAATTATGTATTACGACCACAGTGTCTGCCTTTGTCTCTTTAAGACAGCCATGTCAGAAAGTTTGACATTCACAGCAAGTCCCAGAAGTCTTCAGGCCTGATCTTCTAAAGTTCAGAGTGAAAACCACAAACTGTAGAAGCAGCCATGTGCATCACACTAGCACTGTTCACAGAAGTATCCCGTTCGGACCTCCGGGGTCATGACTCCAGCGCTACTACTCCGGATCACTGCTACACTGGTTCTCCACTTCCGCCGCCATCTACAAGGGTGAAACAAGTCAAAGGTCGGTCAGTCTGCCCACACTAACAAAATGCAGCCTCGCCAGGCAGCTCAGTGAGCATCTGTATCAAAGTGGGAAGCAGAAGAGAAATGAGGAAATTAGCCATTATTATTAGAGGTTTCAACTGCCTGAACATTTCAGATAACATGAGCTCTATACCGGTTATGCCCATGTTCGGATTTCTCTGGACTGTCCTTATTACACAGCTATTGATTGAAACAGACTACATTGATTATTTTGTGAATTGTATGCATTGGAATGTTCTGAAAAAGAACCTGTAATAATTCCAGTATTTCTTGATTTAGTATCCTAGTGACCTCAGGGCTCTTAGCAATGATTTAGCAACAGCTAATCCACATAGATTAGATTTTAGTTAATCTGGAACTTCTGCACTTTTAATCTCTACTGCTGTTTATTTTTGCATCGATATATTTCATTATCTTATTTTCCACATTGCAGTTTATTTCTACTCTGTAAAGCACTTTATGATCTTTATTTAAAAAACTACTATATTAATAAAGCATATTATTAGTATTAACCTAGGAAATAAATAGATCATATGAGCAAAAATGGATGTAGCCTGTTCCTATGCATTAAGAGTCAAGTTCATGTAATCATTAAATTCACTGATCACAGAACAGTGCTTCACTCCTACTACATATTTTAAACCTATTGGAGAGCACTGAATAATGGAGGCTTAGAATGTCTGCAAAAAGGTAGCATGCAGCCTCTAACAATCAACACAGCCAGTATGTACAAGTCTGTTTTGAGGAAGCATTTGACCACATACAGTGGGATGCGAAAGTTTGGGCATCCTTGTTAATTTTCCTGATTTACCTTTATAAATCATTGAATGTTTGGATAAAAAATTCAGTTAAATATATCATATAGGGGACAAACACAGTGATATTTGAGAAGTTAAATGAAGTTTATATGATTTACAGAAAGTGTGCAATAATTGTCTAAACAAAAATAGGCAGGTGCATAAGTTTGGGCACTGTTGTCATTTTATTGATTTCAAAACCTTTAGAACTAATTATTGGAACTCAAATTTGGTTTGGTAAGTTCAGTGACCCTTGACCTCCATACGCAGGTCACTCCAATTATTAGAAAGTGTAGTTAAGGGTGGCAATTGTAAGTTTTTCTCCTCTTTGCATCTTCTCTGAAGAGTCGCAGCATGGGAGTCTCAAAACAACTTTCAAATTACCTGAAAACACACTTATGCACCTGCCAATTTTTGTTTAAACAATTATTGCACACTTTCTGTAAATCATATAAACTTCATTTCACTTCTCAAATATCACTGTGTTTGTCCCCTATATGATATATTTAACTGAATTTTTTTATCCAAACATTGATTGATTTATAAAGGTAAATCAGGAAAATTAACAAGGGTGCCAAAACTTTCGCATCCCACTGTACCCTGTGCAGACTTTCAAGGAGCCAGCTGAAGTTCTTTCTTGTTATACATTATGTTTTGACTTTTAGATATAAGCAACACACATTTCTATTCTATTCAATTTTACCATGAAATGCTGAAGTAGCCAACAATTAATCATTAATCCTAATTCATTTTTACACCAAATAAATCGCTGCACTGCCAGCCCTTACCTGGCTGTGGACGGAACATATTTGGGTGAAACGATCCTGCAGGTACTGGTTTCCAAAGCCCATAATTCGGCTGACGGCCTGGTTGGAGAGGCCAGCCACCTTGGCGGTGAAGTCCAGGGTAAAGGCGAGCTGTACCAGCTCTGGGGCCGCATGTGAGCCCTGGGCCTGAGTCAGGGGGATCTGGGAGATGTACTGGTCAGCAAGCTTCTGGAACAAACTGTAGGACAACCTCTGGAAGAAGGACTTCACACGGCTGTTCTTCTCAATCTGAGCAGAGGATTAAAGTGGATCGAATAACTCTCAAGCCAACGAAGTCATTCATTGAATTTCAGTACCATTTAATTAAGTGTAAATGGAAAGAATGCGTATGTACATTTGCTTTTGAGTGGAAAGAAACATTTCACCTTCTCATTAATGGCATCTCCATATTGCTTCATTAGAATGATTATCCTCTCAACTGTGACATCATCTAGAGGACATTAACAAAACAAAATCACCACTGGACAACTACTGTTAGGTTTTTAAATCGTCTAGACGTAGATTATAGCCATCAGGGTTAACAAACAGCAGTATAAATTTGTTCAGCCCTCAGTGATCTGTAGCTGGCCAGGAGAACCTATTCACAACACACGAGTGTCAGGAAAGAGATCTAAAGTTTAATAATACATGTTAAATACAGAAAAAATATTTTTTCTTCTGTTAAAATACAGAAGAAAAAATATGTATCTTAAGACAACTGGCTAAGAATATGTATGATTGGTGTTCTCCTCATCAGAAAAGGATGTGCAATGTGGACTGGATGTAGGGGTAGTGGAAAAGTACAAGATTAACAAGGAACAAGAAGGAAAAGAGAAGTTCTAACTGAGGTGCTGACACATAATGAGAATGAACAAAATGTCAGAGTGTTCTGATTGAGGGTCACAGACGGTGAATCACAAACTCCCTTATACTAACAGCTCTTAATGAATGCCAGAAACCCCAATAACACACACACACACACACACACGCACACGCGCGCATGCACACACACACGCACGCACACACGCACAAAGGTCTCTCGGAAAGACCAAATGACCTTGCATGATCCGCCAATGCAAAATCACAAATACATAATCACAGCAGCTGGAAATCATGTGATATTTATCAATCAATTAAGCTCAAGAAATCAGGACTCTGTGCCAGTGCAGTCCTGGTACAGACAAAACCTTAGTGTCTCATTTGATTCTCTGATTTCTAAAGCTGCCGTGCATTGTGATGGAAAAAACAGCCACCTGCTTGAGGACTCCATCCTTCTACGTCAGCTGTGGCAGGGTGACTCTCAACACCATCTACAACCGGGCTGGCCTTCACTTCCTTCACGATCCGCTCCAACTCCTTAGACACGTTCTCAAAGTATGTGTGCGTAGGCTCCACGCTAACAGCTGAATGGAACAGGAAGGACTGATCAGGACTAGGTCACCATTTTATATGCACACCAAGGCAGGTGAAGAGACATTCCTGTTCTCGCAGATCTTAGTTCAAACCCCAAACTAGAACATCTGATCCAGCGAATCAAGTTATTTGCTCTGAATATAAGACCAAAGCGTCTTGGGTTAGGGTTAGAACTGATTTTCCAGGAGCAGGACTGGTCATTTTTATATTACATATAAAAGATTTAGAATTTATGTGAAGTCAATGTGGTTTGTTTGTAAAATTGTAGAAACAATAACGCACCTTCAGGAAGCTTCACCATCTCTCTAGGAGTCAGGCCATGAGGCTTTCTAAAGGATTCAGACTTGTCCACATCCCGATTCCTGAACGAGATCCTTTTTAAAGAGTGCTTCTGTTTCACAGCTTTGGAAGGGTGAGGTGAGGACTCCCTGGCACCTTCAGGGCTCAGTGTGGTTACAGGAGTCCTGCAGCCTGAAGAGGAATTGGTGTTTGTGGGAGACGCGCCCTCTGCCCTTCTCTCGGACCCCTTCTTTGAGAACCACTGGAAGAAAACCCTCAAAAATGACTTTCTCACTGGCTCTGTTGTCTTCTGGGTTGTATTTCTCACACCCTCAGTGCAAAACGTGGATGAAGTGAGAGTAGAGTCTGATTCACACAGTTTGTCAGACTCCGTGGTTCCCAGGATCCTCTCAATGGACTGGCGTCGAGTGGAGATGTCACTGAATGCCCTTCTGGCCTGACTACCTCCATCTGCCCGTGTCACCCACTTACGGGACTTCAGCCTCTGTTTCTCACACCTGCCTGCATCATTGAGACTTAGGCTACGCTTTACGTAGACCTCCAGCAGCCGAGTGGTGGACCTTTGGTCAAAGAACAGCAGCTGGCGAGAATGAGTGGAGTGGTCCGTCTTTGGCATCTTGAGATCTGTCAGAAAACGGAGACAAATAAGGTCATTAATAATGTCAATAATCCTGACCATCATCGAATGTTCCACTAGTGGGATTATGGTCTCCCCGTCTTTCATCCAAAAGAAATCAGAATAATCTGCCACCCACATGTCCTATTTTGCTTTTGAGACATTCCTTGAAGCAGATTAGAAAACAACTGAACCAGGGTCATAAGAAAATTACAAATTGGCTAAAATGAGCTTATTGTATGTATCCCCAAGATGTAGATTCACATGGTCTGTCTGGCAATGGGGTTTTGATGTATTACAAGCAATGAGATGCCATGCTAATTAGATATCCCTCTGGGCTCGTTTACTTTAGCCTCACCTCCCTGCCATCCGCACTCACTACTGTTTGAAGCTGATCGGCTAGAAAAATATAAAAGTTAAAGAAAATACATGGCAGATAGGTATGCCTGTTTTTGGCAGGTGTTTTTGTTTACCCAAGTTTATCCAAGTCTGTTCACGCCTGTGGAGAACACAGACTGTTAGCTAGGAAGCTTTATGAAAAGCCAGCTTGGTTATATTGTCCTTTGATTATTTGTTTTGATTTGTTACAAAACAAAAATCAAAGTTCTAAAACACATTCATGCTGTTTGGCACACCTGACAACCAGGAGGCAATGACAGTCCAACTCAAGTCTGTCACCGGTTTGGGGGCGGAGCTTTCAGGTCGTGAAAGTGCTGGAGGATCTGAACGCACAGAGCCAGTGCTGATTGGTGGAGCTATGGAGCTGCAGGGATATGCTGGAAGTGCTGTGGGAAGTATGGCAGCCATGGGGCTTTAGCAGAAAAGCAAAAACAGAGCCGTGAGAGCTTCTACCCCAGCATCGACACCGCTAACGTTCTCCTGGTTCACCTCCGGCCCTCCCAGCCCCAGAACAGAACGTGACAGAGATAACAGCTGGTGTGTCTGTGTGGACTACCAGAGGTCCAATACTGCTCCAAAGCCCAAGTGTCCCACTCTCATGCACTGCTGACTGCTGACTATTTGCATTAGATCGTGTTCTGAGGCACCACACTGTTGGCAGTTCATGGTGTTGGCAGTTCACGGTGTTGGCTTTCAGGAAATGCATGAGCCTGATGGAGCGAAGGCATTTCCACCTTGCCAATGGTGAGTAGGGGACTGTTGAGTAGGGGACACTAGCTGGTCAAGAGTGGATGCCCAATCACACTTGTGCAGGATTCAGAAACTCTGTGAGGGCTGTGTGGGTAGTTGGGATGGCTGAGCCTTGATTAGACGTTTACACTGGGGCCACGTCCCCACCAATGTATGAAACGTCTGATTACTTTTTGAAAGACTAGTTACTCTGAAAATATTTTGTTTAACATGTTATATAACATTTAATATAACTTGTTGTAGTCGATAAAAGAAAACTATACTGTTTCTAATAACAGCATCAGAACTACATATGGCATAAAAAGATCACACAATGTTACACATTTCATGAAATAAAACAAATGATTTGTACTTAAAAATAAATAACCAAGAACTGCACGAGAAATATTTTAAACCATCGATCTGATACTTCTTGCATTGTTCTACACCAACAGGCTTGACAAACGCAATCAAACATTCTTTCGTTGAACCCACATTTCCTAATGCTGGTTTCTTTTCAGTGATCGTGCCCAGGGGCTACTTTTTTAGTTCTATTTAGTGTGAAAGAGTTATTAAATTTAAGGCGGTCTTCTTGTTGTTTTTGTGCAAGTTATGTGAAAGCATAGATGAAAGCACCATTCTTTATGTAGTTCTGTTATTTTACTTCCGCTTCAACACTAGAATGAAAACACCGCGTTCATGTATGTCCGTGCTGTCACAACGTTGCTTTTTCTTAAACCCACACCCACCGACTTGGTTTTGCGTTGAAACAGGAATTAACAGGTCCTTTTTAATCGAGAAAAATGCAACAAAATATAGAAATAAACTCAACCGGTCCCTACACAACGCCAACATTATTAGACTATTACGTGGTCCGGAATAAATTTAAATCAGATAGATCAATACTTACAAGCCCACTAGAATCAACCACTTTGTTGTATCGCGAGCTTTTCGGAGAAATAAACCATACGAGGTAAACAGTTCGTTTTGGTAAATCTGACCGTGACCTGATCAAAATAATCTTGTAAAAAAGTTTTCAATCGTAAAATCTCCGTGTAAAACCTCACCTCTGAGAAACGGCGTGAGAAAGGACGTCTACGATTCAACACCAGCAACATTTAGCCGCTCTCCCGTGCAGGAACACCAAAACAAAGCAAAGAGAAACTGCACCTCCTCTGCGGTACATGACCGTCAACAGACAGAACCCGTCCACTGGGAGACCAGCCCACCACATTAACATCCCGTACTAATGAAAAGCCAGCTTGATACTTGACATTTGGTACTCGCTAGAAATTCGCCAACTTTGGGCTTCAGTAGCTCCTGAAAGGATCGACATACTTAGGTCTACCTAATTTCCTAATAGTATAAAATAGCATACCGAATTATCAACGTACATGCTCTTTACCGTCATTTGAACAGAATTAGTAGCTAAACCGTATGTTAGGTTTGTATATTAGGGATCATCGTCAAAAGAGGCATAGGAGACATAAACGTAAAATACACGAGCGAAAGAAGGAAGCGCAGGTCTTACAGCACCAAAACGAACAATTAAATGTTTCACTTACACGCAACTGTAATTAAGAAAATTTACTATTTAGTGATGTTTGATGTTTTGTTTTATTGTTTTTATCTGTCCAGCGTGCCTTTTCTGTATAAGTGTATTTTCGCTAGATGAAAGGGTTACCCTCTTCATGCTATGTATATCTATTAGTGACCGTCCCTATTTTCACAGGTTGGTTTTTGCCTGGGCCTTTTGGTTTCATTAAGCTGTCTTTGTGAAAAAGTAAATGGCACGTCGTATTTTTTCTTTGCTGATGCTACAGTAATATAAAGTGGGATGCGCATTACATTGATACATTCAGTGGTTCTGTGTTATTACCGCCAAAAATTGTTAAAATGTTAAAAATGTACATAATGGACCTTAAACCTCTCAACTCCAGGGGCGCTGTACAATGTCTGCGCTTGCGCTCTGACCCCAGCTCACCAAAGAAGCTGGGATATGAAAAGGGAAGTATTTCATTGTAATGCACACATGTATATATGATCAAATAAATGTAGACCCAACTGGCCTAGATCTCCTATTAGTTTGATAACATATTTTTTAGCAACTACTGTAAGTTGTTTAGTAACTAAACTGAAAACTAATGCAAACGTTATGCAGTTACAAGAGTGAAGAATGAGTGTGTGCTCTCTGGTGGACCGGCGGTAAAGTCTGGGGGTAATGTGGGCTGCTTAAGGCCTCAGTGTCTGTGGGTAGTGTTTCATGGCTAGCATGAAGGAAAATCCTCATGGTAAACATAACAGACGATAAGTGTTTTAAACATTCATGATGTATGTCAGGGGGTACTTGACTACTTGTGACTTACGCTTGCCTGAGACATCCCCGAGACCAGCAGGCCAAGCAAACAAGTCTATTGTTTCAGCATCACATTACGTTTTCACACCACTTTGTTGAATTGGCACAGCTGATCTGGCAGTTTGCGCTTGTGTTTGCTTGTGTGTGTGTGTGTTGTTTAGGGGAACCCATTGTAAGGGAGCTGTGTGTGTGTTAGTATGCTGTGTGCTTGAGATACTTTATGTGTGTATAGAGGAATGAAACACACCATGGCCCAGAAGAGGCATGGTTTACACAAATACTCTCACTTCACTAACCCTCTGGGACCAGAACTGAGATCACATCACTGATACATGGAGTCCATTTCCACGGCATTTAGATGCCCAGCGTTTCGTGTGACGGATGTGGAGATTCGCCAGCAATGTGAATATCATGGCTCGTCAACAATATCATCTGTTCTGCAAACATTACACCTTTTGTCGGTGGATTTGTCCCTTCTCCAAAACACTACTAGGCCTTCTTATGCTACATTCAAGAAACTAAATTCATGCTCATTCTTACACAGGAAAGGTGAGATAAGAAATGTCAAGAACAGTATTAAGAACTGTATTAAAGGTGTGTGTATAAAGACTACTACACTCTATAAGTGCTTTGAGTGTAAGCCACCACAAGGGGGCAGTGTGGGTTTGCAGAGTTTTCCTTGTAGGCTCCTTTGCAGTGGGTTATTTTGTGTAGACTGTTGCTGTTCACATGTTTCACCTGTGGTTATGCGATGGGAATCAGTCACCCTGTAACCGCCCCCCACCACCACATCCACTGTGACACTCACCCAGTTTTTACACAGCATCTAAGCAGATGTCTCTTACTCTAAGGCAAATTCGACTTCAATCCAGAACAACGTTAATCTTACCCAATTCTCCTTTACATTAACATAAAATTTACTAGACATTTATACATGAATTCTTTTATTAAAACACTTTTAGCTCTAATTCCACTATATAATCTCATAAGGGATTACAGACCGGACATTTAAATGAAGTGATGTGTGGGTAATTTATCTTAATTCTGGCTGTTGAGATGAAAAGAGTATAATTTTTAATGTGAGGTATTATGTTTTCTGCTTGCCTTTCTGACCTATAGTCCTCAAAACCCAACCCAATATTATAGTAATTCTGTTATATGCGAAATAATTGTTCGCTCATGCAGTAATAGACTGACTTTGTCCTTAAAGACCAGTCAAAGATCTGAAGGCATCAGGGAAGAAAGTTCAGACTGGTAAACCCAGACACATGTGCTTATCGGTCCTGTTTCCAGTGAGGGGTAATATATCTGCTGATCTGAGGTCAGTAGACGTATACATTTCCCTGTCAGCTTTTATTTCTGTGCAGATGTGTTGTTTCTGATCCAGCAACTTTGGAATAACAGTACCCAGCCATGAAGGTTCCCCCCACCGCAAAAGAAGAAGTATAAATGTTGGAATATGTATGTGCCTTGCACACGATAACTGCAACTGGATGTGTCAGGGGAAATAAGGTGAAAGAACCGCTTGGGTGAAAAGAAGCTGAAGCAACAGTGTTAAGGCCACAGCTGTCCAGGTGTTCATCTGTTGTTGCTGATGTCCTGGTTGCACTGACAGTAGATTTTAGGTCAAGATCTTGTTGCATTGCAGCTCTCTGCGGCAACATGCACTCTCTGTCCTGCTGCCACCTACTGGCCATGAGCAGTAAGGCTGGTATAAGGGATCGCTTGTGGAATTAGACACCACTGTTCTTTAATAAAACCTATTTAATTAGAATGATATGCAAATGTTGCTTTTTTAGTATTAATATAATACTACTTATGTTAATTTAGTATTATATGTAAAATTATACACAGTCTCTCCAAGAGCAATATTAAACAAGCAGAAACAAACACGTTTGACTAAACATCAGTTTGACCCAGGGCAGATGGACACAACGGGTAGACAGACACACAGACAGATTATAACATAGTTCTAAGATGTTATCCTTAGAGGGTGAGCGTGAGCTTGTTCATAAAGATGGAGACAACTCATTTGTCATGTCATCATTTTACAATCATATTTAATTCCATCAGCGGGCAAGCACCTAAATCTAAATCTAAAAGAAATCTAAACTTCTGGGTTTTTCGTATTCTGTCAAACAGTGATAACATCAAAGCACTTGACAACCTGACAAGCGAAGAAGTCATTTACACCAGAATATAATCCGTCTCGGGAAAACAAGACACGCTTACACAGTCCTGGGAATTCACCCCACAGTGCCTGTCCTGACCAGCAGCTACCCTGCACACGTCTTCTCAAAAGATCCAGTGTCTTTCTGGCATCTTCCAAAAGAGATATAGGTCAGGATTTACCATGTTACCTTCAAGTCACCCGCTTGAATCATTCAGGGGAGTTTAACTCCTGTGGTTTAATTATTAAGGTGAGGGTTAAGGCAAACTTTTAGATTTGACGGATGTTGGTCATCCAGGGCATTACAGTGGTTGCCTTCAGTGTTTAATATTTTAATATTTGTTTATATATTATATACATTGTATATACACACACATACACAATATATATGTATACAGTATATGGTTCAAGGGTATGTTGAATTCTGACATATCTACAGAATTATCTAGGGTTCATTCTGTGAACAGATGGCAAGGCACCGTGTAAGTCGCTCTGCATAAGAGCATCTGCTAAATGCCCAACAATGTAAAAACATATTTGTAAAAATATGTATGTATGTACGCATGTTTGTATATATGTATGAATATGTAAGTATGTATGCGTGTTTGTTTGTATATATGTATGACTATGTATGTATGCATGTATGCGTGTGAGCTGGTACATATTGCAGGTGAGTAATGAGATGTGGGAGGAGCCTGCGTTCTGGACCCTGGCATGTGGATCAGCCTTCTGGCAGCTTCAGCTGCACTGTGACGAGGGCACTGTGACCTTCCACTGCTCACAGGGACAGAAAGCGGGCAAGGATGGCACACACGGGCACAGGATGGGCACTGAGGAGGAGAGACAGTGACCAAAATGATGCTATGTGTGTGTGTGTCTGTTCATTCACATTTTGAGAAGCATTTCTCTCTGAAGTAGGAGGTTGAAGCTAAAAAGCTAAAATTGGTTACACACACACACACACACAGTCTTCCTAACTAAACGTCTTAGTGAAGAGCAAGAGAATGAGAAAGCAATAAACAATAGTTTATTAGGCCCGAATATACTGACTGGATTTAGTGCAGGATTTAAAAACAGAAGCTTTTAAACTTCCTTCAGTCCTCGTGATGGAGCTTTATGACGTTCAGGGTCCCATAACTTAGCGCTAGTACACACTGCTTGTAGCAGGACACCAGTGATGCCAGAGCCAGTGAGAGCCTGGTTAACGTACCTGACAGGACCTTCAGGTTTACTGTTGCTAAAGGAAAACCCTAACCTGACTGGCCTTGGCACGTATGACCTGATGTAGTCTGATAAGATGAACCTAGTGGATGTGGTTACGCTTTTAGCTTTTATCTGTAGATTTTTTTAACAAGGAGATGAACTCTGCTGCGTGGAACATCAAGAAATTGTAACATTCAAATCCAGCAGACGCCTCCGTTTTCTTTCCACGGACACTTCTGTAATAAAAATGGTTCTCCCGACAGTGGAAATCCTTTTGAACTGAACTCAATCTCTGCAGCTACACAGCGGAACAGGGCATAATACACCACACCATATACCCAGTGTCGTTATGTTACAGGACAGACCGCAGTGTTGCTGTCACAGTGGGGGTTGCACACTCTCCATTACGGTAAGACCTGATAGTGGCTCCACTTTCTACGTCTCCGCTGTGCTGCCATGCTGGAGAATGAGCGGAGAAACATGGTGTTACTTTCACTCTCTAATCATCCCTCCCCTTCTGCCCTCGTCTCTTATAGAGCTCTGCTTGTCTACATAAATCCCCCTCCGTCATCTCTGCCATTAACAGGACCTCTTCATTGTTATGTTTTTATGTGTGTACGTGCGTGTACGTGCGTGTAGGCGAGTGAATGGAGCAAGGTTTCTGCTCCCTTGGTATTTTTGGTTCATTTGCTCTGTTGAAGGTGACAGGGAAGAACAGAGGAAGATGAGGAAGAGGAGGAGGGGAGTCTGGATCATTCTCAGCAACATCAGCTTCAGGAAGGAGGGGGCTTCACACCGTGCAAACGAGAGAGCTTCAATAACAACATGCCACTGTTCCCAGGCTGCATGTATTTTCCAAGCACAGTGGAATGAGGAGGTCAGGTGAACAGAATCCTACAGAGTCCTTTTAGAACACATAGACAGCTGCACCTGGCACTTATACTGCACATATTTATATTGAATTTTAGCTCAAAGTCACAGAGTCCGGCAGACGGAGCCTGTCGCAGAGTCACAAGCCCCATTAATCATGCAGGAGGAGGAGACAGGACACGCCCAAACAAAGAGTAGGAGAAAGGACATGCCCAGACAAGGAGGAGAGGACACACCCAGACAAGGAGAAAGGACATGCCCAGACACAGGGGGGCAGTCATGGTCTGGTGGTTAGGGAACTGGAGGGTCGTCGGTTCAATTCCCAGGCCCTAGGCCATGACTGAAGTGCCCTTGAGCAAGGCACCTAACCCCAACTGCTCCCCGTGCGCTGGGCTAGGGCTGGCCACCGCTCTGGGCACATGTGCACCACAGCCCCCTAGTGATCACTAGGGTGTATGTGTGTGTTCTCACTTCACAGATGTGAAGATATCTCATGCTCCCCACCTGCACAGACGTATGTCATGCTCCACACCTGCGTACACATATCTCATGCAAGGTCATATCCCGCTGCACAGAGCGATCCAAACATCTCTTCCTCTTTACCCTTTAACCCACATTGACTAATTTATTTAAGCTTCCAAAGGCTCGGTGAAGGCTTTGCCCTTTGTTGGCATGGGCTCTTCCCATTCCTCTCAGCTCCTCAAGCTGTTGCTCGGAAGGCCTGCGTTCCAGATACGGCTCTTTCACCCACCTTAATGGTTTCAGTGGTGGCTCCAGCGCGGAGCTGATGAGCAGTCCTGCTTCTGCCAGAAGCCATTCAGCTGGAACCGAACCATTCACACAGGCATTCGGAGAAGTACCACTGGGTTAGGGTTACTGTCATGGTGCACGAGTCTGTAAATAACAATATAACTTAGACTCAGTAGAGTCTAGAATGTGAATAAACGTGGTATTACAGTAACCAAAAATGTGAAAGTCCTTTGCTGGATTTTCACATTTGTTGCTGGTCTAAGAATTCCCAACCCATAGCAACAGCAGGGCTTCAGAGTTCAGAAAGGAACTCTCTGCCATTGCGCTGTTTCTTCTGCAAAGCCAGACTCCTCAAGAGAGTTATGTTTATTCTGAAAGGCATGAGTCCTCACTAAAGTTGTTTACAGTGGCCCAAGTGAGAGCTGCTCTCAGCATCAAAATGATGCGGAAGGGATAGAGAGAGAGAGAGAGAGAGAGTGTCAGAGAGAGAGACATGGAAAAGAGACACAGAGACAGAGAGAGGGACAGAGAGAAAGAGAGGAGAGGAAGAGAGAAAGAATGAGTGAGTGAGAGGGAGAGAGAGAGAGAGAGAGAGCGAGAGAGAGAGAGAGAGCGAGAGAGAGAGGCAATTTCAAATAGTGTCGTGAATAAGTAACACAATAGAAATAAAAACACAAAACAAACATGAGAAAATTAACACTAGTCACTTAAATAACAACAGCTCGACATCTGGGATATTTTTGCTCACTATGCAAAAACAAGACCTTATCAAGGACAACAGAGTAATTCAGTGGGCCACAATGATGAGGAGCAGGTATTATACATGTGAGAGAGTTGTAGAGAATGATGTAGAGGCAGGAACGGCTCTGATGGGCCTGGGGGTGTCAGGGGTTCACCGACAGATCCGATTTAGATCTCCTATGGTGTTCTCTGCCTAGCTCGGTTCGAAATTAAATGGCAGTAGGAAAGTTGGGAGCGTGTGGAGGCTCTGCTAAGGCTGGCTACCCCTGCACCACACAAACATTCCACTGCCCCTCTGGGACATCCTCTGCACATGCGCTGGCATGATGACATTTTTCTGCCTTAAAAGACGATATGTACCCCACAAACCCAGTTAATATTACCCTGAGGAGTTTTTCCAGGGAGGCGAACAGAATCAGAATGTCATCAGTGCACACAATCATGAGCTAGTGGAGCATGTCAGGGAAGACCTTGTTAATGAATGGCTGGAAAAGGGCACAGGCTCCAAAAGCCTCTGCTCAGTACTTGTAGTAGCTTGAGGGGGTAGAACTGCAGACCGTCTTCCCTTGATCATTTTCCGGAATCCAGACTATAATTCCAGAATCCAGACTATAATTCCGGAATCCAGACTATAATTCTGGAATCCAGACTATAATTCCAGAATCCAGATGATAATTCCATGTGTTGCATAATTCCATATTTGGGACACGTGCTTGAAGTTCTAAAACTGCAGGCGACCAATGCATACAAAAGCAGTTTTTTTTTGCAGCAACATTGTGAAGTCCTCAGTAGTCTATGCAGAGACACAATCCTTTATGTCCCCTATGAACCTTTGAGCCCCTGGGGTGGCATTTCAGTGACCTCGCTGAATACATCCAGTAGGTCCAGGTAGCATGATTACTACTGAACCACAGCATACTGACACCTGTTTTAATGTAATTAATACTGCATTTGCTTAAAATCGGTTTATGATTGAATGCGATACCAGCTTAGTATTTATTTGTTTTACTAAACGCAATAACTTTGACACTAGCTTGCTGGATATTGCAGTCAAACAGGCGTTTTTGTTTGGATGTATTTTTGTCCAGTTTCAAACATCAGTTCTGTAACGCTGTTCATAAGTGTTGTGACAGCCTGGGGGTTATTCTAGAAAGTGGCTTTAGCAACTAACCCAGATGTACTAGAGTCCAAGGAGACCTTGGGTTTTCTGTACCAGATGCTGAGCTGAAGGTAAGTGCGGACATCAGCATCCACCGTGTGCTACGAAGCTGCTCTGAATCTGCAGCTCGATGTAATGTTGCAGACAACATTTACAGCTTTGCAAAGTGGCCTGAACATGCTCAGGTTTATTACAGAAGGACCAAAGTCACAGTGAACAGCCTGGGCAGGGCCAGGAACTGCAAACAAAGAGACCAAACCATAGCAGACAAATGAGAGGATTAATGAGTCCAAGCACCAGTCCAAACTCCATCTAAACAGGAGGGACTGTAAACACACTGTGCAGTACACAAACAAGCTAGAACAAGGAGAAGCACTCTGTACGCACACAATGGTCATAGCAATACCGCAACAATATTACCAACGATGCAGACAGAGCGCTGGTGAATATAACAAGGGACAGGTGAGTCCAATCAATAATCAGGAGAAGTTGAGCAAAGAAGAGTGCTGTGATTGGTGGAATGGGGGGGGGGGGTGTTGTGATAGATAGGCCACTGGAGATCCTGGGAGATGTAGTCCATGGTAGTTGGAGTGCTTACCTACAACAGAAAATCATCTTACATCACCTTACTCTTAGTGAGTTGCACTGGTTCATTACATATACAGGAGTATAAATTACACCTCACTACCTTCCACACAGCCGTCATGGCCCCATCTTATTTTAGGGAGATTCTCTGTGTCCCCAACATCCCTCTTTCTCTCAGATCCTCCAACGGTTGCCTACTTAGAGTGCCTCACACTAAGCTCTCTTGTATGGACGGCAGTTCTGTAGCACCTAAGCTGTAGAATTCTCTCTCTACAGATCCATACCAGTCCTTCATCAGTTCAGTCTCTTCTAAAGACCTTCCTCTTTCCACAGGAAAGAGGAACCTTTTGCCTTTAAATGTTGCATTGTTTAGCCACCTTGGGTTTGTGAAAGGTGGTATAATAAATTTTATTTTGTATTATTATCATACATGGTATTCAGAAATACTAGATGTAGTTCTTTATTTTCAGCTTCTAATGCAAAATACTTTTATGTAATTATTTTGAAATAATCAAGTAATCCTTTATGTAATCTACTAGGTTAGGGTGTTTGGAGGAGGTAAAATGAACACTTTTCACATGCAAGCACACAAGCACATGCACACCCACATGAATCCACAGTGTTCTGTATAATAGATCTGACCACTACAATTGGGCTGACTTGATTCTCACTCTGATCATTACCTTGATTATCACACCACAATCCTCACCATGATCCTCACCACAATCCTCACCATGATCCTCACCCTGATCCTCACTATGATCCTCACCCTGAACCTCACCATGATCCTCACCCTGATCCTAACCATGATCCTCATCCTCATCCTCATGATCCTCATCCTCACCCTCCTCCTCACCCCTTCACCTGCCCTAACCTTCCCCCTACCTGCTGTTATGGTGCTTCCTATGACAGCTGGCCTTTGTTAACATTCATTCCCGTGATTGGCACAGTAGCAGTTATTTTTGTGCATGTTACCAGTGAAAACTGTGTGTGTGTGGAAATATGTCAGTGTGTCCTAGTGTGCCTCTGTGTGAGAGTGCGACATTGATGGACAGATTGACAGAAAGGTGTGATAGAGAAAGCAAGGAAGAAGCTGTGATCTGTCTGTTTCTGATGGAGGGGAAAAAGAGGCGGAGCTCACATTTCAGGGAAACAGGAGCCAGTTACTGTTAGTAATGAGGGTGTCTTAAATAACACCACGAGTGAGGGGGGGAGTCGGGGTAAATAACACCACGAGTGAGGGGGGAGTCGGGGTAAATAACACCACGAGTGAGGGGGGAGTCGGGGTAAATAACACCACGAGTGAGGGGGGAGTCGGGGTAAATAACATGAGTGAGGGGGAGTCGGGGTAAATAACACCATGAATGAGGGGGGAGTTGGGGAAATAACACACACACACACACACACACACACGCACACACACATACACACATGCAAACATACACACCTGAAATCAAATCTGTATAGATTACAGTTACTGCAAGCATTAGAATCACCTTGATTACATTTGATAGATTCTACAGAGTTATTCTTACAGTTTTATAGGATGATACAGATTCTCTAAAATATTGATACTGTTGTATTGTAAGGCTAAGCATATTCCTATAGACAGTAATCAGAGTAAGTAGAGGTCTGAGAGTGGGAGGAGTCAGAGAGTGGGAGAGGTCTGATAGTGGGAGGAGTCTGAGAGTGGGAGTAGTCTGAGAGTGAGAGAAGTAGAATTGCATCACCTCCTTTTCAAGACAGGAACTTTATAAAAAGCGTATTCACTTATCCATGCCTGGACATTAATTTATTTTTTTTTTCTTTTTAAATCATGGCAATGTTTCTGACAGTCTGACCTGTTAACTGTTCACAGCAGAGATTTAAATGACATACAGATGACCTCACATTTGCTCCTGTTGCTCTATGGCTCTCACACACATATAAACGCTGACTAATCTGTAGGGTGGAGCTTCAGTATGCTTGGACCAATAGAAACTGATCACATGACCACCATAGTCCAATCACTGTGTATTACATTTCACATTATACACAGCAGTAAGTACAGAACACATACTACTAACATCAGAGCCATATAACATTTCAGATTTATGAATTACAAACAAATAAAAAATCACTTTATCTGTTCCAGAATGTGGTGTTAATGATAAGTGGCCACACAGCCTGATTTCAGATAAATAAAGTTTAAAATATTGGCGACTCCTAATATACGCTGCATAGACTGAGGTTCATGTTGCAAACGCAGGAAAAGATAAAACAAGACCTTCAGATTTTCCTCTGGAACGCTGTCTGTATGGTAACAGTATTTTAATTACATCATTCTCTATCATTTTTAAAAAGTAATTCCCGACTCTGATACAGAAATCGACACAAATAACCACATTGATAAATATACAGTATATTGATACTAATGAAATTTCCTTAATCAACATTGTGCATAATAATGTCCTTGGTGACATAAGTGTAGGAAAAGGCACCATTACTAGTATAGATATAAGCATGACTATACGTTCCTTAATAATAGGCAGTGAAATAAAATAGTCACATTACAGTTAATTAGGTGTAATAAACCATAGAATACCATAGAATAAGTTATAAGGCAAAAATGACATAAGTTACACAATTTGTGAAGTATAACTTATATATGAACGAACACGAGATACAGATTGTGTTGAATTTTAGTTTGCTATTATGAAATTGCCAAACAGAGTTCCAGAATGCCAATTGCTAATCTGAATATTTAATTTCACTCTGGAATATTTTAATGTGGGCACTAATACAATTGTTTATGTGCTCCCACTGTGTAATGTTAGCAAAAGCTGATTTTTAGAATATATTTTTAAAAAGTGTACTTAAAAATGTTGTACTTAAAAAGTGTATTTAAAAATGTTGCTTTGGTAAAACTGAGCCTGACAATCTAGCACTAACATGTACTGTCTGAAACCAAGTGTTTCACTCTTTTGCTTTGTCACTTTGCGAGTTCCCATTCACCTTATTCAGAGATGTGCTGCTCCCTTGATTTGTTTTACTGCCTGATTTGGGGACCTGATCAGCAATATTGGCTTCTGGGGTCTTCTCTTCCTGCTCTGTCTCTCTGTGATAGAAATAGTTGAAGTTCGAGACTATGACGGGCACAGGCAGCGCGATGGTCAGCACACCAGCGATGGCACAGAGAGTGCCCACAATCTTTCCACCTAGCGTAATGGGACACATGTCTCCATAGCCCACTGTAGTCATGGTAACCACAGCCCACCAGAATCCATCAGGGATGCTAACAAACTGTGTTTTGGGCTCATCTACCTCAGCAAAGTAGATGGCGCTGGAGAAGAGGATGACTCCAATGAAGAGGAAGAAGATGAGCAGGCCCAGCTCCCTCATGCTGGCCTTGAGCGTCTGGCCCAGGATCTGCAGACCTTTGGAGTGTCGTGAGAGCTTGAAGATCCTGAAGACTCGCACTAATCGTATGATCCGTAGGATGGCCAGAGACATGTTTTGCCCACTAACAGAGTTTCCAGTTGCTGTCACTGTTTCAGTTACCAGAGTAACAAAATATGGGATAATGGAGATTATGTCAATCATGTTCATGATATTGTTGAAGAATTCACGTTTGCTTGGGCAAACCAGGAACCGTATGCAGAGCTCAAAGAAGAACCAGATTATGCAAGCTGTCTCGATGATGAAGAAAGGGTCAGAGAAGGTGTTGGTGATTGTTTTCGGGGTTGCACTTGGGGTTGACAGAGTCTCACTGTGTGTGTGGTTGAGAGGCAGTCCCATGGTGGGAAACACCTCAAAGTCTTCACGAAACTCAGGCAGAGTCTCCATGCAAAAGATAACGATAGAGATGGCAATCACAGAGATGGACACCAGAGCAACCGCTCGGGCTGCATTGGAACTCTCAGGGTATTCAAAGAGTAGCCAAAACTGTTTGTAGAACTCATTGGAAGGAAGGACAACCTCAATGTCTTTGATGAAACCTTCTTCCTCACGAAACTGTTCCATGACTTCATTTCCCAGCTCATAGAAAATGATCTCATCTGAAAAAACGTCAAAGGGAACATTTGCAGGTCTACGAATCCTTCCTCCTGACTGGTAATAGTACAGGATCCCATCGAAGCTTGGACGATTTCGATCAAAGAAATATTCATTCCTCATTGCATCAAAGTAGCCCATTCTTTTTGAAGGGTCTCCCAATAATGTCTCAGGAAACTGGTTCAAGGTCTTCAGTCGTGTCTCAAAGCGAAGACCAGCAATGTTGATAATGATTTTCTGGTCATCATCATCAAGGCCTCTTTTGTTCACAAACAGGTCCTCATAGTAATCTTTAGCCATTTTGCTGAAGATGGTCTCACTCTGCATTCCCTCGCTGTTCAATAAAAGCTTCCAATTGGATATTAAACTAGCGCAGCTGGGACGCCCTGTCCTACAGTGAGGAGGCATAGCAGGTGATGGTGGTGTCTCCTGACTTTTCTCCATATAGAGAGAAAGTTTTGGAGTGTGAATGTGGTTTGTGTCCAGTCCACATTCTGGCATATCTAGCGTCAAAACCATCTTCTCATTCAGGTAGTCAAGGTCATCAAGGTCATCCACATTGCTGTTCATATCCTCCACATTCTCAAAGTCGACTAATGCCACCTCCATTCTCTCCGCCCAAACAGTTATCTGCGGCCCCTGGTGACACTGAACCACAGAGGGCAGAACTCCAGCTCAGCAAAAAAGTGGTTAACTGGCTAAATTGGTTTTGTCCACCGAGATTCACAGGAACAATCATCACACTGAGGTAACCTACAAAAAACAAGACCTGCAAATCAAACAAAAGAGGAGTTACAGTGTGTCTATGAGTCTGGTAAAAAACTGAAGCATTGTGGTGAGATTAGGCAATTAATCATTAGGGGATGATTAATTGACCCAGTACACGACATCTTAGCAGGATGATGTATGCTGTTCCTTTGAAACTGGACTCTTAAGATATAACAAAAAAACCTCAACAAAGCAATGACAATGTCCTTCTTGTATTAGATCTGTCTTTCACACACCATAAAAATAAAACTTCGCATGCAAGAACACTTTCAGATTTAGGTCTTGTTACAGGATCACATGAAAGATGGGACAATGGACAACTCCAGTAACTAAAATTCTATGAGAAAATGGTTGCTACCTGTCAGCACAGATTTCAGACATGTTAGGGATGTCACGGCAGGTGCTGGAGCTCTCCTGACCTTTTGTCTTTTGAAGAGGCTTCACACTTCCTTTTCATAGATCCTTATGATTGGCAGAACCAGGTGTTTACTGGACTTTTACAAACCTGCAGTTGTCCCATAGTTTACTGTACTTGAAAGATCTTTAAAGCCTCTCCACACTACCAATGAGTTGTTTGATAAGAGCATACTCTTCAGATCTCCACAACAGTTCCTTCCAGTTGCTTTTATATGTTAAGTGTTTGTTGGCATTGTTACCTGCTTTTCCTGTCACAGCTGTTATGTTTTAGCTATGATCTTGACCTTCATGGTCCAGCTTGTTCCTATGACATCTGGATTAGCAGTTTTCAGTTTACACTTGTAAGTGAGTACAAGTCTACCTACAGCCACACGGAGACAGTGTGTTGGCGTTCTTTCAGAGCACTTTCAGTGTAACAATGGGAGAACAGTGTGAACTTCATAATCCTGACCACACTGTTGTTTTTCTATAGTTACAGAGTAAGTATTCTGTATTTTAACAGGAACAATCACATTTTCCTTGTGGTTTCTAGGTACTTAATGAATAAAACCATTTTTATAAATTCCTGCACACTTTAATGTGTATAGTTATAAATATGTACATTACATTACAGTATGATGTATGTATGAAGCATTTCTCTTGAGGGGTAAGTTTGCCTTCTGCTTGGGTTTTGCCCTTTATGAGCTGTCACAGTGCGAACATGGCTGCTAGGAGCTCATTCTCAAAGGTTCTGTCCCATTTTTCAGTGTGTTCTTCTTCCAAATCATATGACAAAGTAGAAAACACAAGCACAATAAACCCCTGTGTGTGAAGTCAGCCTGCTGGACTCATAAGCATAAAAAATGACCGTCATGGCCACCACGAGGAAAGGCCAAATGCATTTGTTTTGTTTTTGCCCTTCACGCCATTCCACTGGTTCTGGTGAAATGCGCAGCAAATGCTGAGGTGTTACACTGTATGTTCCCTGTTATTACTTCCTAGTTCCTTCATTGTCTTGTTTTGTTTCATTTGCTGTACCTACATTTAAGTACAAGTAGGAATGCAGGTATTTTATGTGAACTGATTCCTAAAGCGAAGCTACACCATAAGTTACATGAAATTACATGTTAAATGACAAGAAGATTCGCTGTATAATGCAGGTTACCATGGAGACAGTTCATTGTCCTTGGCCTGAATATTATATAGATAAAAATGTTCTACTAATTAAGTTAAACCATCATGGTGATAGGGGAATGACACTCTCCTTCATTTAACATCTGACTGCGATTTCCTGTGAACCTGCTCAGCTGTGGAATAACTGTCCTGTTAGTGTTTGAGATGGAGATACAGTCTCCATCTTTAAGTCTAAGAGATGTATGTTAATCCACCTTATCCTCCTTGTATTTTCTCGTTCTCTCACTTCACACAGCGGCGAGCAGAAGGACAGGCGAGGAGAAAAGTTAGACGGAGTGTGTAAGCAGTGCTTATATACCGCGCTCGAGGAAGGCTTGTGTCACTGTAGTTAATTCTGTCTCTGAAGGACAGTGAAGCTCTGTGAAGCACAACAAAGCTCTTCTCTAAGTCACTGCGGACAAAGGCACTGGCTGAACGCTGTAAATGTCAACGTTGGTGCCGTCACCCCATCCTTTCTCCCACAATCACTCAGGTGCACCGTCAGTGGCATGGAGACAACACCTTCGTGCCTGTGCCACCATGTGGTCTGATAAGGCACCTACAGGTGCCAGGTGCTTCATTCATGCCAGGTCAGAGAGTTCCCTCTGCCCGTCCATCAAAGCTTCAGACTGCTTTGTGGTGATGACTGATCTACAGAGTGCTACACATATAAAAATTAAAGGAACTCAACCATGTCATCAAAATGCACCTGCCTCAGACACACACACAGAAAGAAAGAGTAAGAAAGATAGAGAGAGAGAGAGAGAGAGAGAGAGAAAGGGAGGGAGAGACAGAGAGAGAGAGAGAGAGAGAGAGAGAGAGAGAGAGGCAGACTGACTGCTGGTCTAGTGACAGTAGAGGACACCCTTAAGGAAAACAAACACCCCTCCTCCAGTTCACTTACTATTCTACTGACCTGCACTGCGTCATGTAAGAGATTAAAGCTCTGAAGTTAGTAGTGCCAAGAGAAATGTTAAATGCTTTATGCAACAAAAGGAAAACACCTCACAAATGTTGTTCCTGTATTTAGATTAAATGGTAGACATGAACACTTCCAGGACCAGGATACTGACTACTGAATTTGACATGTATCCATTATCTGATAAAAGAAATAACTGGTTTGTGTATATTTAACATGAAAGTGTGTTAAAAGAAGGTGTGTGTGTTTTTGAGTGTATGTGCGTATGTGTGGAGACAGCACGGCGTATGGAAAACAGCACAGCATGGAGAACAGCACAGCGCAGAGAACAGCACAGCGTAGAGAACAGCACAGTGTAGAGAACAGTACATCATAGAGATTAGAACAGCATAGAGAACAGCACAGCATGGAGAACACAGCACATAAAACAGCACAGCGTAGAGGAACAGCACAGCGTAGAGAACAGTTGATTATTTTAAAATGAAGTACAGTGATAAAAGCCTTCCTCCATGCCGTACTATATATGTATACAGCATCCGCAATGCCACTCAGATGAACACACTGCAACACACTTCATTCCCCACCTGTGATTAATTTAATTCTGCTCATTACAGTGTGAAGTGAGAAAATTCACTAAAATTGCATCGTTAAGAGTGTTGGTAATACTACTATAATAAAAGACTTGTTTACTAGTATATAGTATAAAGACTTTTACTAGCAGTATCAGTAATACTACTGACTATACATACTAGCAATATCAGTAGTATAAAGACTAGTTTACCAGTAGTAAACTAGCAAGAAAACCATCACTGGTCAGATACAGCATATACAAAGATATTTAATCAAGGACACCTAAAATAAGCCCTCATTCCCTCTACAGGTACAGAAAAGATAAAAAGGAGAGAACTGAGAGAATGAGAGACTGAGAATGAGGTGAGAGGAGAGGAGGTGAGAGGAGAAAAAAGGAAAGAGGAGAAACTCAAGGTGTGATTGTGAACTGCTGCTCCCTGTTCTTAGCATACACTGCTGTAAATATACTGCTGTAAATACACTGCTGTAAATACACTGATGTAAATACACTGCTGTAAATATACTGCTGTAAATACACTGCTGTAAATACACTGATGTAAATACACTGCTGTAAATACACTGATGTAAATATACTACTGTAAATATCCTGCTGTAAATGCTCTGCTGTAAATATACTACTGTAAATACACTGATGTAAATATACTGCCCTTTAACCAGCTTCTCTTTATATTGCAAAGTACAATAATTTGGAAGACAGTCTGAGGCCACTGGTCAGTCAGTCATGAAGGAGTTGGTATAGCCAGACGTTGTTTAGTTGCGGAAGGTCGAACAAACAAGTCTGCTGCTCTCTACAAAATGAATCAGTAAAAGTCTTGGAAATACTCAATAATGTACAAATATAACAAGGTAACAGCTAAACAGCTAAAATCATTATATATTTAATCATTTAAAAATTGGTATATAAAATTAACTACTGATAACTTTGCTTGACTTTATGAGTGGTTTAAAGTCTAGGTTCACAGACAGCACCCTAAATCTGATCTGCTCTTCCCACGTTCTCCCAACAAACAAGTATATGGCACACTGAAGGACATGCAGTATGCAACAGCACAACCATTCCGATGAAATAACACCAAACTAGAGGTGCTACCACTCTCACAGTCTGCACGGTGTACCCACCTGCAGTGGGGCAAATCCTCTCAGACTGTACCATGCAGACAAGCCTGAGACAGGGCTCTTCACAGTGTATAGATGTGCCTCTGTGGTCCAGCACAGTAGAGTCACTGCTGCCACCAGTCACCTCTTCTATTAAAGCTTGCATTGAGTAACCTTATGCTGGAGAGAAACCAGAGATGAGGCGTAAGGTAGGGTACACGCACGCACACACACACACACACACACACACACACACACACACACACACACACACACACATACACACACACGCACACACGCGTGCACACGCACACACACATACACTAACTTTATTTCTTTCCTGGACACTTAAATCTATACCAGGCTTCAGCTCTTTAAATATTCTTTAAGCATCTCCAATCAGCAAGATGGACCAAATGATGTATTTTGATAAGTTTTTCTATTTCCTCTCTTCTACCCTTCGACTTTACTGAGGGGCTCTGATTCCCTCCGGTGTCAAACACGTGTGAAATGTCACAGTTCAGAGTACGGACTCGCGCCGCTACATCCAGCGTGTCTCACACGAAGCAGCCGAAATGTTAGAAGACGTGGGATCAGCAGTGAGGTCCAGCCACAGGGCTGTCCATCACCCGACAGCCGTCATGAGCAGCAACATTGCTGATCAATTACAGTCAGCTCCACGCCTCCCGGACTGAAGCTACTTACACATCTCCATTCCTGAACAGCCCGCTGATGGAGGTGCTGACGGAGGCGTTGGCAGGAGGCGCGTTAAGCCACAGAAAAGACAGCGAAGGGCTTTTGGCTCTCGGCTTTGGCCGGGATTTACCCAGAGTACACTGCCAGCAGTTAGTGAGTATTGCAGCAGCAATAAATAAATTCATAGATGTAGACAAGTGTGAATAAATACATTCATAAATGTAAATAAGTGTAAATAAATACATTTGTAAATGTAAACAAATGTGATTAAATAAATTCATAAATGCCTTCATACATAAATGAGCAGCAACATTAATAGATGAATGTACACATTATATATCACTCTTCCTCCATTTATTCACAATTAAACATCATTATCTGCCTTTCACCCACACTGAAATATCTTTATTTGTTTATTCCTTTATTTGTTTGTGAAGCCTGATGTTTAAAATGTGCTATATATTAAACTTTGCTTGTGTTGGCACGTAAGTATGTGTGTGTGTGTGTGTGTGTGTGTGTGTTTGGTGCTACTAACAGATAAAACCCAAAATGGGAGAATTCCAGGACGCTTACTGTGTAGGTGTGGAGATCATAAGAGGAAGGATCAGCAGTTCACACAAATCACATGAGCTCAGTGGCATCTCACCTTCATCACTTTCATCATGTTCATCACACTCATCAACTGCATCTTTATGATGTCGACACACTCGTACATAAAGCATGTAAAGTGCATATAAAGCAGAGTCCACGTGTGTGAAGTGTCGCGGAGTGAATGACGGAGCAGGAGGCGAGGCGGGCGAAGGCACATCTGTACTTTCCATAATGCCACGTAGCAACAATGACAAAAACAAGGAGGAAAGTGCCTTAGCATAGAATAAGCAAAGTAAGTTAGCTAAGCACTTTTGAGTCTCTAAAGCACGTTGAGGAAGGCGTCCAGTGGAGGCTCTTAAATAGTGCGCAAAGGGGATTAGGAACAGGTGCAGGTAATATGACAAAGTAATCAGTAAACTGGTGATTGGGAAGAAAGGGTGTGTAATGAGTGGGTGTGTGTGTGGGCGTCTCCCTCACAGCTTGGGGCCGGCCTACCGTGACATGAAGCAGCTGTGGTTAACATGAATGCAACAGCAACATGAAACCCTGACACATGGCTTAGACGGACCTCATGTCACGTCATACACATATTTTCAAAACATTATAGAGTCCATGTATGAGGAACAAACCCTTATTAGCCACTCTAAGTATTCTTACTTAGCTTATACTAAGTATACTAAGTAATACTTTTCTTAAAGAGTATTTTTACACTACTCTCACATTGTTTAACATTGCCACTAAAGCATCTATATTTCCACAAAATCATGATGCGAACAGTCTAATACTAGTACTCTACTCTAAAGCTGTGTGACATTATAACAGGGCAAACAGCTACTGACCACTCTAGGGTAAATCAGATCTGACCCATCTCCACTTGAGTGTGTGTGTGTGTGTGTGTGAGCAAAATAGCACTAGGAGCAGTATGTTTATGTGTGTGAGAATGTGTGTGTGTGTGTGTGTGTGCATGTGTGTGTGTGTGTGTGCGTGCATGTGTTCACATAGTGCCAGCTGCTCTGTGCTGCAGCAGGTATTTCTTCATGGCCACCAATAGAATGACCCTATTAAGAAGATTAATTTATTCATGGACCAGTGCTATGAGGTAGCGATCACTTTTCCCAGATGAAAACCGCTCTCCACACAGCCAATGGCTCAGTGAAGGAAGCTGGAACTTCTCCAAAACACCAATCACACATGGAGGCCAGGGCTGAGTTCTACTGGCTGACCTCAGTCTGGGCCAGAAGGTGAGAGAGGATGAAACGTTCATGGGTGCTGTTTAATTCAGACGTTTACGCAATGTGCAGAAATTACATCCCAATGTTAGCCTGATGAAGAAGTCACCAGCGACTGTACTTCGTTACTATGGAAACCACCTGCTGAAAGGTGTCATGAGGAAAGGAGAGAGTTCTAGCGCACTAACACTGGAATATTCCTTGAGTAAATACAGTGAGCTTGTAGCTGTGTTGTAGTAAATAGAGCAGCAAACATTTTTAATATTTCATTAAATTTAAACATTAAACTTTAAGTATTTAGCAGCTTTGGTGTGCTAGCAAAAATGGACCTGCACCATTTACAGCATTCAGCCCACTGCAATGACATATTGACATAGCGTAGCCCCGCTAGCCTGGTGATCAGTGTTTCTTTGTAGATGACAGCGTATTATGGTTTTATAAAAGCAGAGACCAAGTACTAAAAAGCATGAAAACTCTGGGCCAAGTTTATAAAACATATTGCCAGAACAAGCATTACGTAAACAGCAAATAGCACCATGGAAACACATTTGCTAATTCAGAAATGTGGCCTGTCAGCGTATTCGACCATTTGCGTGCTATATGGTGCTACCGCATTATGTCCTCATTTGCATATGGCATTAGTGATTCATAATGGACCCTCTCAGCGTTTGTCAACAAAGATGACAGCCATGTTGGCAACAGAAGAGGAGATCTGTGCCATTATTTCAGAGTGTTTATCCCATTTCTTTAACGGCTAATTAAATGAATTAAAAGACAGAGTATATCAGACATTGTATCAAGATATTTATTAAGACCTGTTGTGTGTGTCAAACATTATTCCACTTTTCCCCTTACACTATGATGGTGCATATTCACCATTTAGATTTAATAAAGTTAAAAATCAGACTGAATGTCTTGCATCAACAGTGGAATCGTAGTTATCATGTTACATTTACAGCTTTTACCAGACAGACTGATCCGAAGCAATTTACATTCGTGCACAACTACAATCTCAGGACTAAGGGCCTTGCCCAGTGTTGATTAATATAATCAACACTGTGGATTTATGACAAAAATCTTTACATCTGTTGTACACCTCTCTGCTTCTGCTCCTTGCAACGCTGCTCCTGAACCCAACTACTCAACACAGCTCCACAAAGAGAGGTCAGCAGTAAGATGTGAAGTTGGTCACACGCAAGTTCTGCACTCGCACTCACTTAGCTAATTGACACACGCATTGAAAAGGCACATTTTGGGTCTGCTTGGTCTCAGTAGGATTGCAAACTTGGAACTGTAATAGTTCATTGCTTGGACAGGAATCGTATAATGCCATAAGAAATGCAAATTAAGGTGTTGGAGAGAACGAAACTATAAACAGATCAACACTGAAAACATTTAAACTTCTGCTGATCTGCCATGATGTAGAAGAAGTCCGAAGTAATTAACTCCACACGGCTTAGCAGTTCCTATCTTGGTGAAAGTTATGATTACATTCATTACATACATTACATACATTATATTCATTAGATTTTATATTTAACTGGCAGTTTTCATGTTTTATGAATCTTGTCCATGGCTTTCCCTCTGACAATGCAGAAGACTATAAAAAAGAAAGTATACATTAATCATTATCAATGTGTTTTTATATTTTATATTAAGGAATCCCTGATTTGTAATTTCATTAATTTTATTTCACATAGTAATGTTCTCAGTGTTAAAAGGGTTGTATAGAGGTTCAATGTATAGCTTGCTTGAGTACATAACACGAAATAATATCACATGACTAGTGTGTTATAATAATGTCAACAAGATATGAGTCATTAGAATAGATATCAATTTATCAATCCTGACTATCAAATCACAGAGCAAATTGATGCTTGGATGTATTTCTAAGTGCAACATATTCATGTGCCTCAAGAATCTGACACTTGTTTTGTGAAATATATCTGGGCAGTTGGAAAGGTCAAAGGCACCATAAGCTGTGATGGTGGTGGTGAATTCTTCGCATCCCCCAGAGGGATCTAACGTTGGCGGCAACGTGATCGGCTACAGCAGCGTCAACATTATCGTCTTGCTTTGCTTGAGGAGTCTGCACAGACATAGACTAATAACAGGTCATGAAGCATGACCTGCTGTCCTGTAAAATATCCGAGTTGCTCCTCAAGGCCTATGTTTGGCCTATGTCCAGACTGCTCTGACTGTGAATGGATATGGTGCCATAGAAACATGTACAGCTAATGTCCTATGGTGGTGCATTATATAAAGTGAAACATCATAGAATATTGTTGAGATATGTAGTTGTATAGAGCACACACAAACCCTAGTACATACACAACAACATTCAGATTTTTCAGATTCAGATAATGAGAAATGTTATCTCTCCCCATTTTTGTAATAACTATGTATGTGTTTATTTAAACCAGTTAGATTAGACTAGATTAGCTGGGACTAGATTAGATTATTCTAGTCTAGATTAGGCTAGTTCAGATTCCATTACACTGCATTAGATCCAGGTTAGGTGGTCTCCAGGCTGTGTTTTCTGTTTGAAATCCTGGTGTGTGAGTCAGTGCTGCAGGAGTGTGTGTGTGCTGATGAACCTCCTCCCAGGACACACACCTGAGGTCTCCTGACTCTTCATGCCAGGAAAGGACGACAGGAAGGAAGAGGAATGTGGTGTGTCAGCGACATAAAGGTCAGCAAAGGACGGTGTGAAAAAAAGAACTTGTCAGAGGTTTCACACACATCTGACACATGCGCACAACCAGTATACCCACCGGTGCGGTGGCAGGCTGTGACACTACACACATTCTGTCTGCTCCACCATAAAGTCTGTAATTAGTGACTGGAAGGTCACTTCAAGACAGAATAATACCCCCACATATCCTTGATGCTTAGTCTATGATGTCGGCAATATCTTGTGGAGAAATGTTTGCAGTGAAATTGTGAGGTTCAAGTAGTTTATATATGTGCAAGTGGAATGATTCACAATATGTCCTACACTAAACCACAGCAGTTTATTGAAGGCCTTCATGCCCTGTTTATTACTATTCTCTTTTACTTATATATCATAGATCTGAAAGAATGCAATAGGTCCCGTTATTATGTGAGGTGGAATTACGGAGTTCTGTGAAGGCTCCATGTTTGGTTTAGCATCACGTGTTTGGATTAGCATGTGCAGTTGTTCTCTCGGGATTTGGACGACCTCAACCTTGTGGACCTTGTCATATTTTTAGTTCTGTGAAAACCAAAATTATAATAACACAGTCATCCCAGCACACAATACAATAATAACACAACCTCAGCCTACACTATAGCCACAAACTTCCCTAACATCAAACATCAATAACACAACAAAATTACAATAACCCAATTGCCATAGCATCCAAATCTACAATAACACAAACTACATAGTACCCCTAACACTCAAAGCTACAATTATACAACTGTCCCAACACTCAAACTAACATCACAGCTTCCCCACACCCAAAACTATAATAACACAACCAACCCTAAAACATCCACACAACTGCCACATTTCCCAAACCTGTATTGTTATCTTGACCAAGGACAAGTTTCAATTCCTCTCTCATGCATCCTACCATCCTTCACAAAATAATCTGAGGTAAAGGGAAGTTGACACACACACAAACACTTTCTCTCTCGACTGCATACACATACTCCCATCTCTCACAAACACATAGGCTGTCTCTCCCAACTGCATTCACATAATCTGTACTGCTCATACACAAGCACACAAACACTCACTCTTTCTTTCTGTCTCTCTCTGTCTTTCCTGTATGCTAGTCTGTTCTTTTCGGAGAGAAGCTGAAACCGTTTAAAGTTTCACCCTGGTCAATGGCTTGACTAGAATGGGCAATTCATGTTTATAGCTGTAGTTAAATACCGTTACGTAGTCTATCATTCTGTTCTTGTGAACTCGTGAATTGATTGTACTCAAAATAGCTCACTGGAAAGCGCGTACGGGGAGGTTAAGTGCTTTTATTGTGGCCCTGGTTGCAAGGTTTGGATGATTTAGCATTTTCACTGACTTGTGGTCTTTTCAGATCCATCCAGATCACTCCTCACTATTGATCTAGTCAATATCTCATTATAGAGCTGAATAAAGTAGCAGAGTTCTATAGGGAAGATTAATTATCTGTGTGTGTGTGTGGGAGTGTGTGTGTGCGGGTGTGGGTGTGTGTGTGTGTGTGTGTGGGGAGAGTGTAGCCCTGAGAAGGAAAATGCTTTCCTACGGAGTGGCATGGCACATACACACACACAACACACACGACAATACACACTACAATACACAGATACACACAATACACACACCTAATACAGAAGCACACAACATACATGCCTAGCGGAGTCCAGCCATTATACATGCAGATGAGCACATCCGGAAGTCTTTCCAGCCACAGACATAGAGTGTAGCCCCAGAGGACTCCCAGAGGTCAGCTACAATTTACAGTGGTAAAAGCACAGGTCACCGGAAATGTGTACCACACTGGACCACTGACTGACAAACTGGCTACCAGTATTTGCTCAAGGATAAACTCACGTTTTAGTTTGTCAATCAATCAATATTCAGAAGCAAAAGCAGGAGAGATGGACAGAAACCAAGGAACTGAAGCAAACATGACAGGATCAGAAAACAAAGACATAGCAGAACTCGAAACACATGGATAACCAAGAAGAAGCTAAAGCATCAGGAACCATGTAACAACCGACATGGCTGAAATACTGGGGTGAGCACACACAGGTGAGAGAAATCACTGTCTGGGATCTAAACCAGGAGGCGGAGCCAGGGAAAAACCAGAGGCACGTGGAGCCGTGTCATCATGGCTACCGCCATGCCAGGGATGATGATGTCATGGCACGAAGAGCCTCACCAGCTGCTGCCAGTAGAACCTAAACCAAAGTCAGAACTGTTCCAACCAAAGTTCACACTGTGGCGCGGCTCTGATTCTAGTGCTCTACTCCCTGCGAACTCCGGTAACTACAGGTTCCATACTCCCTAGTTCCTGCTCCCGGCACCCTACCCAACCTCCTTCCTTCCTAATCCATAATTCCAACTCCATACTTATGGCTTAAAAAATATCTAGTAATTGCTTTGCTGCCTACAACAATAGGCTAGCTGCTCATTTAAGATCTCCTCGATTACTTAAAGTGAAATGAGCTTGGAAATTAACTGCACACAGCAGACGTGCAGAGGATGGGCGAGCAAAATGCATAACAACCCCCCCCCCCCCCAAATAATCCTGGAGGTAGAAGGTGGACAGATGAGTGGATAAGCCTGCAGTACTACAGCATATTGTATTTGGCAGGAACCGAGGAAGCTTGCGGGGACTCTCAGCTGCTGCTGTTTTTAGCACAGTTTCCGCTTTTCTGTGTCATAATGAGGGGCTTACTAGGCAGGCTGGAAGAGAGGGAGAGAGAGAGAGAGAGGGAGGGAGAGGGAGAGAGAGAGAGAGAGAGAGAGAGAGGGAGAGAGAGGGAGAGAGAGAGAGAGAGAGAGGGAGAGAGACAGAGGACAACACAGATTCACACACAAACACACACACAAACACACACCCAAGCCCACAGATGCTCACACACACACCACAGACGTCCACAAAACAGGCGAACACAATACAATCTGAGTGCTAATAAACAAGCAAACACACATCAGCGCTTCCAGCTTCAGGAGCTGTGAACAGTATTACAGAACTATGACTCAGCCTTACTTCCGTCTGAAACTACTACGGCATCCTGAGAAGGGGTGAAATATTCATCAGCTATGCCTATTGTAGGAAAATGACTATAAATAGTCAGAGCCCCGGTGAGCGTGCATCTGTGACGGCCTCCACGAAGCACGAGGTTCAGGGACCAAAGCCCAGACCCACAAGGCATTCCCTCACCCAGGCATCCCCACACCTAGTGTGAGGTCAGATGTTTGGCTGAAGGGGAGTAACATGGGGAAGGTGTGGTGAGTGGATGAGTTAGTGCGTTCTCTGCCATACATTTCTCAGTGCCACTACGCACAATGATTAAACACACACTCTGGAGCAGTAAAGGCCCCACTAACAACCTTTGGTTAAAGAGGAGACACAGAACAAATATCCAGGAGTGTGATAATGTATTCCAATACCCCGCTGAACCCGCAAAATATTAAGTGGAGATGATGCATTCGCCAGAAGCCTGTGGTAAAAATCAATATGTGTGTAACACAATGCAAGGGAACACAGAAAACAGATCTATGTCTTATTTGCAGCTTTTTTGCAGTCATTTTCACACTTGTCTCATTACCATGTCCACGTTTTCAAAACACTCACCACATTCGCCATATCAACAGACTATGTGAACTAAACTGACTAGACTGTACTTTTTGCATCGCTTTGACCCAAAAGGCAGTCACCACTTCTTCCAAAATTCATGAATACCTCTCAGCCTGGGTTAATCACCAGCAAAACTCTGTACTACAGGAATGTTTGCAGACATTTCGATACTCCATTGAAGACAGTTAACTTTCAGTTTCAATCCACAACAAAATTCTGATCACTGTGGATGGAAATATGTTGCATTTCGACAGACAAATTAAAATCTACACTACAAATACATAAGACAGATCATTCTGGTTTTAACAGAATGTTTATTCAGTTCGTTTGTAGCCTTCTTACTGTAAATTCTGGATGAGGCTCTCAAGAGAGATTGGCAAGAGTTTTTGTGAATGGCAAAAAATAACATTCAGTGTCATGAGCATTCAATGTCACATTGATGAAAATCTATGGCCAAATACAACGGACAGAAAGAATGAAACAGTAGACGTCTTACACTGACACTGGCAGAAAAATGTGTGAACTACTGTATGTTGTGAAAAGATGATGATATTATTGATTGTATTTTTTTAATACAGTGGCCTTTGTGAATTGTTGTTTTGTTGCCCTATATTGTTTAACATGATACAGTAAATACTGTTATTGTAACGGGGTGTGGACAGCAGCAGGAGGCAAGGAGCTCGAATGCATATCTTTATTCTCCATATTTACAAATAAGGAAACGAACAAAAATAAAGGTAGGTATATTCAGCTCAATGAGAAAAAAACAACAGCCAAGGCACAAGAGACGCGAGGAGCAGGTAAGGTCCAGTAGGAGCGACGAATGCGTGGAATGTGCAACACCGGATGACAGGACCTGTAGGAATATAAAGGTAAGTGATAATTGGAATCAGGTGATTAATATGCCGGTGATTGGGATCGGGGAAGTGTCTTGTGTCTAGGGGGCGTGTTTGTGTTGGTCATGTGACTCTGCCGGTGTTCTCCCGGCTGAGCACGCGCCCTCTGGTGGATGACCGGCTCCCTCACCGTGACAGTTATTCTGGGTTTGTGACAGTAAAACATTAATTCTTCTACACTTTACAGTAACACAATTAGTCATTACATCTAACATAACATGAGAGGCCAACAGATCAAGTTCCTTTAGCTGGCTTGAAATATTTGTGGATTCAAAAATAGTTAAGGGAAACAAATTTATGCAAGCACATAAATACACAACATGCATACAGTATATGCATTTTGCAATATTACAAGTTGCTTGCATTTTGAAAAACATTGTACATTGAGTAACAAAGCAGTATTGTGGGAGAAAGCCTGTGTAATAGTTATGGCAGCCTGAGTCACATTTTGGATGAAATATGAAGTGTTGTGTTTGTGTTTCAAACACACACCACAGGTTAACCGAGGAGCTGAGATGTGTGTTACAAACACACTGTGTGAAGAGTTTAAAGTGGACATGGTATTGAAACAAGTGAGAAAACCATTGCAGAAAACTTCAATGCCGATCCAGAAGTCAGGGATGTCTATGGGGAATTAATGTGCTGTTGGTGGTAATGTTTGTTTAAATATGATCATGTTGAATTACAATGGGAGATAACAGTAGTTTTCACCAACTTAAAAGTGTCTAAATGAATAATAGGAATCCCTTGGCACGAGCTTTCCAACTCTGTATAAAGCAGTAAAGGGCACACAGAGACAAACTATCAACATTCAAAACATTTTGCAAATGCAAGTACAATGGTACAGATATTCCAAGTATAATCACAGTAATAAATGTTTCATCAGTTTTTCAACAGCCACGCAATACCAAACGAAAAAACGAACGCTCACCAAACGCGCCATATTTAAAGTAATGAGAACAATTAAACAGAATTGCCTGAACGCCCTCGTTTAATCAAACGTATCGACTCTATCGACCTACGGATGAAACAACTTCGCTCGAGCGCTGTGTAAGCGGCAGGCTGTGCAACAGCTGGTTGACGAAAGAGACGCCCATCCCCACCCAGGCGTCGAATCCAGACAGGAAATGTTCCTCCAATATCGTGTGGTAACTGAAATGTTGGAACATATTTAAATGAAATTCTTACGAAACAGGCAGTTCCCGTACCTTAAAGATTGTAGATGAAGATGAAGAAAATCCAAACGGAGCTCCTCTCGTGGTTCCTTAAGTTTTGATCTTTCATCCACGTTTTACCTTCAGCGGCCCCGTGCGGTTTGCCCAGAACGATGGCAGGACTGGCTGAAACAAATCAACAACTGGACAGCAGATCAGAAAGAAAAAAAAAAACGAAAACGAAACGAAATTAATCACAGTTAGTGATCTTTTCGATGACACAGAATTTTATATTACTATTCATTACTGTAAATTGTACATACGGAAAGCATAAGAATACAGTTGTTTTAGCTTCTCTTCGCTTTTCTGACATGAGCAAAGCATCAGGATCAGCGGGTGACACCGAATCTATTTTATTTCGATTGACGCCCTTTGGATCACGCGCCCCCTAAAGGCGGCTCCGCTGTCATTTTCGGTGAGCGTCTGAACGGAGGCTAACGTCCCAACGTTTCACTGGATAACTCAGCACATAATACACTGACCAAATGGTACAAGGCTAATGGGAAAGTGAATAAAGAGAGTGAGTGATTATTTTGGTAGACTACTAAAATAACTAACTAAATTGCTAAAACCATCAGTGTTCAGCTGCTTACATCTCTGATATTAGCTACTGCCCTTTGGACATTTAACTAACATTTAGTTGCAAAAATGTATGTAAATTATTATAAAATCACATGCAAGTGTTGAACCTGTTTGGGTAATTTATATAGCATTAAGAGGGTGAGTTCTTATTGTGTAACTTCACTGCAGGGAAGTCAGAATAAGGGTGCAAGAGTGAAAGAGTGAGATTGGGTGAATGAAAGAGTGATGGACTTCTCATTAAAAGACTGAGAACAGCAGCTTTTCTTCTTTGGACATCTTTGTGAGAGATGTGATTGAGAACACGGCGTGCTAGCACTCAGTGTGGATGTGCCCTGATGTCAGTGAGGCAACCAGGGCCCAGCTGTCCTTCTGCAGTTACCTCTGCCCTGAGGAGCATTGTGCAGTACGCACACAAAGACGGGCTACTGCAGGGTGAATGGGTAATAATTAACATGAGAGGGAAAGAAAGTGTGTGTGCGTGTGTGTGCGTGTGTGTGTGTGTGCGTGCGTGTGTGTGTGTGCGTGCGCGTGTGTGTGTGTGTGTGTGTGTGTGTGTGTGTGTGTGTGGCCCTGTGGGGGGGAGGGGGTTGGACCCAGGTCCTCTCTAGGGCACGGACCCAAGGTGCTGAGATTCCTCATCCTCCAGCTAGGCCAGACTTGTACCCTTTAAATGATTTACATCTCTGCTATTTACAAGGACATTTTTCTCAAATCTGATCAACCTATAATTTACCAGAGCAGTCCTGTGGAACTCCCACATTTCGGTGTGGTGAGGGTGAGTCAGGCATTGCCACTCCAGGTTTTATTCAGTTCCTCTTCACTCGGCTCTTAAATGCCTGTTAGCACTGGACTGGACCGTGTTCTGTTTGAGTGAGCATTAGCAGTGAACGACTCTTCACGCTAGAAGATTCCTCTCATGCCTCTCATTCTACTTTAGCAAGGGCAACAGTGTGCACCACTCCATATCACCCATTCCAGATCATCAGAACCAGAATGCTGAAATCATTACTAACTAAATCTAAATCATTCTAAATCTAATACATAACTCTTAAATGGTAATGTTCCTCTTTTATGACATCTTTACATAAGGAACTTACACACATAAATACATGCTGTCATGCAATAATAATTGACCTGAAAATGCATATTAATTATTACTTAAATAAATAATCAAAAAATATTTTATGTTGTTTCCTTGCTTATGTTTATATGGTCTGACACGACAAAGCGTTAATCCGAGTTTCTATAATTGTTCTTATGCTTCCCGCAGTCAAAAACTCAACTAATCAAAACCAGCTTGATCTCTGCAATGTTCTCTGATCACTGAGACTACTTTGAGACCTCCACTGAGACTACCTTGAGAATGGGAGAAGTAGCCAAATGGATTTAGAGTGAATTATTGTCATTTCAACACTAAGGTCTCATAACATAGCAAAACAATTTCTTTCATGCCTTTCACAATTGGGAGTCACATAGTGTAGGAAGCAGACATGGATCAGGTGGGATCCATCAGGCAGTGTACAGGTGGGGTCCATGTTCCCAGTGCTTGATGGGACATCAGCACTGTGGCATCCTCCTGGGGTTTTTCTTCATTAGGGATTTTCTTCATTATCTTACACTCAATTTAGTCACTTTATATGAATCCTATAATGCCCATAAAAATGTCAGTACATTGTAATTCAATCGGACCCTTATGTCAGTATTAGGAGTGATAAATTTGGAGCTAAATAATTCAAAATTTGCTGCCTGGTTAGCTGACTTGGACATAATTACATTTTGACATAGGACATTATTTAAATTCTTAAACTGGACTAGTATATGGTATTTCTCTTATATTTCACAGGCATAAAAACCTTCAGCAAATCACTGATAATGTCTGAGGATTCTGTCTCCATTGTGAGGTATTCTCAGACAAGACGGTGGAAGCCAGCCGGGCTGGGGCTTGGAGGTGTGGTGTGCAGATGGAGGCCTAGCTCCGTCTCCCTGAGTGAAGCTAACTGTGCATCATATGCAGAGACTCCAGATCCCTGCGGAGAATCCCAGATCTTCCTGCCCCACTTTCCTGGCAGAGCAGGAGTAGTTACAGAACAGCCCTGTCAGGCAGGCGGAGAACACACCTCGTTGGTCTTCAGGATGTACCAGGCCCATGCTATTATTAAGAACAGCTGGTACCAGACTGGGAACGACTAGTAGATTAGCTTCATAAAAATGTAAAATATTCAGATGATCCAGATCTCTGAGTGAAGTCTAAAAAACATCTGATCATGTCTGATCATTATTGTATTTCAAATTCCAGGTGTTCTGTAGTTCAGAACTGATTCTCCAAAAGTTCTCAATTGGGTCCTAGTCGAACAGGACCAACTTTCATAGGGCACTTGGCTTTACAGCAAGCCTGGCACTAATATCTGTCCCCCTCGGTTCAGCTCAGGTAGAAAAATCCCTTGTTCAAAATCCAACCTCTATCCACTGAGTGAAGAGGACTCCTACTGAGTCAGAGATAATCACTGAGTCAGAGATAACCATTAACTCAGAGATAACCATTGATTCAGAGATAACCATTGATTCAGAGATAACCACTGAGTCAGAGATAACCACTGACTCAGAGAGAACCACTGAGTCAGAGATAACCACCAAGTCAGAGATAACCACTGACTCAGAGATAACCACTGAGTCAGAGATAACCATTAACTCAGAGATAACCATTGATTCAGAGATAAGCATTGATTCAGAGATAACCACTGACTCAGAGAGAACCACTGACTCAGAGAGAACCACTGAGTCAGAGATAACCACTGACTCAGAGAGAACCACTGAGTCAGAGATAACCACTGAGTCAGAGATAAGTAGCGCTCGTGGGTCTTAGAGGAGATCTGAGTGATTAACAGGTGACAGCAGTGCTGTGTTCACGGAGCACAATGATCACCTGAAGCCAGCAGAATACTAGCAATAGCTTAAATGTATGAGATCATCACCCTGATCTATTTAAACTGACAAACCAGTGTTCCTAAAGCAGTTACGTATAATACAGAGCGAGGCCTGATGTTAGCTGATGAAATATTATGTTTGCCAGATTATGTTGCTACCTGTCTTACTCATGATCCTGTAACTCTTTCTGATCACCTCAGGCTGCTATTGAGAGATGGCAGAGGGCTGTTCAATACCTGTCAGCTGCCAGGAATCCCAACAATCCCAGAACCAGGAATCCCAATGACCCCAGCACCAGAAATGCCAACGATCCCAGCACGAGGAATGCCAGCGATCCCAGCATTGCCACCTCCGTGATGGTCTGTTTGTGCTCGCTCTGTCACACAAGCAGCCCTCAAATCAATGCACATCACCTTAACAGTGAAGAGACCCAGGAATGTTGGCAGTTTGTGGAAAGCCGAGGGAGTGCAGCACAGGAGGAGCAGCACAGGCCCTCAGTAGGAAGCTCGACATGTTTATTTTTTCTCCAGTCTGCTAATCTCCTTTTAACATATCCCTGACCTATGGCATATAAATAGATTTTACAGCAGAGAGGAGCAGAGAGCATAGGAATGAAAAACTGTTAGCCCTCCGCTTGTGTGCGCGTGTTTGTGTGTGTATGTTTGTGTGCTTGTGTGTGAGTGTTTGTGTGTGTTTGTGTGTGTGTGTGTGTGTGTGCTTGTGTGTGTGTTTGTGTGTGTGTGTGTGTGTGTGTGTGTGTGTGTGTGTGTGTGTGTGTGTGTGTGTGTGTGTGTGTGCGTGCATGGTGTGGCAACACTTTCCATTTCAGACTCTCCCGCTTGTAAAACCAAGTATGAATAATACACAGGAAAATGACAAGCAAACAGACCTCCCATCAGAGGAGTACTGTGCTTTTGGCATGGTGCCAAACTATCAAAACACAAACAACAGGCAAGAGCAGAGCGCATGGATAATCTTATCATGGTTTATATCATAGTTATTATCATGATCATTATTGACACCATCATCATCAATATTACTCCTTATAGTTATAATCATTTGGAAGGATAAGATGCATTTCAGGTGAAATCTTTATTTTTTTTCATAGGTTAAGTCCAGTCTTTTAGTCCAGCGTATCATCCAGTGGTCTTTCTAAAGTGCATGAATGTATGACAGTATCCAGAGAAGGTCTCCAGTCCTGCATGTCTTCTCTTTTTTTCTCAAGTTTTCTCATTATCCTAGAAAAAAGGCTTTTTACATAAACCCCCAACCATAACAACAGAAGGAAGGGGGGTCGATGACATACACAGAAATACACACACACACACACACAGTCCGCAATGTTGAAGCTGGCACCATTATCCTGCTGTTAATAAACAAACACGTGTGCACCAGAGATAGACAGAGACAGAAACAGAGAGAGATAGAGAGAGAGAGAGAAAGAGTTAGAGCAACAGCCAGATCAATACAGTCTCCCGCCTCTCCTGTCTACACGGTCACATGCCTCAGTTACCACAACACTGCACAGCTGCAAACACACACACACACACACACACACACACCAACCAGTACCAGCTTGCTGGTGCACCCTAACCCTGACAGACACCTTGCAGCTCTCTCCATTCCCCGTAGGCTTGTGCACGCTCCCTCCCATCTTCACTTGGACATGTGCTTTTGCTTGTTTACGTATGAACTACTCTATTACTGCACAAAATATTTTTTTTTCACCTTTTCACCATAACGTTCTGTTGTGACATTAGGCAGGATATTAACTGGATAAAAAAAGAAGGACTTGATCTGATCACTCATACATTTACTGTACATTTTAGTAAGAGCCAAAGCTTCTATTATAAATAGTAGGTTTTCCTCCAAGGTTTACACTTGGCGCGAATGTAATTCTATATCACAGTAAGACTACAATGCATCTTGATTTGGATAAGCTTAAAAAGGATATAATTGCAACAGTGAATTCCTGACAATTAATAAACTGTAACATAGCAAAGGCAATTTATTAAGCTGAAACTTGCACTTGGGACAATGATGAAGCAGGTATTCTTATTGACAATATTGTCACATGGCTTATACTCTAAATTATTTGGGTATGATTACTGCATGGATCCACTGTCATATATTATGAATATACTCTAAAAATATTCACTAGTTCCAATATAAGGAAGCAGCTATTACATCTGACCACAAACTTTAATACTCCTGGTGTGCACAGAGGAGTTTCTATTTATACATTCTGAGAGATGGATATTAAGAACTAGATCACCATAAACTCCCTATGATCACCATAAACTCCCTATGATTACCATAAACTCCATAAGATCTTACAGCTGTGTCCTTTTCTCCTGCCACACTGGACTGGTGTATCTGAAGCTTTTAGGCCTTAGACTGTGAGAAGGGAACAGAGAATGTCCCATAAAGCTGTGACCCCAGAGCTACATTCAAACACATGCAGCTGAGGGCAGAAGAACTTCAGACTGCAGGCCTGCTGCTGTAATGACAGGGCCACAGGGCAGAGGAACACATGTAGTGGACAGAGAGACCAAATATAACATTAGTTCTGAGTTAGAATGTTCCCCTGAAAAGCATACACTTCTCTGGCTGACAGTTTCTCAGTTCTTACCCCCCACCCCTCAAAAACACCTAAATAATGTGCTACAAAACTATTTTCAGTGAGCATATTTCACAAGAAGGCTGTTGGTGTTGTATTTTTTACAGCACAAGTCCATGCAGGTCTTTATTCCTGTTGTGGTGTTCTTTGATGGTAAAATGCCTGTGCGCAAGCCACATTTGCCCAGGCATTCGGAGGACCGCTTTCCGAACAGCATGGCACACAGTAACGCATACGCACTCGTGTTCAGGCTGGGATAAGCAGAATTTCTACGAGGTCGTCACAGAGGAGCTACTACTACTGCAGGGTGTCATGTGTTTCTCAGGACTTATCCAGAGCCAGCAGCGATGCTGCTTCCCAAAGCCGCATTCAGTAGCTGTATCAGAAGGGGCTTGCTAGCAAGCCTGCCGGTGTCTGGAGAGTTAGTCCTGTGCTTGCCCAGGCTGAAGTGGGCACCCGAGTCTGGATATGGCAGTATTGTTTACTGAAGAAGGGGGGGATTCCAGATCCTGTGGCATCTGCAGGGCCATAGGACAAAAATTCCCTGTGTGTGATGCACACTGAGGCCTTGGGCAATAGTTTAGCACACACAGATGGGAAAAGGTCACGCGCAGGGCACACGCAGGACACACGCAGGACACACAGGGGGTATGCAGGGCATACACAGGGCAAATGCAGAGGTCATGCACAGAGCATACAAGCAGGGCACACACAGGACACACACAGGGCACACACAGGGCACACGCGTACAGCAAGGGTACACAGTAAAGGGTTCACAAGCAGAACACACATGGACTGTGTACAAGCAAGGAACTCACACAGGGCATACACAGGGCACACGCAGTGCACACACAGGACAAGCACAGGGACAGAGAAGCAAGCTGCCAATACCATGGGGATCTTCACAGCTCAGCTCACTTTGCTGCTATGGCGATCCACCAAAGATTCTGCTGCAGAGCTGAAGCTTGGCCAATAAAAAGCCAGATAATGGATTGCTTGGGTTTTGTTAGTGCTCGATGCATGATCAAGTTAATGAGCATTGGTTGTTTTTCTATTTCATTTTCTGTTTTAAAATATCTGTAACAATGCAGTTATATGATGACATTCCATAATGTGTAATAGTAACAACTGGGGCAGTTTTATAGCATATATTGCATCTTGAAAGAGTTAATAACATTATAAAATGTTAGTCTATTAAAGTATTCAGAATAACCACTTTAGAATTTCCTGTAATCCAGTTCATGGGAGATGAAGACATTATGTGATTCTTCATGCTGAAAAGCTCCTCACGTTAGACGTCCCCAGGACTGGCTCGGACTGCCCCGCTGCTGTGGACTGCGTGATCTTAAGAAGTCCCTGGCCCCTCCCCTTTTCACATCAGGATTCTCATCTTGTGATTGCATCAGGTATTTCACTGCCTGATCCCATATTTGCTATGACAACACAGCCTTGATTCAGGGTACCTTGTTCATCTATTACAGAACAATCAACATGCCTGCGATGAAGCTAGTACCTCCATGCTCATCTTCACTCATATCACTGGAGTCACAGAATCCAATATTTTACTTAGATTATTAAATCTCCTCCAAGTTCATCCAGAACTGGGATACTCTCATAGGTTGGGCTGAAATCTCATAGTACATGACTTTTGTCATCATTTTACATTTTAAAACCACATATGCTGCCCCTTGTTAGATAGTAGCAGACACACACAACCTTCCTGCAGTTAGACCCTGGTACACACATACTGCACATGATGTTGTACTAAGATAAAAATCAATATGTAAAATCTCAAAACTTGAAAAACAACACTATTTATATATTGCACATACAGTAAATCTCACAGAGAATATATATATGTATGTATGTATGTATATATATATATATATATATATATATATATATATATATATATATATATAGAGAGAGAGAGAGAGAGAGAGATGAATACTTATTACTTTTTTGTAAGTATTATTCTTACATCATGCATGCTACAAGGAATGTTTACCAGCATGCATTACTATGGCAGTAGAATATCCCCTATGTCATATAAAAGCTGTTTTAAGGAAGCATTTTTCTTCATACAGGGTTCATCAAGTTCTCCAGCATCAGACTATGAGCAGAATGCACCACCAAATCATCTAAAAACAAGCCAGTCTGATACATAAACTTAAAAAAAATGTAAGTAACATGAAGTGGCAGTGGGCCATCTCTTTGGTGACCTGTGTAAGTGAGCAATCTGTTTGCACAGTAACATGTGACCCGCCCCCTACACACACACAGTATCACTACTGCTCACTATTTCACTATTCTGCAGCTTTACTGTAACTTTGACAACGCATCTGTGGTAATGTATTGAAAAACCATGGAATGCTATGCTGTGCTCACAGAAGTTCACAGACGCGGGCAAGAGACAAATGCATGCTAAGACTGAATGGATGGTGGGAAGACGTGGCTGTGGAGGAACAGGCGGCTCCGCCTAGTCCTGTTTAGCTCTTATGGTTCTATACTATGTGATGGCATGAGCTGAGAGAGAGAGAGAATGAGAGAGAGAGAGAGTTTAGAGAGGAAGAAAGAGACAGACATACAGAGAGAGAGAAGAAAAACTAGTTCTGTCATGCAAGGCAGGAGTTCACTCTTGCTGGGGGGTCTAGTCAAGAAATAAAAAAAAAAGAATGAAACAGCATTGGAGAAGATTTGCTGCAGTTCCCTGTCTGCTGTAATCAGAGGTGATGGTTATAGAGCTCTGAGTTCTGGAGTGGTAACATCTACCCTATCTTCACACTTAAAGACACATGGTGATGGTGGAGAAAGAAGGTTTGGTACAGGGCCAACGGTTACTCTGTGCTGGACTAGAACTGCTCCACAGGGCCAAGGATGTGTGGGGTACAGGTATCCTCACTACTTCCACCCCCCACCACCACACACACACGCACGCACACAGTGGAATGTACCATTCATCATGGACCATAAACATACACAGAGTGGAATGTACCATTTTTAAGGTGTCACATGTGGAAGGCCACAGGGACTGGCAGTAAGCTGTTGTGCCCTCAGAGGAACCTCATCTACGTTTTCATTCTTTTTCCACAAAGTATCCATCCATGCTGTTTTTGCCACAGACAAAATCTGAGTGACAATTTTGTAATTTTGGTGGACTCTTTTTTTTTATCAAAGAGGAAAGTCCTTTTTAATCTGGCAGTGGGGGAATGGCTAGGAATGTTTTCTCTAAGCTTTTGTTTCTAGTGATTTGGCTACGTTTTGGCTACTGTTATAAGCAGAAAGACTATTGGAACAGTCACACAGGAAAGACTAACTCCATGCAGACACTTAGAAACAGGGATGCAGAACACTCCCCCAAGGTCATAGTGGATGAGTGATGGTGGAAAGTAGTGGCGAGTAATGGAGAGGATCTCTCTATCGATCTCGTGCCTATAGTAGCCTCTTCTTGTATTTCTTCTCCAGATATTCTGGTATTTAGGCTCCCAATGCCTTTAAAATAAGGGTGGATTGTCCCTTCCTAAAACAGCTTCTCTGTTTTCTGCCTCCAACCAGGACAAAGCCAGGCAACTATACATCAGTGAGCATCTTGGTGATGTTGACGTAGTTGGTGTTGGCAAGGGTGCAGTTGCCTGTTTTGAGATTCTCCTCTCTGAAATCCTCGTTGCTGTTGTTCACCGCCTCCTGAATCTCCATATAGTCAGACTTGCTCATAGTGGACCCACTGTGGCTCTTTTTCAGATCCTCTGTGGAGTCTATTTTGGGGACGCTGGTCACGTTGAGATATTGGGCCTGTTCCTCTCCCTCCGTCTCTCTGTGGTAGAAATAGTTGAAGTTCGAGACAATGACCGGCACAGGCAGCGCGATGGTCAGCACGCCAGCGATGGCGCACAGGGACCCCACAATTTTGCCTCCGATAGTCGTTGGTACCATGTCGCCATATCCGACGGTTGTCATGGAGACCACAGCCCACCAAAAGGCGTCGGGGATGCTAAGGAACTGCGAGTCGCCTTCGTCGGCCTCTGCGAAGTAGACGGCGCTGGAGAAGAGAATGACTCCGATGAAGAGGAAGAAAATGAGTAAGCCCAGTTCCCTCATGCTGGCTTTCAGCGTCTGGCCCAGGATCTGCAGACCTTTGGAGTGTCGTGAGAGTTTGAAGATCCTGAAGACTCGCACCAGTCGGATGACTCTGAGGATGGCCAGAGACATCGCCTGTTGGCCCTGCTGACCATCTTCTGGGCTCTCAGCTAGTTCAGTGCCCAGGGTGATGAAGTACGGGATGATAGCCACAATGTCAATGATGTTCATTATATTCACAAAGAATCCTGCTTTACTGGGACAGGCAAAGAATCGCACCAGGAACTCAAAGGAAAACCAAATGATGCAGAGGGTCTCCAGGATGAAAAAGGGATCTGTGAAGTAAGTGGATGGGTATCTTGTTGTGACATTGGAGTTAGTTGCGTAGCCTTTGGGCCTATCTATGTCCTCGTTGCGGAAATTGGGCAGTGTCTCTAGACAGAAACTGACGATGGATATGAGAATGACCATAACTGAGATGATTGCGATTATCCGGGCTGGACCAGAACTCTCAGGATACTCAAACAGCAGCCATACCTGTCGCTGAAATTCATTCTCCGGCAGAGGCTTCTCTTCTTCCTTAATGAAGCCTTCGTCCTCCCTAAATATCTCAATGGCTTCCTCACCGAGCTCGTAGAAGCGGATCTCCTCAGAGAAAATATCCAAAGTGACATTAACCGGCCGCCGTAGTCGCCCTCCAGACTGGTAGTAGTAGAGGATAGCGTCGAAGCTGGGGCGATTCCTGTCAAAAAAATACTCATTCCTCAGAGGGTCAAAGTAGCGCATTCTCTTCTTGGGGTCGCCCAGCAAGGTGTCGGGGAACTGAGACAGTGTTTTGAGCTGCGTCTCAAAGCGCAGGCCGGAGATGTTAATGACCACTCTTTCACAACATTCATGGTCTGCTTCCGGGTCATACGTGTCCTGCGGTTGACCCGGCTGAGCTGCTGCCTCATCGACTGGGTCGCCCGTGGCGACGGTCATACTGGGTGGAGCTGAGTCCACTGGGACGGCGACTACGATGACGATGGTGGAATGGGAAGGTAAGACTCTCACAGTCTCACACTCTCACAGTGTCTCACTCTTCAGACAGGCATCCGCTCTCACCCCTGCACCAGACAGAAAAGGACAAATAACACTTGGTCACTCTTTACTCAGGCAAGACTTGGTTCAGCAGACATGTAATCAGCATGTTTGTTAAGTCTGAAGTTATTTTAAGACCAGCGTTGATTGTGTTGTGTATATTATGTGATGCAATGCAGGATATATATATATATATATATATATATATATATATATATATATATATATATATATATATATATACACACACACACACACACACACACACACACACATTTTTGGCACCTTGGGGACCATGGTACTGTCTGAGCTGAGCGTGTGCATATTAGGTTTCTAAAGTGCGAAGCTATCAAAGCAATAAAAGGCATAACTCTACTGGTGCACCCTGCACTTGCTTTTATCTCTCTGAAAGATCAATACTCTTCTTGGTAAAAGTGCACGATTCCTTTCAGGGTGCAATTATACACTGTAAACCTAAACGTACTCTGAGTGCACTACAATCGAATTGGATTGAAGCCTTCCCAGCATGCATTAGCAATGGATGCTTGAATAACACATGCTTTTTCTGTTCTGGTCAAGGCAGGAAAGTAGATGCAGCACGGTATGTATAGCACAAAGTCCTGCTTTTCTCTGATTAAAAGGAGGAACTCATATCACACTGTAGTCCACCACTGTCTGAAGCCATCTTGAGTCACAAACTAAACATTCTGTTTTTGACTTAGTGGTGTTATTAAACTTCAAACCATCTAAGGCCATTTCATTGACCAAGTGTACCATAGTAATTATTATTATTAAAATATCATTTTTGGCTAGTAAAAAAGTAAACATTATAACTTGCTCAAAACTCATCCCAAAGCAAATAATTAATGAGCATAAATCATAGTCTCTTAGGTGCGAGAACTTACCAGCAAGCTCCAATAGTTTCCTGAGATGCAAGGTAACCATTTGCAAGTACTGATGGCAGTGTGTTCTCACAGGTAAGCAAGAGGTAAGATCCCTTGTTTTACGCCCATACGCTATCCCTCCAAGAAGGTTTTTAGTACTGCAGTGATCCTGTTCTCCACCCAAGCGCGTGATGCACTAGGAAACATGCGCGAGCCGTCACCTATCCTCGATTTAAGTCTCCATCGCTTATGGATGAATCGTAATCGGCTGTCTTGAAGACATTCACACGTATAACGTGATACTGAGTTGCTTAAAGATTTAATTTCACTGATCCTCGTTCAGACCGTCCCAAAGATGCTAAGATCAGCAAAATCTGACGCCCCTACTGTCCTTAGAAGATATGACGTCGGCTGCAACAGTCGCAAGGATTGTCCTGACTGATTTTAGAGATCTGTAAAGAAAAGGGTAAGGTGTTTTCGCCAGTCCTTGTTTCCAACATGTCAACATTAAACAACGTGGTTATATCTAAACGTAAAGCATACATATAAGTTCGATCAATACATGCGTACTATTCCATATTTCCAGTTACCTTTTAGACAGGATAAGAATGACAACAGGCTGTTTAAAAATATTCCTCTTTTTTTAGCTTAAACAACGATAGAGGTGGAATGCGCAGTAGCTTACACCACGTCTAGAAAAACAAGTTCCCGGCGATGATATAGCGCAAAGGTGCCTTCTAATGTATTGTCTCTAATCTCTACAAAACAGAATATGCGAAGAAATTGTATTTGTTCAGATACCAAGTTCATGCACCCGTAAATAAACCCATCACATGAGCAGTGTTTAGATTTTCCTACAAGCAGGCGCAGAAAGTGCTGGTGAAAGGCGCGAGGTCTCTGCGGTGGCATGCTGGATAATTTGTAACAGACTATTCCTCATATCTGTCTGAATCTAATAAAAACCATGCATTAGCCACGAGCACTAGGCGCGTTCATGTGTGTTTATTATTCTTATTTAAGCAGGCAATGCACAACACATGCATTGAAATATATATATATATATATATATATATATATATATATATATATATATATATATATATATATATATATATATATATATCAATCTTGACTCAAGATGCATTTATCCGTCGGTCTCTGCCGGTACGAATACGGACACTCTCCATGCTCTTACTTGCATCCTCCTCGTTCGTTTTGAGGAGCGGTGCGGCTCGCGCTAGTTACATATCACACTCCAACTTTTCCCCTTTTATTCATAATTCCGCCATATCACCGCGCCCGTATAGCTCATGGTCGAGGCTGCAGTTGGGCGCTGCCGCGCATACAAAAAGGACCTCGGTGAGCCCCAGCGCGCGCCGCCGCTCCCTCTGCGCTGTAGCCTACCACTCCTTGCGGTTATACAGCGTGGGCAAATTAAAGGGGAACGCGCGTCCGCTTCTCCCAGGGCACGCGACTCTTATACCCAGACACAAAACCAGAGTAACTGGTTTAAGATCGAAATATCAGACCATTGGCTGTGAAAAATGAGATTACTTTAAAATCGAACGATCAGACCGCTGACTGTGAAAAGTGAGATCAGTTTTTGCTTTTTCTTAGTTTTTTTCTTTGTTAGTTTATTGGTTTATTTTGCCTGCACAGAACATTTATTAAAATTGGTCCACGTGACATGGAACATATTCAAACGAGAATTAAATGCAGAAGTGGATCATTGGTGTGATTTCTATTTCTATTCTATGTATTTAATGTTCATTTCAGTGCTGTAGATAAATCTGTCATCAGCACTGCAGATGTAAAAAGCATGAATCAATTTAAATGCAAACAAAACAACTCAAACTACTTCACACTCACACTCACTCACACACACACAGTACAGTAGCTCAAGTGGGAGGGGGATCACGGTCTGTGATGTGTCCTAAAGAGAAGCCTCAAGGACCTGAAACCTTTATAAACCAGGTTGCTTTTTAACGAGAGTCCTAGAATAATGCAACATAAGAGAAGAGCAGCTTATTATTAAACAAAGGGAGTGTTTACATTCAAACCAACTAGGTACCAACAGCTAATAGTCAACAGCTGAGTTAGTCCTGCAGTTCCTGCAGCCATGACTTAGGATGCAAGCAGGCTCTCCAGCTCCCTGTACCAGTGAGGAATGAAAGTGAGCAGCATGCTTTCCTGCAAGAGCGCATGATGTTGGCTTCTTGCTAGGGCCCACACCACAGTGACTGGATGCACTGCAAACTTACATAACACAGGGACAGCAGCACAAGCCGGTCCACCTCAGGACGCTTCTCCGCAGGCTTTGCTCAGAGTTTTAAAAGGACCTGCAGCCCACTGAGGAGGAGAGACCTGCTGCATAAGGGCAAAGGACCTGCAGTCACGCGTCACTGCGCCCCCCAGTGGGAAAGCTGTCCTGGGGTGCTTTACCAATTATTCTTGAGCAGGAAAACACAATTAGTGTGTGTAAAATACAACAAAATACAACACACACACACACACACACACACACACAAGCAAGCAATAGTTAATGTTGCTGGAATCTAGGCTTTTTGCGTTGACCTGATCATCCTGCAGATGGGAGAATGTATTGTGGTCAGAACACACAATTGAAGCAGTGCCTGGACTGGACCAGTGCCTGGACTACACAGGGGCCAGAAGTTCTGCTGGGCTCCACTGCTTCATTGGATCAATGGAGAACTTCGCTTTATGAATGATCACATTCGGTAAAATCGCTATTCATAGATACTGCTCCTCTAGGAAAGATGTATGACTGTATTAGCAAAGGGTTAAGTAGAGGTGTGTGTGTGTGTGTAGCTCAGAGCTGGGACTGATTTGCTCCGTAGCAACCAGCACTAGTGGGAGACTGCAGCAAAGCATGACTCAGACTAAACTCTAATCTACTGAACACACACACACACATACGCATACATACATACACATGCACACATACACACACACGCGCGACACACACACACACGTGCACACACACAGACACACTGCAGGCAGGAAAAACACAAACTCACAACTGTAAATGAGATCTTACGTTTATGTTCTGTCAAAAAAAATTATGTTGAATGCAGTTCACTATGTTCAGGAGCACTATGTGATACATTTGGGAAATATGCATATCCTCAACCTGTTCTGCCTAAGCTGTACCGTCCTCAGTGTTGCGACTGAGAACCACCCGACCCACGTCAGACAAGCTGCTCTGTCCTCTGGTCTCTGTATGTCTGTGTGACATTGTGGAAGGATGAAGGGGGTTGTGAGTGAGGGAGATATTCTGGCTCTAAGTATGAACACAGTGAAAGCGATGCTGACCAGCACTGAACTCAGGCGATTGGGCCTTTAAACAGGTGGGTTAAACTCCGGACAGATGCGATTATTGATCAGTAAACTGGTGATAGTGAGCAGGCCAATGGAAAGGGTGTGTGAGTCCTGGCTGGGTACTGGCTGTGCTGTCACACTCCCCATACCAAATACACTCACCTTTACAGCATCACAGACAGTTATAATCCTAAATGATTCTCAGCATTCTTCAGCAATCCCAGAGCTCAGTGTGAAAGTATCTTCTGCTCTCTCTCTTTCTCCCTCTCTCTCTCTCTCTCTCTCTCTGTATCTCGGCTATATGGTGTGGTATTCTCTATGCAATCTCTGAATGGCCAACACATTAATTTTGAATGAGAGTTCAGCTCCTTCTTACTCCTGTCAAGGGAAAACCCCATAAACGTTCCTATTAGCTGCACTGCTGCGAGTGAGGTGGGCGTATGGGTGTCTACGGAGCTGCTCTCAAATGAAGAGGTTCAGGTTCTTCTCACACTGCACTGCCTACTCTTCTGAAGGACTTTGAAACCATGAGGAGACATTCACAGGCTCGTGAACAAAGCGGATGAAAAGCAAGTGCATATGTGTGTGTGTGTGTGTGTGTGTGTCTTCTGCAAGATCTACTGTGAGCGTTATGTGGACTAGAAGCTCTTTGCACCACAGCTGTGGGAGCTGTGAGCGATGGAGAGAGGGAGTGGTCAGAGTGACATGGACTTTGAGGACAACTCCTTGCTGTCTGTGCCCTGGCTTGTCTCTCCACACGTCTGTCATTGTGACATTGGGAGCGTTTCTAACTGCGAGCCTGGTGAGCCCCGCTCCGCCCGTTTTCCTGAACGGCTTGGCACTCGACGGCAGGCCTGTGGTCCGTGGCCCGGGCCGTCTTCCCACACGAGGAATACGTGTGCTCCCCCGCACTAGCGCACACTACTCTCAGCTGAATAGATATGACGTGGAGAGTCTAGACTGCGAGACCTGAACAATAAAAATATCCTAAGTGTTTACAGCGGATTCTGACATTCGCCTTAACACCAAGAGCCTCAGCTCGCGGCGTCTGAGTGGGCGTCGGCTCCCCGCCTCTCCCCGCCCTCACGCCATCTGACAGGACTGCCACATCCTTGATGTATTCTGGGATATGTTAAGCAGAGCTGTAAGGTGAGCGGGAGAATCCTTCTGAAGAGGCCAGTGGAAAACTCAGCATGGCATCGTGTGCAGTGGAGCAATTAATGCGTTATAACAGCGTCTGAGTCAGGGCTTCTGGTAAGAGGAAACCCTGAGAGATTGTTCACCATCCCTGAGCTTCAACCCAGCAGACTTCAACCCAGCAGACTTCAACCCAGCAGACTTCAACTCAGCGGTCTCCTGGATTTCTCCCCACACACGCTGTTAAGCTGGCATAGACAAGGTGGACATGAGCCACACACACACACGTACACACACACCCACGTGCACCCACACACACAAATGCACACACACACACACGTACACACACATACACACGTACACACACCACACTACTGTCCCACACACACAGCAGGCAGTAGGAGATGAGGGAAGAAAAGGTGGGGGTGGGGTTGTGTGACGGATGGAGGTGTGGGTGGTGGTTGTGTGTGGTAGGAAGAGATCAAAAACACAACCCAGACAGCGTGTGTGTTGGGAGTAGGCTGATCTGGTTTTTAACCTCTATGGTTGTATTGCGCATTGCACGTGCTTCAGACTGCTGATCGTAAAACCAGTAAAACCAGTAGAACCAGCCCTCTTTATTGTAAAGGAAACTGTCCATTCATTTCGATTATGCTAAATCCCACCCAATCAATCCTTCCCATCCAATCAGTCTATCCTATTCAATTCGTTTGAATAATGTGTTGACTGACGGACCAATCCCATATCAAGCAACCACAAAGTAAAAAGTACAAACACATGAGGACAGATCCACTAAATGATGGGTTGCCTCTTTTAAGCTATATAATTTGGTGATTTAGTAATGTAACGATTTGTCCTGTAGCCTGAAAGATTGTAGTCTGACCATGAACAGAGGTTGGTAGGGTTGCTGGTAGGGTAACACTTGACTTTTGGAGTGAAAAGTCCAACCCAGCCAACTTTAGCAGAACACACTGCTGAGAAACAGTCACGAAAAGTCTTGATTGTTGTGGTGGCACCATCCCAGTGTCTGCTGCCGTCTTTTGCGCTTTAAAGAGAGAAACACCATCTGTTCCCGTGGTGGGAGTCACTTCTTGTTGATCCATTCTTCCAAACATTGAGGAACTGGGTTAGTGTCCATGTGTACCATGTCTTGTTGCCATGGAATCAAATATGCAAAGTTGGTCAGGGTCATTAAGAAGTCCACATGTATCACATCCTTTCATCCACCAGCGTGCACTTGTGACACGTATGCAAATTTTGCATGCACTACCATTGCCTTCGGTATCCAACGCAACAATCAGGGATGCTTGAACATATCTGCCTGTGTAGCTATGGGTGGAGCAGCAGGGGGGCGGAGCAACAGTGGGCGGAGTTGGGCCACCTGCTCCTGCCCGCACAAGGCTGCAGACGTCATGACAACCGAGGGGGCGCTACCTCTGCGCACGTTCATGAGAAATACCTGCATGCGAGGGGGAATTTCTAATGGCTAAGCGACATGGCTGTAGTTTTATTTGACCTCTGCAATAAAGATGTTTATTTGTCATTTTTAAAACATTTATTATTCATTTCTGCAGGAAAGTTGAAAGAATTACTGACAGAACAGTACAAAATATATACTGAAATTACATATATGCAGTGATATATGCGTGATGCACATGTGCGTGAGAGAGCTACAGTTTTGTGTGTGTGTGTGTGTGTGCATGTGTGTGTGTGTGTGTGTGTGTGTGTGTGATTCTGCAGGTACACTTGTGGCTACATTGGCTTTTTTATCTCTGCCTTTAAAAAAACAGACATGCTGCATTCCACCTTATAACTGGGTCACTGCAGCTGAGTTCAACTTTTCTCAAAGACTCTTCCCAAAGACACAGCGAGGACGCTTTAGAAAAGTCACCTTATGCCTCAGCATCACATTACGTATGAGGACAACAACTTTTCTTTGTAGTTTATAGGTATGGTGGTCGGTACTGACATGTATCACACACTGACACATGCCTCACACAGACATTCATTTAAAAAGTGCTGTGATGGTCATTGTGATATTTTGCTGCTACCTGTCATGGCATGGCATGGCCTCACATGTTCACATATTGATTTTGTCTTCACAAAGACCTTAAAACCAACAACACTCATAAGAAGTCTTTGGTAATGAGATATAATCCGTCAAAATCATGAACAGTTAGTGTCATATAAATGACGTAAAACATTTCGTATAAAAGAAAATGTTAATAATATTTTAACATTTCAAGTATGGAGTATTTCTTGTAAACTTTACCAAATCTTAGTATCAGTTTAGACTCCAGATATAAGACACTTAATTAATTAATTAGTGGTCTTTGCAGAGGTCTGGACTTTGCATCCAGAATCCCCTTTTGTAATCACTACAACCACTGTAATCATCCATTAGTTGAAGTCCTATAGCAAAGATTTTTAAAGTTCTTGAGGTGCAGGTACATAATGTCTGTTAGCTGGGAGATATCTGAGAAAAATGTAGTCAGTTCACTAGTGTGATAATAGCAATTACAAATTGCAGGACAAAAAACTAATGTTAAGTCTATAGCTGAAAATCTCTGTTATTGATCTAATATATTAAATTGATTCAAACTTTAAACCTCTTTGACCATCATTTCCCCCACCAATCCATAAAGAGATCTGAACCATAGCAGGATGGAGACTCACACAGAGACCAACTCACATTTATATAATCAGTACTGAAACTCAGACACACAGGGACCAAGTCACATTTATATCATCGGTACTGAGACTCAGACACACAGGGACCTATTATGTCTATTGGTTTTATGCTGCTACATCAAAGACAACATCACATCCTGACAGCATGACAACTGATGGAAGTAGCAGGACTAGCCTATTCCTCCACCCCCATGCAGCTTCTAGTCAGACAGAGAGAGGAGGGTGTAAAGAAGCCCTTCAGGGGGCTCAGGCCCCATAGCTGGGACATGGGAGACAGGGGACAGGGCTGTGGGCGGAGTAATGTGCAGAGGGCGGAGCCAGGCATGGAGGGCAGAGTCAGGCCTGGAGGGTGGAGTCTGGTTGAGGTGGAGTAGCGTGAGGGGGTGTGGTGGTAGAGAGGGGCTAGAGGGGTCCTCCGATTGGCTAGCTGGGCTTCATTTGGCTTGCTTGTCATTTCCCAGCTGCTCCTCATGACTATAAGAAAGTGAAAAAAGAGAATCAACAAGTTAACTTAATGAATGAATCTTAACAAAAATCTTAACGAATGCCTACTTCAGTAAACCTTCATTAATGGGTATAAATCCATGTGAGTAGCGCATGATACTGTTATAGTGCTTCAGAGTCAGCCTGTCATGTGAAACTAGAGTTAGTCATATAATGTCTTTAAAGATATCATAGTAGTGGGATCTGATGGACGAGCATTTTGACTTGAAAATGAAGGGTTACACGTCCCCTTATAATAACCTCTGAAGGATTACACGTCCCCTTATAATAAACACTGAAGGGTTACACATCCCCTTATAATAACCACTGAGGGGTTACACATCCCCTTATAATAAACACTGAAGGGTTACACATCCCCTTATAATAAACACTGAAGGGTTACATGTCCCCTTATAATAACCACTGAAGGGTTGCACGTCCCCTTATAATAACCACTGAAGCAGCTCTCCACCTTCTTACAATTCCTATTTATATACAGACCTTTAATATTTAATAATATATAAACTGTGTTTCCAACAACGGCAAGTGAGGTCAAATGTAAAACCTATTTCCTCAAAGTAATTTTTACTGGCCTGGAAAAACAGGGACTTTACAAGACCTGTTTCAAAAAGAGACCAATGGGTCATTCAGCGACTAATGTGTAGTGGAGGAGGAGAGGGGAACTGAGCCCCTGGGGCAGAGAGCTGTTTTAAGGAGCACTGGGGAACTGGCAGTGGAGGGGTCAAAGTGCTACTGCAGTGCTTTCTGGGTAAGAGACCATAGAGGAAGCAATCATGCAGAAATAGCATCTGATGTTCCCCGAGAAACACATTGTGGTCAGCCTAGATCCTCGACCACTACACGCCACTTCCTGAGGACTACATGAATCTTTGTTTGCATGAGGATCTCTATGCATTTGTAATGTGCGCTTCATGCTAGAAGCTCTCATTAATCACACTAGTCATGCCTTCCATCACTTTGTAAAGGAGATGGAACACCTAATACTGTACAAGCTTATTTTTTTTAATGTAATCTCTGCCTGTTGCATTTGTAGTGTGTGGTTGAGACCCGCAGTGTGAGGAGGTGAACGTGTGTACAGGTGACAGTGTGTGTGTGTAGGTGACAGTGTGAGAGGGTGAGGTGAATGTTTGTGAAGGGGCAGGTGTGAAGGTGAGGGTGTGTTTGGAGGGAAGAGCGTGTGTAGAATGGGGAGTGTGTGAGCATAACTAATAGTAACCTCCCCTCACTCATATCTTCCTCAACATGAGTCAGACCTGCATCAGTAAGGATTTTGCATTCCTGGATTAGCTAATGGATGGTAGATGACTGGTGATAATGACATTGTGAAGAGGGGTTTCATCGCTACATGAAGCCTTCCTAATTACCACCTTAACAGACCAAGGTGTGAGTCATACGAGCACTTCAGTCCCAGCTAAACAGCCCATTAAACACTGAACCAAATCACCACCAGACTGGAAACCAGTTTGCGGTACCACTGCATAGACTTAAACACTCCTTACAGTTTACTTTTTAGCTATACTGTGGACATCCCTTATTTCAACCACCTACGGGACAACGCCTTAAACCATAAACAACCTGAAAGCACTGGTTCTGCACGGTGCAATACCAATAATAGCCACTGGGTGGGCCCACTGATCAAGTCGTGACAGTTCCAGTTTCATGCCAATGTCACCTCAAGGTGATTAGGGGTGGGGCAGGCTGCAGATATAAAAGAAAATAAAGCTGTTACAGCAAAACAATTTTTTATTTAACATGTTTGTTATTGGTCATTGCTTAATATTTTTATTACTTTAATGATATTAAACAAATCTATTTTTTATTATTAATTTTAATTACAAAATTGTGTTATACGGGTGAAGTACTCTATCCTAACTAAAGTTTGGTTGTTGTTGTTGTTTGGAGTGGAGGTTACGGTTCACCAGGGGACTGTCACACACAGGCTCGTGACCGCACGTGCACACCTACAAAGCCTAGCCTGAAGTCTTTGATATTATGTTCGATTCCAGAAAGATCCATAAATGACACAAAGATCAACCTAGTGAACAGTAACTAAATTAAAGGCTAAAACAAATTCCCTGAATTTGGATAAAAATAAATAAGGTATTGCAAATAATTTATGAGTCGAATTATATCCGTTATGCCGGTTACAGGCAACTTGAATTACGATGAATAATATAAGTAAACAACACGCAAGTAGATCTATTTTGAGCGGGAGCTGCAAGCTTTGTGTAAATAATATGAGACGGTACCCACCTCGCGCATTTGAATTCCGCGTGGATAGAGCAGCCCCTTGTGAATGTTCAGTGCATCAACACGCGCTCTGGTCCACACCCATTCACAATTTTGCGCTCTGTCTTCCATGTTGAAACGTGTATTTGTTTATAGAACATTAGAAATATTGTTCCTTCACATGTCAGGAAACAAAGTAACATTTATTGCCAGATTTTTCCGAGAATGTGGAGATGTGTGCTATTCCAGAGTCATTTGTTATTTGTGGTGTGTTGACGTTGTTTTGATGAAACAATCCAGGTCTAGTTTACAGCCTCCCATCTGGTAGAACTTGTGCACTAGATCGGTTAACGTATCAAATCTTCGGCCAGACTTCAAAGCCATCTGGAGGGTTACTGTGGAAACTGAAAAGGATGCCATGGCAACAATAGTTAGTTACCGAGGAAACTATCGTCGCTATGGAGACTGCATCACTCCAGGCGTGATGAGAAGCATCCAGTCGAATGCGCGGTCTGTCTCCGATCGTTTCCCCTCCCTTTTGTCTCTCGCTTTTAGTGAGATTTATGTTCAAATGACTTTAAATTTGCACTTAATGTAAAATAATTTAGAAGCAGTCACATGTTGTTATAGAGATAGGCCTATAACACGAATGAAGCATTCACGCCAGCAGGATGCATATTTCATTGATATGAAATACTGACAAGAATTGGACAGCAACGCACACAATATGTCAGATAAACTCGCTGACATCTTACTCGACGAGTTACATGATCAGACAACGCACGTCCATTATTTAACGAAATTTATGGTCATATCATAACAGACTCGATTCCGCTTTCTCTGGTCTCGGTTCACATTTGACTCTGAGAAACTGAGATTAGAGGCCACCAAGAACAATAGCAAGTATAACAGTCTATACAACTTCTCCTTAATACTAATAAGTGCCTTGCGTTCAAAGATTATTTGCAATTAAATCATTATCGATGATTATATGCTACATTTGCATATTTGAACGAACGTTCCCTAATGACAGGAAATAACACAGCATATAGGCCTACGGTCCTCACAGTAAAATGGCTTAACTTAACAGGTGAACACCAACAGTAGAACACGTATGGGTCTTTAGCTTTAAAAAGCTTTCATTTCCTCTCAAGCGCAAATGGAGGTCTAAACTCTGCGGCTCACATTCATGACATTTAGTTACCTATGGCGTTGCCCACACATTTGTACTGACACAGCACGATTATTAGCATTTTTTGAACATTTCTCAAATAAGTGCATTGTCCGGCTATGCTACGGTTAAACGTCCGTGAACATCTTTTTAATGTTTACGCAGTTCTGGTTGTTCTGAGCTGGGAAGTTTGGCTGCTTAAACGCACTGTTTAGACCCTCTTCGATCACCATGTACTCCGACTTGCTGAGTGATGACGTACTGCGCGTCTTTTTCAGCTCCTCCGTGGAGGACAGAGGCTGGCAGCTGCCAACGTGCAAGTACTGTGCCTGTTCTTCGCCTTCAGTCTCTCTGTGGTAAAAATAGTTGAAATTGGAGACTATAACAGGGACTGGCAGGGCGATGGTTAGCACCCCGGCAATCGCACAAAGGGAGCCAACGATTTTGCCCCCAATGGTGACGGGATGCATGTCTCCGTATCCCACCGTCGTCATGGTTACCACAGCCCACCAGAACGCGTCAGGGATGCTGTTAAAGCCCGAGTCTGGGTCATCCGCTTCAGCAAAATAGACCGCGCTCGAAAACAAAATTACCCCGATGAAGAGAAAGAATATGAGTAACCCGAGCTCCCTCATACTCGCCTTCAGGGTCTGACCCAAAATCTGGAGGCCCTTAGAGTGTCGAGATAGTTTGAAAATCCGAAACACTCGAACTAGTCTTATCACGCGCAGAATGGCCAATGACATTGCCTGTTGCCCGTTACCTTGTCTCTCCGCGAGCTCGGTACCGAGAGTTATAAAGTACGGTATGATTGCCACGATGTCAATAATGTTCATTATGTTTTTTGAGAACGTGGCTTTACTTGGACACGCAAAGAACCTAATCAATAGTTCGAAGGAAAACCAAATGATACAAAGTGTCTCTACCACAAAGAAGGGGTCGGAGAATGGGCTGGTGAGGTAAGGAACGGTTCCGTTTATAATGGGCGCTATTGTGGTGGAATCCTTATCATCCCGGAACTCCGGTAATGTTTCCAAACAGAATATGACGATTGAAATTAAAATAACCAACACAGAGACGATGGCAATGCCTCTGGCCGGTCCAGAGCTCTCTGGATATTCAAATAATAGCCACACCTGTCTCTGAAATTCATTTGTGGGCAAAGGGCGCTCTTCTTCTTTAATGAATCCTTCATCCTCTCTGAATTTCTCCATTGCCTCCTCCCCGAGTTCATAGAAACGTATCTCCTCTGAAAATATATCAATAGGAACGTTCACAGGTCTCCGAATACGCCCCCCTGACTGGTAGTAATACAGAATAGCATCGAAGCTGGGGCGATTCCTGTCAAAAAAGTACTCGTTTCTCAGTGGGTCAAAATAGCGCATTCTCTTCTTTGGGTCCCCGAGTAAAGTCTCTGGGAACTGGGAGAGTGTTTTGAGCTGTGTTTCGAAACGTAAGCCCGATATGTTAATGACAACTCTCTCGCAACACTCGTGATCTGGCTCGTAGCGTTCCAGTGAATGGTGTCCCGGCAGCGCCGCCGACTCCTCCAGCATGTTATCACAAGCAACAATTGTCATGATGTCTTGCTCGGTCTCGGTGTAGCCGTGGTTGACAAGATTGTTGCCCCGATGTTTGGTCGAGGAAGGCGGAGGAGAGTGAAGGAGACTGAGATGGTCGTCCATACAGCTGCTGAGGTGGAGGGGCAGGGGAAGCCGCGCCGCCCCCACGAGCTACAGTCAGCCACGGCTGCTGCTGTTGCCTCGCGTGCTCTCTCCCCTCTCTTCAGCCTTCACTTTCTCAATCTTGTCTTCCCGCCCATGGCGCGCACTCTGTGGTTTATAAACTTGCTAATTCCCGCCCACGGGGCGCAGACGCTCGACACGTCCATATTTCGCCCAATAGGAAACCAAACAGACATAAACAGACTCCAGACGCGCGTCACCGAAGCTCAGTTTAGATACCATCTTTCAGACACGCCCATTTGTGAATAAAAAAAACTTCAAACAAGAAACGATAACCAATTTTATAAGTAACGTTGAAATTGATATGATGCTCGAATTAATATTCAAGTCAAACGCTAACAACATTAATTTGCTCGGATTATAAATAAATCGTCAAAAGCAAACAACTCAAGACAAAATGTCAGTTGCGTTAAAAATATACAGTGATTGTAAATCGCGACGAAGCACGATTTTTATGTTCGTGTAGGTGATTTACGCCACATAAATCCCACACGAGTTAATTATTTCATCAACAGAGACACAAATTCTTCGGAGGGAGATTGTACTCTGAATTAAGAGATGAATTCGGATGTTTAACTTCCATCTGAAATGTCCATGTGTTTGTGTGCGTGTGTTTGTGTGTGACAGAGAGAGAGAGAGAGCAAGGAGAAACAGAAAAAGAGGAACAAAACAAAATGCCGGAATGTGGTTATGCCTGCGTAAAGTGTAAAGGCGGAGAGGCTGAACCTGGCGCGTCTGGAGCGGGAGCTGTCCGTTGTCCTGAAACATGGAGCCGTCACCTGAGCTCTCGTGACAAAACAGATCAATGATAAGCTTTTAATAAACAAAGGGGAAGTGCAGAGATCTCCTTCAGGACAAGGTAGTGAAGGTGCCAACACGTGCAGATTTTCAGGGGTGGTAAACAATACACTTTAACTACGCTGTGACAAAAACAAATACGTTTAATATTGACTGTTTGGATTTTAAATGAAACGCTTCTTTTGAGAGTGAGAGGCATGAAATGGTTTGAGATGACGCTGATGTTTATTTGTAAATACATGTGCTTAACTGTGGCGAGCTAATTATTCGTATCCACAGATTCAGAGAAGTGTGAAGGCGTTCAAAACCATTTAGTGGAGGGAGAGAGTAGCCTGTGCCGAGTGGGAAGGACTTCACTCCTGCCAGGAATCATCTGGTCTGAGTTATTCCTGATCACTCTCAAGTCATTCCCAGCTGCTTGTCCTAATTAAAAAAACATATCATCATCTTCTGACTGCAAGGTTTGTGGAGAATGAATTACCTTATTATACTGTTGTGATATGTTTATTGAAGTCCCTGAAGCTATGGTGTACAATACATTTTTTGACATGTCATGGACAGCTCAGTCAGGCCACTCTTCAGACATGGCTTAATAACAGTGGACATTTTCAAGCAAATTTTATATGTTCCCTTAGAAGATAACTGATAACAAGTTTCTATTACAATAGGCTAACATTGTATATATTAACCTTATCTTGCACATTAAGCCTGCATAAATAATTAAGTACCTTGTTCTGTAAAAATCATATTGCAGAAGCATTATGCTCAGTCCTGTAATCTGAGTGTAATTTGCACGTCATGAGGTAGATGTAACTTCAGTTAATAGAGTAGACAAGTGGAATCGCATATTAATTAAGTCACACCAGAGTGAAAGTAACAGTGGTCTGTTTGCTTCCAGTGCTGTTGCTGATTAAAAAGGCCAAATGCCCAGAGGAAATGTGTCCTGAGTGATTACCCCTCCGCACCAGGACACTGTGGGTTTGCTGTACTTCACCTCAGCTTTCCCTAAACATCAGTGACATAGATATTGGAAAATCCAATATGCAGTGTTGTATTGTATTGTGTGAAGTGTTGTATTTGCATGAGGAAATAAACAAACTGTCTGGGTAAATACATCACACAGTACCAATTTGGGCAAATCTACATTCGCAACATTTATCTACTATAATTGGAACATGATTGAAATTGTAAGTTGCTCTGGTTAAGATCATTTGCCAAAATGTGAAATTGTGGTTTGTGTATCTTGTATGTTAAGGGGTTGTCTAGCACGCCTGTCTCCATGCTTGTAAGATCCAGTAAGTGAACCCTACCACCTTGGCAACATTCTGTAATCCTGTCATTAGCAAAATAAAACACTGAAATGATGCAGGTGTCATTTGTTCTCCTTCGAGCATGCTTTAATTCTAGAACTTCAAGGACGAGTGCTCTGGCATATGGAGTGATATCTTACCTGGGCAATGTTAGGAAGCAAGCAAACGCCCCTTTGACATGACTGGACTTTAATGTAAAGTTTATTTACATTAAAGTTTATTGTTTATTACTCGCCTTTAATGTTGCTCACACTGATCTACTCACCAAGCAGTTTATTTGGGAGTACGTCCAGGAAGATTGTAGGTATGCAAACTCACATAACTACATGCAGGTTATGCATTCTCAAAACATGCTCCTGCGTCCATGTGGAGGTAATAAACCCAAGTCCTCAACACATGCTCCTGTGTCCCTGTGGAGGTAATAAACCCCAGTCCTCAACACATGCTCCTGTGTCCCTGTGGAGGTAATAAACCCCAGTCCTCAACACATGCTCCTGTGTCCCTGTGGAGATAGTAAACCCCAGTTCTCAAAACATGTCCTGTGTCCCTGTGGAGGTAGTAGACCCTAATCCTCAACGCATGCTCCTGTGTCCCTGTGGAGGTAGTAAACCCCAGGCCTCAACACATGCTCCTGTGTCCCTGTGAGCGTAATAAACAAACAGATTAACACAGAATGCTTCATCCCTGTTGTTGACTATTATTGCGCCACCTAGCTGTGAGAGAATGAGTCTGCGCTTTTGAATTTTGTAAACATGCTTATGTAGAGCATGTTTCTGGCCTATATGGAAGTTTCAGTATGGAAATTGGAATTTGATGCCAAATGTGTTTTCTTTTTAATATAGGACACACACGTCTTTGGTTATAACTACACATTGTATACACCTTAGTTAAAGCGTTTCATTATATATTATTTATCAAACAATTTGGTCCTTTATCAGATGTTTATGCTGTGTCCCTTTACATTGTCTTATATAATTGTAAAAAATGTAAAAATCAATGATCTACATGAGAAAGTCAGCATGTCGACATGTCATATGTCATCATGCATGAGTCAGAATCAGGAGGCACTGAAACACATCATCATCATGCATGTGACACTGAAACACAGCAGCTGTGTCCAAAATGAGAGTTTGACTAATGCTTTCAAAAGGACCTAAATGGCACATTAAGCCGATAAATACAGCACACACTCTTAACGTCTGGTGTAAAGTAACAAACACTTCTGTGGAACTGTCTCCTCTCTGCTCTTTTATTCTTTCTTTAATTTCTGACATTATAACTATCCATCTATTCCACCTAACACACACACACTCACACACACTTAAACACACACATACACACACACACACCCTCACACACACACATGCTCACACACACACACCTGCCAATAACACACACATACATGCACAAGAATAGAGAAAAGGGGACCCTGCATGTGTAAACAGCTTTGTAAGCAGCTGCAGGTTGGAGTGGATGTCATTAATACTCCGGAGATGCTGGGTAATTTAATCCTGTTCTTTCTAGGAGTGCAGTTTGTCCTTGCAAAAGTTCTGGGGCTCCATGCCCTTGGGCGAACCCAGGTCCTAAACATACACATGCACAAACACACACACGCACACACATATATATATATTCAGGAACAGAGAGATACAGAGTGGTGAGAGATACAGGAACAGAGAGTTATAAGGACAGAATTAGAGTGCGATTTTGTTTTCTGTGATGGAAGAAAAGATCTCTTTTGAAGGTATGCCACCACAAATTCTGATTAACTTGGAGTCGAATAATTGGAAATAATTATGAATAATTTGTAGGAAAGACTTTGATGCTGTTTATAATCAGCTGTTGTCCCCATTGATTTGATTTGCATGAGGAAAGCAGCAGAGAGGTCCCAGCCAATCACCTTTCAGCAGAGCGGTTCCAGCCTATCTTCTTTCAAAGGTACAGGCGCTCAGAGACACAGCTCTTAATTAAAAGCCCTTTAGACCACACCACAATTATTGTTACACTGAGGTTGATAAGACTTGCAGATAATATAGCCCATTTCTACAGACTCTACACAGACACACACACACACATACACACACACCATTTATATGAACCAGTTTCTGACAACTCATGCAGCACAACAGAATTGCCCATCCATACAATTTTATTCAGCAGCGGACATATTATTTATTTATTTTTCATGTAGTTTGAACAGCGCAAACATGAGTAGTATCAAAGAAAAGCCATGTACAGATTTATTAAAACCATCTCCGTATTCAGGACATGCAGTTATAAAACTGCCTATCATTGCCTACTGGGAGATGAGCATTGGGACAGGGAGCTACTATGGGCTTTAAAAGCACTTTCTATTGGTCGCTCTAAATATGGAAGAGTCCAAGGTCCCTTATTAACCCACTAAATGGGGCTAGTTCATAACCAGCACTGCGGCGTCTACAATGAGTTCATGTCTGTGGAACAGTGCAAAGCAAAATAAGATATTTTGCTTGGACAGCCAAAAGGTATTGCCAGTGGATTAATGTCTATAGCAACATTTAAAGCTGTTCTGACTACTATAGGATTACATCACAATACATGACAGCATGTCATGATACATGACAGCATCTGCCCGTCCAATATTAGATGCTCTTTCCAAACAAACCTAATCAAAGTGAGGTAGACGATTGTCTGTTTGTGTGTTTTATTGGAAGGCACACTGGAGACATGAGGAGCCTCATTTAAACACCTGACAACAGCTGTAACAGTTGCGTGTATGTAAGACAGCTGTAATGTATGTAAAACAGCTGCATGTATGTAAAACAGCTGTAATGTATGTAAAACAGCAGCGTGTATGTATGTAAAACAGCTGTAACAGCTGTGTGTCATGCCTGGTCCCACCCCTGCCTGTTCGTCATGCCTATGCCTGCCTTTCCCCCGTGTTTCTTGACCACGCCCCTGTCTTTGACCACGTCCCTAGGCGGTACCTCCCCAGCTGTTCCACGTTTGTTTGTCTCAGTTAAGTACATGTATATATATATAGCAGTAGTCGAGAGTTTCACACTCTGGGTTCATTTAACTACAGAGTTTTCTGAATCATTGGTTTTGTCAAGATTTATGCTATCTGTTTTTGGGAATGATGCGATATATCATATGTTTGTTATATCGAGTGTGGATACGTGTGTGTTGTGTTCGGTCGCATTTACCATGAGCGTTTGTGGTGAATGTCTACATTCTGTTTAGTTAAAGTCTGTTTCATGTATTGCTCCTTATACGGTTTCATAATCTGTACGGTCCTTTGTCTAGTGTGGTACTTTTATGTAAGGGCTCTATATGTCGTCTTCTAGTTAGGTAGCATTTGTTAGCTTGTTGGGTTATAGTATTTAAACAGTTTGTATGGTCTTGGTTGTTTAAGGTTACATGGTATCGTCTATTTGTGTGTCCAAGTATGCCATTTCTGTAACGCGGTTAGTCCGCTGACGGACTAATCGCGGAGTATTTGAAAATAACGAACCCAAGTGCAACAACAAAAATCAATGAACAAAGACCTCTGTAAAAACAGCATGGGAAACAACTGTGAAAGCCACAGTAAAAATTAAACAGAAATATCCATGGAGCAGCCTCAACGTGAATGAACAAACAGGGAAACGAAAAGGACACAGAGCAGTCTCAACGTGAATGTACAAAACGGGGAGAAGGAAAAATAAATGGAGCAGCCTCAACATGAATGTACAAAACGGGGAGAACAAAAAATACACGGAACAGCCTCAATATGAATGTATAAAATGGGGAAACAAAAAATACACGGAGCAGCCTCAACGTGTCGAAACAAACGGAAAACAAAAACCAGGTAAGGGAGCAGGCTAAACCCACGGAGAACACTCCGACCAAACCCTCCTAAAAATAACAAACTGATAGGAAGGGAAATAACGTAAGGAAAACTTGAGATAGGCCACGAGTGGCGCAGGAGTGAAAAGAAAAAACAGAGTGGTGACAAGGCACCGGGAATCGCAACGTTACTGAAAAGGCTGACTGAATGAGCGAGGTAAGGTGACAAACAACTCAGCAGTGAGACGCTGCAACTGTCTTCCTTAAGCAGGAAGGAAGACAGCTGCAGCATCTCACTGCTGATTGCGGCTCCATCTAGAACCGACTAGCGAGCCCCCTCCTAGGCCTGAGACCCCGCGGGCCCAGGGCGACAGCCCTGTCATGGTAGAAATCCCGAATCGGGGCAGGATCCAGGATACGTGAGGCGGGCACCCAACTATGCTCCTCAGGCCCATACCCCTCCCAGTCCACCAAAAACTGGTCACGACCCCGGACACTACGGACATCCAGGAGGCGGCGAACGGTGTGCAGGGGACCCGTCAATGATGCGAGGAACAGGGGGGGCAGGGAGAGCAGGGGCCCCAGGAGAACCGCACAAGAATGGCCGCAGACGGGACACGTGAAAAAATGGATGGACCCGCATGGAAGTAGGGAGCACCAGGCGATAAGAAACCGGGTTGACCCGCCGGGCGACCTTAAAGGAGCGGGAAAAAATGACAGCGGGACAAACCGGGACAAAACAACAGCGCCGGAAGACGGTGTTTGTCCGCACTACGGCGGTGAACTGCTGAGGCCTTCACCAAGTCAGTGCGAGCCCGCAACCAAGCCCTATGACACTACCGGACCTGGGCAGCAACCCCGGGAACCGCTACCGATTCCTCCTGGTCGAATAAAGGAGGACAGTAACCAAACAAGCACTCAAAGGTCGACATGCCCAACAATGAAAGCCACAGTGTGTTATGGGCGTACTCCGCCCAAACCAGATGGTCTGCCCAGGAAAATGGGTTGGAGGAGAGCGTAGGGTCTGCTCCAAGTCCTGGTTAACCCTCTCAGTTTGACCATTAGACTCGGGGTGGAACCCGGACAACAGGCTGGCCTTAGCACCGCGGAGGTCCATAAATGCCCCCCAAGACCTACTGGAGAATTGGGGGCCCCAGTCAGACACCACATCCCGGGGAAACCTGTAGTTTCTCACCACATGGGTCAGGAGTAAGGAGGAGGTTTAACGAGCTGAGGGGAGTTTGGGCAGACCGATGAACTTGCTGAATTGGTCCACAATAACTAGTATAGCTATCGGACCCTTAGAAGAAGGCAAACCTGTAACAAAATCCATGGATATGTGAGTCCATGGCCTAGAGGGGATAGGAAGAGGATGGAGTAGACCACTAGGCTTAGAACGAGGGTTTTTTCCACGGTTACACACATCACACGCAGCTACGAAACCTCCCACCTCCTGATCCATGCTGGGCCACCAGAACTGTCTTCTAATGAACTCAAGAGTTCGACGCGCCCTGAGATAGGCCAAAAAACGGGAGGTGTGACCCCAAACCAAAACCTTACGCCGAACGTTGGAAGGAACGTAAAGGCAACCAGCAGGTCCTCCACACGGATCCGGCTCCTTGGTAAGCGCCTGCTTTACTGCGGTTTCAATCTCCCACTGGATGGGCGCAATAACCATCTCCGGGGGAAGCACAGTTTCAGGGCAACAGGGTTTCGTACTCGGTTCCCATTGTCTAGACAGCGCGTTAGGCTTGGTGTTTTTAGAACCGGGTCGATAGGACAGCGTGAAATTGAATCGGCCGAAAAACAAAGCCCACCTAGCTTGTCTGGGGTTAAGACATTTAGCTTGTTGTAAGTACGAGAGGTTTTTGTGATCTGTCCACACTATAAATTCAATTCAATTCAATTCAAATTTATTTATATAGCGCTTTTTACAACACATGTTGTCACAAAGCAGCTTTACAAATTGCATGGGTCCAGATCCCTAATGAGCAAGCCATAGGCGACAGTGGCAAGGAAAAACTCCCTAAGATGGCGGGGGATATAGGAAGAAACCTTGGGAGGACCAAAAGGGAACCCATCCTCCATTGGGCGGCCCGTTAGCACCAGTCCGTATTTGTGGACAAAAGGTGATTTTACAGTTGTGGCATAAGGGTTCTTGTTCCCCGGCCCAGTAGTCACAGTCCCCCTGGTGCAGATGAAGAGCCCCAGGCAGGAGCCAGCACCAGCACGTCCTCCCGCGGCAACGGCAAGTCCAACCCCAGCATCAGCACATCCACCGGCAAGCCAGACCATCTCCCAGGTGCCTGCGGGTGCTTGCATGCAGTCGTCAGGAAACCCATCCTCTTTTGGGAATACAGACTGAGATAGTGGTGTTGGGGTTAATCAGTGGTAAGTGTAGTGGGTGTAGTAATTTAGTCCGGGGGTGCCAAGGGTGGAGCAGGTCCGGAATCAGGAACCGTCGTGCCTCCTGGTGCCCTGGAGTGGTCCTTGTCTCTATGAAGTAGGGGAGACAAGAGGGAACACAGAGTGGTGGGTGAATGCTCTTAACAGTATGCCGACTTTTTAATCTAGATTTAAACACAGTGACTGAATCTGAGTCCCTAACACTGGATGGAAGTTTATTCCATAGCTGAGGGGCTGTGTAAGAAAATTACCTGGCCCCTGCTCCAGCCTTCATAATTTTAGGGACTGATAAGAAGCCTGCACCTTGTGATCGAAGTAAACGCGGAGGTTCGTATAGGACTAAAAGTTCCCTCAAGTACTGTGGCGCCAGACCATTTAACGCTTTATATGTTAATAGCAGGATTTTAAATTCAATGCGGAATTTTACTGGGAGCCAATGGAGTCTAGTTAAAATAGGAGTAATGTGTTCATATCTTCTGGTTCTAGTAAGTACTCTTGCTGCTGCATTCTGAACTAACTGGAGTTTATTTATACACTTACCGGAACATCCAGACAATAAAGCATTACAGTAATCTAATCTAGAGGTAACGAAAGCATGAACTAACTTTTCTGCGTCGTGTAGACACATTATGTTTCTGATCTTTGCAATATTTCTAAGATGGAAGTACGCTATTCTAGTCATGTTATCTACATGAGATTCAAATGATAGACTCGAGTCAATAATTACACCGAGATCTTTAACTGTTGTACTTGATGGTACTGTATGACCATCCAGAGTTAATAAATAATCAGAGGACTTATTACTGGCTATCTGTGGTCCTAATACAAGTACCTCTGTCTTATCAGGATTTAGTAGAAGGAAATTACTCAACATCCACTCCCTGATGTCCTGTACACAGTCCTCAACTTTCTTGTTAAGCTGTCTTCCCTCATCTAGTCTCGCTGAAAGTAACAATGAAAGTTAACATCATGTTTACGGATGATATCACCTAATGGTAGCAAGTACAACGAGAAAAGCAGAGGTCCTAAGACAGAACCCTGCGGAACACCAAATTTAACTTTGGTATGAACAGAGGAGTCACCATCAATATCAACGAACTGGTATCGGTTAGTCAGGTACGACCTAAGCCATGAGAGGGCTGTTCCTTTAATCCCGACCATGTTTTCTAGCCTATGTAAAAGAATGCTATGATCAATAGTGTCAAAAGCTGCACAAAGGTCAAGTAATACGAGTAGGGACATACAACCTTGATCAGAGGCCAGTAACAGATCATTTACTACTTTAACTAGCGCTGTCTCCGTACTGTGATGGGCTCTAAACCCTGACTGAAATGTTTCGTAAATGCCGTTTCTATGAAGATATGAACACAGCTGCTGCGCTACGACCTTTTCTAGGATCTTGGAGATAAACGGAAGGTTAGATATTGGCCTATAATTGGACAGCTGACAGGGGTCAAGATCCGGTTTTTTAATTATAGGTTTGATTACAGCTATTTTAAATATGTTTGGTACATAACCGGTGCTGAGAGACGAGTTGATAATATTTAGGAGCGGTTTAATTGTTTCCGGTGCTATCTTTTTAAAGAGATCTGTTGGTATTGAATCCAACATACACGTTGACTTTTTAGCTGACAATATTAGTGAATTTAAGTCTGTCTCTCTGAGGGGGTTAAAGCAATTTAATCTCTCATCTGGTAGGACTATACAGGTATAATTATATGCTAGATTATCGAGTCTAGGGCTAATGGTTTGGATATTTTGTCTAATATTAAGAATTTTGTTATCAAAGAAGTTTATGAAGTCATTACTGCTAAATAATGATGAATTGTGTGACTCGATAGTGTTTTTACTTCTAGTTAGTTTCGCTACTGTATCGAATAGGAATCTAGGGTTATGTTTATTTTCCTCTATTAGGGTTGAGAAATATTTAGATCTAGCTGTTCTTAGAGCTGCTCTATAATTTATGAGACTATCCTTCCATGCCTGACGAAATACCTCTAAGCTTGTTTGTCGCCACTTACGCTCTAACTTGCGAGTGCTCTGTTTTAATGTGCGCGTGTCGTTATTATACCAGGGGGCTAATCTCTTTTCTATGGTATGTTTTGTTTTAAGAGGAGCTACTTTGTCTAAAGTACAGCGAAAGGTTGCTGATAGGTACTCTGCTGCCTGGTCAAGTTCAACGGGGTCGGATATTGGTCCTATTAAGGATGATAGCTCTGGAAGGTTAAGAATAAAATTACTAGCTGTGTTTGATGTAATAGTGCGCCTAAAGGGGTGACGAGCGCCCTCGAGCCAATAGTGCCACTCCTCAAGAGCCAATTTTACTGCTAGCAACTCCTTATCCCCCACATCATACCTGCGTTCCACAGGGTTGAAATGGTGGGAGAAAAAGGCACATGGATGTAAGCATGGCATCTTTCCCACACGTTGGGACAGCACTGCACTGACCCCCATCTCAGAGGCATCAGTCTCCACAATAAATGGAAGCTCTGGGTCAGGTACTCGCAACACAATGCGGTTTGGGCTTAGGGGATCCATACAAATGTTCCCAACTTTTTACTGGTGAGAGCGGAGAGCGGTGCAGCTAAGGAGCTAAAAACCTTAACAAACATTCTGTAAAAATTGGCAAAACCTAAGAAACGTTGGGTCAAACGAACAGAGGTGGGGGTCGGCCATTGGGCTACAGCGCGGGTCTTGGCAGGGTCCATGGCCAACTGATTCTCAGAGATAATAAACCCCAGAAATGAGACTTTGCGAGTGTGAAATAGGGACTTTTCTAATTTCACATATAAGTGGTTTTCTAGGAGGAGTTGGAGGACCCGCCTACGTGTTGGACGTGTTCTTGAAGAGTATGACTATAAATGAGAATATCGTCGAGGTAGACGAAAACGTATTTGTTAAGCGCCTCTCTCAGCACCTCGTTTACATAGCGCTGAAAAAAACGCAGGCGCATTCATAAGCCCAAAAGGCATCACAAGATACTCATAATGCCCCGAGGGGGTTATGAAAGCGGTCTTCCACTCATCCCCCTCTCTGACTCGTAGTAGATTGTAGGCACTGCGCAGGTCCAGCTTAGTGAACACTGTGGCCTGTTGCAGTGCCTTGAACGCCGATGCCATGAGAGGAAGGGGATGGCGGTCCTTAATGGTGATCTTGTGTAGCCCCCTGTAATCTATGCAAAGTCTATATTCATCCATGGCCTTACGCTCAGGCAGAGCTAAAGAAAATAACCGCCCCCTAGGGGGAGAGGTGCCAGGAAGGAGGTTTATGGCAATATCATGAGCTCGATAGGGAGGTAGGAGTCCAGCTCTATGCTTACTGAAAACCTCCCTGAGGTCGTGATATTCCACGGAGACCTTCTGTAAATCAATAGCCTCTTTAGAATCGCTGGCCTGCTCAGTATGGCGAGGGACCAAACAAGATCCCTCGCACACCTTACCCCAGCGTCTGATAGAGAGATTGAGCCAGTCCACCTCAGGATTATGGCACTGAAGCCAGAGGAAACCCAGTATGAGCTGGAATTTGGGAGCAGCGATAACGTATGGCATAATAATCTCGTGGTGGCTCCCTATCGCATCAATAAAGTTCCCTGCATCCCCGGAGTCGACCAAGGCCAACAGGCGATGTTCCGCCGAACCCCTCCATGACATTACTACCTGGGGAGTTAAACCAACAGCAGGGGAGTAAACAGCAGGACCCGTCGGAGTTACTCCATTCACTGACGGGTCTGCGCTTTTCCCTGTAACTCCGGACAGTCGCGATTTTGTGTTCAACCCCTCCACAGTATAAGCACCTGCCTTCACGGAGACGGTTTTGCCTCTCTTGCCTGGAGAGGCGTGTATGCCCTAGCTGCATGGGTTGTTCCTCTACGTCCTCATTACCTGAGGGCTCTAGTCGTGGGGAAAACGCATCAGCAACGGCTGGCTTCCCCTGTGATTGTTGCTGTTTCTTACGATCACTCAGCTTGTTATCCATTTTAACCGTGAGCTCCATTAATTCATCCAGCTCAGTTGGGGCATTCCTAAAAGAGAGCTCATCCTTTATCTCCTCGTATAAACCCTCCAAATAAACGGCCCCAAGGACTTCAGTAACCCAGTCGCTCTCTGCTGCAAGGGTGCGGAATTCCAGAGAGTATTCAGCTACCGATAACTGCCCCTGGCGCATACATAAAAGTTTTGACCCCACTAAGCCACCAGACGCAGAGTGGTAAAAAGCCTGACACATGGCTTGGGAGAAGAGCTCGAATGAAGCACGTGTCTGGCTAGGACAAGGGGCACATTAGCCTGGTTGGCTGCCTGCACAGCGGTCGACATACTTTGTAATTGCCCCAATATCTGCTGCAGCGTTTGCTCATGCCTTCCTATGGCTTGCCCTTGCATGGCTAGGGCGTCTCTCAGTTCACCGATAGCTTGCGGTGTTGCTGAGTCCATAATATGGTTGAGTTGTTCTGTAACGCAGTTAGTCTGCTGACGGAGTAATCGTGGAGTATTTGAAAACAACGAACCCAAATGCAACACAATAAAAATCAATGAACAAAGACCTCCGTAAAAACAGCACGGGAAACGCGGAAAACAAACAACTGTGAAAGCCATGAAACAGAAATACACGGAGCAGCCACGATGTGAATGAACAAACGGGGGAAACTAAAAATACACGGAGCAGCCTCAAAGTAGATGTATAAAACGGGGAAACGAAAAGGACACAGAGCAGTCTCAACATGAATGTACAAAATGGGGAGAACGAAAAATACATGGAGCAGCCTCAACGTGAATGTACAAAACGGGGAAACAAAAAATACACAGAGCAGCCTAAACGTGTAGAAACAAACGGAAAACAAAAGCCAGGTAAGGGAGCAGGCTAAACCCACGGAGAACACTCCGACCAAACCCTCCTAAAAATAACAAACTGATAGGAAGGGAAACCGACTCGCGAGCCCCCTCCTGTGGCGGCAGGAGGGGTAGCGCTGGACCCAGCCCTGACAATGTCGTTCACGTGTTTTTCATCTGTCTTCCGTTAAGGTTAATGTTGATTCATGTAAACCCCATAAACTATGCTCATCTCAGCCAATTTGTCCGCCTCCTGAATATGACACGGTCGCATTACACTGCGTGTATGTAAAACAGTTGCATGTATGTAAAACATCTGTAACAGCTGGATGTATGTAAAACAGCTATAACAGCTGTGTGCATGTAAAACAACCATAATGTTGTAACGCGGTGGATCACGGGGAAAGCGATCACCGCGTAATTTTAGAAATAAGGAGGATCCTTATGCCAGCCTTGGTCGAGGAATAATAAAGCTCGCACAAACGAACAAACAAAAACCCCATGACAGAGCAACGGGGAAAAACAAACAGAAACTGATACACGTAGTAGAACACACGACCACAAACGTACTGAGAGAAGCCACGAAGCTAAAGAAAAAAATGCGGAAATAAACAACGCGTCACAAACTAAACAAACACCAGGCGAAGAAAAACGGGCACACTGGCTAAACTCTGCAGCAAACAGAGAACGTAAGGGAAAAATAAACTCAACCACAACGAGCAGGAGAAAACCACAAAACCAATAAAGAATGCAAAAATACGCGGAACTACTCAACACGTCGCCAAGGAAACAAAGGACGCCAGGGGAAGAAAATGGCTCGCTGGCAACCGCCGCAAACAACTGAAAACCCCTTCCCAAAATAAAGCAAACCGGATAGGAAGAAGATAGCTGGAGGAAAACTTGAGGGAGGCCAGGAAGCGGCGCAGGAGGTAGGTACTCGAATAAGCATAGAACTAGAGAAAACAAGAATAAGGTTAATGGTGGCGAAACACCAAAACACACTCACGTTACCGAGAAAAAAGGGCTGAGACACGAAAGGCATAGAAGACCAAAAAGATTCAGCAATGATCCGTTGCGGCTCTCCCCCTCATATAGTGAGGGAGACAGCTGCAACTAATCACCGCTGATTACAGGACCGTTGCCTACGAACTCCCCCTAGTGGCAACAGGTGGAGCCGTGTCGGAGCCAACCCTGACAGAGCCCCCCCCTCTAGGCCCGAGACCACGCGGGCCCAGAGCAACGACCCAGCGGAAATCGTGGATGAGGTCAGGGTCCAGGATCCGAGAGGCAGGAACCCAGGACCGCTCCTCAGGCCCGTACCCCTCCCAGTCAACAAGGTGCTGGTCACGACCGCGCACCCGACGAACGTCAATGAGGCGGCGGACAGTATAGGCCGGAGATCCATCAATGATACGGGGAGCAGGCGGAGGCGGGGCCCGGGGCAGATCGCACAGGACGGAGACGTGAGGCATGAAACACCGGATGGACCCAGAGCGACGGAGGAAGGGCGAGACGGTAAGAGACCGGGTTGATCTGTTTGTCGATCCGGAAAGGACCCAGAAAACGAGGGGCTAACTTCCTAGTATCACCGCGGACCGGCAGATCCTTAGCGGATAACCAAACCCTCTGCCCAGGACAGAAGGACGTAGTGGGAAGACGGCGCCTGTCGCCATTGCGACGGTAAGTAGCAGAGGCAGCCAGCAGGGCCCTGCGGGCCTTCCGCCAGGTCAGACGACAACGCCCCTGGCACAGCCACCTCAGCTTCCTGGTCAGCAAACATAGGCGGAGCATAGCCATAGAGGCACTCAAACGGCGACATGTCCAGGACGGAGTGCCACAGTGTGTTATGGGCGTACTCTGCCCAGACGACGCCAGGCATCTCAGGGCATGTTCCATATCCTGGTTGACCCCCTCCGTTTGGCCGTTAGTTTGGGGGTGAAACCCGGAGGACAGACTGGCCTTAGGTCCCAGATGACCCAAGAAGGCTCCCCAGAACCGATTGGCAAATTGTGGCCCCCTGTCAGAAACCACATCAAAGGGAAAACCATGAGACCGCACGACATTGTTGAGAAACAGGGTCGCAGTTTCACTGGCCGAGGGGAGCTTAGCGAGTGCCACAAATTTAGCTGCTTTAGAGAAACGGTCGACTATAACAAGTATGGTGGTATTACCACGAGAGGGGGGCAGCCTGGTAACGAAATCCAGGGACACGTGAGTCCATGGTCTGGAGGGAATGGGGAGTGGATGCAAGAGCCCAGCAGGAGGAGCCCGTGAAGCCTTGCTCCTGGCGCAAATGACACAGGAGGCGACATAAGTCCTGACGTCTTGGTCCATTTTGGGCCACCAAAACCTCCTTTGCAGGAGCTCGAGGGTACGCCGGGCACCCGGATGAGCAGCGAAGGCAGAGTCATGTCCCCATTCCATCACTCGCTTACGTAACTGTGGGTGAACAAACAACCGTCCCGACGGACTCCCATCAGGACCTGGGCTAGTGACCAGGGACTGTTTAACAGCAGATTCTACATCCCATTGAATGGGGGCAATAATTTTAGCCACGGGAATAACTGTGCTGGGTGTACTCTGCTTGGGCGGCGATTCCCATTGGTGGGAGAGGGCGTCTGGTTTGGCGTTCTTAGTTCCAGGACGATAGGACAGGACAAAATCAAACCTGCTAAAAAACAGGGACCACCTGGCTTGCCTGGGGTTGAGGCGTTTGGCCTGCTGGAGGTAGGCCAAATTTTATGGTCGGTCCAAACAAGGAATGGATGCCTCCACTCCCCAATTAACAGCCAGCAGTTCTTTATCACCAACGTAAGATTACGACTCCCAATGCGAGTAATACGCACAGGGATGCTGTTTAGGCGGGGTACCCGAACATTGAGATAGTATGGCCCCCACTCCTTGGTCAGAGGCGTCGACCTCCACTATGAACGGGAGGTCGGGGTTGGGCATGCACAGAATAGGGGCAGACGTGAACTGGTCCTTAAGGGCCTCAAAGGCGTGTTGGGCGTCCACGGACCAGCTGAAGGGCCCCTGAGCCTTTTTAGTGAGGGCTATAAGAGGCCCTGCTACGGTACTGAACCCCTTAATGAACCGGCGATAGAAATAAGCAAATCCTAAGAACCTCTGAACTAGTCGGATCGAGGTGGGGACCGGCCATTGCGCAACAGCGCTGATGTTAGCCGGGTCCATAGCCAGTACGTTCGTAGCCACGGTGAACCCCAGGAAACTAAGTTCCCGAACATGAAACATCGACTTTTCAAGCTTCACGTACAGGTGATTATCCAGGAGAAGTTGGAGGACCCTACGTACATACTACGTACACTTACACACATGTTCCTCCTCCGATCTACTATAAATTAAAATATCATCAAGGTACACGAAAGGCGTACTGGTCCAGGGCTTCACGATGTACCTCATTAATGAATCGCTAGAAGACAGCAGGCACATTCATTAATCCAAAGGGCATAACTAGATACTCATAGTGACCTGAGGGAGTGATGGAAGCGGGGGGTCTTCCATTCATCCCCCTCCCGAACCCGAACCAGGTTGTAAGCACTTCTGAGATCTAGCTTGGTAAACATGGCGGCTTGTTCAAGAGCCTCGAAGGCGGTTGACATCAACGGCAGAGGGTGGCAGTCCTTAACAGTTATTTTATTAAGGCCTCTGTAGTCAATGCATGGCCGTAATCCCCCATCTTTTTTTCCCACAAAGAAGAAACCCGCTCCGGCAGGCGAGGAGGAGGGACGGATAAACTCTGCCGATAGGGCCTCCTGAATATAGTTTTCCATGGCTTTACGCTCGGGGGCGGCTAGCGAAAACAATCGGCCTCTAGGAGGACTACTACCCGGTAACAGGTCGATAGCAATGTCATAAGGCCTATGAGGTGGTAGGCAACTGGCCTTCTTCTTGCTGAATACCTCCTGGAGGTCATGGTAAGCTGTGGAGACTTGTGAGAGGTCGATGGGATCTTGGGGCTGGTCAGACCCGGAGACAGGGTCGACAGCGAGGCATGAGATCTTGCACCGAGGGCCCCAGTTTAACACGGTGCGCGACAACCAGTCTATCTCAGGGTTGTGGTGCTGCAACCACGAAAACCCCAGGATCAAACGCATTTAGGGGCATAGATAATATACAGGGTTATGTGTTTGCGATGCCTGCCTATGCACATCTCTATAGGTATGGTCTGTTGGGCGACTTTCCCTGAACTCAATGTACAGCCATCCACGACGGTGAGGGGCGTCTCTAGGGCTACGAGAGGAACACCTAATTCCCTAGCCACAGAGGCGTCAATAAAGCTGGCGGCGGCTCCCGAGTCAACCACCGCCAACAAGCGATGTTCCCTCGAGCCACGCCATGCCAGGGTGACATGCACAGACAGACCATTGTTAGGAGGATTTGTGACAGATCCCGCCAGGACCTCCGTCTCTACTGGCGGGTTACCCCTTTTCCCTGCAGCACTGGACAACTGGACTGCAAATGACCCCCTTGTCTCTCTTGTCTTGACAAGCGTGTGTCCTAACTGCATGGGTTGAGGGGTCTGGTCATCCCTACTCTCTCCTGACTCGGTGGTATTAGCCTTCTCACCTGCAGGGGCAATGTTGTGATATTGGGGCCGTTGGGTGTGTTTCCGCTCACGCTCTCTAAACGGACTGTGAGGGTTATGAGGGCCTCGAGGTCCGCTGGGTTTTAAATGAATATATGCATTCATATTTACCAGCTTTTGTAAGGTAACCTGGGAAGTGCTCTGGTTAATGGAGACTGCTGTAGTGAGAACTCTGACTATATGATTACATGACTACATGACTACATGATTACATGATTACATGACTACATGACTACATAACTACATGCCTACATGACTACATGTCTACAGTACTACATGACTACATGATTACGGATTACATGACTACATGACTATATGATTACATGATTGCATGACTACATGTCTACATGACTATATGATTATATGTCTACATTATTACATGACTACATGATTACATGACTACATGACTACAGGATTACATGACTAAATGCCTACATGACTACAAGACTACATGATTACATGACTACATGTCTACATGACTACATGACTACATGTCTACATTACTACATGACTTCATGTCTACATGACTTCATGTCTACATTACTACATGACTACTCATTTCCGAGAGGCTGCAGTGCTGGTAATTATGATGCAAGAAACTGTGAATCAAACCGGACACCCTGCACAAGCTCCAACATCCACACAGAAGTCTCCAAATCAAACACACACCGCTCTCCCCGGACCTCTCCCTCTCTTCCCCCTATACCAGCGGGATGGGAGAAACAATAATGCCTTGGCAAATGGACAGAGCTTATTTCTCATCCACACAATAAATACTCTGTAGTGTAAATCACACACCCCACTATACAGTTCATTTTAACCCCAGCCAGGAGGTGCCTACTACCTTTTTGCAGTGGATTTATCACACTGGAAAAGAATTTGCCAGGCTCATCTATGGAGTTGACCTGAATGGAGCACTTTCATCTTCATGAATGATGGTAGGACCTTGAAACAACCCTTTTAAAACCATAATCTCCCAGCAACTCTCATTCTTCTATTTCATTCAGGGACACGCTCAAAACTCACAAAAGTTGATGTTTATGATTGCTAACAATTGCTAATAAAGAGATCTTTCCTCCATAGTGCAATTACATTAAAATGTTCCTATTATGGGATCAAAGAAAGATCACACCTGTAACTATCCACCAGGGTTAGGGTCACCTTTCAGTCTTCAACTCATATAGAAACAATTATCCATAAACAGTAAAAAAATATATATTTCATAATTTGGCAACTCTAAACAAAGTACAACCCCAAACAATGAATTTGCTATTGAAATTAATGCGATCCTAATATTGTTTAGTTATCAATTTGGTGCTATAAATATAAACTACCAAAACCTACAATCCCAATGACATTGTGACCACAAAACATTTCATTAATGACGTGCTAATACAAATCTCCCTCTCTTTCTCTCTCTTTCTCTCTCTGTCTCTCTCCCTATCTCTAACGTCCCGCTCCAAAGCTAAGTAAACACAGATGATTTTTTTTATAAGTGAATTAACAAGCCTTTCCTGTTTCCCATTGAACAGAAAGCTGCCAACCTTTCCTGGTTTGAGAATTGGGTGCGCTGTCTGCGCACTGTGAGTCTTTTGAAGGGGGATACACCCTTGTTCTAATAAACACAGCACACACAACCAGCCTGTCTGCAGCAGCTGGGGCCACATACGTCATCTACAGCGCACGCCAAGAGATCTGGAGTGCACTGTTATTGTAGCTAAACAAAGGAAGCATCAGGCATTGCTTTTGAATGTCATACCCATGTACTCGTCTCTGTGAACAACCGTGAGAGTGCTCTGCACTGAACAGACTTACTCTGTACTGAACAGTCGTACATCTGGCCTGGCTCCCATGCACATGTAAGGAGTGACTGATGTATCTTCTGCTTCCCAGAGGATATTTTTATCACTCGAAGCTGATTCTGGGAGAGGTCGAAGCTTTAAGTTAAATGTGTAGGATGCTGCTAATCAGTACAGTAGAGGTATGATAACTTGCCAAAGTCTTCCTGGAACACACTGTGTATATACCACACGTCCTGGCAGGAGGTGCCCTGTAAAACATGCTGGTGAGGTCTGTTTGATAACTGCATTCACCAGCCTTGATCCCACAACAGACTCTTCACTGCAAACAAAGCGTGAGCAAATTCTATGTCCCTTCCCATTTGAGCAAAACAGTCTGAGTGATGAAAAACACAATACAGGATGAAATGACCAAATGGGTACCTCCTGCTTGGTCTAAACTCTACGAGACCTACATTCTTATTCTCTAGATGACAGACCTAGAAGAGAGAGAGTCTCTGAGAGAGACTCTTCAGAGAGAGACCCTGAATGACCTTAGAGACTCCGAAGGAGCTGTGGCTCGTCATTCCATTTTCAAATCAGAATCCGATTAAAGCCAAATGCAAATCTTCAAGGTTGCTGCCTTTGTTCTAAACCCACAGGTCCTCCACATGTAAAAGTGTAAACCATCTGTGAGATCTCTGGCAGGATTTTCCTTTTCATCCCCTTTTCACACGCTGAGCAGATGAAACAGTCTAGCACTCGTCTTTTCGAGTTATTCAAGCTCTCCCCAGCACGCTCTCACTTTGCCGGCTATTCTGAGGTAATAAGTCATTTATATTGGTCTGGGTACACCTGTGCTCTTGTGTGGTCTTCCTGTCCTTCCTCTGTGCAAGATTTGGGCCATGTTTAGTAACTGGGTCATGCAGTCTTTGCCAGGGGCACCCTTCTGATCAACCCACTTCAGCTCTCCCTCCCCTCGGAGACTAACTCTGAGTGGAAAGGGCCCCGCACACACTGCCAAATGCTATTATTGTTCTTTACTCTCAGAGGAAGGTGCATCGGGTTACAGGCCATCAAGAGGGCACTGAAAGTTTGGAAGGACATGTTTGCAAAGCATTTGTGTCTGAGATATGCGGCTATGCATTTCTGAACCATCAATGTGAGCATCGTTGCTTTAGTACGCTGTCAGTCATGGTATCAGCAGTATGGAACACATGAGATCTTGAACCAACCACCCCCCTCCCACACACACACACAAACACACACCCACACACACACACACACACTGACACTGACACTTCACAATCACATTCAGTTCAATCCAGTTAATTCCATCTTCCTCTCTCCTGTCAGTACACACGTCCTTTCACCTTATGGTGTGTTCATCTTTCAACCAACCCATGAGATTTGAACCAGTCCTCAAAGCAGCATGTGAGAAGCATGTGCAGGACATAAATTAACGCATTGCTTTGAAAAAAAGAGAGAGAGAGAGAGCAAGAAATCTAGGTCATTTAAAGAGCGATCTCTGGAGCTAGTACACACCACTGTTATTATACACTTTTCCAAACACACCTTGCCAGCATGTTGATATTTCAGTAAACACATATCCTCATTTCTTCAGAGCCCAACACTGGCCCTAGCAGACTCCTACAACAACATACAGCCTTATAAGAACATCAGTCCATCCAAGAAAGCAACATATAACTGCAGCCATAAAGAAAAACTGTAATAACAGGGGCTCGGGTTATTTATATTGTACGTTCATATAGCATATAGTATCGTCCTCATACGCAAGATGAGAACTCAGGAGGAGGATAGAAAAACAGATAAAGCAGAATAGTGTAGTTTTGAGTGAAAAAGGTCTTTAAGATGTAACTGAAGGACAGACAGGGAGAGACGGGCGGAGGACAGTCCACAGTGGAAATTACTCTACAAGGACAAAAGCCCAGCGTGAGGTACAGGGAGCAGATGACTGCTTGGAGAACCAAGAGTGTGTGTAGGGTTATAAACAGGAAGGAGTTCAAAAAGATCAGTAGGATCAAAGATTTTATTTGTTTAATTCCAGTAAGAAAGAGATAACCAGTGTAGCTAATGAAAGACGGGAGGAATATGAGCAGATCTGCGTGTGTGTGTGTGTGTATGGGGGGGGGTGTGGGGGGGGGTGGGGGGGGGGGGGTGCTGAAGTATGTTCAGGTATTATGCAGGAAGACCTGTGGAGACATAATTACAGTAGTTAATATGGTAAGTTGATGAAGGCATGGACCAGTTGTAGCATCTGTATTCAGAAAAGTGTAAACACACCCAAAATGACGGAGATGAAAGGAATCAGATTTAATAAGAGGTGAAGCATCACACTTAAGTGTAGAATCATGGCACTTAAGTGTACAATCATGAAGAATGCCAGTGTTTCTAAGCCCTCGTGTGGGTTTACAGTCATACCATATATGGTCATAGTTTGCAGACTCGGGGGTTGGGGCCTACTGGCACAATTCAGATTTGTCTGTTAAATATAGGAAATTTCTCATTCATCCAGAATTTTAGATCAGAGATGCATGCGATCCATACATGTATCACGAAGGTGACAATAGATGTGTAAATGACCGAATGACATAAACGAATGTCATTGGTGACACAGTGAAAACTGAGAAGTAATTTGTCCAATGAGCAACACATATTTAATAAAAAGGATGTGTAGCAAAGGAGCTTGAGGAGTTTATAAGTGGTCCTAAATACAATTCTGGGCCTTGCACCGATGCCTTTAATAACAGAGGACTCGTAGGCAGCAGGACCAGCATTCCGGACATCTTTATACTCGAGTGTTTGCTGACGGAGAGTGCACAGACAGCGAGGTCAGCTTTCCAGCGAAGGCATCGGCTGGTGGATTTCATCACTCCAAGCTCAGGATTGTACCATGGGGAAAGATGCCTTGCTGGAACTAGTCTCGTTTTTAGAGGGGCATGGTTATGTCATTTTACACAAATGGCATCATTATACTGTGAGCCCATAGAATCAGAACATGAGAATAAATAAAAATCAGAATGAGGAGAAGCATGAAAAAAGAAAGAGTATTCATAGTCTACATTTCATGATAAGCCTTTTTCTCTGACTGTGACGGGTGCAGTGAGGGACGTTTGGAGTGTCTTTATTCCCCAAAGATACGACTAAATTGGAAGCACAGCGGCCAGCTGGCCAAAACAAACAGAAACAAACAGTGGTGCCAGTAGAACTCAGTGCCTTTGGAACGCAGCAGTGTGCCAGTAGAACTCAGTAGAAAATTCAGTAGAAAAGTAGCATGTGTGTTAAATGTGTGTTATGGTCACCAAATAAAATCCTAGTAGGACACACAGATCAGTGAAAGCAGATCATAAATCTCTGATCCAAAAATTCTTTTTGAGCAACTTGGGCCCAAATGGTTGGTACACTAATAACAAGAACACGGAACAGGAAGCAGTGGTCGTGGAAGCGCTCAAAACATGTGGAATCATGGGAGACCATTTCATTCCCTTTCAGGCAGACACAACAAACAAGAGCTAGTTTGGCTCCTGTCCCATCAGATCAGGTTCTAATAAACGGCCGTACCCAGGTTCTGATACCCAGGTTCATGAGAGAGGCTGTACCCAGGTTCTGATACTCAGGTTCTGATAGAGGCTGTTCCCAGGTTCTGAGAGAAGCTGTACCCAGGTTCTGATACCCAGGTTCTGATAGAGGCTATATCCAGAAATGATCCATAGTTTGTGCCAGTTTTCAGTGAGCAGCATCAATCCTAAATTTTTATAGTTTATTGCGTTATTGATTAGCTTTGTTCACTATGGATCTAGGCTCAAGAGTGCCCCCTATGTGAGACAGACAACAAGACAATGTCCATAACCGCTGACCTCCATAAAGGGACGAGAAGCTTAGGTGTCCAAACAGTGTGAATCTGAGTATCCAATGCAAAGTGCATTTAAGGGCTGAGGTCAGTCCAGTGAATGTCCCATGGACACCAACCAATGCTAATTTCACACCACAGTTCAGATGAGTCCAGATGAATGTAAGTGTTCAAATTTCATTTAAAATTCATGTGTAGGATTAGTTATTGAGATCAGTTGACAAACAGAAAAATCAAAACAAAAGCAGTCCAGTGCCAGCCATCAAAATGAATTTTGGTCCAGATTTTTCTAGATCCAAAGGCAGAAATCCAAAAGCATTTGAAGACTTTTGAAAACCCATGTACTAAACATGTACTAAAACCCATGTACGTAAACCCACATACTTAAACCCATGTACTAAACATGTACTAAAACACATGCACTTAAACCATGTACTAAACATGTATGTAACGATCAGACTGGGGCAGGCAAGATGCAAATGCAGGAGAGGCGGGTTTATTAAATGAAACAACAGACAATCAAACGAGGACGGTAATCCAGGCACAGAGAAAACAAGAACGACGTCAGAATTAACACAAAACACGATGCTGAGGGGAAACATAACAACCGGAATACATAACAAACTAAGAAAGAAACGCGACACGGAAAACCACTAAAGTAAGAGGTGACACGGAACTAATGCACGAACAAAACCGAAGACTAGGATACATGGGAAACTGGCTACACATGGAATAAACTGAGGGCATACGGGTTTGGGAAAACTAGGAAGGTGTAACAGATACCACAGCGTGACTTTAAACAGAAAGCAGCGATGAACACGGGAGATGCAAAATAACGCAAACACGGAACAGCCAGGAACAGATCTAACAAAAACAGCATACAACAGCGAACACGGAAAATACAAATGAGATCAGAGCGCGAGGGAACAAAGAACTACTAACATACAATGACCGACACCGGACTAAGGAAACACAGGGAATATAAATAAACTGAACCAACTAGATTTGCTTTTCCTGAAGGAAATACTAGAGGGCTTGAAAAGGTGTTCCCTGTCCTGACTAAGGTTATGGCTAATACACCTAAGCATAATGTCAATGCTCTACATGGGATCAAGATTTGACTTGTGAGAGGATTACAGTGTAATGTGTGCAGAGTCTAGTGTGTATTAAGCTGTGTATGATGTGTGGGAATGTATGTGGTGTGTATGAACGTGTATTGGAAAAATATGTATGAAGTTATGTAGTGTGTATGGTGTATATGTTGCATATATTGTATGTATGAAGGTGTGCAGTGTGTATGACTGCTTAGGTATGTGTATGTGTGTGTGTGTCTGTGTAGTGGGTATGAGAGAGATGTATGTGCGTGTGTGTGTGGAGTGGGTATGAGAGAGCTGTTTGTGTGTGTGTGTCTGTGTGGAGTGGGTATGAGAGATGTATGTGTGTCTGTGTGGTGTGTGTGAGAGATGTATGGAGTAAGAGCACTGTCAAAAAAACGTGCGCATACTCAGCAAAACATGTACGTAAATACATTTGTTGTACACAAATGTCAGTATTTATACATTCACGTACAGAATAAACCATGCATAAAAACATGTCGTAACACTGTGTGTTTTGTGAGAATACAACTTCAAAATCTACAACTTATGCATACAACTAGAATTTTTACGGGTACGATCTCTTAATCGTCAAAAATACGTCATTTGGGTCACAGCCGAAATGCACCGAGTTCAAGACCAATGGATTCACAATGCGCATGCGTCCTCAGCCGCGTCCAGCTTTCAACTGTTGACGGGTAGAAAGATGGCTGATGCAACCAACGGGAGCTCAAATCAGGTACAGCTTTAATTCTTTCCTCATCTAAGCTAAATTGTTTTAAATTAAAGTAAAATTAAATTAAGAATTAAAGCTGAACCTGATTTGAGCTCCAGTTGAAAGCTGGACGTGGCTGAGGACGCATGCGCATTGTGAAGAATCGATTGGTCGAACTCGATGCATTTCGCCTGTGACCCAAATGACGTATTTTTGACAGTCGTTTCTCATCTTTCGATTCGTATTCATAACTAAGAGATCGTACCCGTAAAAATTCTAGTCGTATGCATAAGTAGTAGATTTTGAAGTTGTATTCTCACAAAACACACACAGTGTTACGACATAATGTTTTTTTTGACAGTGCTCTTACTCCATAGAGATGTATGTATGCGTTTGTGTGGAGTGTGTATGAGAGAGATGTATGTATGTGTGTGTCTGTGTGGTGTGTGTGTGTGAGAGAGAAGTATGTGTGCGTGTGTCTGTGTGATGTGTGTGGAGTGGATATGAGAGAGATGTGTGTGTGTGGAATGGGTATTGAGAGAGATGTATGTATATGTGTGTGTGGTGTGTGGAGCCAATTCTGATTTTGAGAAATTTCATGGGAGCCAATGGGGCAGTTTTCTGTGCCTAGGGCCAAACAAATGCTCATAACTCTAAAACTAATTGATCAAATGATTAGATAGTTGGGCCTACCAGACAGGACACGTTTCTCTGCCATTTAAAATTTAAATGGAGCTTCTAGGTGAAGGTTTAAGGATTTTACTCCGGTTTATCCAGGAGATTTTTGATGATTTTTCATGACAGCACACACTCTAACTGGCAAATTTGAAATTTGAAACATCCCACCATTCATTTTTACACTTAAATTTATTAAAATTTATTTATAAAACTACACATCCTATCGACTCAAAAAACACATAGCACAAGTCACAGCATCGAGACCTTCAAAACACAGTTTGAATGGAGTCTGTATGTTAAGCGATTCGGGCTGTATTAAATGCACAAATGTGTGGAAGAAGAAGAAGAATAAGAAGCAGTGGGATAACAATATAGGGCTTTTCAAGCCCTATAACTAGACACAGGTGGGATCGCTAAGGACATGGGCGTGACAGACATAGGGAAACTATGGAAACAGAGCGGGACTAGGGAAATGACACAAGACAGGGACGGAGCGTGGAGCTACACGTAACAGAACCCCCCCTCAAAGCGTGCCACACCGGGGCACGCAAACACCAACAAGAGGGATGACAGACCAAGGGAATACAAGGCACTAGGACACGACCGGAAACCAAGGGGCACGGCGAAGGACAGGGACAGCAGACACAGGACAGAACAAAACAGGACAGGCTGGAGGGACTGGACTGGGCGTACCCGTAGGGTCAGTAAGGCCAGGAACGTGGGCGGGAGTGATGAGGCACGGGACCTGGGGCAAGGCTGAGGGAAGAGACACGAAGACGGATAAGGAGATAGGCGGGGACACGACACCACTAACAGGACATGGGATCATGTGTGACAGGACAGCGCCAGGGTGAGGTACAGACACAGGACTGGACGGGACAGGACCGGGGGAAGACACGGAAGTGGGGCCAGCGAACGGGGCAGACGCAAAGACCGACACATGGACAGGAACAAAATGGGTCACGACTCTGGGAACAGACACGGGGACAGGGACAGAAACCACTCCACCAAATACAGACACAGGGACGGGCATGCAGACACGGACAGAGACAAGAACAGGAACAGGGACCAACAAAAATCCTGGGCGTGACAGACAGAGTGGAAACCATGGAAACAGGGAAATGACACAAGACAGGGACGGAGGGTGGAGCTACATGTAACAATGTACTAAAACCCATGTACTAAATATGTACTAAAACCCATGTACTAAAACCCATGTACTAAACAATTACTAAAACCCTTGTACGAAAACCCATGTATGTGATGCGTGGGACATGACAAGGAGTGGCATTCTGGGTAGTAGAGTTCTCGTTGCCAGGCTGCATGACAATGTACTAAATATGCACTAAACATGTAATAAACATGTACTAAAACCCATGTACTTAAACCCATGTACTAAACCCCATGTACTAAATGTACTTAAACTCATGTACAAAACATGTACTAAACCTCATGTACTTAAATGTAAATGTAAAAGGCAAATTCAATTCAATTAAACAAATGTACTAAAACCCATGTACTAAAACCCATGTACTAAACATGTACTAAAACCCTTGCACTTAAACCCATGTACTAAACATGTACTAAACCCATGTACTAAACATGTACTAAAACCCATGTACTATACGTACTTAAACTCATGTACAAAACAGGTGCTGGGCGGCATGGTGGTGTGGTGGTTAGCACTGTCGCCTCACAGCAAGGTGGTCTGGGTTCGATTCTCGGTCTGGGCTGCTCTGTGTGGAGTTTGCATGTTCTCCCTGTGCCTGCGTGGGTTTTTTCCGGGTACTCCGGTTTCCTCCCACAGACATGCATCTTAGGTTGATTGGTCACTCTAGATTGCCCGTAGGTGTGAGTGTGTGTGTGCGTGTTGGCCATGTGGTGGACTGGCGAACTACCCATGGTGTACCCTGCCTTCGCCCGGAGATGCTGGGATTGGCTCCAGCCCCCCCATGACCCCGACTAGCGGGAATAAGCGGTACGGATAATGAATGAATGAATGAAAACAGGTGCTAAACCTTATGTACTTAAATATAAATGTAAAAGGCAAATTCAATCCAATTAAACACATGTACTAAAACCCATGTACTAAATGTACTTAAACTCATGTACAAAACATGTACTAAACCTCATGTACTTAAATGTAAATGTAAAAGGCAAATTCAATTCAATTAAACACATGAGACCCATGTACTAAAACCCATGTACTAAACATGTACTAAAACCCTTGCACTTAAACTCATGTACTAAACCCATGTACTAAAACCCATGTACTATACATACTTAAACTCGTACAAAACAGGTGCTAAACCTTATGTACTTAAATGTAAATGTAAAAGGCAAATTCAATTAAATTAAAACCCATGTACTGAAACCCATGTACTAAACGTACTAAAACCCATGTACTAAACATGTACTAAAACCCTTGCAATTAAACTCATGTACTAAACATGTACTAAACCCCATGTGCTTAAAAACGTACCATACATATACTAAAACCCATGTACTAAACATGTACTAAAACCCATTGTTACGAACAGAACACATGGAGAGGGATCCAAGTGCGGAAAAGGGTCCGTCTTTATTTTTCTTGGTAATACACTTAATCACGTGATCACAACTGTAACTGGCAATTGTAAACACGAACGCTAAATCTTGGTCAGGATGGTCGGGGTTCAACACGAAGAGGCAGAGTCCAGGAGGTACCAGATCACTAGGCAGAAGACGAGGTCTAGAACGTAAGCAGAGGTCAGTACACGGGTAATCAGGCAGGTAAAGATAACGCTCGGTACGCAACATGAGTTGGCAATGCCGCAACCAGGAAGTGATAGAGGGGTGTATATATATGGAGGGAAAGGGGAGTGGAAGGAAACAGGTGATTAGAGGGCGGAGGAAGAGGTGTTGTTCCTAACATTACCCCCCCCTCTGACGAGCGGCTCCAGCCGCTCTAACACGTGAGGAGGGCGGTCGACCACAGCGTCTGGGGGCGGGGGAGTCGGGGTGGGCCGTGTGAAATTCGGTGATAAGGGATGGGCAGAGAATATCCCTGGCAGGCACCCATGAATGTTCCTCCGGGCCGTATCCCTCCCAGTCCACTAGGTATTCCAGCCCATGCCGTCTACGCCAAGATTCTAACAGTTCCCTGACTATGTATGCAGGACGGCCCTCGATTTCCAGTGGTTCGGGAGGTGCATCGGATATGAGGGAGGCAGACATAGGACTGTAGTGGACGGGTTTCAGTAGGGAGACGTGGAAGGTGGAATGAATGCGGTACTGAGGGGGGAGTTGGAGTTGGTATGACACGGCGTTTATTCGACGGAGTATTTTAAACGGGCCGATATACTTTGGGCTGAGTTTTTTTACAGGGTCTCCGTAGGTTTATATGTTGAGTGGACAGCCACACTCTTTGGCCTGGGTGATAAACCAGGGTAGGGAGGCGACGGCGGTCGGCGTTTAGCTGACGTGTGTGTAGGGTACGGCGCAGCTGGACATGGGCCAGTTCCCAGGTGCAAGCACTACGGCGGAGCCAGTCATCTAAGGCAGGTATGTCTGATGGGGTCTTGTCCCACGGGAAAAAGGCCGGTTGGTACCCGTACACACATTGGAATGGCGTGAGTTTGGTGGAGGAATGAGTGATCGAGTTCCTCGCGTACTCAGCCCAGGGGATAAACGTATGCCAGTCGTGGTGGGTGGTACAGTATTGGCGCAGGAAGCGCCCCACCTCCTGGTTGGTATGCTCCACCTCCCCATTAGACTGGGGATGATAACCCGAGGTTAGGCTGGCCAAAACTCCGAGCATCTTACAGAATTTTTTCCCGACCGAGGAGGTAAATTGTACCCCCCTGTCTGATACGATATCCTCCGGTAACCCATAAATACGGAACACGTAGTTGAACATGACCAGAGACACATGGAACAGAACACATGGAGGTTGAGGCGTCGTGCCGACTTCAAATATTCCAGGTTCTTGTGGTCCGTGTAAACGACGAAGGGATGTTCCGCTCCTTCTAGCCAGTGACGCCATTGTTCTAAGGCGAGTTTAATCGCGAGGAGTTCACGGTTTCCCACATCGTAGTTCCTCTCAGCGGGATGAAGTCTCTTAGAGTAGTAGGCACAGGGATAAAGTTTCGGGGGGTTGTCCTTGGCGTTGGAAGAGAACTCCGCCAACACCTGTCTCTGATGCGTCGACTTCGACTATGAAAGGGAGTTTGGGATCAGGTAGACGTAGTACTGGGGCAGTCGTGAAGGCTCGCTTTAATGCGGAGAAGGCTCTGTCCTCTTGGGTGGTCCACTCGAAACATCGCTTCTTCCCTCCCCTCAGGAGGTTGGTGAGAGGTGCTGCCAACGCGCCGAAGCCCCTGATAAATCTTTGACAGAAGTTAGCAAAGCCCAAGAATCGTTGTAGTTCCTTTGGTGAACGAGGAGTGGGCCATGATGTCACCGCCTCTACCTTATCTTTATCCATGGCAATCCTCCCCGGTGAGAGCCTGCAGCCCAGAAAAGTAATCGAGCTCGGTGAAATTCGCACTTCTCCGCCTTCACGAAGAGTTGATTCTGACGAAGGCGTTGCAGAACTGCGGATATGTGCCCAACATGTTCTGAGGGTGAAGAGGAGTAGATAAGAATATCATCGATGTAGATGAACACGAATTTATCAACCATATCTCGGAAAATCTCGTCCATGAAAGCCTGAAACACAGCGGGACTATTTGCCAGTCCATACGGCATTACCAGGTATTCGTAATGGCCCCTGGCTGTGACAAATGCCGTCTTCCACTCGTCCCCCTGTCTTATCCGGACCAGATTATAGGCGCTCCGCAAGTCTAGCTTGGTAAATATATTCGCTCCCATCAACCATTCTTGTGACGCTGAAATGAATGGGAGAGGGTAAGCGTACTTGGAAGTGACTGAATTCAGCGCCCGATAATCTATGCAGGGGCGTAAACCCCCTCCCTTCTTTTCCACGAAGAAAAAAGCCCGCGGCCACCGGTGACGTGGATGGGCGGATGAACCCCTTCTCTAGAGCCTCACGGACATAGGACTCCATGGCGTGATCCTCTGGTCTAGACAGCGGGTAAGGTCTTGTCCTTCGAGGGAGGGGGGATCCTGGCAGGAGGTAGATTGCGCAATCCCAGGATCTGTGAGGGGGGAGATGACTGGCACTCTCCTTACAGAACACGTCCGCGAATTCCTGGTATTGGGCTGGTACAGAGTTTGCCAAGGGTGTGTATGGACTCTCTACTGTCGAGGATCGCAGAGGTAAGTGCATACACTGACTCAGGCATCTAGGTCCCCACTTCGTGAGCTCTCTCGTCTTCCAGGAAATGTCAGGGTCATGGGCGGACAACCAGGGAAAGCCGAGGATTACGGGGTCTTTAGGGGAGGATACGAGGAAGAACTGCCTCTCCTCGCTATGGAACAACCCTATCTTCAGTGTAACGGGGTGAGTACAGCGGTCAACAAACCCCTCCCCTATGGGCTGGCCATTCAGCGAGTTGATACGAAGGGGAGGATTGACGGAAGTAGTAGGGATTCCTAGGTGTTTCGCTAGCTCTATGTCCAAAAAATCACCCGCAGCCCCTGAATCTATTAGGGCCGATAGGGCATTACAATTACCCCCCCAAAATATCTGCACAGGAAGATTAACCTGGTTCCTCCCTCCCAGAGGTAATAGGGGTTGGCTTACTTGTTCGCCAGGGTGTCCTCCTTCTCCAGGGCGCCTCCGACGAATTGGGCATCTATTGCGGAAGTGGCCTCCCTCACCACAGTACAAGCACAGTCCATTACGGAGGCGCCGGGATCTCTCGAGGGGGGTCAACGGAGCTCTGCCCACCTGCATGGGCTCAGGGATGTCGTGGTTCTAGGTGACCTGACGTGGGAAGCGTATGTGTGTGGCGGCTGAACCTCCTCCTGTACTTGGGCGATGAGCGACGAGCACCTTGTCGACGTTTACAGCTGCTTGAATGAACTCCGACAGTGTCAGAGTCTCGCTCCTGTAAGCCAGCTCCACTTGGAGGTCCACCCTTAGTCCCCTACTGAACACCGTTTTCAGGGCGGAGTCGCTCCATCCGCTACCTGATGCCAACGTACGGAACTCTCGTGCATAATCCACTGCACTACGACTCCCCTGTTTTATGTCGCAGAGCTGATTCCCTACGTCCCAGCCCGCCGCTGGATGGTCAAATACGGCCCGAAACAGAGTGGTAAACTGACCTTCGGATTGGAGGGTAGGGTCACCACTATCCCAAAGTGCGGTGGCCCACCTCCCAGCCTCCCCTGTCAGATGGGAAATGATAAAGTCCACCTTAGATCTGTCAGACTGGAACCGCGCTGGGTTGTAGGTGAAATACATCGAACATTGCATAAGGAAGTTTCGACAACGTTCGGGGGATCCATCATATCGTTCCGGCTCAGCTCCCGGGCACAAGGGAGGGGCTGCAGCCGATGGTGTAGGGAAGGCGGCGGCAGCTTGTTGGGAGGAAAGGGCGGCCTCCGAGACTTGTCTGAGCGAATCACCGAGGGCCACGATAGTAGACTCACGGGCTCGAGCTGCCTCGGCGAGCTGGCGTACCGTCCGTTCAGCGCAGTAATGGCCATGGCTTCCGCTGGATCCATTGTGAGCGGCGAAGTATTTCTGTTACGAACAGAACACACGGAGAGGGATCCAAGTGCGGAAAAGGGTCCGTCTTTATTTTTCTTGGTAATACACTTAATCACGTGATCACAACTGTAACTGGCAATTGTAAACACGAACGCTAAATCTTGGTCAGGACGGTCGGGGTTCAACACGAAGAGGCAGAGTCCAGGAGGTACCAGATCGCTAGGCAGAAGACGAGGTCTAGAACGTAAGCAGAGGTCAGTACACGGGTAATCAGGCAGGTAAAGATAACGCTCAGTACGCAACATGAGTTGGCAATACTTCGCAACCAGGAAGTGATACAGGGGTGTATATATATGGAGGGAAAGGGGAGTGGAAGGAAACAGGTGATTAGAGGGCGGAGGAAGAGGTGTTGTTCCTAACACCCATGTACATTTACATTTACATTTACGGCATTTAGCAGACGCCCTTATCCAGAGCGACTTACAAAAAGTGCTTCATTGTTTTACTCAGAAGTAACTACATTTACTCATGTAGTTAAACCCATGTACTAAACATGTACTAAACAAAGCCACATTAACTAAAAATCTATTTCTCAAACCTACCAGGCAAACTGATGGCACAGAATCAATCAATCAATAGAAGCAGCTAAGCAAGAGACTGAAAATTACACCTTAGCAAAAGAGTAGAATCTGACTCACTACAGATACAATCAAGAAGGTGTAGAAAGACCGGAGACCACTCGGGCATGTAGGAAATCGGCAAAGGAGGATATAATATAAATTTAAATATAAATATAAATTTGGCTTTAATATAAAGCCAATCAAAGACCACTAGTACTATCAACAAATGGAATAAAAAATACATTAAAAGACCTGAAAATTAGATAAACGAAAAACATAAGGTGTCGGAAACTGTGTGAGGAGCGGCAGCAACAAACCGTGACCCCTATTGTTATAAAGGTAGAAGAAGAGATCAATGGCAAAAAAGCTGTTCCAAGGCAGGGTAACAGAGTCCAACACAGTTAATCACAGCAGAAATGTAATAGAATCCAGCCCATAGTTAATCACAGTAGGAGGGAGCAGCCATCAACATGATATGGCTAAATAAGTGGTGTGTTGCATGTGTGTGTACGTGCGTGTATGTGTGTGCATGTGTGTGTGCATGTGCCTGTGTGTGTTCATGTTAGCTGTTGAACTTACCATGTGATTCATCAGAATACCATCTGATTAATCAGAATACCATCAGACCATTAATTAGCAACATCAGAGTTTGCTTCAGATGTTCACAGCAGACAGTAAAAAAAACTTGTTATATATTGTTAATCTATTTATTGCAACTCACTGCAATTAGATTATTACTAGAATAGCCTATGTGGTGATAATGATTCATTGATAATAACATATTTGTAGTGTTGCTCCCCTGTACTGATGCTCATAGAGATAGCACACTGTTAAATATGGATTATAGATCAACCCACACCATGAAGGAGAGCAGACATCAAGAATGCCTGGAAACCCAACTGATGCTGGGCCACATACGCGACACCTCCCAGTGTAACACCTCCTAGTGAAGCACCTCCCAGTATAGCACCTCCCAGTGTAGTACCTCCCAGTGTAGCACCTCCCAGTATAGCACCTCCCAGTGTAGTACTTCCCAGTGAAGCACCTCCCAGTATAACACCTCCCAGTGTAGCACCTCCCAGTGTAGTACCTCCCAGTGAAGCACCTCCCAGTGTAGCACCTCCCAGTGTACCACCTCCCAGTGTAGCACCTCCCAGTATAGCACAGAAAGGGCTGAAGGACAGCAGACAAACCACCTCCCACATGGCTGATTTACCCCTGACCAGGTGCTCGTGAAGGCGATGGGGCTATAGCTTGTCCCAGATGTACCAGCTGCCTTTAATCAGAGAGAGAGCCGTCCTGCTCTCCTGTCAGTGAGCTGAGAAGTCATGATGCATCTATGGACGACCTCATAAAAGACAAACAAATGTTTGCTTATTGAAGTACATTCTGATGTATCCACATTATTACGTAATAAAAAGCACAGCACACATGCAGACCACTCATCAACCACTGAAAAAAGAGCTGTACAGGAAGAATAGGGCTCACTGGCTTAGTAAATGTGGGTCAAGTCTACAGTCGCAGAGTAATCCACTCTGACAATGATCAAGTGCTCGGCAAATAAATCACACAACTTTTCCTGGGAAACCCAAATGTTCCTCATTATCAGAAGGCCTTGCTGACTGACTCATGCCTTATTATATTGCTACTGATTGTAAGTGAAACAGAACAGCTGTACTGAGTACTCAGACTACTGAGACTGAGGACTGAGGCAGCACAGCTCTACTGAGTGCTGAGACTACTGATATTGAGACTGTGAGTTCAGAAGCAGCACAGTACAGCTCTACTGAGTACTAAGACTACTGATATTGAGACTGTGAGTACAGAGGCTGCACAGCATAGCTCTACTGAGTACTGAGAGTACTGATACTGAGACTGTGAGCGCAGAGGCAGCACATCACAGCTCTACTGAGAACTGACACTACTCATACTGAGACTGAGTGCAGAAGCAGCACAGCACAGCTCTACTGAGTACTGAGACTACTGATTTTGAAACTGTGAGCGCAGAGGCAGCACATCACAGCTCTACTGAGTACTGACACTACTCATACTGAGACTGTGAGCGAAGAAGCAGCACAGCACAGCTCTACTAAGTACTGAGACTACTGATTTTGAGACGGTGAGCGCAGAGGCAGCACAGCACAGCTCTGCTGAGTACTGACACTACTGATACAGAGACTGAGTGCAGAGGCAGCACAGCACAGCTGTCTCCAGAATGGAGCACAGCTTATGACTGGGCCACTCTCTCTGGGCCCCGCACTAGCTCCCTTCCTTTGTGTTACATCTGCACTTCTGCTCTTTGTCTGCTTCTGCAGAGAGTGAGTGAAACACTCCAACAGCCTGAAGGACAGAGCGGAAGGAAAGGGTCACTTCCTCTGTACTCTCTCTAACTGTGGGTACACAACGTAACACAGGGACAGGAATACAAAGGGAGAACAGAAAATAGGTCTCCTGGACACATGTAGAAAAATTATTATGTATAGTGTCCAGGTTATATACCTGGACTGCGTAACTGTATAAATGTAATTATTACTATATTTGTATTGCTTTTAACACCTTTAAAATGGCCCAGTAGGTTAAAGGTGGTTTTTTCAGTGTTTCCAGCTCTTTAATGTTGGAGTGTGGACATATTTCACATGGAAGGCAGGGATGCCCTATGTGACTTGCTTATTCATTCTGTCAGTACAGTTTTAGCCATCCACACTGTTGGGAAAGGAGAGATTAAAATTCATGTGGGATTTGCTTATTAATACCTGGAGCTATTCCAAATACCAGCACGGCAGGGATACAAAATTAGTCCACCCCACACTCTCTCTCTCTCTTTTCTTCCCTCTACCCCTCTCTCATATGGTTGCTTTATGAATTTGACAAGTGTTTAATCACTGTAAACATGGTCATTGTTTTATACTCATCCCAACGAAAGGGTCAGGTGTACACACTACAGAGGCCAGTGGCCATGTTTGGTAGCCCAGTGGTTTGGTTTCAATCTGTCAGTCCGCATGCGCAGCTGTTCTTTTTTATATACTGTTTTAAAAAATGTTTGGCAGGCAGTTTTCTCTGTTGTTTTAGAGAATGTTTTAGAGATCACCAAAAATAAACTGATCAATTTTATTTTAGGGCCAAAATGGATTATGCTAGGCAGGCAGAGGCTGAAGAAAGGTTGCTGGTGTTATTGTCAGATAAACATGACAGCATCCTGAGTTGTGACCTTAATTAATACTCATTAGGCAAATGAGGACCCAGGCTAGAGAGATCACTACAAAGGTCACGTTACCATTTGCTGACCTTAAAGATATAACGTATGTTATGAACAGACACAACTTAATCAAATGTTTTAATTTTTCAAGAAAAAGGTTCGGTTGCTCTGTCGAACTCCATGTCTCATAGTGTTTAATCATTCTCTTTGCAGAGATAAATCTGTTACCCTTTACAAATGCTTCAGGAATCAAATATAACGACAGAGCTTTGAATGACATGCATTGACAGATTGCTTACAACAAAATATGTCCTGAAATATATGTCTCGAAATTAACTTGCAATTGCACATTTCTTCTCACGTTGTCCTTGCCGTTATAGTATGGAACATTCTGTGTTTTTCTGTTCGGAGGATCCATGTTAATATCTCTAGATTACCGCTGAACTCTCTCCCTCCTTTGCCAAAGCTTCTTCTGGTCTGTGGTGACTGGGAGTCAGCAAAGGTTCCTGGTGTCCTGCTTTCTACTGGGTTTCATCTTCATGATCAAATGAACAGAATTAGTCTTCCAGCCGCGGAAGCCTGTAATGACCCAGTGGTTGTTTCCCATCTACTGCGGTAAACTTAATCAACCTGAGTCATCTGGGAAATGAGTCTGATGCAATTATTCTGTTTGTTTTGTGGTTGCATAAAGGAATTAAAGGGTTCGATTTTAACAGATGCACAAATTATTTACTGCGTCAGCAGTTTAATGAGCTGAATCTTTTTAATCTGGGTATTCGGTGAGAAGAGTTATGTATCACCTACATACATGTATCGCCTACATACATGTATCACTGTTTCAGGTTTTTCCAATGGTAAATACATTTAAACACAAAAGTCCATGGAAATCTGTTCTTATCTCATAAAGTGTCTGGATGAATTGTACTGTGCAGTGCATACATCTTGTGGACAGCACAGCAGATATGAGCTGATATGAGTTGATGTGAGCTGAAATGGGCTGATATGAGCAGATATGATCTGATATGAGCTGAAATTAGTTGATGTGAGCTGAAATGAGCTGATATGAGCATGTATAAGCTGATTTGATTAGATATGAGCTGATATGAACAGATATGAGCTGATATGAGTTGCTATGAGCAGATTTGAGTGTCTGTATATGTGTAAAGTTTCACTATGCAATACACACCACCACTATTATGCAGTTTGTTTTATTCACTCACTGGCCTTCAACTGCAAGCTAAGCTTCACCATCAGTGAGACATCACAGAATGTTATGGCCTGGCCACACTCACACATCCCATTCCCCATCACACTTGTATTGATTATTGAATCATTCCTAGCACCTTCATCACAACCATAATCACTATCATCATTTCCATCATCAGTACGTTCATCTTTACCATCATCACCACCATCATAATTACCTTCATCATTATCTTCATGATTACCATAATCAATTACCATGATCATTATCTTCACCTTCGTCTCATTTTCCTCACACTGTTATAGACCCACAAGCGCTGACTATAGCATCCTATACATTTGGTAATACATATATATATATATATACTATATTGCCAAAAGTATTTGCTCACCTTCCTTCCTTCCTTTGAGCTTAAGTGACATCCCATTCCTAATCCATAGGGCTCGATATAACGTTGGCCCACCCTTTGCAGCTAGAACAGCTTCAGCTCTTCTGGGAAGGTTCTCCACAAGTCTCCACTCTAATTTATCCCAAAGGTGTTCTATCGGCTTGAGGTCAGGACTCTGTGCAGGCCAGTCAAGTTCATCCACCCCAGACTCTGCCATCCATCCATCCATGTCTTTATGGACCTTGCTTTGTGCACTGGTGTACAGTCATGTTGGAAGAAAAAGGGTCCAGCTACAAATTGTTCTCACAAAGTTGGGAGCATGGAATTGTCCAAAATGTCTTGGTATGCTGAAGCATTCAGAGTTCTTTTCATTGGAACTAAGGGGCCAAGCCCAGCTCCTGAAAAACAACCCCACACCATAACACTTTACACTTGGCACAATGATGAAAGACAAGTACAGTTCTCCTGGCTATTGCCAAACCCAGACTTGTCCATCAGATTGCCAGATAGAGAAGCACGATTCGTCACTCCAGAGAACGCACCTCCACTCCTCTAGAGTCCAGTGGCGGGCTGCTTTACACCACTGCATCCGACGCTTTGCATTGCACTTGGTGATGTATGACTTGGATGCAGTTGCTCGACCATGGGAACCGATTCCATGAAGCTCTCTGCACATTGTTCTTGAGCTAATCTGAAGGCCACATGAAGTTTGGATGTCTGTAGTGATTGAAGAAAGTTGGCAACTGCAGAAAGTTGGCAACTTCTTCATACTATGCACTTCAGCATATGCTGACCCCACTCCGTCAGTTTTCGTGGCCTACCACTTTGTGGCTGAGTAGCTGTCATTCCCAAACACTTTCATTTTCTTATAATACAGCTGACAGTGGACTGTAGAATATTTAGGAGCGAGGAAATTTCACGACTGGATTTGATGCACAGTTCCAAGCTGGAATTCACTGAACTCCTGAGAGCGACCCATTCTTTCACAACTGTTTGTAAAAACAGTCTGCATGCCTAGGTGCTTAATTTTTTACACCTGTGGCCATGGAAGTGATTGGAACACCTGATTCCGAGAATTTGGATGGGTGAGCGAATATATGTATGTGTGTGTGTGTGTGGTATATATATATATATATATATATATATATATATATATATATATATATATATATATATATATATATATATATATATATATATATGAGGTGGTTTCTACCTTAACTGGAAGCATCATGAGTGACCGTGTGTGTCCGCCCTGCCGGTCATGTGCTGGTCATGCTGCTCTCAGGTTTGATGGCCATCTTGACTAAAGAAAATAAAGGAGGATAGTAGATAATTGGCAATAAGATTCCTTATAGTCTTCAGTTTAAGAGACGTTTCCTGTTTATATATGAAGTACAGGGAATTAAACTGTATTATTGTCACGGTCTGCCCCGCCCCCTCATGTCAATTCTCGTGTCTGTGTTGTTTTTGTAGCCATGTGCGTCTTTGCCCCGCCTCCTGTTTTCATTTCACTGCCCCTCGCTAATTAGTTCAGGTGTTTCATGTTAGTTAGGTTCTATTTATGTTCCCTGTCTGGTTCGTCACGTTGCTGGTTATTTTGTGCACAGCCTCTGTTGTTTCTTGATGCTTGTTACTTTTGTCTTCTGGCTCTGTTGTTGCTTGGTTCATGTTCGATATTTACTACCTTAGTCGTTACGTTTGTCCATGTATTTTGTCGTTAACCGTTGTAAAGTCTAGCTTCACGTTAGTTCGCTATTTCTGTTTCATGTTTGCTTATTGTGCCTTTGCGTATGTGGTTTTCTAGTGTTCCCCCGTTTAAGTTATGTCTCTACATGTCGGTTTAGTTTCGTGTACCAGTATGTCATCAAATAAATCTCACTCTCCTCAGCGTTTGTGTCCGCCCCTTAAACCCGCGCCAGACACGGCGTTACAATTATAAACCTACAACACAATCACATTGCAACAATATGTGAGTGGTCTACCTGACTTCTCCTTTCTGAATGTACTAGCAAGACGGGAACCTTGTTTCAGGCCACGAGGACTCTGCACACGGCCTCTACTGCGACATCTCAGGGACTCCACATCAGCTCCTCACAGACATCAAGGACAAACCTATAATAGCAATAAACTGAAATAAAACAGGGCCTGACAAAGCAGAGAGCACCAGGGGAGTTCAGAGATGGGTAATAACAGCAGGATGTAATAACAGGAGAAATGATGAAATGAGGATCTAGAAGCGGATTATAAATCAGCAAAGGGCTTCGGAGCAAGCTGGTCGGCCGGCAGGGGAGTTTCACAGCAAGCGCGGTGTGAGGGTCAGGTGCAGGCCCGTGGGTAGCAGTGCAGCGTGAGGAAGGAATGGAGCATTTGCTGAGGGGTGTGACTCAAGCAGAAGGAGATGGAGTAGGTGACGAGAGAGCCCGACTCAAAGCCGATCCAGGACCCCCGTACGGGAGGGCTGCTTCTGTGGGGGTTGAGTGACAGAACGTGAAATCTGTCCCGGCGTCTCACCGCCACTGAATCCCACGGCACTGTGTAATTGCTATGGCTGTGTAATCACGACCACGAGTAAGATGCAAGCATTGTGAAGCGACGAGGTCTCTCAAGGACCTCAGACCACCCTCGTTCTCATCTCCTCTCAGGACTTGTGCGCCAGTGTCCAACTGTCGCCGCTCTGCTGGGGAATTAGGGCTTCCTCGCCACTCACCCTTTGTACGTGCAGCTTGTGCAGGTTTAGACCTGTGGCGCCGTGTCTGACAGGAAGTATTGTACGTATCTGCACATCACAGGACTGTGTGTAATGGGACAAATAGCGGGGGGGAGGTTGCTGGAGTCATCCAGGCTGAAGGGTACTCACCCATCGTACGTTCATGGGCATGTAAGGTGTACAGCTTAAACATCCTCACAGACCAAGCCTCCAAGCCTCAGTGCAAACACAAGCCATTACTAGTGTTATTAGCTCAACTCTGCGATGCTAAGACTGTGCTACTTTACCACATCTCCCCAGGAAACACTGGATGTGCAGAGAATGTGGTTCCCCACTCATGGTATTATCATTCAGCTCTCCTTCTTGAAGGCACAGCCATGGAGGACCACGATCCACTGCTGTGTCCGACTGCATGGTGCCCTGTGTCTGAAGAACCTTGTGTCTGTAGTGTAGAATACAGCTCCTACTGCTCTGTGTGCACTGGAGAGGACTCTTATCACGTTTTCTGGGACACACAGACCACGGCACTAGATGACAAGACAACGAACCATGAAGGGTTTTCATTCCGTCTCCTTTAGTTAGTGAAGGTCATCTCTAATAAAATCACACTGCAAAGGTAAAATGGAGAAAAAAAATGAGGAGAGGGAGAGAGAAAGGAGGAGGGAGAGAAAAGGGGATCAGGCCTAGAAAGAGAGGGATGAGAGAGAGCAAAAAAGAGTTGTCCTCCGACCTTGCACACCTGGCTAGAGTTTGATGCACCACAACTCCCCTGGTCACGTGGGGGGGGTGGTCATTGTCACATGTTCCGCCCCCCTCAACATCCACAGGTGAATTCTGCTACTGAGAAACAAATATCAACACAGACCATTCAGAGCATGGGCATTCACATGACCCAAACCAGACATTTGTAAGATGTGCTGACGGTCTGTAAACCAGCTGAGAGGGGACAAATGATGCTGCTTAGGACAGGCAGGAATCAAAGTAAACAAAAGAAAGAATGATCTCCAAGAAAATCTCAAAATCCACTGCATTAGGGTCACTAGCAGAGGACACATTAATGTAGAAGAGATAGAGAGAAGGAGAGAAAGAGAGGGAAGAAGGGAGAGAGAGGGAGAAATAGAGAGAGAGAGAGAGACAGAGAGAGAGGGAAGTAGGGAGGGGGGAAGGGGGGGAGAGAGAGAGCCGGGAATGAAGGAGGAGAAGAAAGTAGAGTATCCTTTATATATTTCTGGCATGTGCTGGTGTATCGCACTGCCATGGTGACAGAGACTTATGGCAGCCCTTAAATAATTCAACAAGGGGAGAATAAAAGTGACAATCAGGGGCCTTTATTCCACAAGCAGGTCTGAATAATTTACTCCCCGTTCTGATTAAACCTGACCAACATGGGAGAAAGGGAGAAAGAGAGACAGAGAGAGAGACACACATACACAGAGAGACCGTAGAATGCCTGGCCTTGTTATATAACACTATCTGTGCGTGCGTGTCTGTGTGTGTGTGGGGGGGGGGGGGGGGTCATTGTTGTGCAGGCCTTGAGAAGCCATTAGCTGATCAGCTGATTCCTAGATAGAAGAGTAAAGGGTGGAGGTGATCGGATTGGGAGTTTGTGGTGTGTGGCAGTGAGAAGCTTTCTCACAAGACCACGCGTGACTCACTACCACTCCGCTCAAGTTGGAAAACAGATACGGGTGATTCATAACAATGCAGTAAACACAAGCTAGATATTCACACTAGCTTTTCAACACCGTCGACCTGAATATTGCACAGATACAAATATGTCCACTGGGACACCAAAATCTCTCACCACCACCTTCAGCATCACAGATGCTTCAACATCACAGTTTGACAGGGCATCAGTATCTGTTCACACAGACCCCTACAAGTTATTCCGTTGATTACCCACGAATTGTTCCATCTTAACCCCCGAGGCCCAATCCTGTAAGAAAGACTTTTTCAGTTGCAAACTTCAGAACAGGTTAACAGTTTACCTGAAATGAGCTTCGTTTATAAATGCAAGCTGAAAAGGTATTACAGTTGTCTGGCTTCTGAACAAAGCTGAATGGTGTATGTCTGTGAATACTGTATGTCATTTGTTTGTCTGTTTGGGACTCATTTGAGTGGGCGGGAGCAATATATATTTATTGCAATGTCTGTACAGCACAACAGAACAGCCCATCAGGTTAATGAAGGGACCGGTTACAGAGAATGTTTGGTTTACAGGCATGCCTTGGTTGCAGGAGGCTCAAAGAAAGATGTGTGGAGTAGAACCTCCTGAATTGTACCTGGTGGTTTACATGTTTGTGTTATTCCAAGGCATCTGACAGAGTCAGAGCGTTTACTGCTTCCTGCTCACTGCCAGCAGGGGGCAGTAGGCAGCAGGATGGTCTCTCCATGTTCTTCTTTTAATTCATTCCATTCCAGGGTGATGTCATAATGTTAAGCTTCTACAGCTACCAGCAGCATCATATTTCTCATAACCAACTCGGGATCAGCAGCAGTAGGAGGTCAAAGGTTGAGCACCCTGATTTTAGACATGAGTTTTCAGGAGTGGGATGTACTAGGCTGAACCTTATTCTTGATCCAGTGCAGAGAATGCTTAACTAGGAAGCTTTACAACATGCAGTTTTACCATAACAGGTTTGCAATAGTTTACAACAAAAAAGCCCACACAGACAGCAGAGAAGAATAATTTCAGCAGATAACACTCTCATCAGGGGCCTCATGTACAAAGACTTGCGTGGATTTCTTACTGAAACTTGGCGTACGGACAAATCCAGAAAATGGCGTACGCAAAAAAAAATCCGGATGTATCAAACCGTGCTTACGCCGTAATCCACGCACGTTTCTTTTGTACATCCCAATCAACGTGGAATTTAGCGCACATGAGAGAGTGGCTGACTCCGCCTGTGACACGCCCCCTATAAATATGCAAATTCATGTAAATATGCCCTGCACTGGAGGAGTTTCCTCTCGGATATATCACAAAGCATGTCAAAACGGGGAAAGAAGAGAAACTTCACCGAGACGCTACTAAATGAAGTAGAAAGCGGAAAAAATTTTTGTTTGGCACGCTGTCCTCTGGCATTACGGCAAAGCGCAAAAAGTCTGAGTGGGACAGCGTGTGTGAAGCTGTAAATGCTGTGGGGTCAGAACAGCGCACACTAGCAGAAATAAAAAAAAAATGGTCAGACATTAAGGTGGATGTAAAGCGGAGGCTGACTGCACATCGCCAGAGTGTGACCCAAACAGGCGGGGGGGCAGGAGACATCCAACTCACTGCATTTGAGCAGAGAGTTGCCTGTATTATGGGTGACACGGCCATAACCGGCCATGATTTGTTGCCTTGCTTCTATGGCACCTGGGTTAGGCTGCGCGTTCATTTCTCCTGGCTCTGGGTCCGCTGGTTGCTCCACCACCTCCAACAATGGCATGCCGTACCTTAGCGCAACATTGTGCAAGACCCCACATGCCCTCACAATACTGCACACTTTCTCTGGCCGATACAGGAGCATTCCCCCGGTCCTGTCCAGGCAGCGCCACCGGCTTTTCAGCTGCCCAATTGCCCTCTCCCCAGACTGACCGGGTGCGAGAATGGAGAGAATTGTATCTCCGCCCCGGTCAGTCTGTGGAGTTCAAAAGGGGGTCATCAGCCACGTCTTGAGCGCGTAGCCGCGGTCTCCTAAGTAATTTAACAATTACCCATGTTTTAAATGAATTATTCTAAGCTGGCAATGTCAAATGCTTTAAATTTGTTGCTTACCAAGAAGCCACCCATCACGCACTCTGCCAGCTTGTAATCTTATCCCAACCATGCTGTTTGTAAGGATGTACGAATCATGGGTTGATCCAGGCCACCGTGCCACTACATTAGTAAGGCACATTTTTTGCATCACAGATTATTTGCACGTTTATGGAATGAAAGTGTTTTCTATTCACATAAGCAAATTCCTCCTTAGATGGTGCCTTTATAGCAATGTGTGTGCAGTCGAAACCGGCTATCGCTGCAAATTGCGCTTTAATGTTTGCCTGGTCAACCGCATCATATGGGAACTTTATATACTTAGCTGACATGCAGATGATCCCATCCAAAACAGCTGGCATGGCACGGCTCAAAGATGACTGGGATATCCCCGACCGGTCTGCCAGTTCTCTTTGAAACGAGCCAGTTGCCAGGAAGCCGAGCGTTGTCAGCACCTGTAAAGGAACTGGCAATGCGCGACTCCTCGCCGTTTCTCTCTCCAAAACTGGACCCAACTCAGCACAGAGTTCCAAGAGGACAGCTCTTGAAATCTGAAACGGCTTATAAGCCAGTCATCATCATGGGCCAAAAAATCATAATGGTCACTGAAAACGCGCTCTCGGCGAATTCGGCCATTAGCAATATCCTCTAGTAATGCCAACGCTGCCATCTCCCAAGAACTTCAGCGCAACATTTCATGCATGTTTATATAATCTAGGCTAAGTGGAAACACGTTGAATGATTATTGCAATAAGGCAATGAAATTGTTTGATTAATTTACTGTTTAATGGTCTAATTTACTTAATTTTACCCAATAAGGGCTTACTACAATGTGTGCGTAAAGGATATCTTAATAGTTGTAATTTCAATGCATCACCTCTAAGTGTCGCATACGTACAAAAAACATACGTACGCCTGAAATGAAAGTGGCGTGGGGGTACGCACTTTCTCACGTTCAAGTCACATTTAGTACATCTGACCGTTTGCGTGAAACATTGCGTACGCAATGTTTTTGTACGTACGCACCTTTAGTACATGAGGCCCCAGGTTTCTGATTTTCTCCCCTGTCCTCATCTGCTCTCCTTACCTATTCTGTTTACTCCTCCAATTTCTTCTCTTCCAGTCTCCTCTGTTTTCACTCTTCACACACACACACACACACACGTACACAAACATACTTGCCACCCCCCATTAATTTCATTTTAAGCTGCATTTCCTGGATTTAAAAAATGAATTTAGGAAGTACTTAGGAAGTAATTACAGCTATTTATGTTTCAGGGCCTTATGAAAATAGATTTTATGATCACCTCAGAGCTGCTTGAGTGAAAGACTGCGGAATCCAGAGTGGAATATTAGAATATAACCTCTAGTTTAAAAAGTATATAGAAAATATAACCTAGTTTAAAAGATCATGGGATTGTAGTTTGCTTTATATGTAACATAGCTCATTTATAAGGGAGATTATTACTTTCTGTTCTGCATGAAAATCACATAACATTCCACATGTATGAGATCACACAAATTATCTTTTCTTCTTTTCTTTCTAGGCTCAATGATGTTATTACATTCTATAGTTTCGTTGTTACTGATTTGACATTTATTATTTAACAGAACAGACATGATGAAACACAGGAGAATATCTATCTTCCTCTGTGTGTGTGTGTGTGCGTGTGTGTGTGTGTGTGTGTGTGTGTGTGCGCACACATCTGATGAAAGCTATATACAGTGGCCATTAAAAAATAGAATATCTGGGGTAATTGTTAATTATCCTTGGTAGCCCAGTTTGGTATTCTAAAGGTGTAGTTAAGGAGATTCAATAGTTTAGGAGATTCAGTATATTTAAGGCATATGTGGGAAATATGTGGAAAATGTAAAACTAGAAAATAAATGAATTATAGTGTAACGGCTGGCTCCGCCCTCCTCCCCTGTTTCTGTGTCGTCCTTCTTGTCCCGCCCTGTTTCCATAGTTACCCTCCTGTTTGTCACGCCCTACCCTGATCGTTCTCACCTGTCTCTCGTTGTCAGTTAGTATTTATATTCCTTGTGTGTCTCTAGTCTCTCGTGGGTTATTGTGTATATGTCACGTTCTATGGTTCTCATGTGTTTTGCCTCGCGTTCATGTTTGTTCCCCGTTTCGTATCATAGCTCTGTTCTTGTGTTCATGTTGTCTCTCTGGCTTCCTGGTTCGCGTCTCATCCCTGTGTTTCGGTATGTTAGTAGATATGTCTATTGTGCTGTGTATTTCTGTAGTAAAACCCTCCTCTCGTTTGGTGTCGTTCCTGTTTATTCTGTTATAGGTTTACGTAGTCTCCCATTGCGTGTTGTAGTTTCTCTGTTTGTATTCTGTTACTCGTTCATGGTTCTTCCGTCTGTTTGATTTGTATTAGTGCGTGTGCTTTTACCGTTGTATGTGTATACTGGTTGTGTGGCTCCGTTACTTTTATGTTTCGCGTATTTAATGTTATTTATATCCTTGTGTTAGTGTAGTCTCCCGTTTCATGTTTATTCAAATAAACCCTGTTCTCCTGCGTCTGCGTCCCGCCCCCTCTGTAGTTAGTTCGTGACAGAATAACCCACCTTTAAAAGGACGCAGCAGGAGAAGAAGCTTCTGCTTGGATTACCCTAAACTATGGAGTGGCTAAACTATGGCGCTACAGTGCAGACTCTACTTCCAGTTCCTGACAGCCCCAACACCTCCAGACGCTGCACTGGTTGTATTTATGAGGTCCTTGCTCTCAGGAAGAGGTCTAGAATGGGCTGATATTATATTAACCAACAGGACTGAGATAGCCTGGACGGTTTCCGGCTTCTTGGACCTACTGCAGGCCAGATTTTCAGGAGTGACTCCTGGGGATCCTGGAGGATTTTTGGAGGGGTGCGGCGTGGAGGCTGCCATGCCGCCAGCGGCCAGGGAGAGTGAAGACCCGCGACCTACAGCCGCTGCGGACCCTGCAGACCCGCGACCTGTGAAAGTACCCAAGTCCCAGCCAGCCAGCGCACCGGAGGCCCAGGAGAGGCCTGCTATCTCACCGGAGGCCCAGGAGAGGCCTGTGAGCGCACCCGAGGCCCAAGAGAGGCTTGCTAGCTCACCGGAGGCCCAGGAGAGGCCTGCTAACTCACCCGAGGCCCAGGAGAGGCCTGCTAACTCACCCGAGGCCCAGGAGAGGCCTGCTAACTCACCCGAGGCCCAGGAGTGGCCTGCTAGCTCACCCGAGGCCCATCAGTGGCCTGCTAGCTCACCCGAGGCCCATCAGTGGCCTGCTAGCTCACCCGAGGCCCAGGAGAGGCCAACTTCAGTCCCTGTTCCCGCGACCCGGAAGGGGTCACTTTTCGTTCGCGTGCCCGCGACCCGGAAGGGGTCACCCGACGTTCCCGTGCCTGTGACCCGGAGGAGGTCGTCACCCGACGTTCCCGTGCCCGCGACCCGGAGGAGGTCGTCACCCGACGTTCCCGTGCCCGCGACCCGGAGGAGGTCGTCACCCGACGTTCCCGTGCCCGCGACCCGGAGGAGGTCGTCACCCGACGTTCCCGTGCCCGCGACCCGGAGGAGGTCGTTACCCGACGTTCCCGTGCCCGCGACCCGGAGGAGGTCGTTAACCGACGTTCCTGTGCCCGCGACCCGGAGGAGGTCGTTACCCGACGTTCCCGTGCCCGCGACCCGGAGGAGGTCGTCACCCGACGTTCCCGTGCCCGCAACCCGGAGGAGGTCGTCACTCGATGTTCCCGTGCCCACGACCCGGAGGAGTTCGTCACCGGACGTTCCCGTGCCCGCTGCCTATCGGCGGACACTTCCAGTGCTCACGGACACTGCACTGCCCGCCTGTGGGCCTGGACTTGTAAATACATGTCCTGTTAAGACTGCCGGTTCAGGCTTTGTGCCCAGTTTGCCCTTTGTCCCCTGCTCCATCCCTGGTTTTTTGTTGGTCCCTGTTCCAGTCGTGATCTCTGTACGTGTCTGCATACCGGTCCGTGTATCTGTGTCAAGTGGTGTGCTTTCTGTCCCTGTCCCCATGTCAGTTCCCCAAGTCACTGTACACTTTGTCCCCGTGCATATGTCCGCCATCCATCACATCCTCGCCACTGTTACATCCTCAGTCTCTGGCCCTGCTCCCGTACCTGTTCCCAGTCCTATCCCGTCTAGTCCTGTTCCCGGTCACCAGTTGTTCCCCGGTACTGTTCCTGTGTCTCCTGTATCTCTCCCTTCAGCTAAGCCCATAGTCTCACGTTCTGTTCTCCCTGCCCTGCCGTTTAGTCCCACAGCCCCTGGATTTTCCCCTCGTCTTGTTTCCCCGGCCTGTCCAGTTCTGTCCCGCCCTGGGTCTGTAGTCCCCGTCCCTTACTGTGCCCCTTGGGTTGCTACTGTGTCCTAGTTTCTTGTTTTCCCCTGTTATGTGTTTTCCTTGGTTTTGTGTGTGGGTTGTGTTTTGCGTGCCCCGGAGAGGCACGCTTTGGGGGGGGGGGGGGGGGTTTCTGTAACGGCTGGCTCCGCCCTCCTCCACTGTTTCTGTGTCTTCCTTCTTGTCCCGCCCTGTTTCCATAGTTGCCCTTCTGTTTGTCACGCCCTGCCCTGATCGGTCTCACCTGTCTCTCGTTGTCAGTTAGTATTTATATTCCTTGTGTGTCTCTAGTCTCTCGTGGGTTATTGTGTATATGTCACGTTCTATGGTTCTCATGTGTTTTGCCTTGCGTTCATGTTTGTTCCCCGTTTCGTATCATAGCTCTGTTCTTGTGTTCATGTTGTCTCTCTGGCTTCCTGGTTCGCGTCTCATCCCTGTGTTTCGGTATGTTAGTAGATATGTCTATTGTGCTGTGTATTTCTGTAGTAAAACCCTCCTCTCGTTTGGTGTCGTTCCTGTTTATTCTGTTATAGGTTTACGTAGTCTCCCATTGCGTGTTGTAGTTTCTCTGTTTGTATTCTGTTACTCGTTCATGGTTCTTCCGTCTGTTTGATTTGTATTAGTGCGTGTGCTTTTACCGTTGTATGTGTATACTGGTTGTGTGGCTCTGTTACTTTTATGTTTCGCGTATTTAATGTTATTTGTATCCTTGTGTTAGTGTAGTCTCCCGTTTCATGTTTATTCAAATAAACCCCGTTCTCCTGCGTCTGAGTCCCGCCCTCTCTGTAGTTAGTTCGTGACATATAGCTGGTTTACATACCTACGTCTTTATATAACTATGGCATATATTCCTGGTGCATCTCCAGGTAGCCTCCACTTGAAGCTTGGCTGTGGGAATAGTTTAGCTTATCAAAAAATAAGAAAAATGTACACTGCAAAATTTGTGGTATACTAATATATTAGTGGTATACAACTACATATATTAATGGTATACTAATATAGCTACATCTTTTGCTCTCAGTAGTCTACACATCTTATATTTTTCAAACAGGGCATTCCACATTTAAATGTATTATCTACACACTATCAACAGTGTTTATTAATATGACACTTCTGCTAACTAGATATACTTTAAGCAACAATAATAAGCACGGGTATTCTATCGTTGTGGTTAACCATCCGACTGTGTTTTGCAGGACAGGTGTGTGGATACCCATCCAGAAGCACCAACGACTTTTTCAATCCTGAAAATGCTTTTCAGGCCTGGCTTAATAATTTCAGTACTGCAGAGTCCATAAATCACAAATATGCAGTCGCCATGAGCACTGCTGAGCCACACCTCGTTGCTCCAGCAACCTGAGTACAGTCTGCATGTTCGTTCCGTTCGGACAAATGAAACTCTACTTTTGTGAAATATGTACAATAAATGTGTTATGTTTGACCCACTGATATATCAGACCAATGAAGACAACATCAAGTATCTTTATTCAGAATAATCCTATAATCCTCCATGTTTACATAATGTTGTAGGCTACCTGTATTCCTGAACCACTGAAAGACGGAGGAAAAGAGACTTCGGCGAATATATTATAAAGTTTTCATGTGTATGATAGTTTTATAAAAGGTTTATTTACTGCCCTCTAATGGACACACACACATCCTTGGTACGATGGATAACCCACACTGATTTTTCACAACTCCACAAATATAAGAACTCTTTTTTTCCTGTACCCCAAAGACAGAGCACCATTCAGCTTCGAATAGACACAAAATACACGCAGAAAAAACCCAAACAGAAAAGCAATTCATTGTCTGAACACACAAAAGGTGCAACAAAGCCTCAGGGATATTCGATCCAGCTTTCTGTGAGCCGGGGTCCGCCACGGAGGGCCAAGAAGAACAGACACGCCATTGTTGCTCGGTGCTAATGGAGGCTCCGGTTTCCCTATCTGCGGCCCATTAGCCAGATCAGCGGTCCGTCTCCCCGCACCTTGACTGGGCTCCTGACCTGTGCCACGCGGGGGGTGTGGGGGTGATCCAGAGCAGCCATGCTTCATCATGACTCCCGGAGGAGACGGAGTGAAATTAGCACCTAAACCTAAAGGAGTGGGGAGTAGGGCTGACAGAGCTTCAGCGTGTATTAGATTTCGGTTTAAGACTCTGCTTTCAGAGTTCAGTAGGGGGCTCTGGGCTTCATGATCCGGGGTCAAGCTGGTAGGAAACTGGCCAACATGCAACCGCTTCTCACACAGGCAGCGTGCACGAGCGATGGTAGGCAGACAATGAGAGACCAGAGATGCATTCATCGGAAGTTGTTGTGCAGAGTCACCAGAAGGGGGCAGCAGATGAAAACATTCGTGGACGGCAATCTTGGAAAAGAAAAAAGCCATTATACACAAATGGACAAGCTCATTTCGCAATACGTTCTAACGTAGCATATTGCGTGATATAAACAGATCCAGCGTAAGTCGTATGTGCGTACTGCGTTTAAATCAACATGGTTTCATTCCAACATTTGTTCATTCCAGAGCAACGTTCTTCCAAACAACGTTCTTTTCCAAAACGGTTTTTCTAATAATCCTGGATGTCAAAAGGGACTAGACATAAAAACACAAAATAACAGGTCATCTTCCATTCCATACAATTATTGCTCTGAAACGCAGAGCAGCAATTGGTAACATTGTCCATCAAATCCATGAGTAGAATGGTTGGAAAATACGTGCGCTATCAGTCTTTCCTCTGTGTTTGTCTCTTTCCCGTTTGTATGTTTCTCCGCATTGGACCACTATTGTGATCTATGACCACCTGTCTCCAAAAGTCAAACTTAACAAATAAAACGTGATGATTTATGAACAAGTAAACACATTAATGCATCCACACGCCCACGGGGGAAAACACGCAAACACCGTCCCTCTCTTTCCCGGAGCTCACGACTCATCCATCAAGGTAAACACGGTCCAGGAGCCCGCAGAGCCACGCCGGCGCTGACCTCCGTTCGTTCGGCTTCGTGCCGCTCGGCGTAAGATGTGGTTTTCCGAGCTGGAGAATGGAAAGTGGACACTGCGTCTGCGTTTACACTCTGCCTTTAAACACGGATCAGTTTATGTGCAGTTACGAAGAGTCACACTTCATTATGGAATTAAGTTTGTCAAACCTGTTTAGTGCTTACGCTGCACTGAGAGGATGTTGAAGAATATATATTACTGTTAGCGCTCTGCCACTAGAGATGAACAGCGAGCAGCATGTGAGCACTGTCATTACACTCATCACATTACTATAAAGCACTGACAGAGCTCGTCAAGGCTACATGTGCAACACTCTTCCTGTACCTAGTTACACAAAGTGATATTATCTAGGTGACAGCAGAAACGCATGTGTGCCATATTTTATGTTGGTTGTATGTTATATATTATGCCATATTTGACCTATAGTGACTTGCTGGCTAGTTAGTGCTGCCTTGCTGTTTATGAGGAGAAAATTCTGGAATATGAGCTCTGTTGGCAAGAAGTGGAAACTCGTCTGTAACATATATCAGCACCAATTAAGAGATTACCCTGAGTGACAAGCATGTCACTCCAAAGACTTGTGTCTATGGCAACCACACTAACAAAGACAACTTCGTTCAGAGAAGCACAACATGAAACGGAGACAGCCATGCTGGTGCAAGTGCGCAAGCGCAAAGATAAGGCCTGTCCGATACGCCAGGTGCACATATATGAGTTCTTTCCATGGAATGCCTCTAAAACGCAAAACAACAACAACAATAACAACATGTAAGAACAGACGCAGAAGGCATCGCGCCGCTATGACTAATGTTTTTCCTGGTAACGGGTCTTTCTCAGACTTCCCATTGGCTCTTATGAAATCGCGTTTTTCTTAAGCAGTTTCTGGCAGTGCTTAACTACTGGGGTATTTTTTAAACAGCTTTCAATTTACAGCGAACACCCATGTAAAAAGAATTTCAGGACAGAAGTGGTGTTAAGTGAGAAATCTCTGTTAGGTCATTAAAATGCTTCTAGAAAAGCTGCCATTGCAATAATGCCACACAGCAGATATGGAGAGACCGTGCAGATGCTCGCTGCGTACAAATGCAGCGAGCAAGTGTGGACAGTTTGCTTTGGAATGTTTAGACGATGCTCTGACCCGGATGAAATATGGACATAAAGGAGGCTCGTGAAGCTCGTCTCTCTCTGGTCATAAAATGAAAGGAGACTATTATTCTGCGACTGTTTAAGGTCAGAGAGTTGCTCTTGTGTTTAGCACATTCCACAAGTGCCTTTAACCTTTGAAACAGATGACTGGAGGCTTGTGTCTAGATGTGTTCACCTTTGGCTCCTGCCTGCTGTCTATCTGGGAAGAGAGCTTCACACACAGCCTAACACTGCCGCAAGCCACCACTGCGACATTACGGTTCATCATACAAAAAAAACCCTTCAGTACCATAATGCTTGTCTTTCTGAAGTGTCACTCGGTGATCTCTTTCTCTCTCTCTCTGTCTGGCCCACTGCCCAGTCAAACCAGTCCTTACATTCACTGCTGCACCAGTTGACCTGACCACCCCACCCCCCTACCCATTCAAGTGGCGGACGGCCGTTTGATCCCATCCTTAATTTCAAAGCGGACGACACCTGATCTGCGCCTGACAGAGCAGGCTGGGATCTGGTCTGCTTGGAACCACGGGAAACTCCGCTGCCGACAGCCGCCGAGCGCTGAGGTGGGGGGCTCTGAATGACTGCTGCTTCATGTAATACCTGTATCTCATTTCAAGGATCTGAGAGAGATAGGTGGTGTGAGAGAAAGGGAAAACCCTTCTTTTTGTCAGGTGTACTGAAAGCTTTCTGTGGCGGTCAGTAGTGAATAATGGTTGCTAGGTTTTGTTGGGCTGGTACATCTTTGGCATAATTAATTCCCTAATTAATCTCAACATGAGAGTGATGTTCCATGGGGAATTATACAAGTAACACAACAACAGAAGGAAAAAAAACTAAAGGAAAAGGAGAGGATTTGGATTAGCAGCAGAGAGCAGTGAGGGTTGGGGTTAGGGTTAGGGTTAGGGTATGGGTTGGGGTTGGGGTTAGGATTATGGTTAGGGTTGAGGTTAGGATTACGGTTAGGGTTGGGATTGGGGTTAGAAAGAGGTATGGTTAGGGTTGCAATTAAAACATGCAAACACACTTAAATTAAAACAATTGAAACACTTCAAATATACATTTTTGATTTGGTGCAGTTTGTTCAAACGTTTTAGATGTGATCAGAACTGGATATAGTACAGTAATGTTCTACTGCATAATGAATAAACTGCAAACAGTGGAGAATGAAAGGATAGTCTGCAAGAAGGGTTGTGAGTGCTCATCACAAACACGATTCAACTCACAAACATTTCCTCCTAATTTCTCTAGAGCTCTTGTATTTATACATGGAAAGTTTAAGTGGAATTCTTACTTTAAACATGTTTGTCTAACTCTTGTACCCACTTTGAGCAGAAGACTTTGTGTTGATATTGTGATAAGTGCAGTGACTGACTAGAAAAGTCTTTATAAAAAAGAGTATGTTAAAGTGTAAATATGTGTTAATTTCACAATCATCATTTCCACCCAAATACCTATATTTTGTAATATATATATATATATATATATATATATATATATATATATATATATATAAACTCGTTAACATTAGCGTAATGTTTTATATATACTGTATATAAAACATTACGCTAATGTTAACGAGTGTGCTAGTGAACTGACAATCATGCTGGGATCTGGGATGGAGTGACCGCAAAGCAGAAATGTTGCACTCAGCTGCTCTTAACAGACAAGTGAATTAACATTACAAAAGCAACATTTTATCATTATTACTAAAATGTCCCAGGACACAAATTGTTGTGTAGCTGACTCAAAGGTTTAGATCTCATCTCTGTGCTAATCCAACTGATATATCTTCACTGAAACTGGTACACTGAAAACAGAAAACAGAGGAAATATCAGCTGTAACAGTACGTATAGAGCAACATTCAGAGGGTAAACAGATGTCATGTCACACAAAAAAAAATGACTGACAGCTACGCACAGTCACAAGCAAACCACTCTGGCCATGTGGTAGACAGAATTCCCGTTAAATCCCACAGAGTTTATTACCTCAAAACAACAGCAAGTCTGTCAGCCTGCTAAACGCATAAATTCCCCAAGGCCTCCTGTAAAGCATGGGACATCTCTAAACCATGTGACCCTACTGTAGACCCCAAAGCCCAGAGTTAAAGTGGGAAACACATACAGGGTCCTCCAGAGCCCTCGGAAGGGCCAAGCAACTTCCAAAACCCACGACTGGACATGGAAAGCTAAAGAAACGCTTTCTAAAGCCTGCTGTCTATAATTAGCTAAAGGCCATGCATTCCACAAACACTGCCTCGCCTGCTTGTCTAGTGTGGATCCTGAGTCTACTGAGTCTGTCAGCAGAATTGCTTATTGGATGAAAAAGACTAACGCTAAAAAGAGTTCCAAGGTGCTCTGGTCCTGGCGTCAGTGTCCAGTGAGCGGACAGGCGGTGGGATTTTGCACTGGGTGTGAAGGGTCATTGTGTGACAGGCCAGTGTGGCATGTTGGGGAGACTAAAACAAATGCTGTTTGTGTGTGTTGTTTTCACTTCTACAGTGTGATAATCTATTTAAAAACTCCCACAGAAGCTTCAAAAAAACAGTTTAATGGATCAGTTTGGGCTAGCCAGCTTTAATGCCTTGGGAAACAGTTGTCTACGATGTCTCAGGTAGTTTTTAGAAAACAACTGTGTGGACCTTTTTTGTTTTATTCCTTTCCCATAATCTATCTTTAATGACTTCAAACAAATTGTGTATCTAACAGGGCAGAAGCACACCATCAGGGCATTGAGGCATTCACTAAAGACTTTTCTATGTCTGCCCAGTCAAGAATCAACCTGAATTGATTTTGAATCAATTGAACACCTAGCACTGAACACATGATAGAGGTGTTAGAATGAATCATGAGCCAGGTATAAGACCGAGTCGTTAGGGGGAATCATGCCCTCACATGATGATGTGAATTTAGAAAATTTCCTAACAACAAAAACTATGAAATGAGTTCAGTGAGACTGGAGTGTGTATGTGTAAGCACACGCCTCTTCCATATTCAGCTAATTTAAAGGCAAATTTAAAGGATCAAAGAAACATTTTTATTAATTTCATGCAACCATCCAACCCTTTCATTTTGCTGTAAAGTGTGAATGAATAAATCCAGAATACACACAAAAATTGGGTTTTGTCTTTGTTTAGGGAAGAGAGGTCATTGGACTCCAGTTCAAACAGTTTTTAGTCCTAACAGGCCCTTCCTGTCCTGTCTTAAATGTCATTTATATACAACAAGCTTATTTTTAGTTTTCTAAAAGGCCTGAATAAGGTGTGTGGTTTCCGTTTGAACAAGGTTTGATATGTTATAATGGAAAGACCCTTCTTCACTTATTTCCTCAGAATAATTACTGCTAGGAGTGGTGAGCGGGACACATTAAGAGCAGTAAAACTGTAGTGTGTCCACTGGTGTGCATTCAAACGTGAGTGTGAGTGCGTGTGTATGTGTATATGTATGTGTGTGTGTGTGTGTGTGTATGTATGTGTGCATGCATGTGTGTGCGTTTCCTTAATCTTTTATTAATTCTTATTACAACAGTTCTCACCATCAGCATGTTTCCAGTCTGGGGTCAGGGCTTTCCTAAAGTCCACGGTCTGCTCTTCAACACATGTTGGTAATTTGGAGTGTTTATTACTAAGCTGTTGTTGCAGGCAATTAAGCCTTTAACCTTTAATCCACACACGGAATCCCAAACTTTAATGGTTTATTACACTGAAAAACAAAAGATTTTATTTAAATGAAAACGTACACTTATTTAATCCTTCGGGAGGCCTATAAACTTAATCAAACTGTGTGTTGGGTTAATTTGGGATGTAACATCTTGTCACTGCACATAACCTTCATTGCAAATGTCTATATTAGTTTGATGTTCAAATCACCTTTGATCTTTTGTGCATGAGCCAACGCTCAAAACACATGTGCAGTAAAGTAAGGCATTCTTGGGAAGAAAACCCGAGGAGAGATTCTGCCCTGGCCTTTCACTGTTGTTTGTCCACAGACGTTACTTCTGCTTTTAAAGAAGGGTAACACGAGAAACCTCAGACAGTCTGTATTACAATGGCCTACGTTGGCTGTGGGGGCAGTGCTGTGTTAATCACCAGTGAATCAATTACAAAGAATACAAAACAAATTTTAATTTTAACTGTTTAAGTGCACCCAATATCTAAAATATAAGTGAGTGATTTCAATTATTAGAATAAAACACAATCGAATGGAAGTTTCACTGTGCAATAAAGGGTGGAATGTTTTCTTTAGTTTCACAAAGTAATTTAACTAACTATGGTGCATACATACATACACACCACACACAGACACACATACAAATACAAATAATACACATAATGTTTATATTATTATTAATATTAAACAGGGATTTATTTGTATAATCATGGTATCATTCATTGTAAGTTATGGTATCAATCATGGTAAGTAATTGAACTTTAAAAAACAAGATACTAACAGAAAATATTTACAGTATCAAAAGTAGCAGCAGAAAAGGATGCTCTTGATTAAAATAATAAACATTATGAGAGAGAGTATGAGAAGGAAAACATCCAGCATTTTGACAAGACTGAATGATGCTACAGCTAACATATGACACTTTTTAAGTTACATAAAACAGCTCAAATATACCACTCATGCTTTTAGTCTTTAATTATCACTATGTGGCAATCTAAACATTGCTTTGAAGTGTCTGTGCCTGCCGTTAAATATCTTTTCATTGAATAGTGCATGACAGGATGGTACGTTTACAGTTTAGCCACACAAGACTACATCGTTGTCCTTGAAGGAGTCTCCCATGTACTTTAAATGTAGGCAGACTTCTAAGGGTTGACCCAGGCAATTCGTCCAGCTATGCTGGCCCGTACACTAAAGCAGGGCTTGTTTTATCTTGCCGACATACAAGCCTATGCATTCCTCATTGCACTGTGCCTCTGCTTGTGTCTGGGTGTGTGGTCTCTGGGATGTGTAATTCATGTCTTAATGTTTTACTGGGTTTGAAATACACAGGAATGTCGTATCCATAGAGGTTCCTCCAGAGGTTCCAGTCATATAAGGGATAACAATGTTGTCCTCTCTGTTCTTCTCACCTCTGTCCACATGGTCCTGCTGGAGCTGCTGAGGCCCCATCAGGCTACACACTTACAACCCTGGTCTTCAGCTTCGGTTGTGCTCAACATAGTCTTCCAAAATTTCTTCCAGTGGGTGGTGGGCATCAAATACCAAATACTACTCAGATTGAGTGGGTTCCTGCAGTCTCCAATGTTGAAATTACTGTCCCCCTCTGTTATATTGCTGTTATTATATGTCGTCCATGGAGGACAGTTTGTTCTTGTGGACATCTTCACCATGAAAACCTGTTGCAGTGGACCACTTTCTCAGTCACATTCTCCTGAACTAGAATCTTGACACAGGTGTTATCCACATGTCTGAAGCAACAACTGGGTCTTGTGAACTGTACCACGTACGGCTTGGCCAGACTGGGAGAAGGTAGTCGAAGAGGGAAAAAAGCTTCTTTTTAAAGTAAGTGGTGTAGATGGTTCTTGAGTAGGTGGTGTAGGTGGTGTACAATATGTGGTGTTCAGTAGGTGGTGTAGGTGGTGTTCAGTTGGTGGTGTAGGTAGTGTTGAGTAGGTTGTGTAGGTGGTGTCCAGGTGTGTGCCACAGCAACGTCTCCGCTAACACGCTGTCAGAACACAGCCTTTTCATGATTCTTCATTCTTCATCCATACAAACAAGGAGAGGCATCGCAAGGGAAAAAATGCTAATATTTCAAAATATTATTTTAAATAATATTTAATATTTTAAATCGCACTGATCCAGACCTCCAGACTCTCCTGATCTTAACTACATCAGTGATGTCATAACCGCAAATCATGCATGAAATTTAAAAGCTGAAGAATCTCCAACCACTGCTGTGACCTGATGAAGGCCTTCAGATGATGAGCAAAACACCTTCATGACCCAGATACGTCTGAAACAGAAGCAGCATCATATAAGACCATGCCTCACGTAGAGCTGTGGTCTGAAGACTTCCATCTGCTGAGTGAAGCATACGTCACTCGCAGTGTCGGTGTGCTCCGCTAGGCAGGAGTTTCAGCCTGTTCTCTTCTCCCCCACTGGAATTTTGAAGGAGGATTCAGACTGACCTTGAAATGTTTGTCAAAGCTTGTAGTACTTAAATAACACAATTGTGGATATAGAGAGCAGATGTTTAGTTAATTTGGGAGAAGTAAATAGGATGTTCAGACATTTTCAGTAAGAGATTTCTACTGTTCATTTACTTTTTAACTGATGAAATCAAGGACAAACCAAATTCCTTGTAAGCCCTTGAAGAAGTTTGCAGAGGACTGAGACCGTCACAGGGCAGAGGGACAGAACAAGGCTTTTCTGAGGGATGAACCTCAGAAGGATGGGAGGGAAGTACCTGTGCAAGCTCAACACAGCTACACTCTCATCTTGCCTCCGCCCTCTCGCACCAACATCTCTCCCTGGGTTGGCAGCCCAGCTTGTGTGTGGTGGAGACTGTTGGCCAGGACTGTGGAGGCTGGTGATCAGGACTGTGGAGGCTGGTGATCAGGACTGTGGAGGCTGGTGGTCAGAAATGTGGGGGCTGGTGGTCAGGACTGTGGGGGCTGGTGGGCAGGACTCTTGGGGCTGGTGGGCAAGACTCTGGGGGCTGGTGGTCAGGACTCTAGGGGCTTGTGGGCTGACCGAGTGTGGCGGTGTCGACTGCCCCAGGGTTGCTTTCTGTCTCCTGCATGGAGATGGGAGAACACCAGGATCACTGTGAACACCAACCTCAGCCTCTACATTTGTGCCTCAGTACAAACCTCATCTTCCTCCACTCTGCCTCAGTCAAGTAACACTGGGATGGTAAACATGCAAAACTGACCTTATACGTAGATTACTCTCAAATGGGACACTTAGCTGCTAGCACAGATAAATATTATTGCATTACAATCTATGATAATAAACATCTTAAAATAAATGTAGCGTATATATTTATTTGTAATGTTATGCACGTCATTTGTCATAAGGCTTCACTATGCGGTAAAACAAAACTGCATGTGTCCATCTCTGCACTGTTTATGTTTATGTGGCTGTACAATTTTGCCATAATCCAGTGAAAACACGTCTAGTGAATTGTAATCTTTAACATTCATGAAGTGGACAGTGGATGCATGTGCACAGGCTACAGGCCATGTGTAACCTTTTGCAGTTTGGTGTGACAGCTGGAATGTCATGCAGATTAGCTGGAGAAGCAACGACTTGTTCATACATCTGAAGCCCAGAGGAAGCCATGCTGATGTCACGCTCCTGGAATGAGTCACATTACACCCAACCATAGTGAATGCATCAAAGGGCATAACACTGGTCCTGTTCTCTGTGGTCGGCTGACATTGTATGCGCCAATTATATTCATGCTGGTTCTATTGCTCCATTATATATTACAATGTCCTGTGCACATGAGGGACATGCATTGGACATTGCACACTAGACATTATCAGAGGACAGACTTGATGTTTTCAGAATTGCCCCCCTATAACCTCAGACACGGATGTATAGCCGACCTGCTGTGGTCAGAGATTGTGAAATATCTGTGAAGATCTTAGCAAGCCCATAAAATGGAAGAATGAGGTCATTTTTGAAGTGCAGGAACTTTGGTTGGTGTGTGCCCTAAACTTTTAGTTTATCCTTTATGTAGCAAACTACTGTTGCAGGAGATTTATGAAGATCCAGTTGGGAGTGTGTGGAGTTTTCAGGTTATTAAATATCAGACTTCAAGGAGCAAACCAACCGTATGAAACTACGTCTACATAATAACCTTTAAAGGTTCATGTCATGGTTTCTTTAAAGCATCTGTTATGTGAGATTAACCCTTCAGCATTCTTGCAAAGTTCTCGGTTAGGTTGTCATCCACAGAGCCACATTTTATTGTTTACAGCTCGCATAGTTTATGCCTATTAGGATGAAATCTTTGATCTTCACACTGCATCCTTCCCAACATTCAGTGAGTGCTTGTGCAACAGTGCTGCCACTGGTAACGCCATTCCAACATACTCAAGGTTCCTATCATGTTTGGACTTCAACTGGAGCAAGAAAACATATTATTCCCCACCTACAACCTAGTGTGACTAATCAGCCAATGTTTTACTCATCACAGGCCACTGTAAATGTCAGAGTTGAAGGATTGGACACCAGGTTGCAATCCTCGAACCGACCCCCTAGAAAATATCAGCAGCATCAAAGTGGGACTCATCTGTAAAGCATGTGTAACCCTCAAGAGTGGGGATCATTCTTTACTATTATAGGTTTAAAACGCTGCCTGGGTCAGAGCTGTCTAATCCTCTACTATGTTGATACACTGGGTTTTATTATTTCTTAAACTTCACTTAACAAACAAATAGGAATCAGTTTGGTGCCTGGAGGGAAAAGTTATAATCAACGTCCCAATGTGGGCATCTGTATTCATCTGAAACGGACAGCATATGCTCTGAATCTGCACTGGCTAACTATGCAGCTATGCTTCCTACAGCCATGGTCTTCAACAGGATTCAAAGATATTGCACATAGAATATAGAACTGGAGAGGCCAATTTCACCTTTGGGAAGGTCAAACTGTGAGGAACTCAAAGTGTAACATGAACACAACCCAGAGTGTGGAACCTCTCAGAGCGATTAAAGTTCAGCCATAATGTTAAGTCTGGGTGGAAACATTTGCTTAGTCACAGTGTGTAGTACAGTAGACCCTCAAGAACTTTCTCTGCTCCTCGGGGGGAATTGAAACTGATATTAATTAGAAACATATTCCAGTAACTTCTGTGGTTTAGGTAGAAATCTGAAGCATACAGCAGACAGCTGGCAGGCATGTTACAGTCAGAAAAGTTCATGATTCTTCACTTCCATCACTTCCAGAGCTGTGCGGTGCTTCAGCGCAGTAATGGATGTGAGGTAATGATCTGGCAAAGATAAGCTTTAGCCAGCTCATCCCAGCATAAGGTCCTCTATTACACGTCAGCCTGTTTCGCATCAGAGCAGCTATGGAAAGTCCACTGATCAGACAGCAGACTGCAAAGCGAACAGCACTGTGGACGAGGCAGGAATGCGCCTGTGGATCAGGCGTACACTGCCAGAGCCTTTACGTGCATCTGTGAAAAAAGCTGAGGATGGCATGTATCCCATGTTCCCCTGCTTCTGTTTAGCTTTTGAGGTCCAGAATATTCCATTATAGGGTGTCTGGTATCCATTCCAGGAGGTCAGCTTAGAGTGCACACTCAACTTTATAGCTGACTGAAACACGGTACATATCAAATCTTTGTTTTCATATTCTTTCATAAAGTAAATGAATTACAGTAAGTGAAATGAAAAAAACAACTAAAGCAGATTAATACTGAAACACATTGGACTGCTCATTCTATAATAGATCAAATTCCTTTTTTTAAATACCCCTTAAAAGAATTACAATGAGTTCAGTGCTGGAGTGAACATCAATTCAGAGGTTGCTTTTTTGTGTTTCCTGGGAGATTGTGTTTGTGTTGTGTCATAATACTGGATAACGTGTCTTCCAAAATAACCATGGCTTCAGTGCTGTCCCTTTACAGCCATCTGCTTAACTTAAAGCAAAAGCCATTTTTTTCATCATCATCCTCTGCATGTGAGCAAACCTGCTGCAAGTTTTCCTACGATTGTCTGCCATCATATCCCGTAAATGTGAATTTGTCATCAAAGTTTTTTTCCTCTAAAGGAAATCACTGTTTGGCTTTAAATGATGTTGCATTACTACTCATCATGCTCAATAGAAATTACCAAATGCTCCACTATGGAACAGTCAAATCACACAGATCTACGTACAAGATTACCGTGGGCCACAGAGGACGTTCACAATTACTCTGTGAGGTCGCTGGAATCAAAAATAAAAGACTTAGCCAAGAAGAACATTTACTTGACTGTACTTGAACATGGTGTCTGCAGTGTTCTGGTAAGGTTATGTTATTCACCTTGATTTAAGGTTATTTTATTGTTATGTCTTGTTTTCCTGTGTGTATCTGTACTAATGCCTTCTGTGATGTGGGCTTGTTACAGGGAATATGGTTATTCAGGAAGTAGATGACTCTGGACATGCTTTCAGAGTGCTAGGCTCCAGACCAATGGAGCCCAGCACATCAGTCATGCCTGTCAGTATGAAGCCCTGCATTCGCACTCTCCATGATGGGATCCTGACATTCAGATCTGCTCCAGGAGATCAAAGCATATAATACATATGAGTGTGTGTGTGTGTGTGTGTGTGTGTGTGTATAAACCAGGAAGCCAAAGAAGTCAAGGATTTACCAGAAGCAGGGAAAATGCAGTGTTTCTGTTTTGCCTATTTGAGTACAAACCACAAAAAACACACACGGCCACAGAGAAAGGTCTTTTCAAACATGGCCACAGACCAAGGTCTTTTCAACCCCCTGTGAGTGCACATTGAAATCTGGTTGAAGCTTCTAAAGGGGGAAAGAGGTCTTTAGAGCTGTAGTCGAAGACAGGAGATTGGTGGGAGCCCGAACGTCTCTGCTGTCCTCTCTTTGTCTCTAGTCCCACATACTATCACAGCCCAAAAGAGGAATGGTCACCTGATAGCTGAACCAGCTGCTGCCTTAGCCCTGCATCTATCCCAAACTTCAGACATGCATTCAAAACCATGTGTGACTTTCTCCAGACGTACCCATTGTTTGTAAGAGCAGCAGTCTTGCCAGAGGGAGTGAAGGCCGGTTTCCTAAGCTTTGCTGTAAAAGGCCGCAGTGAAAATTTCAAACCCTGGAAACAATGCAAGCAAATATCAGAAATCCCAAATGGAGATGATTGGAGCTCACAGGCACTAGTGTCAAGCCTGTAACAGGATCTGCTTGGACAGCGTTACCAACACCACCAATCCAGTTCACATCCAATCAAACCAATCTGTTTAAACCAATTACAAGACATATGTTCACACTGAAGTCCCTTGTCAGAATGTGAGTGGTGCTATGCAGGGTATTACTTCTGACGGGTTTGCTGTCCCTTTGCATTACCTCTCAGCTTTGTTTAACCTGGAAAACCACTTCAATTTAACATGAGCCATCAATCCCACAAAATCGGTCTCATTATGAAAACCTCACACCTATGTTTATATGTCTGGATAGCTGTGGGATTTACTGGGATGATGTTGAGATGTGTGAAACGTTTCACCATGTCTCCACACATCATCCACTAATTGCAGAGGGTTGACAATGTAAACCAGGAAGCTAAGAAAAGCAAAGATTACCAGAGAGAGGGAAACATACACTGCCACTATTTTCTCTAGTTGAACAAGTCAAAAACCACTAGAAACATAAACACTCAACAACAGCCAGGGCTTATCAGCAACGCTTTTATGCGCCATAGAGCCTCAAACCAGATTCCAGCTTCCTCTCTGGTCTCTTTGGTGGGAAAGTAGAGAACAAAGCGACAGCAAGGAAATAGGAAACAGGTGCGCTCACTCAAACAGTCTGCCCTTTCCACCTGCTTCCATCATATGTCCTCTGCCCGGAGACCACACCTCTGAGACCACACACCTGAGACCACACACCTGAGACCACACCCCCGAGACCACACCTCTGAGACCACACACCTGAGACCACACCCCCAAGACCACACCCCTGAGACCACACACCCCCGAGACCACACACCCCCGAGACCACACCTCTGAGACCACACACCTGAGAACACAGACCTGAGACTACACACCTGAGACCAAACCCCTGAGACCACACACCTGAGACCACACCCCCGAGACCACACCTGAGACCACACACCTGAGACCACACCCCCAAGACCACACCCCCGAGACCACACACCCCCGAGACCACACCTCTGAGACCACACACCTGAGAACACAGACCTGAGACTACACACCTGAGACCAAACCCCTGAGACCACACACCTGAGACCACACCTATGAGACCACACACCTGAGACCACACAACTGAGACTACACACCTCTCAGACCACACATCTGAGACCACACACCTGAGACCACACACCTGTTCATGTGTTTGCAGTGATCTATAAAATAAAGTTGTGTACATTTCATGTGTACATTGGATTTTCCAGAAGACCAAGATTAACCTAACTAGCAAAAAAAGCCTTATCTTATGGACTTATTTACTATAAATTTAATAAACATTATGAAACTGGTTTTTCATTATTTCGGTGTTTGCCACCTGCTAATATCCTTGTCATAATTTGCAACATTTGTTTTGTGGTTCAGATTCCCACACTGGCATGTAGCTTGTGTACTAGATCCTGATCTTGGAATGTAGGCGCTCTTATGTAATATTACGTAAGGCTGTTTTTGTAGTTGCTGTAACTGGTTATCCGGCTATAGCCTGGAGGAGTTTTGTAAGTGGCTTGAAGCATGTTAGATTACATCTAACATGTCTAATTCTTCCTGAGAGCCTCAACACACATACTCAACACACACACTCAACACACACTCTTCCCCTGCAACATTTTTAAGCTTAATCCTTCTTTCATGTTAACAAGTGAATTTTCAAAATGGAAGTTTTATAACTTAAGAATTTCAAATGATTATACTGATATATAGATTAAAAAAAAATATATATATATATATATATATATATATATATATATATATATATATATATATATATATATATATATATTGAGATATGTTGAGATATGTTACACTCACAGTAAATGCATTCTATTTGATCAAAATTCACATCCACATTCTATTGCAAATCCATATCTATATTACAAAATTATCATTGCTAATCAGATCTAGGTTTTTACTTGTGCATAGTGTCTTTAAAGTGGCCTAAACCAAAACATCCACACAGCACAATGATCCCCCCATTCCCCCCGGGCATGTAGCACCAATAGCCGCTCACGTTTGGGACTGGAAAGCAGGGAGTCTGATGTGGGAATTCCTCTTGTAGTAATGATTTCTGGAGAGCCTGGCGTCACTGCTGGATGAGTGAGTTTCTCCCTCCTTTAATCAGTTCCACAAGACAACACTGAGACAAACCACACATGACAAACCACACAACAAAAAAATCTTTTTTCCAACTATGACTTACAACATGAAAAAACACAAAAAGATAATATCAAAACAATGCGGCAACAGGATCTCGGTGAACATGTTTGAATTAGAAGATGCAGAGGGCATCATGGATTTTCCTACTTACATTACATAGCTTAGTCACACACCACCTGCAACAAATCAGCAGTTTCTCTGCCTAAAGTAACCCTGTGCAATAAGACGATCTCATTTCACAAAACCTTACAGTTCATTCCAGGTCATGGATGCCTGTTAGTGAAAGAACCATCTGCACAAGCTCACGTAAGCGAGTAGTGTTATGAGTGCAAAAGATTTCAACTAATCTAATAATCCTCAATGCAGATATTCACGCTATGTTACGATATATAGCAGACTGAACGATAAAAAGATACGCTGTCAGCAACAACAGCATGATGGTATTCTAAAGGAAGCAGGGCCACCACTCTGATTACATTCCTCAGATGGGATGTTAATAAAGTTCAGGGTCTTAATCAGTGGTGGTAAGACAAAAACAAAGGTACAATCCCTGCCCCATATATGCAGTGGTATCGGTATTTGCAGTCTGCGGAATATCAAACACAAGGAAGTTCAGTTGCATATCACTGGCATGAATCTATATCCTATCACTATTGTCTTCCAATGTGCTTACAGAGGATGTGGTGATTACTGCATGTCTGACTATGTTCCACCCCACAGATCAAACTGCTCTCCGTCAGTCTGGATTTGCTAGCAAATTAGCATAAGTTAGTATGATATGCTGTAGGACTATATAGTGCAAATTATATATATATATATATATATATATATATATATATATATATATATATATATATATATATATATATATATATATATATATAGAGAGAGAGAGAGAGAGAGAGAGAGAGAGAAAGAGACCTGTCTGTCGAGCTTCCTTTTACTAGTTTTGACTGACAGCTTAATGGTGTTGTTGTTTAATCACCTTTAATTGATCTAAATTTTTATCTTTGTGCTTTTATCAACAGGAGACTTTGACTCGATCACAGCTGAAGTTCTGCAGTACAGCGAGCAATGACATCACTTAGTCTTTCAAGAAATCAAAAGAGCACAAAAGAGCACACACGTTTAGCTAATGACATCTAATTTTTATATTCAAAATTGTTTGGCTACAGTCAGGGGATTGGGGGAAATGTAATTCGTACCAGAGATAATGACAGTTAAATCAGGAACGATTTTAAGAATCTAATGAAGTACCAAATTACTAATGAGTGGCTGAATGTCAAGGCAGCTTGCAGTGCCCTCTTCTTCACTCGTGTAAAGTGTTTTTGTTAGTGCACCACAGCGAGCTCTCACACAAGTGCTCCATAATAAACTACAGTCTAATTGGACCAACACTGGACCTAAAAGTAAAAGAGCATGTTGTTATTTCACACCAATCAGTAAGTCAGTGTTATGGTCATGCCCGTGGTCAGTGTATGGTCAGTCCTCCATACCTCCCTGACTATGTGTAGAATGTGTGGATCAAGTTAATGAATGAAACAAATAAACATAGAATACTTTATAGTGTGTGCGCTATAGTGTGTGTAGATGTGTTTGCACTTGTCTGCTGGTTCATTTTCTTTGTGGTTTTGAGTAATAATAACACTGCTGCTTCAGTCAAAACCACATGCTTTGTTTACATGAGTCTACGTTGAGTGTAGCTTAAAGTGCTTCTGCCAGTACTGATATGACAACCGACCTGTCTTTTCTTCTGTCTCTCTGTCATACGTCTGTGGTTGCGGTGTGCGTATGTGTGTGCGTGTGTGTGTGTGTGTGTGTATGTGCAGATATAGCAATGAACTGTATCATTATCAAGCCAAAGAGAGCAATAGAGCTCTGATCACTGATAAAAATTTTCTAAATCTTTTGGAAAGCCACAATGCCCTTATATATAATATAGAGAACAGCTCAAATTAAAGTTAAATGTTTAAGTCCTATAGTTAACATTATGTTATGTTAATGTTAACTGTGCAAAGAAACACAACTATGCTAAAAACTTTACTAACCTTTTTAATAAATCATAAATCTGGAAAGGTAGCAAGTTATCCGAATTAATTATTGACTGAACGGCGAACATTAAAGCTACAAGGACTCAAGGAAATTATGGGCAGGGTTTATGGGTGGGGATATATGGGCGGGTTTAGAGGAAACGCCTGTCAGTGTTCCCATGGAAGCGGTGGAAATCATCACCATTCACTAAAAGCACTTCAGCAGGTCATCTGCAGACCTGCTGTATCACTACAAGGTTGCGTCTGGCTCTATAGGCACATGCTTTCTTCAGAGAAACTACTCAGAGATGCTAGCACCATGGGCCTGAAACACTTTGGTCACGGTGCCGTCACCGTAATCCATCCAGTTCTTTGCCCACTATTTCAAATAGAATTTTTTGTAAAATACTGAAAGCATACTGAAGTATTTTGACAACTCTTTAGAAAAATAGCAGTAGAAAGATCATTTTAGATAATCAAGTGTTCTTTAACTAGTTAAAAGTATCAGCAGCTCTGCCTCTGGAATGTTCAATGCACAAGACTGATTCAGTGAAACCATTAAATGCTTTGTTGGAAGTCAGTAACTCAGAAGAGACAGCATGCATGGGCTTGTTTGGCAACAAGATCTCATAACTGTTTAGGTTACCAAGCTTGGCGGATTGTCTACGACTACATGTTTAAAAACCGAAAATTGGTCTTGACAAGCAGATCAGTGCAGTTTCCTGTTTCAGTGGCCCTACTTTGAGCTCTGACTACACAAGACACTGAGTTGGTTTTAGACATTTCAAACTGTAATTCCCACCCAATAAGTCTATTTTGCTGCCCACATTTAAGCCAGACTTCAGACAGTTGTGTCCAGTGTCAGTGTAAGGTCACCCAAGGCTGGACAAACATGCTCTGTGATGGGGAGTGGGACCTGTACGATCACAGGACCTTTAAGATGTGCAAAATTTTTCTTTTTAAGGTCACTTATGAAAAGCTCAAATTCAGTAACACATTTATTTATTGTCAACAAGAAATAAATACGTGCATGCCGATGTCGTGTAATTCCAGAAATCATGCAATTATGTTAGATGTTTACATTGGAAGTCAAACATAGAGTTTTAGAAACATGAAAAGTAAATTCATCTAAGTCTTATAAACAAAGACAAACATTAAACCATAATAGTTATGCACACAAGCACCAAGACACTCTATATCTCAAGGTATTGAATATATATACAGCACCAGCAGAGACGCTACAGCAGTCTTTCCATTTAATCAGCATTTTCCAGGTTGTTTAATCAGAAATGGTTTATTAGTCTGCACATAGGTGGAGCAGCCTGTAATTCAGGGAAGGTAGTGGCATTAGTGTTGTCATAGGGTTCAATATGATGTTGGTCCACCCTTTGCAGCTAGAACAGCTTCAACTATTCTAGGAAGGTTGTCCACAAGGTTTAGGAGTGTGTTTATGGGGATTTTTGACCATTCTTCCCGAAGCGCATTTGTGAGGTCACATACTGATGTTGGACGAGAAGGCCTGGCTCTCAGTCTCCACTATAATTCATCTATCAGGTTGAGATCACGACTCTATGCAGGCCAGTCAAGTTCATCCACACCAGACTCTGCTTTATGGACCTTGCTTTGTGCACTGGTGTACAGTCATGTTGGAAGAGAAAGGGGCCAGGTCCAAACTGTTCCCACAAAATTGGGAGCATGTAATTGTCCAAAATGTCTTGGTATGCTGAAGCATTCAGAGTTCCTTTCACTGGAACTAAGTGGCCAAGCCCAGCTCCTGAAAAACAGCCCCACACCATAATCCCTCCTCCACCAAACTTTCCATTTGGCACAATGCAGTCAGACAAGTACCGTTCTCCTGGCAACTGCCAAACCCAGACTCGTCCATCAGATTGTCAGACGGAGAAGTGTGATTCGTCACTCCAGAGAACGCGCCTCCACTGCTCTAGAGTCCAGTGGCGGCGTGCTTTACACCACTACATCTGATGCATTGCATTGCACTTGGTGATGTATGGCTTGAATGGATGCAGCTGCTAGACCATGGAAACCCATTCCATGAAGCTCTCTTCGCACTGTTCTTGAGCTAATCTAAAGGCCACATGAAGTTTGAATGTCTGTAGTGATTGACTCTGCAGAAAGTTGACTTCTTCGTATTCTTCGCATCCGCTGACCCTGCTCCGGCAGTTTACGTGGCCTACCACTTCGTGGCTGAGTTGCTGTCATTCCCAAACACTTACATTTTATTATAATACAGCTGACAGTTGACTGTAGAATATTTAGGAGTGAGGAAATTTCACGACTGGATTTGTTGCACATCCTATAACAGTTCCATGCTGGAATTCACTGAGCTCCTGAGAGCGACCCATTCTTTCACAAATGTTTGTAAAAACAGTTTGCATGCCTAGGTGCTTAATTTTATACACCTGTGGCCATAGAAGTGATTGGAACACCTGATTCGGATCATTTGGATGGGTGAGCAAATACTATTGGCAATATAGTGTATGCTCAGTTCCAGATCATTGAATCACTCAGTCCCAGATCACTGAATCAATCAGTCCCAGATCACTGAATCACTTAATCCCAGATCACTGAATCACTCAGTCCCAGATTCCTGAAGTACTCAGTCCCAGATCACTGAATGAATTAACATGAATCAAATTTGCAACTTTTTAAACATGTTTACAGTTTCAACAGCTATAAAATACCATACATAGCCTTTCAACTGTTTTCAGTGTCTGATTTATACTGTCTGCTGACCTGAGATCTGTAATTAAAAAGACAGAAAATGTGTACGCACATGTAAAATTGTCCCAATCAGTGTTAATTGTCAAATAGTCATAAACAGATTTTGGAACGAAACACACTACAATTTTGCCAATTTTGCCTTTTGCGGTTATGGGTTTGCTGTTGGGTGTAGTAAGGATATAAGTATGTATGTAGTATGTAGTATGGATCAACTTTCTAGGATGTCTGGCAGATATTCTGCCTCATTCCAAAACAACAATCAAGCACATGGAACAGGCTTTTACATTTGGACTGAATATCTACAAATGAGCTGAGAATACCTGAGGTCAGCCCTTTCTTTCTGATTCTTAGATCCAATAGGTCAATATGTAAGAAACACTGGTTTCCCAGTCTCTGCAAAATGCTAATGTTTGCATATTAGCACATTTGATCACATCTTCAGCTCTGAATATTTCTGCTACAGACCACCATCACTCTTTAATGGTTGAAATAGTTTGTCAAGGGTTGGTCTGTCAGGGAGGTCTTCAAATGTAAAGACTGTATAGACTGGGATGTGAATGGTATATTCTGAAACTTGTACAAAGTTTACATAGTACATTAATACATAATTTTAAAAAAGCAAGGAAAATGTTTAAGGCAGACTTTAAGGTAGACACTTTCCCCAGCATGTAATGATTACAGCGCTACACATGTCTTCTTAAGGAGGTCCGGTTGCACTTTGGGATTATGCACATATTCATTTAAACTAGGGTCAAATCATTATAAATGTATTTGTAAAATATAAAAATAAAATATTTCTGTAAAATGTGATTTAAATCAATTTTCTTTTTAATTTTCTATAACAAAACCACATTTTAAAATGTTACGTTTTTTGAGCTAGAAACAACTGTCAACTGAGTATTGAGGTCCTGACAACTGGCAATGTGATGACAGGAAACGAATGGCTAATTAACTAAAACTAATTAATTTTCATTATATTAAATTATAGATTGTACAGCCAGGCAATATTGGTCTGGATTTTTTTTTTGTTCCCTAAGATTAGATCAGCGAACACAAATATCTGTCTGAGAGCACCTTTCCCTGGGCCGTGTCTGTCCTGTGAGACAGGGACAATAGCTGTGCTGTTCTGGACTGGGAGAAGTGGTGTGTAGACATGGTACTGGCACAAAATGCACAGTAATGGAAACCTGGTCATAGTTCCTGTCTCTCTGTCTCACCATTGACTGGACGACTGGTGGGAACTGACTAACCTATAACAGTGGGAGCGTGAGGAGAAAAAAAAAACAGGAAGGAACCTGGATAATTTTCCTTCAGTGAGGAAAGAACGTTCCCAATACACAGGAAACAGTGACTGTACACTTCGCATCACGCTGTATCCGCACCATGTGATATTACCATGTCTAGTAGTGTTGGATACATTTACATTTACGGCATTTAGCAGATGCCCTTATCTAGAGCGACTTACAAAAAGTCACAAGTAAGTCAAAAAAATACTTGTATCTATGCATATATATAAATACTTTTAAACAGACACTATTTAATGGAATTGGTCCAAGATAATGTTCTGTGATAAATCTACACACAAAAGCATCCACTACACACAAAATGTGAATTTCTTCAAGAATATTTACATGCTTGCAACCTCGGTCTGAGATACTTACCATTCAAACAACCTCAGTCTGAGATGCACCTAGCTTTCAAACACTACAGACACCCAAAGTCCCTTAGTAGCCAAGCAGACAGGTTGAATTGCATACATGTGGTAAACGTTTGGTGTTGTCACAACAGTGCACACAGGAGCTGGAGATCACAGGAGCTGTTGTTTCCAGTGCTGGCACAGACCCAGTCCTCAAATACGTCCAATATGCCACAACCCAACACACTGCATTTTTCTCAGGGAAATGTTATTATTTGTAAGAGTCTAAAAGCACAGTATGATTGTCTTAATGCCAAAAAACATTCTTTTTGGCAACCACTATGAACCATTTTAAAACATGGTGTACAAAAACACTCTCCTGAGAGCTCTGGTTTCTTGACTGAGAGTCTCTGTAAAAGTATGAAGAATCGTTATGTGAAGATCAAAACTGAGATTTTATCAGCACTGCCTGTTCCAGGTTCATCCCAGGAAGTCATAACTTTAATGGAGAAATTCTTTGTCCAACAGATGAAATGAAATCTGAAATCCGAAAGGCATTAACAGGATGGACCCAACTATGTGTTACAAGGACTTACAGATCTTAGCATTTGTTTCATGGAGACACTATCTTATGGAACCGCTGTCATCACCTCTCCACTATTCCCATATTGAGCTGGTTTTCACCCAAAGCCTGATTTTAAATGATATACTTCATAACTACAGTTTTACTGTTTTTACTACTGTTTGGAATGGTTTTATTGTTGCTATGGTTTGAAACCAATGAGAATCCATTCCATTCAGTCGCATAATAAAACTGTAGACAATTTTGGTAATAAGACCTGTGGGCTTGGCCTCATTTGGTCTTGGGAATCTGGCCATAGTAGGGCATGAAAGTGCATTGTAGTGAGTACATACTTACTTTAATAAATGTGCATCATTTAAGAACACATTCATGATGTGTGCGATTGAATTTAATACTACTTGAATGAAAAGTATTCATTGCAATGCATTAGATGTTTTTGCAGTGTCAACATACTTGTTTTTGCAGTGTCAACATACTAACTGCGTAGTCATACTAAAAATGTTCAAAGTACAGTATATAAGTACTATAAGTATACAAGTATGCAATTTTAGACACGTCCCTTGTTGAAAACAATACAGAGTCTGGAATTTATAGAAATAAACAGTATAAAATTTATGAAAATATAAATGGCCAGTCGGCAAGTATACGAAATGTCAGGCACGTCGCCGTTTCCATGTCATGACATCATAAAAACTGATAGAGAGAAAAAAATCATTGGATAAAGGGAAAACCACTGTCAGCACAGTTGCCCATGTGAATAAGAGCCCTCTATATGGCCGCAAGGCATTGTGGTCGGCGTTGGCATTTCCGGAATGTGTCTAATTGCTGTGCTTTTGACTCGGCTTGTCTGTTCCTATATAACGGCCTGGATATGAGCACAGCCCATGACTCATGGATATGGAATAACTGGAAATAATTATCCAAATTTCCACTTTATGTTTGAGATCAATTAACAATTAACCAAAATCAAGTACAATTAACTGTGAAGGGTTAAAATTATAATTAAGGCTCTGTTCACTGCCATTTGAATGGATGTCGTCTATATTTCATTTTTGTGTCATATTCTTCCATAGCAACCATGTAAACGTACCATAACAGTTTATATTCACTACAATAATTTGAGGTACCATAGATTTGAGTATGCACCATAGATTTGAGTATATCCTGTAGATTTGAGTATGCACTGTGGATTTGAGTATGCACTGTGGATTTGAGTATATACTGTAGATTTGAGTATGCACCATATATTTGAGTATATACCGTAGATTTGAGTATGTACTAGGCGTCCAGTACATTTCTGACAAATCTGCTCATTATTGAGCATGTTCCCTGAATTTAATTATGAATGGATGTGTTCATTCTCATGGTGTCTACCAGTTACAAACCACATGAAGCCCTTACTGAGCTATTAATTCGCCGCAAGAACCTTAATGAGCAGCCACTGAACATCTCAGTGCTACACCACTCGCACCGAATGTCTTATTACACTGATGAACCGTACAAACAAACACTGACTTCCTCAGACAGGCGTGTGTGTGTGTGTGTGTGTTTCTTATCAGCCTTGCTTGTTGTGCCACACTGTTTAGCGTGCCGCTCATCCACGCGTCCCGGAGGGGGCGGACAGTACGGGGCCGGGAAGGGGGGGGGGGATGTTTGCTCTCCTGAGTCGGCCTTGACGAGACAATGGCGGGACTGAAGAGCAGAGGACGTGGGTGGCTTGGACTGAGCAGTGAATGAGTGAGGAGGAGGAGGTAATATGTCAGCCCCTGCCACGGGCTACACATCACAACGCCCAGCAGAGTCACTTAGCAAAGGCGCCTCCTGTGGCTGGTCTGTCCCTGCAAGTTAGAAAATAACCTCAGTAAGAAAAGGTGCACTGTGTAGGTCAGTAACTATGGTGACACTGGTAGATTAGACACGAACCTTCATCCCCTTCACTGTAGCGCTCAGAGTCAGAAGCTGTGCTGTCATTCAAATGAAGATGCTTGTGAAGTTAAAGTTTCTGCAAATTCAGAATGAGAGGAATTATGAACTAATCAGGTGGTATTAAAGGCTGGTGTGTGTAGGATCTCCTTCTCTACGATTCAGGGCCTTTTTTCAACAGAGGAATCATATTTGCTTTGATATTTATCAATCCCCAAAGAGGGATTTGTACACCTTTTTTTCCCACCATCTGAATGAAATTTGTCAAGATTTGTAGTGCATGGGTGTTGTGCAAATCTAAAATGTCAGTTTTAATCCGTCATCAATTTACCACATTGCACATTAAACTTGGAACTTAAACATTCCAAAGCTGAAGCGTATGAAATCACTTAAGGAATATCCAAGTTGTTCATGCAGATTTAAAACGATTCAGAAAGTTTAGATGTACAGAGAACTTACACACCAAGAAACATTCTTTCAGTGAAACAGCTTTTTATTTTTATAGGGGGCCTTTGAAGGCTGAAAACATATTTTGAAAACCAGCTGTTGACATAGAAACCCCCTCATTCTACGTGTTAACCGCTATTTCATTTTATTCTGAGGTGTGTCAAAAGCCTCCTGCCGTGTTTGGCTCAGTAACCATGGCAAACTGGCTGTCTGACGCACATTTCCATACTGTGCTGATGGAAGTTCTGATCTGTCACACCTGCCCTCAGTATGCTGAGCGAGAGGAGAGATCAGTGCATCATGTGTGCTGGAGCCGTGAAGTGGGAGGTGTTTGAAGTTACGCGGTAACAGCTGAGGGGATGTGCCCATCAGGCATATAGCTGTTTTGCGAAACTGCTGGGTGAAAGTGTGGAATTCGTTTAAAGTGGGGTTACCTTAACACTGCACTTACTAGCCAAAACGATGACTATGTGTTACCACAGACCTCAGGTTTCCAGAAAAGACACATGAGACCAGGACACACAGCATACAGAAAAAGCAAGGCTAAAGTCTAAACCTCCTCAAAACCTTTCCTCCACTGCCCCCAGCAGTCTGGGCAAAGCGCCAACTTTGAGAAGCAGAAAACATCGAAACACCTGGGGCTTCCTCTGCTGCAGCTCTGAGTCACAGGGTTGTTACCACCACACCCCAGTGACGTAGCACCACACACTACACCACACAACATACAACACAACCCACCACACCCCAGTGACGTAGCACCACACACTACACCACACAACATACAACACAACCCACCACACCCCAGTGACGTAGCACCACACACTACACCACACAACATACAACACAATGCACCACACCCCAGTGACATAGCACCACACACTACACCACACAACATACACACAACACAACCCACCACACCCCAGTGACGTAGCACCACACACTACACCACACACTACACCACACAACATACAACACAACCCACCACACCCCAGTGACGTAGCACCACACACTACACCACACAACATACAACACAACCCACCACACCCCAGTGATATAGCACCACACACCACACCTCACACCACATAACACAACCCCCAACACAACATAACATACAACACAACCCACCACACCCCACTGATGTAGCACCGCACCCAAAACCATACAAAACAACCCACCACACCGTAGTGATATAGCAGCACACTCCACACTACACAACCCACCACACACCAGTGACGTAGCACCACACACCGCACAACATACAACACAACCCACCTCGCCCCAGTGATGTAGCAGCACACATGACACCACACAAGACACCCCACTAAACCCCAGTGATGTAGCAGCACACAGCAACCTTCAACAGTGCCATGCACCACATAACAGACAACACCAGACCACACACCAACAGCTCCACAAATCCCAACATCTCTACACTATACACCATACCACATACAATACCACACACCACAACTACATCAACATCTCCATAAACCCCACCACACACAAAACCACACACCAACCACTCCACATAATGTACCAAACCACATACCCCATACATACACCACATACACACTACACCATGCACACGCAACATGAGACACCAACAAGATACACCAACAGCACCATACACAAGACATGCGGGAGCTCTGGTGTGTGATCACCATCGAGAGTCTTCTCAAGCATGAAGCATTAGACGAAGACGCCACAGGGCCAAACTGGGGCGTCACATCAACAATGGCAGGCTGGGGTTACGACTGGGTGGAATCAGCCTGTGTATCCTGCAGCTAGTGTCGCTTGGCCACATTATACAGGAGGACCTGTTCCACCACTTCCACTCAGTGAAACCTTGTGGAAAAAAAGCATAGAGAGACATGGATTAGTGTATGTACTGTAAGAGGAAAACAGGGGTCTTTCCTATCAAAGTCAGTGTGCTGAAACCCTTAATCCACTTAACATCAAAAAAACAATATCAAAGAACACCTGCCTGTCAGAGCAGGAACAGCTGGCTGAGTTTAGGATTAGCATGTCTAATACTGTCTTACTCAGTCATAGAATTTGTGCGCGCTATTTTTTCCTGTTTCAGGAAAGTTTCCTTAGAGACCCTCAGACCATTAGGGGAGGATGACTCAAATGGAAGCAGGCAAGGTGTGGTTGGGTGGTCAGCTCTGAGAACCAGGCCACGTCTCAACCCCGGCGGGAACACACTTCCACAGGCTCTGTCAGGAAACCCTGAAACACGTGGACGTGTGACCTACAGATCCCCATTCTGGCACACTGACCCCTCCGGAGGATCGGCTGGCTTGTGCGGTTCATTCGACACCACTAATATGCTTTCCTGAAAATGAACTGGTCATGCAGCAGACGTGTCTATTAAAGGCTTCACCTAGTAACCCCACATCATGACACAATTCTGCCTGGGCATTGTTAGTGATGATATGTATGTGTAATTCTCAATGTAGCATCCACCCATATGTTCTCATAATGTGTAATCTACCCAGTAAATAATGTTTTTTTACCATCAAGTATCAAGTATTACAAAAATCTGTAATTATGTATTATATAGATCAGCTCAAAACTATACATTTTTCACATTAAAAAGATTCTAAAGTATCTTGGCAAAAAATAAATACCTCATAAAGCAGTGCAACTGATCTATAAACAATATGAAAACCATATAAACTGCTTCATAGAAACAAGCTGCTTTGTATAAAGCATTAAATAGTACTGGTATCCATCCAGGACCCTTTTAACTGACCATGACTTCACAAAGCAGTCGTTTCCAGGTTCAGACCTCCAGAGTGCATGCAGAGGCCCTTCTGTTGTGATACATGAGCAGCATGGCCTGGATCCAAGCTGGGTGTGGTTCCTCCACAGTCAATGGATAAGACAATGTATGGACATGGATTTAAAGAGATGTCAAAGTGAGTGTGGGAATTTCCCATTTCATATTATTAAAGGAAGATTTTGATTCTCAGGTAGAAAAACCATTAAGTCTGACCTCCTCCTGCTCCTGCACTGGTACAACTGTCATCAAACTACAACTCTCTACAGCACTGTTTCAGCTACAACTGTCATCAAACTACAGCTCTCTACAGCACTGTTTCAGCTACAACTGTCATCAAACTACAGCTCTCTACTGCACTGGTCCAGCTACACCTGTCATTAAACTATAGCTCTCTACTGCACTGGTCCAGCTGCAACCGTCTTCAAACTACAGTTCTCTACTTCACAGGTCCAGCTGCAACTGTCATCAAACTACAGCTCTCTACTGTACTAGTCCAGCTGCAACTGTCTTCGAACTACAGCTCTCTTTTTCACTGATCCAGCTGCAACTGTCATCAAACTACAGCTCTCTACAGCACTGGTCCAGCTACAAGTGTCATCAAACTACAGCTCTCTACAGCACTAGTCCAGCTACAAGTGTCATCACACTACAGCTCTCTATGCAGTGGTCCAGCTACAACTGTCATCAAACTACAGCACTCTACAGCACTGGTCCAGCTACACCTGTCATCAAACTACAGCTCTCTACAGCACTGGTGTATGGTGGGGTGTTGCTGCTTGGATGAGTTTGTTTGTTTGCCTGGAGTACCTTTGCATATCAGTCCAAATTAACCAATAAAGATCCAAGAAGTACCATCATCAAAGCAGGTGAAATGATCATGAACTTTCTGTGTGAAACGTCAAGTGTTCCAATCCCATGAATCATCTCTAGCAAGTTTAACCACAACACACTCGTGCTCTGCTTCGCTGCCCTCAGCTCCGCACCACCGAGTTGCAGCCTGGGGAACAGGAGAGGAAGGAGGGGCCGGAGAACAGGCAGCGAAGGGGAAGGCACTAGGACCCTGCTGGCTTCCACTGTGGAAGATGAGGGAAGAACTCTGGGACTGAAACTTTCTGAACAATCAATTTTCCTAAAGAGAGAGAGAGAGGGAGTACAGAGGGTGAGTGGCACACCAGCCTGGATACTCATCTTTGAAAGAGCCAAGAGGTTTGGGCTTTGGAGGATAAAAACTGTGGGAGATCTGGACTATCATTAACTTTGGCTTTGGAGCGGTTTTTTTTCCCCTGCACATTTGAGGACGAGTGGTGAAGAGGTGTAAGGTAAGGATAGGGTGCTGCAGTGGGACTCACCACATTACATGTGTGTGTGTGCTGGAAAGGTTGCGGTTCCTCTCATTACCTGTCACCTAGCAAAATGGACCTGCTTCTCTGAACTCATCCCACATGAATTAATAAGGAAGACCTGAGATGCTGGTGGCATCTGGAGTGCAAAGATTTAACTATGCAGTCTGAAATGCTACAAGGTGAACTAGGGAGATATTCAGAGAAAGTCTTTGAAAAGTTCAGCAGGCACTTTCAAATTCTGTTTATTTGTCTAATTTGAATACAATTTTGGGGCAAAACTAAAATATTCTGTGATCTAATGAAGACCCACTTAGGTATTTAGTGCTACTGTGTTTGTATAAGACAGAGAGCGAGAGGATTGTAGACTGGGGGCTGCTATATGTGTATGTGTGTGTGGGGGGGTGTACTGGGGGTGTGACTGTTGAATGGCTGCTGTTCACACAGAGAGATGGTCTACCAGGTGAAGCAAGATCTTCTCAAGCCTTTGAGAGAACTTTCTCATCCTTCACATCTCCCAGTGTGGATTGAGGTGGAGGGGGGGGGGTCCTGTAACTACAGCCCCCCCAACACCCCCCTTCCAACAACCACCCCCCTTTTGTCAACCGTCTCTCTTCTCTTCTCTCCTGTCTCTCACTCCATCTCTCCAGCGACCTGCTCATGTTACACAAACAGAGAGGGCTTGCTAGCGTTGCCTCGTTCCTCCCAGACATGGAACATGTTACAGACGTTTATCATTTTCACGTGGGCGGGGATGATGGTTAGCGTGTCAGCGGACTTTATGGCTGACGGTCAGGCCTGATGGCCGTCGCACGAGCACACACGCAGTGACGGAGCCAGAAGACCCACACACACGTCATCTCTCGCACGAGTCAAACTGTATGAAATCAGCACTAGTGAACAGGCAAAAAAAACACACAGAGAAGAACTCTGTGAACATCTGTAACAAATAAGGAGTCCCTACACTATGAGCATGTGTTACTGCAGTGTGTAAGGCAAAGAAAAACTTCTCCAATCTTGTAAAAACTGGTGACGTTGTCTTTTTTCCTTACGCTTTCACACATTTAGATTATTTCGAGGTTTCTAACGGTATGTGTGTAAGGAGGTGGTGTGTAATGTGTGTTGACGCTCTCCTATAACACACAACTCGGATGAACCCAGCACACAGGCAAAGCCAGTATGCGCTCTTCAAATTCCCCAGATGCCCTTGTGTGTTCGGCCAGATGGACAGTGCTATTTTCCTCTTATACAATGATGTCTGCTATTATTATTCATGAGGTGTCTCAGGTTTCCCATTGGGCCTGAATTAAAGGTTTCTCTCTGTAGCTATGTGCTCAGCCAGCATAGCACACTGTAGCGGTAATGAGAGGTAATGAGGTTCTAATGAAGGCAGGTGGGATACCGCCAGAGGCTCCCATGGGAGTTGAAGTGGTGGCACAGTTACACTTGCCGATTCTGAACCTGATTTAGCAGCCCGCACATTTTGAAACAGGGACATACAATTTGTTGAAGAGGACTTCATGGCGATGTATGTACCGTTGTGTGAACGGATTGCTGTTAAACCTTGCGTAGCTTGTGTTTTACTTACAAACAGGAGAGAGTACATGCATGAGTGTGGTGTGTGTGTGTGTTTCACTTGGTGACAGGGTTTCAGTTCAATTTGTAGATGGAGCGCAATCTTTTAGACTTCTCTGTTTTAAGGCTGCATAACCACCTGCAAATGATCTATTTTTATAACACAGAACTAAATTGTCATACTTTAATTCACTGGAAATAGCACAGGAATATATCAGGTAACTCAGAAACCAGTGTTTGTGTTCCCTAAAGCATGATAGCAGAGGGATCATCGTAAAATGTTATTTCTCCGACATCCTCAGGAAGAAGGGGTGTTCACCTGTAGGAACGTTTGACAAACGCAGACCCTCCAGAGTGCAATTCAAGTTGCTACTGATGTAAGGCTCATGTAGTTTGGAATGTTCAGAGGCTAATGTATTTGTGGTGTAATTGTGCTATAGTCTGTGTTTGTTGTGTAGGTTTGGCGTACTTGTGGTGTGCTTGTAGTGTATTGGTGTGCATTTTATAGCCTTCTGCCTCTGGTGGTCCCAGTTTGTGCGTTTTTACACTTGTTTGTGTTTGTTTCCTGAGAGCTCTGTTTAGGACGAGCTCCGTGGTGTTTGTGCTGGAGGTACTGACCTGACAGAGTTCATGTCAGAGAGACGATTTATTAATCCTTCTGGGGTTACGCTGAAGCCATGCAGTCTTGTGTACAAAGATACTCACAGATCACACACACTCAAAGATACTCACAAACACTCACAGATACGCACAAACACTCACAGATATGTTACTGCTTTGAAGTTCACTTCTGGATCTGCATAAGTGGAGCTCAAGGATAATGGCGTATATAACATATTAAAGGTTTCTATCATATATGAAACTATCTCAGAGATTTCTATCAGTTTTGTCCCACTACGTTAGTGTAAGTTTGTCTAATAATAACTAATAATTGACCAATAAAACAGATATCTATGATATGTGCGCTGAATCAGAACTGTTTATTTGCTGATAATAAAAAGACAATAAAAAATAATGAAAATATGAGGAAACACCACCTTCCTTTTAATGAAGTAACATTATGATAAAGCTTGAATACGCTGTCCACCAGCTACATAAATAAGGCCTTTACAAAAAAACGTGACGCTAATTGAGATTTAAATGCATTTTCAGAAATAAGCCATGTAACGATCAGATTTCAGTATGCATCCCTTTTTCCCCTAAACAAGCCTGCTTAAATGCCTCGCACTCAGTGAACACTAGGCTCTCCGGAGGTCTGATAAGACTGAGCAGTTTACCACACTCAGCACACGTTACACGAGTGTAAGTAAATAATCTCACAAAGCATAATACACACATGTCTACACACTTTCAATGGGCCACTCACGGCACACAGACTGAACTGATTTTGGCCTACAATGGTGGCTTTTTCCTGTTCAGAAGTATAAAATATGTGTTTCCATGCTTACAATAGTGCTCAGAGAATCTACTCCACGAGTGCGTGTTCCCTTGGTGGAGCTAATACAGTTTTTATTGGGAGATGTAGTCAGATTAAAGACATTCCCTCTACGTGTGGGTGTTTGAATGAATGTGGTCGTGTTCATCCCTGACTGCCAAATCCCTGAGACAAACCACACATGCGGTTCACCAGTCGGCTGCTCAGGGCTGCGTTCAGACTCGGCTCTGGCTCGAGCGATTCAGCCGCGCCGACGCGGCCAGCGGCACGTTGCAGCGGAGCTCCCGTCACTGAATTCATGGTGCATCAAAGTCTTTCATACACAAGTAGGTTACTTTGATTAATGGCTCCTCTTTCGGTCAGGGATCAGTGTTGGAATAACATCGCTGTGTTTACCCAGCACGTGTCCTTTGTCTGCGCTAATTCCAGCAAAGACTCGCCACACGGTCTTTCTTCTCATCTTGTCCTCTTTTGTCCTGCCGTGGTGAGATGACACGTTTTGCAGTGCTTGCCTCTACTTGAGGTTCGCTGCAGACACACATGTGACTGACATGCTAACGCACCTGAATCGAAGCTTGTCATGCCACTTTCCCTGGTGGGTCCTGTCTGTGTTACTGCTCTGACAGATTGTTTTGGCAAGTGGACGAGCAGACATGTACTTTCATGTGCAAGAATGGTGGAGACATTTGTTGGAGTGTTTTTCACCTGTCTGGTTTCTAGTTTCTGTGCTCTTTGGGATGAAACAGCAGTGGGAGGCAATCACTAGATTATTCACATTAAATAAACCTCAAGGCCTTTTCAATAGTGACATCATAACACAGAATGACATTCAAACATCCTTTTGTGGGAAGATGATTACTGATGGTTTTGCCTAATAGTTCTGAACATGACAGTGTGTCCCGGAGGTCACACCAGGTTATATAATGCACCAAAGTTACAAATAATACGTTGCAAAATAATGCTCATGCTTGCATTCCGCCTTTTTATAAAAATATGTGTACTCTTGAATGTGTGTGTGTGTGTGAGGAAGACCACCAAAGATTGTGATAGTCGTACAAAGCTGGTAATTGGGGAGGAATACACAGCGAAACTGCGGAAACGCACAGCGAAACTGCGGAAACACTAATCGAATTCGGGGAGCCATATCATTTCCTTCTTTCTACGAGAGGAGTAAAATGTAATAAAATAAACTGTGCAGGACACAACCTCACTTTGGAAGCTTGGAACCAGCAGACGGTTTTGGAATTCCTTTTATGTTGCTATAAGAATCATTTTGGAGGTTGTTATTAACGTAATGAATTGTTCATCTGCTACGATGAGTCATCTAACATAGTCTCATGTCAGATATGAGGGGCGGAAGCATGAGTCGTCCAGAGAGAGAGAAGAAACGACTTGTTAATGGTCACACTACCTCAAACTGTCAGGAGCTGAACTACCTGGAATAGTATCAAGTAATAATGAGCCAGTTATTTAAGCCCTAATTCTATCATTCAGTAGGAGATTTAACCAAAATATAATATCATCATACCAGAATTCATTTTCACAATTCATACCATAGAAGTACCATAGAAGTATGATGTAAAAACTATGGAAAATCAGTGATCTAAATAAGATGCAGTAGTGGCATTTTGGGAGACCAATCAGATTCTTGTCATATACTGCTTAAGTATGTTGAGCGATACCATTGGATTTTATGTAATACTATGGTCTACATTTCCCTGTTATAGGAAACACATAGCTGGTCAGTTTTCTAGACATCTTAAAGAACGATTCTACCCTGATGAAAAGGAAACTCCTCTCTGCTGCGCCTAAAGCGATCGATCACCAGTGGTTGGCGCCAGAGCGAACTAGTAACTCATTGAATCATAGATGCAGATCAGAGATAAATAAACTAAATTTTTTCAGCGTGAGAAATCGGATGTATGGCGTGTGAAGACAGTCAAATGCGTGTGTCTCACGCTCATTGCGTGTGAGTTGGCAACCCTGCAATATTTCCCCCAATAAACAACTGCCTTTATCGGGCCGTGCGAGCTGGTCGGGACTTCTATCAGCACAGTACGTGTGTGGCTGTTACACGCGTAGCCCCCTGTCAACCCAGTCCGTATGAAGGACGTTCGCAGCTGCAGAGTCTGCACGCCTGAACGCACCATTACCATTATCCTTTGTCATAATACTCAGCGGAGAGATTTTGCTTTCCTCACACACCTCCATACGTTATCATCAGGTCCTGGTGATTAGCGGACCACGTCGTCTCCCGTGGTGATGGGCATGGCGTCCTCGGCGGGGCCTGAGGGAAAGATGTTAGTTAGTCATGCTGAGGAAGTGTGGCAAAGCCCACCCACTACATCGTGGGAAAGTCTAGTCGTGACGCTGATTATAAGCACAGAAACGCTGATCTACGCGCTGATCGAAGACAGCTCTGCATTTCTCCGAGACGTTAAATTGTCAAAATGTTTCAAATCATTTGTGTTTCGGTGGTGTTGCATAGTCTCTCGGTTCACAGGGCATCTGGACCTTCACATTTTAATAAAGCAAGAGGTTTTATTATAGCTGGAAGGTTGCATTGAGTTTTATTTTGACACATATGCTTTTGACAAACGCCTTGCCAGCCTTAGTTTTTTTCTCCACAAGTCACTGAATACACACCCAAAAAAAGAACCGAATTTATGAGTAGTCATAAAAGTTATTTTTAAAAAATAGCAAATCCAACTTTCAGTAGTCAAATTAGCTGCTCATTAACGCTGTAACATTATCAAATGTAAAGGATCAGCAAAATTTAAGCTTTTCTGCTGAACTGCGCACGCTTTTCCTCCTACAACATAACGAGTGGAACAGGCAACATTTGGCTCTAATTTTCTGTTAGTGCTCTACTGGACCTAACAGGGCTAAAGTTGGCACATGTTACAACCAGGTTTATCATAAATACATGGATGTCTTATGTAGCACTTTTCCTACTAAAAAGTTGTGTGTTATGGTTTTCTCGAACTCTAAGTTCAAGAATCCTTTAGTAAACACTACCAGTGTGCTCATGGAAAAGTATGTCGCATCTATCAATACATGTGTTATTGATTTCTTAAGATGTGCATGTTATGTTGCTAATTTTTCAGTCGTAGGATGTAGACTAGTTAAAATGCTGTTGCTCATTGTCCTGGAAGTCGGGACAAGAGCTGCCCATGAAACGTGAAACTCGCGTCCATGCAAAAACAATCTGTGCCTGTGGAAAAGCTCTGCACCTAAGTTTCTTTAGGCTTGTCAGATTAGTTATTCATGCTAAGAGTGTAGACAGCTTGCTCGCGTTTAAAACGGTGTTAGTGAGTAAAGACAGCCTCAGTGAAAGATGTTAAACACATCGCCATGGAGTGGAGGGCAACAGGTACATACGGCCTCTGAACACACGCCTCTCGTCTCTGGCAGCTGGCTCGAAAAATGAAATTCCCACCGACTGAGAGATGCAGAGTGGCGTTAGCCAGGCTGTAGCCGGATGTCATGACAACAAAGCTGAATGTCAAGGTCAATAAGTTCCGCAATCAAAAAGGGAAAAAAATGTGGTGGCTTCAGAATTCAAGGTCTTTCCTCCCACATGCATTCTGAACATTTAAAAAAACAACAACTGTGTGACAATTCGACGTAACGGAGTCCTGTAGAGCCTCGCTGTTTTTGGGTCAGTACAGACTCCTCTCTGGCTCCGTGTGGCTGGCCCTTGCAATGCCGCTTCATTATAAGGACATTAACACACTCTCCGGCTTCACGGGCCATTGATCCGCAGCAGCCCTCTGGGGACGGGCATGTTTCTACAAGGCCACGGCGTACTTAACTCCGAAGAGCCGTGTGTGTTAGGGCGGATGAGTATAGCGTCCTGTAACTCCCCTCTCTCCTCAGGCTTCTAGGGGATTTATAAAACGTTCGCTGTAATATTATTGTCTCCTCGATTTTGATTGGTGAATCCAGGTGGTCTTTTGTTTAATAGAGTAGGTCAGTTACATAATTTTAAATGCCATTGTTGACATTTACCATGTATTGCCATCAAGATATAAAAAAACGTGGGGGTGGAGGATGGTACTGTGGTACATTTGCTATTACAAATTCTGTGACAGTATTAGTGATTCTGTCAAAGAATAATTTGTTTGTTTTAAGTTAGTCCACAATAACAGGTCATCTCATCTTCACCCAGACTACTTTTTTAAAAGTATATATATTTTAATAATTTAAAATGTTTTTATAATGTGAATCATGCAAATCATCCAGATGGCAACTAGTTAAATAACCTAGATTTAAAGTGTACTATTATTAAAGTGTAGCAATATTTTAAGTTTTTAGTTGCTGCTAATCCATCAACTTTAATTTCACTGCATTCTGCAAGGATGTCGGCACGAGCTGACATAATCTCACAGATTACACAGATTAGCTCTGTTTACAATGGAATGGCCTAGGCACCAAATAACTAAACACAAATTATGCGTCACTTGTTTGGGAAGACGCTGATATCTTGTGGGCAGAACACAGAGGCCAAAAGCAGTTCTAACAGGTACATGCACAGGAGTAGTGAAGCCCTCTGGCCCTACCCCCTGGGAAATAACAGTCACAGAACACACTTCCTTGCATGCATGGCTATAAGCAGTTAAAAGCATTTTTAAACATTGTGAAATCTCTTTCTCTGTTACAGCAAAGGTAGCCCGAGGCAGGAGATACACGCATGCTCAGAAGTGCTGTAGTTCAAGAGGAAGAGGATCATTTGATACCCAGTTTACTGAGAAACCAAAAGTACTCATGTTCCCAAAGGTGGTGTGCTGGCACTCGACATGGGACTGAAATCAGTGCTGTGTCAATTGTCATAAGCAGAAGTGACTTGCCGCATTTGTTCCTGATGACCAGAGAATGGTTATGCAATTACAATATCTTAACACAGCAATCTAACTAAGACTGACTATACTTTAGGGACGGTTAGACTGCACCTCCTGGCCAAACTGCAGCTCTTGTGCTGTGTCTACCATCTGCTTTTTTTGTTAGACGGAAACATCTCGATGGTCTTAGCAGTTAAGCCGTCCAGGACATCCTGACTATGTACGAGAAAGGTCTGGTTGCCCAGTGAACCATGATAAATGGTATAAAATAAATGAACTGATCTCTGTGATTGCCAGATTGTGTAATATTGGTCAGAAAATAAGCACAAGTATGCAGGGAGATAAAAGGTAATGGTTAAAGGGTTTCTGCTTCTCTGTGTGTTCCTGCACATGGCACATGGCCACAGTCTATGAGCAGATGATAATGATACTGGTGTTTATTTGAACTTTATTTGAATTCGAGCTATTTGCTTTCAGACGTTCAGTCTATATGTTGTGCTTGGAAGTGCATTTTGTGAATTCTGCACTGATCACCCTGAAAGAGTTCTGCAAAGATTTTTACACAGAGACACAGGGTGTCTCAAATCATAGAGTCAGACGAATCAAAATTTCCCTCTGTTCTTTTGACTGTTCCTGCCACACTCAGTAAAGTACTTGCGAATTCATACAGTTGCAAAATGTGTATTTAACTTCATACCATAATATTTTACCATGGGCATGTACAAATGGGGCTGAACTGCTGTAGCTCTGCACCCTTCAGATGCAGCCTGGGGTCCAATGGTCTGGTTTAAATGGTGTCCTAAACTTGTATCGTACGTCCTATGGTGGATTGCATTTCACAACATTCTAGAGGGGTGAGGGGTTGGCTTGGGGGTGGGTGGTATGAATAATGTCCTCCCCTCCGGCTGGGCACTTAGAGGCCAATGAGCCGAAACATCTGTTTATTAATTTCTTTCTGCAGTGTGGCAGTTCAGTGCAAACACAGCATGTACCACAAACCCAACAGAAACACTATCTATCTATCTATCTATCTATCTATCTATCTATCTATCAATAAATCAACCAAATCAACCATCACACCATATAATTCTGTATGTCTTGTATTGGATGGTGATATTAGCCAGTGAAGGGATCCATTACTGTCTTATGGCTCGTGTGGCGATGGTTCCATGGAAGTATCCTCCTATCCAAACTGGCACAGTGGTTCAGACTCCTGGCATTCTGTCACACAGCCTTTAATTCCCAATTCCCTTCTATGATGCACATTTTAAAAAATGACTTAAGTCTATGTATTGTGTGGCATTTGGCAGTTAATTTAGCACTATTGTTTAGCACTGTTAACATAGTTTAACATGATGTTTAACCATCAAGACTCTCACTCACCATTGCACAATGGGCAGGACGTTTGTACAATTACAGCTGAATGGGGTAATTGAACCAGACAAACCAGACCAAAATAACTTGAAAACTATTTACTCTTTATGTTGAAAGTACATGTAGAGGGATTTGGGAATGCTGATCAGAATCACAATGTGGCCTGAGAATAATAAGCATGGGTAGTACTTACATGCTGCTACACGGAGAGACTCGAATTCAAGAACTTTTCATTTTATGCTCTGTTTCTTTAGATTTAAGAAACACACATGCACACACAAAACAAGAACTACATGGTTTGTATATGTGGTATTTTCTAGTTTTTATAGTATGGGGGACATAGTTCATTTCTCATTACCTGCTTCATGCTTCATTTAGAGACTAAACTACAACAAACCTTGAACCGTGGTTTTAGAAATAGATGCCTTGGTTCCCTAAAATTCAGGGAGCTGTTATGATCAGTAAGAGGACATTTGTCTGTCACTACATGGGTGTTTTTGAACATCTGCAATATTCACTGATGCACATTTGCCCACTCTTCCTACATTTAGATGTGGTGTTTACTGCGTATATATTCAACATGATTTATATGGGCTGAATTGTGTGTGTGTGTGTATGTATATGTGTATGTATATGTGTGTGTGTGTGTGTGTGTGTGTGTGTGTGTGTGCACATGTGTGGGCGTCTGTGTACATTGTGTCAAGCTTTACTGTCTTCTTTCATGAGGGACCTGGTTCTGACCGAAGGCCAGGTGTTAGCTGGAGGCTTTAATGTACAGTTACACTGTAAATCCACTTGTAAATACTGTCTGTGTAAACATTTATTAATCCGGCATGAAACTGATATATATGCATTTACATATATAAACACACACACAAACCATCCAGACATCACCTGCCCCTCGCCCCGGAAAAAAAAAGAAGCCGTTCATGAAAGAAAGCTGGAAACATGGCAGAACTGTGCGGAGGGCGAGACTCATTACCATCAGTCAATGAGCGTGTGCACGCCCAGGTCTGAGAGCTGCTGGCCCACGGGTGCACCACGCCTCCATGCGCAGAGCTGCAGGGCTGGAGGTGCACGCTGCTCTAAGGACTCTCGGGCACGGCCTCTCAGATCCACACACACTGGCAGCAGATCAGCCTTCTCCTGAAGTCATTCCTGCCATGTTTTCTGCTTCGGGATGGTTTGTTTATTTTCGTTGATACTTTGATCCAGCTAGATTACATGCATAAAATGGCCAGACACTATAAATTGGTCTGTAAAGCCATTACATATTACATTTAATCTGTTGCTTTGGTGAACGGTTTACATGTAATAGCACAATTACACCACCAGAAGACAGAGAAGATTAAAGGAATGACTTTTTTCCTGATATAAGATATTACTGCTATATACAGTATATATATATATACTGAGAAGAGAAGACTGACAACATTTGTTGCTTGTGAACTCCACTTTATTGAAAATAGTGTGCTTTTCACACACAGCAAAGAAGCACAAATAGAACTTAATTAATGAAACTTAGTAACATTAAGTGGGCTAATAAGTGAGCTAATAAGGGGGATCTCTCACAGATGGCAGCACTCCAAAACATGCCAATTACATACAAGAAGACACAACTGAGCTAATGTAGATACACACACAACCCCATAATAAAACAACACAAACATTAATTATTATTAACACCTGCAGGGAGGTGACCATCATCATGGGGGTCCATAAAGAAACTTTATCAGTATTAAGCATTAAATAATTACAGTATTAACACTTTGCATAGCACACAGTACAACCAGTATAAAAACCCAGCATACACTTATTAATTTTTAGATGAGTGAAATATCACCCAGAAGGACACCACTGAGCAGCAACAATGTAATGTGAGTTCAGTTTTAGTGAATTATTCAGCCTGGCAATTATTTTTATTGCAGTTTTTATCTTTTAAACCCTGCAAAACGCCCACTCTCTCTCTCTCTCTCTCTCTCTCTCTCTCTCTCTCTCTCTCTCTCTCTCTCTTACTCTCAGTCTGTCCTGTTTGTGTGGTGATAGAGATGGGGCCATCACTCTCTAACACCAGTTCATAATCTTCCTCCTGCTGTCAGCACCTCAGGAGAGGCGGGTGTTTTGGCAGAAGGCTGTACTGACACTTCAGACCAATCTTTACCAGACTGTTGTTCTGACTGGAGGGTGCAGTGTTCACAGAGTACCAGTGGCATGATGGTGTTCTTCCTGAAGGACAGTAAATCATCTAACACCTAATATGTTAATGTGGCATGCACTAATTGTACAAATAGAGTCCCACTGAGGAATGTGATTACTGGCAGGTTGTATTTCATTATGCGTAATATGCTAATCCAGTATGCTTTTGTCTATTTTATGGTTTTGTTTATTGTTTTTAGTTTTAGGATGTAAAAACAAAAGCTCTAGAAATTTTGATATTTATTTGAAATTTCTTTGATAATAAAGATAATGTTTTGTGTTTTGCGGTCTGCCCAGTTTTGTTTTGTGATTGTGGTCTGAACAAAAAGATTCATTTTAGACTTGTCTTCCCATCATTCATGAGTCCTGGCGTCTCGCTGGGATAGTGTGGTCCCACTGCTGTCTGTGTGTGGGGTGTGCTGCTCTTACCGCGCTCTCGTGTATCTTGACTTTGTGTATGGTGACATAATCAAATGTCAAACTGCAAAGTCGTTCTAAAACAGTGATGAGTTGGTGGATCAGTCCTTTTCCATCCTCAGTCTATGGCTCATATTCATGGGCTCATACGATTGCTGTGGGTCCGCTTCAATAAATAGCAGCAGACAGCTTCAGACAGGCATGAACACGAAATCTGATATCCTCACACAGACCAGCCCCACCTCTCCCACACCCCTACCTCACCCACACTCCCATCCACCTCACCCACACCGCCTACACCCCAACATCACCCACACTCCCATCCAAACAACACAACCCCACCCACACCCTCACCCACACTCCCATCCACCTCCCCCATACTGCCCACACCCCAACCTCACCCACACTCCCAACCACACTCCCATCCACACTACCCCACCCACACCACCCACACCCCAACCTCACCCACACACCCCCACCATCTCATGTTTCTAAATTCAGCACCAGGTACCAGTCTGCACTGGGGTTGTCTTTTAGTGGAATGATGGATGTTTTAGGGTGGAGGGAGAGTGTTAAGAGAAGATGACTAGCCTTAATTCCGAAGTCAGAGGGATTCACCAAACCATTTTGACCTTTGGTGACTGAGCTGCTACAGGTTCTACTGTGGCAAGCATGGAGCACATATTTTTAGCGTTAAAATACAAAGTGCACCCAGCTTCGTGTAAATACAGGGTCCCCTTCGTCATCCGGTATCAATCCAGTGAGTGTGTGTTTAGATGGTCTGCACATGCCGGGGGGGTGGGGGGCGTGCTGGGTTACAGCTTCGGGGGTTGGGGAGGCAGGCCGCAGAAAAGTGGCAACTTGCTGGTAAATGGCATTTGGAAATATGCCTTGTGTATTTTATTGTTTGGGGGGCAGGCTTGCAGGGGCTGGAATTCCTGATGTGCACAACATATGTGGATATGTGAGAAAGTGCACTCAGATTTGTTCTAAACTTCCCCTACAGTTTCTTTCTACTTCCACAGAAGTGACTTGACTCTCTAGCTTTCTCTGCCCTGTCTGTGTTGTCAGGGGCCCTGAGAAAATTTGTCGCATGTATATATTTCCCGCTGGGCTCTACTGAGTGTCATGTACTGGTGAACGCTTCTGGACCCAGCCTTTTACTTTATACACATCGTCTTGAAATTTGAAAACACCGTAGCGCAGTAAGGATGTGTAGCGGTTTTTACCCATTTATATCGTTAAGTATTAAACAAACTGGCGATCCAGTCCTGCTCAGCTGGGCTGGCCTGTGGAATGCAGCTGTTGCCTTGCTTACTGTTGATTTGGTCTGAGCAGAAGTGCAGGTGTCATAACCCAAATCTGTCTCGCATCCCCCGTGGTGCTGCGTGCTAACGACACGGTCGGTATTACAGAGCGGTGATGCTCTTTTGGCTGTATTTGTGTCCGTTTGGGATAAAAGGTATGGAAAATGTGGTACAGTGTAGACAACGGAACAGCCAACACTGCTGAGTTTACTTCCAGAATTGCTGTTTTGATGGCATAGAGACCAGCAGGAAGAGAGTGTTTAGCCAAAGCAGAGTGTGTCATCTGTGGTTTGTCCAGGCCATTAAACTAGGAAGCATTTGGATGACATATGTACTATAACACACAGGTTTGAGTTGCTCCAGATGCAAACTGAGGGTGTGTCTTGTCAAAACCCAATCTGACAGGAGACATGGGGACGTTGTCAGAAATTGTCCAGTCGGCATTCCAGCTATTCATGGCTAATATTCGCTATGCAAACTCATTCCTTTACAGAATACAGGGCTTTAGACATTTAGGATATCATGTTGTAGTGTTCTAATACTGAAATGTTGGCTTGTCATGTTGTTACCATGTGTAAGACAGACTGCAAGGATTATGAACAAGATGTGTTAAATCTCAGATATATGAAGATTATGAACACTGTGTTAAGTCTCAGATACTGTATATGATGGTAATGTGGCTCTTTACTGCTCTCTAGTGGTGTCATGCTCTGATCTAATGTGAAAATTCAGCTCACCCAGGCCTTCACCCCACTCACACACACACACACACACACACATACACACACACATACACGCACATACACACACTTCATAAAAATGAACAGACTTAATAAAATGCTTACATGTAGCATACAGACTTGCTACAGTGACCTGATTGCTCTGCTGAAGTAATTTGAGTGACTGATATGGTCAAAGTGCATTATTCAATGACATTCAGTAGTCAGTAGGTTAGAAATTCAGCATTTCATCAGTAAAACATATTGTGCTTTATGTTAAGACATGTAACATGTTTCTGACATATAAGTAGAAATGTTTAAACACTACAGTTATGTCTAAACATAAAGTCTAAATTTTGATTAAAGACATGAATGATGACACATGCATTTTTTAGTAGTAACTCTTTATTGATGGTCCAAAACAGAGGTAATGAATGTCTGCTCTCTGCCCTCTGAAGATGTATGGTAGCCGTTCATGGTGGTCTGGCAGGCCCATGCTGGCTCTAAACCCAGAGTCCAGGCCCAGATGCTGTGCTCTCTAAAGCCCACCGCTGGGCCAGGTTGGTCCGGGAGAAGAGAGAGCGAATCTGCACCAGGCAGGTTTGTGGTCCCTGCTGGGCAGAAGTTCCACATGCTTCCCACACGAAAACAGCAGCAGTAGAAGGGTTGAGCTGGCACGGCGACCCCTGACCCCAGGACGGCCACAGACACACAGCATCCACACGCTGCGGATCTGGTGGTGACTGGGGCCAGGCAGGCTGGACTCGGGTCATCCCAGTTTGACTGTACACTGGCAGGTTGGGTCTCGTTTCAATGGCAACTGCATGTGTCTGGGAGACAGTGATGTGTTGCTTGATCTGTTTAAAAACAAATAAAGGGAAAAGAACTTTGAGTCTAAAAAGACCCAGTACGTTACAGTGGAAATGTAACGTACACAATGCAGCAGATGCATATGATTTTATGTGGTTGAATTTATATTACATGACATGTAAGCATATTTCACCAAGAGACCATTTTGCTTTCTCTCTCTCTCTCTCTCTCTCTCTCTCTCACTCTTTCTCTCTCCCTCTATTATCTGTCTCCTGTTCACTATAAATATGCAATACTCACACAATACATATTCCCCTTGTGTTTATAAACAGTTTCTGGTGACCTACATGGAAGTGATTTACGTGACCTACATTCAAAAACGCACTTGATGTTAAAACTGGCACATGGTTTTAAAACCATTTTGAAATTTCACAATGTTTTTATATCAGACATAATACATCAATTATCATATTTACATGTAGAAAGTTACCTTTGATGAGGCATAGTAGATGATTTAATAATTAGGGATCTCACACAGCACACACTATCATTACTAGTACTGCTGTTTCCATCTGGATCCATAAATCATCTATTACCATGCATATGCACTAGGGGGTGCTCTTATCTCCATGTTGTTCATTAGCATGATCACTATCACCATCCAGCGCATTTTCTTTCATAGAAAGGCACTACTTTGGGATTTAACAACGTTAAAATCACTCACCAAGTTTTTTACTCACCAAGAATTTAATGGGAAACATATTTTTACAGCCAACTACTGCTGGTGAAAGATTTGTGAAATGATTGGGCCAAGGAGTTTTCTTCAGTTTATTTGCCAGTGGCACCCCATCATAAGTAATTCTCCTAAAACTGGGGGGTCCTGGCTTGCCATGTCAAGGCAGTGCGTGTTAAGGTTAGTGATGAAGACCAGGAGGAAACCACCTGAGCGTTTAAGTCTTTCCTCAAGCGAAGCCTGGGGCGCAAGTCAAAGCGACACAGCAAGTGATTCCAAATCCTGAATTATCTAAGAGCAGAATCTTGGCAATGCATGCTGACTTCATCTTAATGGCTTTATTTATTTATGTGTATTTACTTCTTTTATTTTATGTGATTCCCTGTTGAGACAAAAATAACATTTATCCATTTTCGATGTCAAAATGGATTTTTATTATGTTGTATACTTGATGTGATGTAATGAACAGCCAGACCTTTGCAGCAGGATGTAGTTTGTAGTTCCTATTACTGTCAAGGAATATCTGCAGCTTTCTCACTGCACGTGCGAACTGTACTTGTCCGGTTACGATTTAGATCAGCATGTTTGTCAGTGCACGCCACATTACATGTCTCAGAGCTGACGCAACGTGAAGATCAGGAATAGGTTGCTTGTCATTGGCTGTGTCCTTCCATTCCTCCGGTCCCTAGAGCAATCAGCCAGGCCACCAGTCTAGAGCAGTCAGCCAGGCCATCAGTCTAGAGCAGACAACCAGGCCACCAGTCTAGAGCAGTCAGCCAGGCCATCAGTCTAGAGCAGACAACCAGGCCACCAGTCTAGAGCAGTCAGCCAGGCCACCTGACTAGAACAGTGAATCAAGCCACCAAACTAGAGCAATGAATAAGGCCACCAGTCATCACTGATTTCAGAAGTTACCCTCTAGTAAATACTGAAGGAAAACCACAGAACAGCTATCACTGTATCCACACCTCACACAGCTTATGGTGTTTGACATATTAGGTTTCTGCAAAGGCCCCTTACATTTTTTATTCATTTTGTAAGCATAAATGATACCCCTGAACTTTTCACTAATGTTAATTGTGTGTCTACTGTGTAGTGTGTTATGGTGTTTTCCCCTCTGCCCTGTGTATTTATTCCATAGTTGTCGGTCATTACAGTACACAATGATATCTGTTCAGGACAGATACACAGAGACTCTGATCCTGATTCTAGATCTGATTCAGATTCAAGTTGAGTCTATGTGGACGTGTAGTGTGAATGTATGACCTATTAATACATATAAAACTATCTATACAGTATTTACTTTTTATTCCACTTTTGACATTTTCCATGTCTTAACAAAAGTGGCCCTGAAGGCTGGTGACTTGCAGAAAAGGTTATTTTCATACAGCAAAAAAAGTCAATGGCTTTGGATGCCTGTTGGTGATGTTGGAAATACAGATTGATGTCAGTGATGCTCCTTCCATGGAGAGAGGCAGTCTAATCAATATGACCTCCAGTATCTGTTCCATACTCATGACACTTTGCACCTCAAGTAAAAGATCGGTAGTGAGAAATGTACTGTGGTGGATAATGGAACTAGCCAAAAGGGGAAAAACATTTAGTTATAGAGTGAGAAATGTCTCAGGATAACATACATGACCTGAAGTGGCAAAATGTTTAACTAATCTGCTTGTCTGCTCACATGAACCTATACCTAGATTATGTGTTGGCTAACATCCTCTCTGCGTGTGTGTGTGTGTGTGCGTGTGTGTGTGTGTGCGTGTGTGCATGCTACAGAGAGAAAGACACAGGCCAGTCCTGATGGCAGGCTCTTGGGGCTCAGCCAGCAGTGGACACTGGCTCTAGGCCACAGACCCCTTGCTTCAACCAGAAACATTTCACAGGTCAGCCACACCTCCACAGTCATCATACCACACCACCACAGTCATCATACCACACCACCACAGTCATAATACCATACCACCACACCACCACAGTCATCATACCACACCACATCATACCACACCACCAGTTATTATACCACCACCACAGTCATCATACCACACCACCACCAGTCATCATACCACACCACCAGTTATTATACCACACCACCACTACCATCATACCACACCACCACCAGTCATCATACCACACCACCAGTTATTATACTACACCACCACTACCATCATAATACACCATCACACCACCAGTCATCATACCACACCACCACAGTCATTATACCACACCACCAGTAATACCACACCACCAAACTACCAAACCACCACAGTCATCATACCACACCACCACAGTCATCATACATAATTTCATATCTCTCTCTCCCTCCCTCTCTCTCCCTCTCTATCTCTAGGACGTGTGCCCATGAGGTCGTCGACGCTGGTTCTGCTCTTCCTGATCAGCGTCCAGGCTGCACTGAATATGTGGGGCCACGCCCAGGCACAGGGGTCAGCCAATCAGCATGCAGGAATGGAGCACTCGTCCAGGCCCTTTAGCCCCTCTCCCCAGGATTCCACCTACGATGACCTCATCCCCACCGTCGACCCCAAACTCTTCAATAAGCACCGTTACCGTTCTCCTCGGGTCCTCTTCAGCGACGTGGCCCCCTCCGACAGCGAGGCAGCAGTCTCCCGAAGCCCTCGCGTGCGACGGCGGGCCAACGAGTTCCTCCACCGGGGTGAGTACTCCGTGTGCGACAGCGAGAACCACTGGGTGGGCAACCTGAGCCAGGCCACGGACTTAGCGGGGAACGAGGTGACGGTGCTGCCTGACGTGCGCATCAACAACGTGGTGAAGAAGCAGTTCTTCTACGAGACCACGTGCCGCGTGAGCCGGCCCAGCGGGGCGGCACGGGGACGTGGGGCCAGCGGTGTGAAGGCCGGAACCTCCGGCTGCAGAGGCATCGACAACAAGCACTGGAACTCGTACTGCACCAACACGCACACGTACGTGCGGGCGCTGACCTCCTTCAAGAACCAGATTGCCTGGCGACTCATCCGCATCAACGCCGCGTGTGTCTGCGTGCTCAGTCGAAAGTCATGGAGGCACTGAACGGCCAAACGCCTGCGATGCATCAGTCTCTGTCTACAAGCCTCACTCCTCCAGTACAAAACTACATACTGCCAATACAGTGTATCAGACTCCTCCCCCTTTTTTTTTCTCCATGTATGACACCCCAACCCAGCCCCTCCCACCCTACCTCACACTGTAAATTATTTGGTCTTTTTAAGTTATGACGACTGCATGACATATTTATATAGTTTATACAGTCAAATTATAAATATGTATGTGTATATACAGTATCCATCAAGAAAGCAAGCTTATGTAATTTTGTGTTGTTGTTGTTCATGCTGTTATTTATTAAACACTTCAGTACTTCAAAGAAAAACTCCTTAATCTATGGTGCCAAGTTTCTTGTTGATTAGCCGTAGCAGCAATCTGTTGTGCAGAAACATCAATAGCATTGTCCCACCTGCGACTCAATGCTTGATATATTATTGCCATAGTTTGTTATGTAGTGAAGAGTAGCATGACTGAGGAAGCACTCAAAGGAACAGCCCAAGCCGGCCTTCTCTGGGGCAGGGGCAACAGAAATTCAGACTCCATGATACAGAGACAGCTCGGCCTTAAGAGGTCAAGCACGGGACAAAGCACGGTATTGTATGCGCTGCGCTCAAAGACGAAGAGTTACCTAATATAGTGGTACAATTACAGCACCCTCGTGCAGTCTGAAGAACACTAGGGCCTAATCACACAGGCCTCTCAGCTGCCTGACCACCGTGAAAACCAGCCTTGTCTGCCACAAAGAGACGCCGCTAAGTACGTCTTCTCTTCACTCCTGAGAGCGCAGGACGCATTTTCAAGAATGTGTCGCCAAAGCTATATGTCTGAGTTCAAGAGCAGCTTTACACGACGCTGCGCTAACTGCTCATCTTACCAGTAATGTGTGGCTCTGCTCCCAATGCCCATACATTCCATTTCATTACTGAAAACTAAATTCAGTGCATCTGTAAATAACATGAAGTATCCGTAATGTTTTTTTGTTTTCAAGAATGATATATTAACTGGGTGCTGTGCTTTGTAAATCTTCAAAAGCCCCACGACAAGATGTAGTCAGTGTTTAGAATAGTACTGGCCTAGAAAAGGGTTCTGCCAAACAGCACAGATGTTTAATTGCTCATTATATATTCCTCTTCATAAAACGAGTTCTTATTTTTATCGCATTGTTTGCTCTTTTATAAGATAAACATAAAGTCCGGTTTCTAAACCAGATCAGCAGATGTTGTAGTTCTGTAGTGCTGACAGGCATCAGTAAACATGCAGCACTCAATCTGACAGCTGGCAAGCAGCGAATCCCCCATGCCTGAGTGAGCAGGTCAGTTTCCAGGACTGGGAGGAAGCCAGGGATGGAGCAGCATGCTTAGGGACTGTGTGAGAGCCCCTCGCAGTCTTTCACTTCCAGGCTACATTCTGCGTTCCTACAACGAGCAAACGTTTCACAAAGGTCAGGCAAAAGCATGGGGCGACCAGACAGCGTGGGGCGACCAGGCAGCGTGGAGGACCAGACGGCTTCTCCTGCGGTGCAGGTCCTCGGGCCTCCTTAGGAAAATAAACAACAGGAAAGAGACTGATCACCTTCGGCAAGGAGAACCCATAGGCCTCTGGCCGCCATAGAGATTAGCGTGTAAGCCAAGCCATGATGCCAGAGGTCAGGTATATGGTAGGGGAGCGGGGTCAAATTCAACATCTGGAATAGTGAGCTCAGAAATTAGCAAGGTCTCAAAAGGCCGCTCTAATGATCAGATCTCATACACGGCACCCTTGTCTCGAGAAGATGTTTATGTATCCTGATTATTGGGGTCAACAGCGAGAGAGAGAGTAAGAGAGAGTCACTGGTTGGGGGAGATGGAAGAACTACTTCCACAGATGGTCTACTATTATCGTCATTCTGAGGTCTTCGTCTTCGTCCTCTCGTCACTTTGCTGCCAGCTTTCTCAGCCCGAAGCACCAAGCTCATACTCCTACATTATCTCATTTTGGTGTGTTATCTCTTGGTGCATCTCATATGTGTGTATAATGCTGCTTATTGAGTGTCTCTCCACTAATCCCACAAATGGGCAAACATCACTTCGGCCATGATGGATGTAGATCAAGAAACATCCTGATTTCACATTTGTGACTGAAGCAGTGGGATTATTTAATACATCTCTGGGGTGGGCGGCATGGTGGTGTGGTGGTTAGCACTGTGCCTCACAGCAAGGTGGTTCGATTCTCAGTCTGGTCTGCTCTGTGTGGAGTTTGCATGTTCTCCCTGTGTGGGTTTTCTCTGGGTACTCTGTATTCCTCCCACAGTCCAAAAACATGCGTGTTAGGTTGATTGGTCACTCTGAATTGCCCGTAAGTATGAATGTGTGCGTGTGTGTTGGCCATGTGGTAGACTGATGACATGCCCGTGGTGTACCCTGCCTTTGCCCAATTATGCTGGGAATGGCTCCAGCCCCCCACCCCATGACCTCGACTAGCGGGATTAAGTGGTAAAGATAATGGATGGATGGATTTATAAAGATGTACAGGAAATCAAAAACCAGAATATTCTGGCTAATTAGGAACCAATTTCTCTCTTTCTACTGAGGTACCAGCAACCATTTTACAGTATTTTCAGTTCCGCTCAGGCAATGCATTGCACCGCCTACTTTTCCAGTGACAAGTGATGACTGGACAGCAGCCAATGAGTCTGATGCAATTCAAAGACGACCCACCCTCAGTAGCGACTTTACTGGTCGTGAGCTTACTCCTGTCCCCTTATCTGATGGGCCTAAATGTGCCTCACTGTTGGCCAACATGTGCCTGAAAGAAGTTGAATATGTTTATAATGAACACATTTTTTGTCAGACAGGCCCTTATAAACAAAAGTACAACATGTTGCCAATTTTCAAGTGTTAAGTCAGATTAATTAATCATGTTTTCTTTTTTTCAAATGGAAAAGGAAAGATTAATTTTATGAACAGCTGTCAAATTTAGCAAGAAATTTTTAGAGTGGATTATACTGATAACTATTACCAGGAGCCCTGGAAGATGGCTTCCAACTGCAATAGATCCTGTTAAACATTTTGTGATTGATTTACTGAGACATCTGCTTTCTTCAGTGACAGACTGCCTGAAGACATCATTGGAACCGCTTCACCTAACAGCAGGAAGTAGAGCCTGAAACAGCCTGTTACCTGTGAAGATGAACATGGTATTTTACATTCTGAATGCTGAGTCCTTCAGAGATATCAGAGATACCATCACTTGGTATAATACAATCTCAGACTTCCATCCTGTGCATATTAACACTTATATAATAGATCATAGTATTGTTTTTCATACAATAGTTATCAATAAGACTAGGGACATATTTTCCTTGCTCAAAAGGCACAGGCCAAACATGTCTTGGAAAAACATATAATTGCATCTTTTTCTGATCATAATAAATTGGGATTGTTGAATATTAAAACCAAATCAGCAGTATATATGGACATGCATGAATCTTCCTGTCAGTTTAATGGGATAACCGTGTAGCCTAAGAAGACAGGAATGCAGCCAGACTAGAAACTCTCTCTTCAAACATCGCAACTCAACAAGTTCATCTCTGGAGTTTTATAGCCAGCATGAGAAAAAAAATATCCTTGGCTTCTCGGCTCCATCGCGGAAACCCTGTTCGTCAACGACACGTATTGAGCACTTACCAAGCTCGCTCTTAATTATTAAAAATAAAATAGCTAGGGTTATCTTATTTATCAGTGCCGGGAACTTGGCAGACACATTAAGTCAGGTTTGATTCAGCAATGTCCTGGGTAATTTCTATGATTTACTAAGTAAGTAATTTCTTGTTGCATATAGGGACACCTGCAATGCCACTTGCAACCACCAGAGGGAGGCACACAGTGGCACCAAAGTAATTAAGTCACAGCTTTCCTCTTGCCTTCTTAAGAGTGACTCAGAGAGCAGCATCATGTAATTGAACACTCAGTATTTGTTCAGAGTTCTGAGAGATGCACAGAAAGACAAGGCTGGTGTTTCAGCTCGACACTTCAAGGCTGTTTCTTGGGTCTCCTTTTCTCTCTGGAGCTGCTCCTAAATGCCTTGGAGGTGTGTTCTCTCTCCCTTCCAGTTCCCAGAGTTCACTCTGCTCTCGGGAGTCTTCTGGCTTTCCCCTTCTCCAACCTCACCCTGTCTCCCCTTTTAGCTGGGAAATCATGTTCCTGGCCAACTTCAACTCTCCTTCTGCTCCATGTTTCGACCCGAGAGAAGGTTCTGACCCCTCTGGGTCTCCTGGTATTCTATTTGGATTAGTTCCTTCAGTAATCACCCAAGCCCAGCTAGTCACACAGAACAGCACAATGCCTTATAGCATCATTATTCTAATTTTAATCCCAAACCTTTAAAATGTACAAGAAATCTGTTTTGGTGATTCTGTATCACACGACACCTACATACTTGTATAAAAAGCCCACACAAATGTTGTGGCAGGTGTTGGTCATGCTGCAGAAGAGAGAAGGTGGGCCCCAGAAGTATGACACACAGAGGGAGGTGGAGCACACTCAGCTGGAGGCGGAGCACATGGAGCAGGAGGCGGAGCACACGGAGCAGGAGGCGGAGAACATGCAGCTGGAGGCGGAGCACATGCAGCTGGAGGCGGAGCACACACAGCTGGAGGAGGAGCACACGCAGCAGGAGGCGGAGACGAAGCAAAGAGCAGGCCGTCTCCGTGGCCGCCGTGCGGGCTTTTGTCTGCGTGTCAGTGTCAGATTTAACGAACTATAGCAGGGATCAGATTTACTGTTGTGTCACATACAGATGTCTGATGTGTAGATGTCTGATCTGCACAGATGTGCTGTCAGATACCTCTGCTGATCTGATTCATTTCTTTTTCCTTTTCTCTGGAGTCATACCGGGTCTCAGCTGGGGTCACAAGGTAATCGTGGCAGTTCAGTTCAGACTAAACACTTGTAAATGCCTAAAGACAGAGGGTGCATGTGCGTTTAGATTTGTGACACAGTCTGCACATGCATACAGCTTCATGGAGCTGAAGGAACAGGGCAGAATACACACAGTGTGAAACTACTTCACTGTCAAACACTCTGGGTATGATTAAGGTTGTTTTTGTTTTTTAAGATTGTTTTTTGTTTTAAACCGGAGTTCAAAAAATTTGCACAACAAAGTAAAAAGAAAGGTCCTGATTCCTGATCATAATGCATGCCAAACCCTACTCCAGTTCACTTGTTAAGGTCAATAGCATTTTTAGCTGTGTATCATCTCTTAAATGTGGCTTGTAACTCACACACACATTCAGTTATGCTAAAAAAATGCTTTATAATGGGAAAAACTCAAGATGACTTGGTGCCTATCCACCATGCATGTGCATGGATCACTCTAAGGGATAATAACACATTATAAAGCACACTGGAGTCATGCGTGTTGGTGTGTTCACTGAGCATGCGTCATCGTAGGGTCACAAAGCTGCTCAAGAGCACCACCAAGTGGTTCCTGAAGTGAATGAGCGTCACGTGAAGGACCTTGCTGTTGCGTCACTGAAAATCCTGAAACTTGAAATTTCATGGCACTGAACGAAGTCTGGCCCATTTAGGTCAACACTATTTCAAGCCTGTTTCTTCGGACAGGTGGCAGGTCGTGGCCACAGAATCATGGTGAGCTGGGATCTTTGTGCCGCTACGCTGCTACCACAGCAGCTAGCTTTCCCGCTCACACTATGCCGTTGCGTCCTGCATTAGCTGTGCTGTCACGGCAACCATGGTTATCACGCGATCGCTGCACGCTTGTCTCGTGCTGTGTGAAAATGTGACGTGCAGAGAGGAAAGGGGAATAGCAAAGATGCACCTCCCTCTGCTGGACAGGAGGGGTCAGGTATTTAGTACCTCGACTTGTAGCACTGTAACAAAAGGCTTAATTTACTGTTCAATTTTACACACATTTGGGTCCATTTAAAAAGTCCTGAAGTGTTATCCCTACTGGAGTTCCTCCTTCCTGTCAGACCTGCTTCTTAGACCTGGAGTTATGATCTCAGGCCTTTCTCCTCTCTACTAAGATATCTTCTCCCTAGATAAAGGCACAGGTCTTGGGGTTCATGAACACAGAGTTATGGTAAACTGCGATACTGGATGCAGACGCTTTTCCATCCCGTCTGAAGTCCTGCCATGATTTATAAGTAGCTCCATTCCAATTCCTGCCTGAACTCCTGCCCTTGAAGATTTAAACCTGTCGGACTCTTTCACTGAGCTTGTGCTCACAATACTCCCATACCCAATATCTCTAACAGCTGTGTATTTTCAGCACAGCCAGCCACCATATCTTCGTAAAGGCCAATGTTACCAGCCACTGTCTTAAATCTCCCTGCTCTTAATAATCAGCGTGACCTCATGAACAGTGAGTGTAAAATTAGTTTCCGTGTCGGATCTTACATCAGACAGGTTGTTGGGATGAAGATTTTAAGAATTTAATGCTTATTTTCATTAATCCAAAACAAAAGACTTCAAGTAAAGGTAATCTGCACTATTAAGATAAACATTGCATTAATTCCACAAAAGTTCACATTTATAATGCAGTTCAGGTAGTCGATGTTTTACTTACGTAGTTCTTTATCAAGAGACATTGTCAAAGCAATCTTCACTAAATTATCCCTGGGGCAACAATCACGAAAACACCTGGAAGACTCAAGCTTACCTCATCTGAGCTCAAAGTGGGAAAAAAACCTTTAGCACTTGTAGCTAAACTGCTAATCCGTTCCCACATCTTTCCCAAACACCTATTCCACTGACGCCTGACCGCAGGGCCCAGCGCTGCACGGCAGTGCCATCTTGTGTAGAAGTTAAAAAATAACAGCACAAAAATACTACTGAAAAAAAAACTGATAGATTGACGTTAGCAAAAAAACAGAAGTGCAAATGGACGTTTGACTGTATTTAAGATGATCTGTATAATTTACCCAGACAGATGTATGTAAATATGAACTCATACTCAATAAGGCTGAGTAACCAGCCCACACTGTGCTCTGGAGAATTTGCGAAAGAATTCCCCTACCAATTAAGATCAGTGTTGGACAAATAACAAGCACATGTGTTCGCTCTCTCTCTCTCACACACACACATACATACACACACACACACACACACACACACACACACACACACTTGTTACCAGGTAATCTCATTCTCCGACTATTCATTGAATTCAAGTCAGTTCTGTGTATTATATAGTCTGCACAGTCTAACAAGTCCATCAGAATGAAAGCCAAAATATAATTTAAAGTTCCTCATGCATAATTAGTGACTGTGAAGAATGTTCACTGCCTTTGTTGTCACTGCATTAAAGAAGAGCTGAATTCTGCTTGCACGTCCGTCTGCTCTGCCCTGGGTCCCACAAGGCACTCACATTATCATGTGCTGTCTCAATCTTGCCTTGGTTGCTAAGCTTTTCTGTTGCTAGGAGATGGTCCCATCATGCAGAAGGGTGTAGAGTGCTCTGGCAGGAAGTGGTAAATTGGCTCACTATTATGCCATTAACAGGAAGGATTAACTCACTACTGAAGCTAAGTGTTGTCACCACACCCCTCAGTGAGTCTTTAAGCACAAAGAATGTTCTGCTTTCTAATCAGGCTGAAGATTTGTGCTGAGATTAAGACAAGATGAAACAAACAGAGACTGGACAGATGTAAACACTCAATCCGTGAGCCCGGAGCCGCCGCCCTTCCTGCAGCCGTGGTCGCTCAGATCCACGCACGGAGCTTATCTCCACCTTCCGTTCCCCCTCCGTCAGCTCCAGTGATGAAAGCACTAATGGTTCTAGAGAACACTAATGAAATGTGCTGATACTCTGGAACAAGTCAACCACACAAACTGGAAGACAGAGAAGAGATTCAGGGAATTGTCGAATTGATACCCAGGCTGAACCAAAGCAAACTCTTACATATCAGTAATGACAGCCTACAGATGGCAGTTTAAGACATGACATTAAAGTCTCCTGGCAGGACCAGTGCCACCAAACAGCTAATGTCTCCATTTATCCTCTCGGGGTGTGTCTACAGACACAAACTCAACAGCAATACCAAGACTATGTTATTCCAGGCAGAACTAGTCGCTATGATAGCAAGGATGAACTCTGGTTCATCACATTGTTTCACATTGTTATCCTGGTTTATGCATCCAAATACTTATGGAAATATCTTCTGGAAACATTTTAAATACAACACTTAATTAATACAAATACCTATATATTTGCTGGTCTTTTCTCTAACCAAGCCTTGTCATATTAGCATAAGGAACTATGGTTACCTGGAAAGCAACAAATATAACAGTGATGCAATCCACTCACAACCATTAGCTAAAGACATACATTTACATTGTTAACAAACTAAACCTATATTTACTTAAGAAAATTACCATCAGAACAATGAAAACAAAGGTGCTGTCAGAAAATCAAGATGGGGACATGGGCCTGTTTCCAATCAGGAAACATATGAGCAAAACCTGTCTCTCCTCTTTTAACCCTTTAAAGTATTTTCTGGTGATCACTGCCAACGGTGCCTACTCATTATTCCCTTGAAAGGTCCTTTTGTGTGAACATTTCTGCTCTGCAGGGTGACAAACTAAAGCAAAAGGAAAGGATCTTCTGATTGACTCCACCTCACAACTACACCAGCCATGGCAATTAAGAAAGAACACAGAAGACACTGAAGTGGAAACAGTTAAACGCAGCTAAACGCAGCCCAGACACTAGGGCAGCTAGTCTCATTTAGCTCACCTCACAGACAGATTTGGTAACTAACTGAATGACAAATGTGCCTCCATTTACAAGTTGGAAGAGACTTTTAACAATCTAACAGAAAGATTAGAATGGATGGTGTTTAATCTAAGTAGAGAGTCTGCTTTGTTTAATCAACGTTGAGAAACTTATAACAGTCCAGAGGCAATGCTTTTACACACACTTCCAAGACAAGACTGATGACATGGAGAATTATGGGAGCGGGGAGAACATTAGACTTGTTGGTTTGCCTGAGAAAGCAGAAGCCTCCGAAACTCTGGAAATGAATGGACCAGAATGGACCAGTCAGATATCGACCACGCTCACCGATCTCCAGCTCCTGTTCCCACACAGAGCACGAGGACTTGCAGTGTCCAGGTGTCCAGCTTTATTAACGTTTAGTGTTCTAATATAAATGAGGCACACTGGTCAGCTCAGCTCATTTTTGTAACTGGGGTTGGACAGCAGCAGGAGGCAAGGAGCTCGAATGCATATCTTTATTCTCCATATTTACAAATAAGGAAAAGAACAAAAATAAAGGTAGGCAGATTCAGCTTAAGGTGAAAAACAACAGCTAAGGCACAAGAGACGCGAGGAGCAGGTAAATTCCAGTAGGAGCGACGACTGCGTAGAATGTGCAACACCGGATGACAGGACCTGTAGGAATATAAAGGTAAGTGATAAGTGAACTCAGGTGATTAATATGATGGTGATTGGGATCGGGGACGTGTCTTGTGTCTAGGGGGCGTGCTTGTGTTGGTCATGTGACTCTGCCGGTGTTCTCCCGGCTGAGCACGCGCCCTCTGGTGGATGACCGGCTCCCTCACCGTGGCAATTTTAAATTATGAGATACATCATTTAGAACAAAAACAAAGCGGAGCCCCTACACTAAATAATTAGAACACAATAAATGCAAAAGTGAAATTATCATCAATCATATAAAGAAACTGTTTATTTAAACAAAAACAGTATGAATGTAGTAATAAGGATTGCAAATATTTGCAAACAAATAACATCTATTTTATTTCTAAATCTAAATAAGTAAAACATGAAAAATGAAGTAATCAGGTCATTAGTATTAAGCAGGTTTGTGTCTGTAGTACTATTAGATTGGTAATGTAGTGCTAAAGAGTTCTCTAACATGATCTTTTATATGATTTTATTTGATCTTTTTATTTTAATTTATTTCTTTTTTGTATGGTAATGATAAACCATTATGCAGTTAACTGAATGTCGGGTCCAATATTTGTTATCTCAAATAACAGGACTGTGGGGTAAAAGTTACATTTACAGACCAGTAATCAAAAGTGTTGATTTTGGAATTGAATCTGCATATAACTTGCACGTGAAAGGGAAATAAATACCATCTAAAACGTAAATGCATAATGTGAAGTGTCACATTCTAATTTGGATTATTCCTATTCATTTTACCTTACAAACCTCAGAATGTCCTTTGTTTCTAGAACCCAAGTATTTTATGGCAATTTAAGGGGGAAAGATTCACTGTGACATGCATGCAATCAAGTGAACTGGTCCTCGATGACAGAAGCCTTTTGACAGGATTAAGAGAGCGCAGCACTGCCTTTAATTAAACTAACGAGGGACAAGTCTATCTGGGCCTCTGGCAGTCTGACCAAATTTAGCACACGCGTGTGCCTCAGGGGGAATCTACACATATTCACACAGAGATGTGAATAACAGATGTGATCTGCTCTCGTAGTTCTTGACCCTGAAATCAGTACTGGTGTGTGGATGACCAAAACGTAATGATGAATTAAGATATGTAGCCTTGGTCCCTTTAAAGCACAAAGTGCTACACTGCACTGTCGCTGCACTGTGTCAGTATGACACATTATGTGGGCGAGGTGATGTAACCGTGGGTAACCTGTGGAGGTGAAAAGCCATTCTGCAGAACTTCACAGTACACGCTGATCTGCTGAGAACACTTAGGCCTTTTAGTGCTTAAACCTGCCTCATCTTTAGTCCGGTATTGTATAGACTTTGAGGTTCTGATCAGGGCAGATAAGTTTCTTTCAGTTAAGGCATGTGTAGCCAAATAAAGTCATGTCAACTATATTTATTCTAGAGCTGTGCAAATTCCATTCCATATTAATCTGGCACTGTCAGTGTGTGTGTGTGTGTGTGTATGGTTGTGTACACTCAGGCTCCTCCGTGTGTCCATGTGTGTTATGTTTGTAAGAGTGTGTACTTACATAACTTTGTGTTGTGCAGTGCTGCAGTATAATACATTCTTAATAAAAGTCTAGTCAACACAAACCAAAAAATTTGACCGAATTCCACGTTGCCATCGGTCACATGCACTCAGCATATGAACGAGATTTTGATCATTAATCAATTCTTGAAACTGATGTCTAGGATTTCTGGCAGGACACCGAGTTCCTCACTGAGTACAAAGACAAAGGCATTAATTTACGTGATAATAACGCAGACCTCTCTTTACAAGTTGAGTCCATGGATATAATGAAAATATTTATGTTCTGCGCCGCCATGATTCTGCTTGCAGAGACAGATGACCAACGGTTGTTGAGATGGGAACAGGATCTCCAAACGTCTGGTCTACCGCGACGCGTGTGGAGTGGCCTCCAGCCTTCTGGACAGCATCAGCCATGTTTCTTCTCGGTGTCTGAACTCGTCGTCTGTCTCAGAAGCAGCGCTTGTGCTGGTTTTTCCATGACAGCTAACGCGGCCCTGAAGTGCCCTGCCATTCTGTTAGGATCAGGGCTCCTTAAGTTAATCGTTGTACAGTAGTGCACAGAACGAAGTGAGCTTTTGCACACAGAATGAGAAGCCAAATTTTAAGAGTGCAGCTTTTTACGAGTGCAGCTTTTTAGGAATCCATCTCTTTAACAGTCTGGCTTTTTCGGCCAATAGTAACGGAGGGCAGATTCCAACAACCAGATAAGAACTCAAATACAGATTTGAATGCAAGAGTGCAATATGTCAGAACCAAAGAAAAAAAACACTGATGTGACTTAATGTAATGGCTGGAGAGAAGAAACATTTCTGCATCTGGCCGTTTTGGCCCTAATTATACAGCACCCCTCTGAGGGGAGGAGTCAGAACCAGCACCTCCCTGAGAGGAGGAGTCAAAATAGAGTCCACAGTGGGAGGAGTCAGCAGTTATTTTCTTTGTTTACTTGCAGGTCATGAGTAAACAGGTCATGAGTACTTAGCAGGTTTGGGTCTACAGTGCTTTGTGCAGGTTTGATGTTGTGTAATTCATATCTGGTGGCTGAGCTGCATCAGACTGATTTGTAAACATGTGTGGATGTACTCCAGTTTTGCTGAGTATTATTCCATATGTTCATATACGGTAAATATTTTGTATAGTGACATCTTAAACTTGACAGTCAGAATAAAAGTCCCTCTTTAGCAGTGGCAGAGGTGTTGATAACTGATTCTGTAAATGTAGAACTGGACCAGCAGCAGGTGGGACAGGTAGAGCCCTTTCTGTTGGAAGTATAACACCTTGCTGGGTAAAAGAGAGTGGTGACCTACTTCAGGTTTGACGCAGGTGTCCATGGAAGTGGCGCTGTCGGTGTACACTCAGAAAAGCAGGGGGGAGAGGTCACGACCTTGTGGAGCATCAGCACTGACTGTGTGGCCAGTAAGACTTTGTCACCTGCCATAATCACCTGCCATGTCCTACATGTGAGGATGCTGAAAGTCCACTGGCAGGTGGGCCAAAGGTCATTAGCTTGGCGAGTTTGTCTTGAGATGCCACTGAATGCTGAGCTGGACTCTATGAATAGAATTATAGGCCTAAGTTCTTGGATGTTATTATGGCCTAAGTCCATGAGCGTTCAAGATGTGGAACTGGGATGTGCAGTCCTTTTGTGGACTGCATCACCAACAGACATTTAGGCCTGATGCAAACTGCGGAGGATCCAGCAGAGGGTGAGAAGGTTTTACTATGGCCTGGTTGGTATGGTGTAGTGGGTAACAACACTGCTTTTCCTGTGGGGGTCTGTGGTTTCATACCGCATGTCTGGGCACATGCACCAGTAAGAGTCCTCGGGCAAGACTCCTAACACTACATTTGTCTACCTCTGTAACATGACTAAAATTGTAAGGATAAGACTGAGTGCATACATGTAAATATCCTTCAGATGTGCTAGCAGCAGAATCTCATAGAATTTCATGACTACAAACCTTCCCAAGATGATGGATCCCAGGATGTAATACGCTCCTTCCATTTCTTTGTAAAGTACTTTGAATTGCCCGTTGTGTATGAAAGGTGCCATATAAATAAACTTGCCTTGCCTTACAGAGACTGAAGCAATAGATCTGTAATCCTTTAATGGTTTTTTGGACATAGGTGCTATTGTTGAGCAGGAAGGAGCTTCACGTACCTCTGCATGCCAGCTGATGCGTTATTTCAGTCAGGAACATCTGGGTCTGATGCCCTCTTGGCCTTTTGTCCCTGGATTTGTTTTGCTGCACATTCTCTCCGTGTAGAGAAGCAGTCTGAACAAGGGGAGGAGATGCAGAGTCTGGATGATTTGAATTTGAGCCGCAGGGATGTGTGATTCTGACCTTCTCAAACCTGTACTAGTTATGTATTCAGAACATCGGCCAGCTCAGTCTCACAGTCTCTGGGATGCAGGCTTTGAGTGTCTGGTAATGTCCAGATATGCGTGTTTTTCCACACAGTCATTGACTCAACATTGGTTGAGTGGGTATTCATAATCTTAGCTCCTTTTTTTTCTTGCTGGATTATACATGGATTATGCTTTTCTATATGCTTCCTCTATAGCCTGGTGCAGCCATCAGAGTTTAGCAGTTAAACAGAGCTTGAATTATATTTGATTATTTGTTATGCTGAACACAGCACTGGTAGATCCAGGTCAGGTGATCTAGGCAGTGGTCACAGATTCCCAAAACCACATGGGAAATAGAGCATGAAATGTGTGTGTGTGTGTCTGTGTGTGCGTGCGTGTGTGTGTGCTACAGAGAGAAAGACGCACAGGCTTGTGTGAATGATTGTGTGTCTCTCCATGTCTAATAAACAGCTGTCTGAACGAATGTGAATGATTGTGTGTCTGTATGTCCAGTGGTGGATGGTGCTCTGTCCTGGGTGTTGTCCTCTCTCCCCTTCCTGCACCTTATTCAGGTCCCCGGGGGGGGCTGAGTTTTCCAGTGGAGAGGACGCTGTGCGCAACTGCTTCCAGCCGGTGTCTGTTTGGATGCAAAAGGTTGTACCTGTGTTAATTGTAAAGCGACCGTCTGTATCCTGAAAGGCGCTATAATAAATGTAAAATTTATTCACCTGTTGAACCAGAACAGACCCGGTTCTTGTGTAGGCGAACTATATCTCGCATGCATAGTTTGAGAATGGAAAACCAGAAATTAAACTGCAAAATAATTTATTACGATCACCAGGAAATACGTCTAAAAATCCGAACTGTTTCTGTCTGCTAGCACAGAGACATGACACCAGAGTTCGTCCCAACACGAATTTCGTAGTTTGGAGGTGTGGTACTTCCTCGGGTTTGGGGGAGAATGTGTCCCATCTGAAAGCTGTAGTCTTCTGGTCGTGAATAAGGAATAAGTGGGTAGGGACGCTTTTCAGTCTCTGATCCTGGCCATAACCTGCGATTTGAGAAGCGACGCAAGGGACTTCCCATCCAATACGCGTCGATTATACGACAAGCTGGCAATGCATGTCTCAATCCCCCCTCGAATCCCCCTGACATTATTGAAATGGGCGGGCTAGAGACCCTGGAAATATTATCCGGTGTTTTTAATGCAGAATTTGACAGAAGCTGCTGGGTTCTTGTGTCCTGCTGAGGGTTACAGAGCAATCATTTTGCCACTTTTCAGTATATTTATACGCGTCGCCTTTTTAAACCAAAATGGGAAAAGTCGAAGGTGGAATGAAATGTGTGAAATACCTGCTTTTCATATTCAACTTCATATTCTGGGTAAGTGGTGCGTTGTTTTATTCCTTTATTTATAAAATAATGAATGAGTAGCCAGGCGGTCTTAAAACAGCGTTGATCTTAAGGGGCTTTATCCGACTGCTTGGTGCAAAGTGCATGAGCGTATGGTGTCTCGTGCTGCTGAGCAACAGTGCAGCTATGTCGATGTGTCCTTTTAGCGCGGAGATGCAGAGTATCTAGATTTGCCTGCTCGGTTTAAGAATAAGACAACGTTTTATATTTATTATTTTTTGGATTTTATTTTTAATTTGGCAGACAGACCGATTTTTCTGGGCATCGGAGTGTTTATCACGCTGGACATAGCGAGGAAAGGGTGAAGAGGGTTGTGCCCGGCCGAATCAAATCAGATTTTCCATTTAGGAAAAAACGCCCCTCTTTCCTTCATCCAGCGTGTTTTGAAAGGGAAAGTGTGTTGCAGCAGGGCAGCGTGGAAACCTGCGGGTGCAGATACAGCCTACATGGGTATTCAATCAAGCACGGAGAACTGGCTGGGCGAGATATTTCCTAAGAGCAAACGCTGGGCTCTGCTATTCGTTCCTAGTAAAAATTTCCAGTGTCCAGTGTTCGTTACATACGTGCGCTGTATGTTAAAGAGCAGACATTTGTGATCTGAATTTATGTTCTGTTCAGAACACCGTTTGTACATATTCAGCATTGTTAATCGTGGCGATGTTCTTAGGTAACTTAAAAGTATTTTCGCCACTCCCCCCCCCTTTAATGCTTTCACTTCATGACTCTCTGCAAACAACTAAGATTCTTTATTCTATCAGTCATGCCACGCAACACGCACACACACACACACTCAGACCTACTGCTCAGTCAGTTTGTGCTGACTTCTCAGGAGCTGGTGGAAGGTGTCCCTAGTGTGAGCTGGTGTGGAGGGCTGAAATTACTGATACTTTAACCAGGAGAGCAACCTGCAGAAATAAACCACTAAACCAAGACTGTGGGGTCCTGAACACAAAGGTTACTGATATTGACTGTAGTTGAATCTATAAAACGTACAGGCCTTAAGCGTTTAGACCTGCTATGAAAAGAGTTTGTACCTGGAGGCAGTGAGAGGTTGTGTGTATCTGTGGTACTTCTGAATGGTGTGTATGTGTGTGTGTGAAAGAGAGAAAGAGGCAGAGAAATAGAGAGGTGGATGAAGTAAGAGAGTCAGATATAGCTGCTTAGACAAAAGAGACTACAAAAGAAACAAAGAAAGAAGCCATCAGAGCAACAGGACAAAAATAGCATTCGTGTGTGTATGTGTGTGTATTTGCACACGCACATCTCTGTGTGTGAGTATACTGAAGAGGGACAGTTGGTGTGATCCTGACCTAGATAATAATGGAAGGCAAGCGTGTCATCAGCATGCACTGTAAATGTCGAGCAGGGGCTATGAGATGGAACACCTCCCCATACACACACACACACACTGCCTCCTGCTTCGGAGATGGAGTGGTATCTCATAACGAAATGACGGAACAATGCAGAATAAAGCAGAGCATTTGGTTAGTAAGGGCTCGATGATGATGAGCATTTGGTTAGTAAGGGCTCGATGATCCAGTGTCATCCGTCGTATCCGTAACTCCCTAGAGGTTCATCCCAGGCACATACACGTCACAAAAGTCACTCCTAGAGGATGGGCAGGGGGTTTGGGGGAGGGGTGATCAGGGTGTGTCTGCCTCGGTAAGACTCAAAGATAAAAACAGTATGACTGTAGGACTGTATGATAAAAACAGTCCTGAGACCATTTCTTTCTACATACAGGTGTTTGAGTTTAAAACACTGCCATTCGGTTATGCGAGCTGATTAATTTTGTAGAACTTTACATGTAAAGAGAGAAACAAACCAATGAGTATGTGGAGATGCTGGAGGAGAGACTGTGTTCAGTCTCTGTAAGGCCCTCATACGACACAATGCTGCAATACAGGGACATCTGTAGAACCCAGTACAAAGTGAGTGGCAGTTTTTCTTCAACAGCAAACACTGAACAGTGAAGCAGACAGGAGTGAGGGAGTAATAGGACAGGACACATATACAAACGCTAACACATATGCACACACATGTGCATACTGTCACATGAAATCTCACTCACATCCTGGTTGCCACAAAGAAAATGCAGGCCATAGTCCCAATACACACCCTAAAGCATATACTCAGCATAATGCATACAGACAGCCTAATGCATATACACAGCATTATCTGGAATTGTTGATCAATTCCAGATAAGTTGCTCTAAAATAATATGCCAGTGGTGGAAATTTCCCCAGGGCTCAAAATGTAAGTCATGGCAAAAAGAGTAAAGCCATTGCCCTGTGTTTTCTCTGGAAAACACAGGGCAATCACATTAATCAATAATGCCAACCAGAATTTCTTTATACTGATCACTTTTCTTCGTTTGATCCCACCTGGATTTTTGTCCTGGCAGAAAATCTGTTCTGACGCAATTCATAGTTGCCACATGGTGCTGGGTTTTTCCTGAGATGGATCGGAGTGTGTGGTTCTGCCACTGTGAGCTGACTGGCTGGGTGAAACTCATGATGGGATAAGGAAGAAGGCAGGCAGGAAGCAAGTGGACCTTGTGCTCTGCTCCGTAGGTCCTCAAGTGTTCTTAGATATGGTGTTTTGTGATGGAGCTAATGGGCCCAACTCACTGCCAGGCCTTCCAACCCCAACAGCCAACTGTGACTTCATCAGCAGACTGTGTACTTACCTGTTTTTATATTCGGCACAAAGTCACAGATCTTCCTGATCGTCCTGATACGGGTGATTCCAAGGACAGTAAATGGAGAAGCAACAACAAAACATGTACATGAATAACAAAAACAAACAGACTAATGTTGCAACAACATAAATGAATTATAATGTGCCTTTGTAGATATATTTAAATTGTTTACATAATAGATAAATGTATATGTTTACTTAAGATTAAAATTAAATATGTATTATGACTTTGCTACACCTATAGCTAAAGAGGTTTACTCTGATTGGAAGAGCAAGAGGGATATAAGGACACTGTGAGTAATCTGGGTGTCCTGAACTGTCTCATCGAGTTGAGTGTGTTATGTCACTGGGTGAATCGATGGGAAATCGCTTATGCTATATGCTTAGGCACGTTTTATATCAATGTCCTGAGTCTTCACTCTTAAAGCCCTCCTGATGGTTTTATATAGCGTTATGTCAGTATTTGACTTAAATTACAGTAAGATCACCAGAGACCAGAAACCTTGTTTCGCCAATTTCTCAGTGGTATGTCTCTTTCACCGCTTGGAAAACCACACTCACTCCTCCACAAATTTAAAATAGTGAAAGTAGTATTTATGTGAATAGATATATTCTTTTTTTATTGGTTCTGTACACAGAAGAAGATGATTTGGCATTGTGTTTAGAGATGCCCACAGGAAAAGGCAGGAATGCTGTCCAGGCACTACTAATTATGGAATGGGTGTGAGTCCAGGTAAAAAATAAAGGATTGCCATGTATATTACATCTATCACTATATTACATATATTACGTATATATGTATATTACATCTATCACTATATTACATCTATCACTTTATTACATATTTCACTGTATTACCACATACTGTATTACCAGCACCACAGATCACCTACTCCCCACAGCACAGATCTACTCCACCCAGCATCACAGATCACCTACTCCCCACAGCACAGATCTACTCCACCCAGCACCACAGATCACCTACTCCCCACAGCACAGATATACTCCACCCAGCACCACAGATCACCTACTCCCCACAGCACAGATCTACTCCACCCAGCACCACAGATCACCTACTCCCCACAGCACAGATCTACTCCACCCAGCACCACAGATCACCTACTCCACCCAGCACCACAGATCACCTACTCCACACAGCACCACAGATCACCTACTCCCCACAGCACAGATCTAATCCACCCAGCACCACAGATCACCTACTCCACACAGCACCACAGATCACCTACTCCACACAGCACCACAGATCACCTACTCCCCACGGCACAGATCACCTACTCCACACAGCACCACAGATCACCTACTCCACATGTTTGTTTTCCATGAGCAGGGTGTTCTCAACACACTGATTCTTCAAATGGGCTCTGTGGAGACCAAGAGCCTCGTAAATCCTTAATAATGGTTTTAGTGTCTGCAGCACAGCTCTCAGAGGACATGATGACATTACTGTGTGTGTGTGTGTGTGTGTGTGTTTGTGTGTGAGTGTGTGTGTGTGTGTTTGTGTGTGTGGTGTCCTCTAGGAGAAACCATCTGTGCTTTGCAGTCAGACAGGAGACACACCCAGATCACTGGCACAGTCAGGGATACCTCCCCACCCCCCACTCTTATCCCAAGAGTCAACTGCAGGATGGCACAGAGCAAGATACAGGGGCATTATTTGGGAGGGGGCATGTATGTGTGTGTGTGTGTGTGTGTGTGTGTGACTAGTTCCACTCTCTACGTGGGCACTCACTACACCAGCATGGCTGTTGACCTAGTAAAATAGTAATAGTAGTAGCAGTAATATTTGCAGTAGTAGTAGTAGTAGCAGTAGTAGTTGTAGTAATATTTGTAGTAGTAGTAGCAGTAGTAGTTGTAGTAATATTTGTAGTAGTAGTAGTAGTAGTAGCAGTAGTAGTAGTAGTAGTAGTAGTAGTGGTAGTAGTAGTAATAGTAGCAGTAGTGGTAGTAGTAGTAGCAGTGTTGTTGTTGTAGTAGTTGTAGTAGAAGTTGTTGTTGCTCCTATGCAAATGATACATCACAAATGTGTGATTATGGTCTCCTGCTGCTGTAAGACAGTTGTGGGGAAAGTGGTGGTAATACTATGGCGTGTTTGTGGCACACACAGACCATGTTCCCAAAGAGGCAGAGACCTCAGTACACAGACCACGCCCTTTAATGAATGGGAGACAATGCACACAGACCACACCATTGCAAGGTTTGTTGTGGCTGTGTTATAGTGGCATTGATCTGATGTAACGGGTTCTAAAATAGGGGAGCTTCATGATATATTGTTTTGTTAATCAATATTAAAAAAATGGTCTTTGCAATACTGGTATTTCTGAAGTATGGAAATGAGATATGCAAATATGCCCTATGCAAAATTATTGCATTTGCCTGATTAAACAAAACAACAATCATTTTGTTCAAAAGAACACAGGCTACTCTACATGAGGCATATCCAGTGTGTTTTAATACAGTGTCAATATTGTGTGTCCCTCCGTGCGAACATCACACCCCGACAGGAGCTTCCGTGTCTTATTCCGCGTCTCCGTGATATTTTCGCTTTCCTTTCCTTGGTTGAGTTGTTCAGTTAATCTTCAGTTTAACATTCAGTAAAAGTTCAGTTCAATGAAAACCTCAAAGTGATTATTATATGCATTTGGCAACACTCCCTCCAGCCCTGTAAAACGTACATCTGAACCACATTACACTTTTCCAGAATCCCCAAATGAGTGAGACAGACGTCAACCCGACAGCAATCTCACATTCATGCTCCCCAGAAATCTGTGCACATGTTCCCTGTGGCCTCTCTATGAAGACTGCGTTTCATTCATCCCAGTGCGCTGTGTTGCCTCTGGACTGTGTTTTGTAAATGATGTCCCTCCAACTTGTAACTCTCAGTCTTCTGGTTTTGACTTTTGTTCAAATGTTATTGGATCATTCTTTCATTATTAAACACACATCAACTCACATCTGCAAGTGTCTGGCTGATTCTGACGTGTTGCTGCATACTCATTTCTGGGATGGCCTTCTGTTCCTGGGGCTTGATGGATTACCCATAATGCAGACATAATGTTAGCATAACCATGTTTAGAAGCAGCAGAGCTTTATTTATAATGTATTACGGTAAGAGTGGAAATGAATTATAATATGACATTTACACTATGGAGGATTAGACCTACCTAGATCATTTTTACATATATTTATATCCACCTTGTTGTGCCTGTGTTATACCAGTCTCCAGGCACACGTTTACAACAAAGCATTTTTTACATCCAATTAGCCTACTTAAAATGTTCCCACATCTGTCTGGACTACATAAAATATTCCCACAGCCATGTGGTCAGATGCCAGCAGAGGGGACACGGATGTGAGGTTCAGTGTGGACATGGCTGTGAGGTTCAGTGGGGACACAGATGTGAGGTCCAGAGGATGTGAGGCTGGCGTGGTGTCACAGGACATTCATGTTTCAGTCACCTTAACCAGCTATGTCATTTCTGTTACACATACTACATTCTCTGTGTACTAAATGTGTACATAAAATGCCAAGCCTAATTCAGCTGTGTTATGAAGAAAGAGTGTGACAGTGGACCTCAAATGCTGAAGACAGTGTGTGACTGCCATCCACTCCTTCGGACGGACAGCTGTGACTGTCCACACTGACGTACAGCCATGGAAACATGTTGTCCCCAGCAACAGGCTGCTTAACGGCAGCGTGAAATCCCCTATAAACTTGAAAAGGCTCAAATGTTTCCATACATGTAAAAGTGTCAGTCAAGGTCCAAACATTCTGACATTTTTACACAGCTTTTTAAAATGGCTGTAACTCACAGGTCTGGATCTCTCATTTAAGGCAGTTGTGCATTTTAGTAAAGGCGATTTATGTTTTTAATTTGTCCACAGAGTGAAACTCCAGACGTCTCTCAGCTTTTAAGAGAGGCCAGCTGTTTTTCTGCGGCTCTTCTTAGTAGACAGTGAAGTGGCAAGCCAAACACACACGCGCACGCACACACACACACTCATTACCCCATGTGGATTAGACAGCGGCTCTATTGTCTGCTGTGTGTCAAGGCGGCATTGGTGCCTGTCTGGGGGGGCGCTGGGGTGGGTGTGGGGTAGAGACAGAGATGATGCAAGTCAGGATGGTGTTGTAGGCGCCAGTGTGGAGGTAATGGCGCCAGTGTGGAGGTAATGGCGCCAGTGTGTAATGGTGCAGGTGGTGGTGCTGGTGGATTGTACGGATGTTGGGGTTGTTATTGGGGTTGTTATTAGGACATTGTGATTTTGCGAATCATTTTTAAAATGTCACAAATCTAAAATGCCCAATCCAGGTTAACAAAGAGTATGTGAAACTGATGAGGAGCATTCCCCTGCCCCGCCCCTCTGAAACTCCTGCCTTGCTCTCGTGTTATCCCAACTCCTCCATACTGCTGCTGCTCATGACTACGGTCGCCTGTGGAAGCCCCACTCAAAGCATGATGTCTTTGAACAGCGAGCTTGACCAGTACAGCACCTGGATTTCCCAGTGTAATACTTGCTTTGCACTTGAAGGTGATATTTGTTTTACGATGAATTTGGGAAACCCATCCCTGAATGCTGAAACAGCGTTCACTTCTGTAGTTCTGTAGGACCACCAGAGTTCCATGGGATCAGTAGAGTTCCATGGGATCAGTAGAGTTCCATGGCATCAGTAAAGTTCCATGGGATCAGTAGAGTTCCAGGGGATCAGTAGAGTTCCATAGCATCAGTAAAGTTCCATGTCATTCCCTAGAATTCCACTGAGGTTCCGTGTTCTGGCTAATATTTGCAGTTTCTTGGTGTAGTAAAGCAGGAGGCCGGACATAAGAACACGGACACAAAACCAGCATGGAAAAATCTGCACACCACCGTTAATTTCTCAGAGAGACAGGCTGTTTGGACTAGGACTAAAACCTCACTTTCCATACTTCTCTGATATTAATTTGGGCAAACTGTGTACTGCTTAACCCCTTATTCTCTCATTATACTGAATCCTAACGAAATAACAAAATAATAAAACCACTGTGATATATTTTAGATAGAATATGTAATCACAGGGGCTATAAAACATGTCTGAATGCTGTTAATGAGACACAAGGCAGCGTTCAAGTGTGGAGTAATGTGGAGTAGTGTGTGAGTAATATTTCTTCTTCTGTGTCCTGTAGCTGATGGGGACCCTGGTGTTGGCGGTGGGTTTGTGGTTGCGTCTGGAGCAAAACACTGTGGCTATGCTGAGCAGCGAGAAGGCACCTGAGACCTTCTTCATCGGTGAGTTGTGGATGTGTGTGGTCGTGTGTGGCTTGTGTGTTACTGTATATGGAAATGTACGGCTGTATGTGCTGTATTAATGCATGTTGCTATGTGTGGCTGTGTGTGGTTGTATGCCGTGTGGTTATGTGTGGTTGTGTGAATAATCTGTATGTGGGTATATGATAGTGTATCTGGGAGTGGTTGTGTCAAGCTGCATGTTGCTGTGTGGAGACGTGTGAATGTATGTGGTTTTACACAACAGGTAGGCCTGAGCTCAAAATCTGATTGGTTGAGAAGCTTTTTTAACCCCTCTGACACACTGCTGTTATCTGTTATCTTTATGGGCCTGCGGGCCATTCAGAGAGTGTGGCACAAAAGCACTAACCCTAATTAATAACTCTATTATTTCTACTTCTATTATTTTAATTATTGTTGTTTTTTATCTTTACTCATTTTCACTTTGCTTGTTTTAGCTTTAATTTCAAGCAAACGTTACTTGGTAGTGTTACATAAACTTAATGAACCATAAGAAGAAAGCCATAAGAAGCGTACTGCGCGGTGTAATCGTCCCTATTGTCCAGTGTCAGGGGCATAGAGCATGCAGAAGGGAAGGCACACAGCGCTCAAGAACATACGTGTACATGCTGATGAACCAAAGAACATACGTGTACATGCTGATGAACCAAAGAACATACGTGTACACCCAAATGAACAAAAGAACATACGTGTACATGCTGATGAACCAAAGAACATACGTGTACACCCAAATGAACAAAAGAACATACGTGTACATGCTGATGAACCAAAGAACATACGTGTACACCTAAATGAACAAAAGAACATACGTGTACATGCAGATGAACCAAAGAACATACGTGTACACCCAAATGAACAAAAGAACATACGTGTACATGCAGATGAACTAAAGAACATACGTGTACACCCAGATAAGCTCAAGAACATATGTGTACATCCAGATGAACTCAAGAAAGCCAATGTAACATTAATGACTGACAACATCCGACACCAGAGGTCTGAACACCGTAACACAACGTCACACAGGTAACATGCCAAAGACTGGAAACCGCCGCTTGGTTCTGGACTGGCACAAAACCAAAACATACGCAACAGAAACGCACAATATAAACAAAAGGGCACCTGCATGCTACCATCGCCAGACAGAGGCTGTGAGACACCGTCACCCATAGCAACAAGGTACCTGTTAAACAAGTTACCTGTTGTGGAACATTTTGGTGGAAGGAATTACCAGTATTAAAACAAGTTAGCACTGCGGTTTTTGAGAAGAGGGCTCGAATTGCTTGGACTGCATATGTCAACATATGACTGCTATTAAGTGCGATTATATTTAGTTGAGTGTTTATGCAGAAAGTTTCCCTATATAGCAATCTCTCACACTGTGGAAATGATGGATCAGGTGATGGAGAAAGGGCATACGATGAACGTTTTTTGTCCAACCACACGTGTCTGTATGCCCAGTACCTCAGCTGAAGTAACTCTGTTCATCTCACTGGAACTTCCCTTATTACCACAACCACTTTGAAGTCACCGGTGTGTTTGTGTGTCGGTGTATGTGTGCGTGTGTGTGTGTATGTCAGTGTATGTATGTGTGTGTGTGTAGGTATGTGTGTGTCATTTGTTCGTTCCCTGTGGAAATGTTTTGTGACTTCTTGTGCTTCACTGTGTGGGTGCTGTCTCTGTATGCCTCAGGCGGTGGTTTGTGTCTGTGCGTTTGTATCTGTGTGTGCAACCGCACAGTAAGTCTTGACATACACATGACATACACGCTGCTTGGTAAAACAGGAAATGATGGTTTTGAATGCAAATAAACTTAGTGAAATACAAGCTGACAGTTGTGTCACATAACTTCATTCAACATGCAGGACCACCTATGCCAGACTGGCTAACATACTGCTTTGGGTGCCAGTATCTGTGAGAGTGCAATGACAATCTTATGACAAGATTATGACAAGATTATGACAGAAAGAAAGAAAGACAGAGAGAAGGTTCCACATTAGATCTAATTAAAGCTGTGTAGGACTGAGGTCATCAGTCAGCCATCCTATCGCTGTCCTTAGTTGTGTCCACATGCTGTGTGACTGCTCAGGACAGTGAAGGTCCACCGACAGGCTTGCCTCATAAAAACAGTCTCTGCTATATTTGACTGCATGGTCTCATTTCAGCCTACACACTCTGCTTTTAGCCATAGTGGGATGAAGGTGTGTCTGTAGGTGAGAGGGACGTAGCTGCTCCTGTCTGCTAGCTACTCTTCCTCTGTACATTACTATGGTTGCGATTCACACTGTTGGCGGCTGTCCTGTTTGGATAGGTGATTCCTCCTAGGTCCTGTTTGGCTGCTGATTAATTAGTGCATGGTTTGAATAACAATGGATTCCAACCATTGTGTATGTATCTAACTCACTGTACCATTAACACAGGGTGCCCTGTGTTAATGGTACAGTGAGTTAGATACATACACAGACACACACACAGACACACACACAAATACACACTGCCTAAACATAAGCCAGTTAAGGGAGGGCCCTCAGTCCATTGTTGCTATAGTGACAGGGTAAATGTTATCTGAATGTGGCAGAATGGAAGAGGCCTAGAGGACAGTGGTAGGCCACACACTCACACGCACACATTCGCACACACCTACACACACACACTGTGTCTCACACACTCACAGGTAAATTGTGGAGAGCTTCTATATTGCTCACTGTCATTACTGGCCCATACAGTACCATGCTTTACTTCTCATGCTGGGTTAGGTTTAGGGTTAGGGCTAGAGCTTGGGTTAGCATTAGAGCTAGGGTCAGGGTTAGGGCTAGGGCTAGGGTTAGGTATTGGTGCTAGGGACACAGGGACCTTTGTAAGATTAGGGTTAGGGCTAGGGCTAGGGTTATGGCTAGGGTTAGGTTAGGGTTATGGTTAGGGTTAGGGTTAGGGTTAGGGTTAGGGTTAGGGTTAGGGTTAGGGCTAGGTTATGGTTAGGGCTAGGTAAGGGTTGAGGACTCTGGGATCTCTCTCTGCCCTGAGCACCATGGAGGCTGGAACTGCCCTTGGTATTAAGAGTTTGAGTTCCATAAACTAGATGGATGTTTTGAATGCAGGATGCAGTTGTCTGTATGACCCACTCACTCAGGGCCAAGAATTCGTCTCTCGCTTCTTTCTGTCTTTCTTTTCTTTCTGTCTGGTTATGTGTAAGTGATTCTCTGTTGTCCTCTGTCTGTCCTGGTGATAGTCTCTATCTCTGATCTGCCTTTCTTGTGTATTTTGGAATAGTGACGACCTTCCTGAGGCATCATCACAGCAACCACAGACTAAAACCTTATGCTCTTGAGCTGATCTCAGATCAGTTTTAGCTAAGCCTCTGCTTAGAATTTGTACCCATCACCACCTCTCTCTCTCTCTCTCTCTCTCTCTGAGGAGGGTAATAAGATAAGAGGCTACAGGGAAGGGAATTACATGATTTTCCGGTGTTTTAAGATCCCTGTGCCCACAGTGCACACAGTTATATCTTAGGGGAATATCTTATGTTTCCCCTACGCATCATACTCCTGCAGTGCCCTCTTGTGGTGTGTTTTTGAAATTACACCTTTAAGGCCCTACACTGTGGCCTCAACCTACTGTCTCATACCCTGTAAGGTGATCTGAATAATTCCTAATTGTATATCTTTAAATATCAGTGAGGGCTTTAACCAGACTAGGATGCTGGGGCTGTGGGCAACATCTGGGTAGGTGACTCTAACCAACCAATTGCCTGCTGTTCTGTAGGCGTGTATATCCTGATTGCAGCCGGTAGTCTGGTGATGCTGGTTGGCTTCTTTGGCTGCTGTGGGGCAGTGCGGGAGTCGCAGTGCCTCCTGGGATTGGTGAGTCACACTCCAACTCCTAATCATCACTCCCAATCCCACTCCTAATCCCCACTCCTAATCCCCACTCCCAATCCCACTCCTAATACCCACTCCCCAATCCCATTCCTAATACCCACTCCTAATCCCCACTCCCAATCCAACTCCTAATTGCCAGCTTCATCTTTGGCTGCTACAGTAAGAGCAGAGACGCGTTTCGTTTCATCTCATGAAGTGTTTCACTGACCGGTCTGCTGTCGAAGTTTCTAAGCATACTTAGACAGTCTAACACATCTAACAAGCATTACGTGAAGTTTCGTGTGTTCGTTGCGTGTGTTTGCTTGCATGTGTGGGTATGTGACTAATGTGAATTTTCCTTGTTTACTGTCAGTTCTTCGCCTGCCTCTTAATCATCTTTGGAGCAGAAGTTGCTGCTGGCGTCTTTGGCTTCCTTAATAAACAGACGGTACGGTAAATGTAGACTGAACTACAACAAGAACAGACTAAACTACAAGAAGGATTAAATTACAGATTAAACTACAATAAGGATTAAAGGACATATTAAACTACTATAAGGGCAAACTGAACTGCATCTTCTGCCCTGCAACTTCTGCCCTCTATTTCACATTGGGAATGGTGTATTTCAGTTGCTAATCTTAACACACCTCAATGTGGCATAGTTTAATTTCATTAAACTATGCTACATTGAGTTTAATCTCATTGAGTTTAATCTCATCTGCAAAACCTGAATCAGGTTTATTAGACCCGACTGCAGGATGGTTCTCCTGAAGCAGGACCAAACATCAGTTAGAATGTTTTCCAATTAGTGTTTTGTTGTATATAGACTAATCATCCCGCTGAAGTGTACACTGCTTAATCTGACACTACACATTAAAATGTCTCAGTAATTTCCCTATCACTTTCTGTCCAACAGATAATTAAGGACATCCAGACATTTTACGAAGAATCAGCTAAAGACAACAACAACAACATGACTGCAATCGTCGCCACCTACCAGAGAATAGTATGTTTCTGCTATGTACTTTCATCTGATATGTGCGTGCATGTGTGTGTGTGTGTGTGTGTGTGTGCGCGCCCATGTGTGTACCACGACAAACAGTTCCTTATTTATTTGCCTCGTCTGTGCTGTGATCATGTGTAAGTCTTCCTCTCTTCCCTTACAGCTGAACTGCTGTGACACACAGTGCACCAATATCCAACCCAAGGTAACACTCCACCAGGGGGCAGTACACCCTAGGGCCTCAATAATAACAAAATGAAACCTAATTTACACATGCTGTCTTTTTCTGGTCTTTTTTCTATACAGAGTTGCGAATTAGCCATTGAGGAGTTCTTCAACAGTAAACTGTTCATCATTGGATATGTGGGAATAGGAATCGCAGGAGTCATGGTAACTGCAGCTTCCTGTTTTTAACTGTATTGCTGTTACAGACTAGCGAGTGTGTTCTCACTCTAAGGGCATTAGCTTGATCAGCACCGCACACCTTCCTGGCTTTATCCTTCAGTGGTCTGCTCACTTCTGTCTTCTACACTTTGCAAATGTGCTCAATCTCCCATTTATAGTAACCTGAATTACTTTTGTTACTGTTCGTATACGTAAAATGAGAGACAGTGGCGATGCCGTTGTAATGAGAGACTGCAGGTGGTTTCTGACTGACAGTGTCTTCCACCCTCCACAGATTATTGGCATGATCTTCAGCATGGTTCTGTGCTGTGCCATCCGCAACAGCCGGGAGGTCATATAGCGGGACCCCTAACCTTTGACCTTTGACCCACACCACATCCTCACAGACACAGCAACAGCTTTCAGACTGAGAAAGACCTGCATCTCCCTCTCTCAGACTGTCCAATCAGAGGCAAGCACAAAGAGGCCATCCACCTTCATGTTTTCTGTGTAATCCACCTGAGACTTTTCACATTTGACACTGCTGAAGTGGGTATTTGTTTGGTGTTGTTTGTTTACTTTTTTTTACTTTTTGTTTTTGTTTTTGGGGAGGGGTTGTTACCTAATTACCTGCTGGATAGGTGTCATAAATTCCAAGCATTTTAAAGTTGACTTTTAATAGAATTGTATTTATGTATTTCAGTCTTTGTGAGTTCTAACTCTACTGGGGTCTGTTGCCTGGTGCTCCCTGTGCATTCAGCTATTTAAAATCCACAGTTTGCCAGTGCAGCATCAAATGACTGATACGGATATGATATAATGTGTACAGGACATTATGCCTTGCTGGAAGACTCGACTGACCGTGTGCAAATGACTTTGGGTCAGTGTGTCACGCCTGGCCTGTAACCTCAAGAACCCCTGCCTCACACACACAGTGGTGCAGGCCCCTCCACCCCCCACACCGCCTGACTACGCGGCTACGTCACCACTGAGCATGTGCTCTCTGATCTTTTGTAAGTGTAAAACATTTTGATTTGGAAGGTGGTGCAAACCACACTGAGCTTTGGTATCTGGTACAGAAGGCTGAAAACTGAGAGAGTCCACCATATCCCCCTCCATCTGCTTAGTCCATCTGACTGAGAGCTGAGCTTGTGTGGTTTCACACACACCGTTCGACACCCTTCACCACACACACACTCCTGGCTGAGTGCTGTGTCATTGGTCGTTAAAGTGGGAAGGCTTATGTAACAACAGCCTGCTTCCTCTTCTCATAGTGGTCATCGTGCTGGAGTCTGATCTCTCCTCACTGACACTTCTCACATTAACATGGGAGCTGTGGAAAGATACGCGAGGCTCAGATAGCGCCCCCTCCTGCTGACAGCAGCATGCTGCTTGCTGTGTTATGAGCTTCAATCAGGAAACTCCTTTAGATGTCTGTTATTTAGTGTTTAGCTAGACCAAATATCTCTAACTTCACTTTCTCTGTGATTGCTTGCTAGAATCAATCGGATGAAGCTTTCAAAATCTTTTTTCATTGCATTATTCACTGTTGCATTTCAATGTCTGTTTTTCCAAGAACAACTTTGTACATACTGTTGAACTTTGTACTCTGTTTTTGTAATGCGTGTGGTACTGGACATCTGTGCCGTGTCGCTAATGTGCTGTTGTTTGTGTCAAAGCTGGTTGTTTCCATTCTAAAGAAATTACGATTTCATGATGATCAGTTAAGGTGCCTTGCTTTTTTATGCAAATAACGTGTGTAACCTGCTAATCAGAAAACGGTTTGAATGTGTGTATAGCAGAAGACTTCAACCCAGTCCTTAAAGAACCTCATACAGTCCATTTTTTCCATTCTGCCCTACCGCCCATTTCTCTTGATATTTCTCTCTAGCTCCTGATTAACCAAGCATGTCAAAACTACGGACCGGATCAGAGTTATCGGACTGGAGTGCATAGTTCAGATGACCTTACATATTGAAGGTTTCCATAAGAAGAGTGAAATTGCATAGTTTAGCAAGTGAAGTCAGTGGGACAGGGGTGTGGGAACAACGGTTTGGATTGTGTATGTGCTGATTTAAAGTGCTCTGTGTCTCTCTCTGTCTCTTTCTGCCTCTCTTTCATCTTCTTTCTCCCTTCATTTCTCTCTGTTCAAGCTGGCCCATGGCTTGTGCCTGTGTGTTAAATGTAGCATGGCGTTCATAGGAACTTTGTTGTAAACAGTTTTTATGTGTTTTAAATGTTCGTACTGTACACAGAAAGTTGCCGTTTTTCTGGCGTTGAAACGTGTAATTTATTTATTAACCGAGACGTTCCAACAGCATTCGGGATGCTCACGAACACTGTTGTACCAGAACAAATAAAGTTTTCTGAAGTTTCACCTTTTTGTCTGCCGATATTTTTTGGAAAGCAAGCCATTCCAAATATAATTACTTGGGCAATTTGGGGGGAAAAGTTAATGTAAGAATATAAATGTAACAATTTTTTTTGTTATTATATAATCGCAGCGCACTTTCACGTCCAAATCTGCCGTTTACTGAATCGTCACTTAAACCTGTACCGTCACTGTATTTAATCCCCAGAAGTGAGTTCAGCACTTGTATTGGTGGTCTCTAGCCACCAGTCAGAGCCCTAGATAAATCTAAGCCCACATTCTTGATTTAGGTCTTACGCAGTGAATTTATATAAAGATGAAAACTGAAAGTTTCCAAGTTTCCATAAACAGATGAGAATATATTTAATAACTCATTGTGAACTAAGGACAGCGTGTATTTGGGATAACTGTCTCGGTTTTTAATAGAAAAAGACGGTGTCAGTTTCTTCTGTGTGGCATTCGATTTTGCAGAACTACAAACTTACACTTCGTTAATAAACATTGAAACTGAACACAATTCGCTGTTTTAATTCCTCGTTAGCAGAAGTGTGCATGTCAGCAGTACGGCTGGGCAGAGCTTGGTTCTCTGTAGCAACGTCTCTCCCTTCGGTACGTCTCGTCTTTCCCGGGTGAAGTGGCGTCTGACAGCTGAGGGCTGCAGTTATGCTGGAGACAGGAACGAGCAGCGCGCGGACATGGGGTTTAGTGTTTCGTGCGCGCTGCAGAGTGGACACTTTTCAGCTAGGCTGCTTCGCCTCGCGGCCCATCCCATCCCAGCAATTTTCATCGGAATTCGGCTTCTCTGTCAAGGTTTCGAGTGAATGAACCAGTGCAGATCTACTGAACCGCAAACTCAACAAAATGGTGCGAGATTGAAACCGCCCGATACTTATATAGGAGCTACTGTTGGTTTAACATGTGTTACAAATGTAAAACGCGCTGAAACAAAATGAAAATATTCAATACAGGGAGGAGATTTCACAGAAGAACTAAGAATTTGTTTATTCATTCAGCATTTGTTTGTTCATATGGATTCAGTTTGTTATGTTAACTATAGGTTTTAAAGATTTTCACATTGCTTTTGCTTTTGCACACCTTATACGGTTGTGAGAATACTCCTTAGTGATAACCCTTTAAACATGTTCTGTTGTTTTAGTGGCCAGGAATGTGACCCAAATTGAACATAAAAACAGAAAATCTCATGTTAGTACAAGCATGATTTTTAAAACTGTACTAAAGATGTTCGAAACTGTCTTCACCTCCTGCTTGTGGTTTAATGTTTAATTACTGCTATACGGTTAGTAAGCAGTTTTACAGAATTTCAGAATCTGAAATGAAAATAGTTTGAAAAATAAACATAGCTTGTGACTTAAATGAATTATAAGAATACATTTAGGATCTTGAAAGCCAATTAAATCAATCATTTTGATCGATTATATAGACAACCTAATAGGTTGAATTCTATGGTGTCCTCTGCTAAGATTACCCTGACAAAGGATTTCTCTTCTCCCTTGAGCAAAGTTATGCATATGAAGTTATAACAATAAAAAATGCTCAACTCAATTGTGTACTTGGTCCAGTTAGGTGGACTGACTTTTCCCATCCCAAACAGCATCAGAAATTCTGAGCTCCTTGGAATTACATAAGTGCATAACTGTGCTTTGAAATTCGGACTCCTTGGAATTCTGTCTGGATCATGACACTTTGAACACTGCTCAGCTCCAACACTTCTTTATCAAGTTTTAAGTGTCTTGGTGTCCTCACCAGCAAGACATCAAACAGGAAACCCAAAGCTTGGTTTCACAAACTAACAGAGGACATGTGGACATGAGGACTAACAGAGGATATGAGGACTAACAGAGGACGTGCTCATTTTCATGGCTCCACTCCCCTCCCCTCCCCCCAAAGCTCTAGTTATGTCAGCAAATGGAAGACAAAAGGTAGCGTGAACTAAGGGCAAAGGTCAAAGCGTCTTAGTGTGGGAGACATCACTTTCCTTCCCAAAGGCTGGTCCTGGAGATACATATAAAATCACAGAGATGAGTGCAATGTTTTCACAGTGGTACGAGCCAGCGTCCTTCTCATGCTCAACCTTCCCCTGACCTCTCCAGTGTACCCTGGACAACTCTCAGAAAGCCACTCCTGAGTTGTCTTGCTCTCACAGCTTTAATGTCGGGACGGTTGCGCTGCAGGACTGTGTTCAGGGTGTGCAGAGGTTGAAGGGAGATTGGCCCAGGAGGAACTCTCCAACTCCGATGAAGTAGACGACCTGTGCAATGCCGAAGAGAGGGGCGATGACCAGGGCCCTGCACCCTGCGCCTTTCAGGAGAGCCGCGGGACCTTCCTTCCGAACTATCTTCCTGCATAAGGCAGGACACAAAGGACCTTTTAGAAAAAAAACCGCAGAGGGTGGAAACACCAGTCAAACTAACGTAGTTACTGTTGTCATAGCTACAGTACCTGATGCAGTCCATCACTCCACTGTACGCCTCCTCGTTGGTGCTCTTACTGAGGGACTGCAGCCTCGTCTTTACCACTAGGGGGGCAACATAGAGCAGTCATTCAGTCATTCAGTCATTTCAGCAGTCATAGTACCAGTCTCATATGATGTTGCTGAACATGTTTTCCACACACACTCACCATCACAGGGGCTGACAGCTACTGCTGCCATACACCCCGCCGTGCATCCTGCAGCGAAGGACCAGTAGAAGGGGGCGCTCTCCTCGCCTGACGGCTTCCCCAGCGCGTTAAGGTGGGCAAACAGGGGGAAGTAGACTACAGAGAATGGGATGTCCCTGAAACAAACAACAGAGGGACTTCAACAAGCATAAAAACACACACAGGTAACAGAAAACCCACAGCAGCCCCGAGACAGGGCAAACACACTTTGGCCAGACTACTGGACACGGTCCTGAGATTCACAGTCAACCTCTCATGTAGCCATGGTGGGGGGGCGGAGGCGAAGGAGAGCGAGGCTGTGTTGTGAGAGCTACCTCATGAGGGTGGCCCCCAGGCCTTTGTACAGGCCCTGGATGCCGTGCGAACGCAGCAGCTCCTGGGTGATGTGCACGGCCGATGCCCGGCGCACGGGGGCGGGAGGACCCATGCTGTAGGCACAGCTCAGTACAGCCCCTGCCCCTCCGAGCTTCACCGTGGAAAGCACCGCCACGTTCCTCTGCGCCACTGCAGCAGACACGCACAACGACCCGTCACCAAGGACACGGGGCTACAAGCATGGGCAGCTTTCATCTCGAGTAGACATTTTTGGAGGCGAGCGAATGAAAAGAAATGCATCCTATTAAAACTGTCTGTGATTAGAATCTTGTGTTGGGACACCCACCCTACCACAGTGCGTAATCCCAAAACATTCAGTTCTGATATTCAGATGCTACTGATCACCTTGATCGAGTGAATAAAGTGTGTTATGACTGGATCTAAACTCTTGACTAAGGACAAGACATGGGCACAGCTGCTCTAGTTGGTCCTGTGTGTGTACGCAGATGTGCAGGTTTGAAGCGTACCAAGTCTGCCTGCGTCCTGGAGCTGGATCTTAAGCATCTCCATGGGAGTGGTGATGATCACTTGACACATCCCTGCCCCACAGCCTGCTAGCATCTCCTTAAAGACACTCAGCTTCTGCCTGCAAGGAAAAGACGCCTTGAAACCTCGCTCACGTGCGATTTGTACAATCCTATGGCATCTCAGATCTTCACTGACTAAGAAAACTTACTCTCCCCTGCTCAGATGGTGACGGAAGAAGTCATTAGCAGCCAGTTTGATTGCTTTCTCAGGGGTTACAAGGGTCAGGTTGACTGCTGCACCTGAAGAATAAGTAACTATTACATACTGTTTCAATGTTAAACAGCACTAGAAGAGAGTTCTCCACTCACACACTAGTTAAAGACAACTGAGAAGCACATGAAATGCAGAATAAACTCCAGCTGTTCTGAACATTAAGACCAAACAATCTGTTTTTCAAGAGAGATCTGGAGAGGTCAACTGCTCAAAACATTAAAATTAAAAAATATTCATCATAAAATAACACATACACAGCATGATAAACTAAATAACCGATACATTCAAAGGTGTATATCTACTCTCAATATATATATAAAAAAAACGCTTGCTTACTGAAATATTATATACAGAAATATTATTGACACTTGCCTGCTACTGTACTAGACAATAAAACATATCTGGAAACTCAGTTCAAATCTGTACTCCATGAGTTATTATGTGTTATTCCTCAGGCCATATTTCATCAGTGGGTCATTTCTGACAACTGGATATTTTTGGTTGGCAGACCATTCTTAACCCAGCAACATTCCCTCAGCAACACTGCCGCGCCTTCATATAGTCACAGCAGCCTACTGCCAATTCATAACTTTTCTGTTTGAGTGGGAAAAAAAAGGCCAGTCAAACATGCTGAGACTAAATCCAACATGTCAGGTTAAGGGTGGAATGCCGCTATTTTACTAAGTATGGTGTATCCTGCGGGGATGGACGTGTTTGCAGATGGGGGTTGGGTCGCCACAGTCTTCTCTTACCTCTGTACATTCCAAAGTAGCCCTCAGACCGAACAGTCTTTATCAGACAGTCCATCCTAAATAAATGCAAAAGGCATTGCAGTAAACTATTCATAAGGCATTATCTCTCTTTCTCTTTCTCTCTCTCTTTCTCGCTATCATACATGTGTGTGGTGGAGGAATGGCCAATCTGAATAGTTTATTGCATCAGCCAGCATTCGCCCTCTGGAAAACCACCATTTGGAAAAACTGGTTCTGTAAACTTTCCATGGCGCAATATCACGCTGACTTGTCGATTTAGTTTTCGTGACCATTTCCACTGTCCACACTATTTATTTTATCTATTTGATCTTTTGTGTTGGGGTTTTATCCTTTTCTGATGAATAAAATGTCCAGGCTTTTTTATGACTGTTAAATAGATGATAGTGAGGAGGAAACCAGGCATGAACGTACATGTTCCTGTAGACCTGGTGACTGGTGCGCTGGTTCTGCAGTCGGGTCTTGGCCAGGTCTATAGGAAACACACAGGTCACCCCCACCATGCCAGCTACACCGCCATTGATGAGCTTAGCAGGAAGACTGATGAAACACAAAGAGAACAGCATGTTTCTCTGCCCTCGCTCTATTTCATACCACACAGCTGTCACTGTCCGAGGTGAGGACATAGAGGACAGCTGTCCCCGAGTGTGAGCTGGACTGAGTGAACCATTGCATCACACAGTATCCAACAGCTGTGACCGAGGGCTTAGTGGAAGTTTGCAATATTTCATATTTCAGACACATTTGTATCTTAGCACAAAATACACCCCGTTCTGATCCTTTAGACGTACATTTGTTTTTCATATTAAAAATTTAACAGAAGAGGTGAGACTAAAATGAGAGTCTGTGAGAGGTTCTTCATACCTGACTGGTTGTTGAGTCATTGTGGTGGTGGTTGCCGTGTGTGTGGAGTCTGGGGCTCAGTCAGAGACAGGAGCAGTGCTAGGCAGGAAGGAGAACAGGGTTTTATATAGACACATGTACCCTGGGGCTCAGCTCACACATGACTGTAGAGCTCCACCCAGTCCTCATCTAACCCCTCCCACTCTGCCCCTCTGACACACATACACTCACACACACACATTCATTTAAATACATTCAGTGGATTTACATTTCAAACTTTTTAAATGCAGCCAGGTGACAGAATATATAAACAATGGAGATTACATTTACCAACTACATATCCAAAACAGACTACTGCATATTTACTTAAAGCCATATTTAATAATTCAGTTTTTAGTCCATGTTCAAACAGGGTCCATTCATGTTACCCTCATGTGACAGTAAACAGTGCTGCTAACTAATTTTAAAGCAATAAGCTCAGTCCCAACAACTAGTATAACTGAACCCAGAAAACGACTATGTGCTGTCACATAAAGGTCAAAGACGTGACCTGGAAGCAGAAATCCAACGAGAGGCCCATACGTCAGGATCTGGAGTCTGCTGCTTACCACAGCACTGGCATCCAGACTTCAGAGACACGCAGGAGAATCATCAGCCAATGGAACAAACGCCCTCTTCAAATGCCAGCCAGCCGTCCAAAGAGTCTCTCGGTTACAGTGTAACAGGACCCCGACTGTGGATCCACCTGTACTGGAGGAGCACATCTGAGAACGAATCATCGCATACACCAGCGTGGTGAAGAGATCAGTGGTGAAGCTGAGCACCGCATCTCCCAGAGCAGGAACCAGTCAGCAATCCAACAACAGATGTCTAAGTGCAGGTCAGACACACGCAGGCACTGGTACTGACATGACCCTTCTTCTGGATTATTATTTATATTGTTATCTAGATTATTTTTAGGCTGTCAATCTTAACTGGGTTGGAGTATAAATGTTTAAGGACAAACTTTTATCACTTTGTCACCCATTGACGTTAACGATGTGTCTCATCAGTCCTGACCAGGACAGAGAAAAGCCATGACCCAGCTCAGACGGGAAATCTGACCCTGGACGGGAGTCCATCAGGGTCACAGCCATCACCGCCAAGTTCTCCAGAACCAGCCCCCTCGGTATCCATCGTCTCTCTCAACATCCTCCCCCTTTGACATGAGATATTAGTCAACCAAGATATGCTACCCCTGAAATCTTTCATCAAGATATTGGAACTGGATATAAAAACATGCTTCTCATGGCCTCAGTGTACACGTACACCTTTTGTCATACACAACTGAACAAAGTCACACACTGCGATACAACCGTGGCGGAGAAGGAAGGAAGTAAAACTTCCCAGGAAATTCCCTGAGAGCATTTTTATCAGTACCATCATACAAATATTTTTTGTTCGTGTTCACACCACAGTTGGGAGGTAAATTTGCGACGATTTGCAGTGCTTCAAGCTTGTGACCACAGTGGAGTTGGACATAGTCATAATGAGAATTATGAACAAGGCTGTTCAGAGAGGAATTCTGACAATGCCAGGAATGAGAGCTCTGTGTTGTACTTTCAGAGTCTTTATATAAAGTGTCATAAAAAAAGAATGCATTGTGAAGAGGTTCTGAGACAATAGTCTTTTGTCCTGCCATCCAGGAACTATATAACTAGTGATGGTAAAACTAGTTTGTTTCTTTCCTTAAGCTGACAGACATTGTGATGGAGCGTCTATGGGATATCTCCTTTGATAAGTTCAAAATATGACTTTGCAGTTTAAATTCTCACACAATGTTAGTGTTAGTGGTAATTATCACATGTATATCAGGTAACAAACTGATATAATATCGACTTTCAATTATATGCTGATGATACACACTTATATATCAGTGTAACCACTAAAAATATCAGTCAAGCCAGATTTAGTGACACAGCCATACAAAGTAGAAGACTGTTAAAGACATACAAGCTTGAAAATGATTCATAATCATTAAAGAGTGCTCCGCCAACTCATGTAAGAAGCCAGTCTGTGTCAGGTCAGATGTTGCATTTTGGGAAGGAATATTTTCCTGAAGGGTCAATAAAGTTCCTGAGAGCTAAATAAAGTTTTGACTGTAACAAGTAATACAAATGAGGGAACTGTAAGACAGGTCTAGTAAGGAGGAGTAAGGTGGACAAAGATGGAGCAAATAATGCAGGATCCATAGAGAAAAGACCTCTTGACGATCTCTCTACTGGTAGTGGCTCTCTTGCCATCGAGGAGGAAGGGAGCTGTGTTCCAGTGGAACAGTTCTGGGATTCGGGGCCTTATCTTCAAGACTCCTGTGCTGCATTTGTGCATTGTTTACTGCATTGTTTCTGCATTGTTTACTGGTTTTTATATTATCAGTCAGGGAACAAAGAGGGGGTATTTAAAAGTGGCTTTACACTATGCACATGTAAACTTTTACTAACTTTTACTAACGTTTACTAACAGGAGTAGTAGTAACAATTGTTGCTGGTGCTGAGTAATGTTTGAGTGGAGGTGTGTGAACATGCTACAGTGGAGGTGTGTGTACACGCTACAGTGGAGGTGTGTGAACAGGCTAGTCTATCTGTGGCTACTACGTCACGGCAGACCGGTCCCAGGGCTCAGGGGAGACACCCCCTTCCTGTCAATCACGTCACTCAGCCACGCCCTCACTTCCACGTTCACAGCCACCCGTTTATTGTCACTCAGCACCTGCACCTGTTCCTTATTAACACCATCCCTATTTACCCCATGCAGGTCCCGCCGTTCAGTGCTGTGTATTCCTTGTGCCACGAGTGAGAGACTGTTGTCTTCAGCCCTGAATCGGTGGACATTTGTGCTTGTCGAGTGCATTTTGCATCCTTACGGTGCCCCAGATGTTATTGTAGCGCTTCTTGCTCCTTCCTCATTCCTGCTCCAACCGCCTTCTGCTTCCTCGACGTCAAATACTAATTAACTTTGCTTGTGCTGGCAGGATGTCTCAGGTCCACCTGGAGGATGTTGTAGATTTGAACAGAGATTCTTCTGTAGTAAGACCTGATGTTAGTGAACCTAACACCTGATGCTAGTGTTACTGAATGTTAGTACTGTTACAAGTGTTACCAATGACTTAAAAGGGAAGTGAAGTCGGACTGGACTGAGCTGATCAGACAACAACACAGCAGGGAGATGGTAGCTTGGAGCCCTGCTTGAAAACAGCAAGACCCTCGACAAACAAGTTGCTTATTTTCCAGAAGACACATACTAACATAGTAATAGTGCTAAATTTGTTTAACAATTTAATACATTTATTTAACACTTTCTTACTTATAAACTGAATTTATGATGTGTACAACTGTAATGTAAATTTGTTAACACCCCCGCTACACCACTCCCTCGGTCACAGTCACCGGAATACTAATGCAGCACACCTGATCCACATTCATCACATTCCTTTCTCCCTCATAAGCCTACAGGTACCGTCATCCAGTGCTGCATATTCATCGAGCCTGACCCATGAGTGCTGCCGACCATGAGACTGTCACCTCCAGTACTTTCAGTGTGATCTTTATTATTTGTTTGCTTCTCATTTTGCCTGGGCGTTTGCTGTCGTGATTGCAAATGGACAATAAAGCACTACAAACGCCCTTTTCGCATCCTGCTGCTTCTGCCCCGTCACAATTACGTTCATTTGTCCTATCTGAACTGCTCAGGTTATTTTGCCTTTTTTGCCAACTCAAACGACTGTCTTAGCTAGATAGTCTAAAATAGGCTAAAGTTCAGCTACATAAAAATCTAAGTGAGCTTTCAAGGAAACTCAAGGAAATCCCAGCACTCACAGCTTTGTAGTTTAAGTTTTCATTTTGTGTTGACACTTCTCCACACACTGCATCATTTTTAAGATTTTCTTTTTCATTTCTTGACGTCCCTCAGTTTGCTCCCTTCTCAAAAAACAGCATTTTGGCACAGTTAAAACTGCCTGCGTTCCCTTTACATGTGTTCCTGTCATGCAGCCCTTAGCCCTAACCAACAAGCACAACACTACACTTCCCAGAATCCCCAGGGAATTCAGGTAGACCTGCACCCCTTGCACCCCTTGCACCCCTCACACAATCAGATGGTGTTCCCAAGATCATCTTCACCTGATTGGGTCCACATGTTCCTCATTTAGATTTCTTATACAGACAGTGTATGGGGTTGTGAAGTTTTGTCCCTGTTATCACGATACATTGTAATACATATCAATAAATTCGTATATGTTGTACATAGTTACATTCAGAAACTGCATACATTTATTTGACAACAGTGTCATCTGAATTGCCTATAAACCATCAAAAGAAGAGGTGGGACATTTGAAGATGTTTGAGTTAACTCAGGGCCATGTGTATCTAATGTTGGCGGTGCTGATGTTGGCTCTGCTGATGTTGGCTGTGCTGATACAGGCTGATGTCAGCACCATGGATAGCGTTCCTTTAGCCAGGAGGCTCAGGTGGTGTTGGGTCTAGGGGTTTAGGGTCGCAGTAAGCTAATAAATGTACGTCTGTCTGTAGTTACCCGCATCAGATTTAAATCCCCAATGCTTGCCAACAAAGCCAAAAATGGACCCGCCCCTTCCTCACTGACAGCACTTGTCTCACTCTACACCATGTCTCACCTCTCCTCCAGCACGTCTTCACACCTGCATTGCACATCGTCTTGAGCCACTGCCCTCCAAGAGACGGGGGACATGTCACCTGTTTGTACAGAGTGAACTCTCCCTTCGTGCGCGTGCACTGGTCCCTTGCTGCAACTGCTGCAAAGGTGCACTTGAAAGATCCCTAGCCACTTTAGGGCACATGAATATTCATCAACACTTATCTTCATCTGTAACGCTCTGCAGTTCAAACTAGATCGAGACAGACGCATTCGCTGAGAGAAGCGAGATCTTTTATGGGCAAATCCTATATCTCAGTCATGAAAGCAGTCTAGGGTCATAACAGAACGGCAATCCGACAAACAAAACCAAGACTTAAACACGGGCTAGACATGACGACAAATAGAACCATAAAACAGCACTAGAGACAAAACATAGAAACAGGCCTAGATTTCAACATTAACAGTGAACAAACTAGAACCTTAAACTAACACCAAAGGGATCTTAACAACATGAAATAATACAGAAACATGGAGCCCGTACTTACAATAACCAACGAAACAAAAGACCAAACACAGGGATTAAATACACAGGATTAACAAGCACACAAACCAGGAACAGGTGACAGAACTTAACAAGAGACGGACAAGAAATGAGCAGGAGGGAACGAAACAGACAGAGGAAGGAATAACAAAAGTTTGACAGAAGGAGGCGGAGCCAACTGTGACAGAAGACCCCCCCCACTCAGAACCGTGGGCAGGACCCAGGCGGACCTCAGGAATGTGAGCAGCGCCCCAGGCGGGCCTTAGGAACAGGAGCAGGAGGTGACCCCTTCTGGGTCGCAGAAACAGCATCTTTGCATATTCAGTATAAACATTAAAGACAAACAGCCTTGTATGCATTGTGCTGGTGTGTTTTCTCTCTGACAGTGTCTTTAGTTTCTTGCCTAATGCACTACCATAAGGTTGTCCTTCTCACGCCATCTGAGCTAGGCTGCCATGAACCCGTGGCCAGTGTTGTCTGCAAAAACAATACTGGAATAAGAGCTCATTTGAGTTGAACACTCAATTTTCAGTTCTTAAACATTAGTCTGTAAAACAATATAAACACTGAACCTGGAATCACAAATAATACACACAAAAAAATACAAGACTCACTAACCAATAGTTAATCTGAGTTATGCCCTCCCATTTGGAGTTATGGTCCACCCATTTAGAGAGATACCCCTCCTACTTGGAATTATGGCCCACCCATTTAGTACTATGCCCCTCCCATTTGGAGTTATGGTCCACCCATTTAGAGAGATACCCCTCCTACTTGGAATTATAGCCCACCCATTTAGTACTATGACCCTCCCATTTGGAGTTATGGTCCACCCATTTAGAGCTTTGCCCCTCCCATTGGAGTCCATCCGGATATATCCATCTGGATATTTACATTATCAATATTTACAGTACATGATCATTCATTTAGATGTAAACATCTCCTCATTACTCCTGCATGCGTTTTTGCCCAACCACAGAGGGCCTCACTGACATGTTCTGTTCACACTGGTGCACCAGTTCATATTCTCACATCGGGTTTCAGTTTGGAACCAGCAAAGTCCCGCTAAGCTGGGTGTCTTTTATTACAGTGGGCCGGGAGCTGGGGCACAGATCTACAGGATGGTTAGATGGCCTCTGATGTAAGGGACAGTAACGTTACAAGACTAAAGCAGAACGAGAGGAATGAGGTCAGGAGGAAATGTGACCCAACCACCCAACCACAGTAGATCTCTGTAGCAGCTGTAGGCTCAGCACACACAGTGAATCCTCCAACGACCAGGTGGGGTGCTTGAACCAGGTCTAAAGAAGAACCACAAGGAATTTGCATTTATCTAGACAGTTTTTAATGTTTAACTATAAAAATGAAAAATACAAAGGTTATAGATGAATAGGATACATTTGGGTGTCGGTATGCTGTGGATACTTATACCATAGCAGAGGTAAGAGACTCATTGTCAAATCTAAAACTGTACACCTAAATTTTGCTCTCTTAACCCATGGCAGGAGAAGGTAACTGATATTACCTCTAGACTGCATCTGTATCAGCTGTCATGTGGGTCATCACAGAAGGAATGGGGTAGAATTACAAGCAGTAAGTAATCACATTGGCAGCCCACTTAAAGCTGACATTCAGCTCGTTCCCCTCGTAGACCAGGCTATGAGTCAGTACCCACCCAGTGAGGCTGTCCAACCAGAATGCTGTCTGAGTTCATACAGACTTCAGGTATGATGCCAAGTCAAGTTGACGGTGTCCAGATCGTCACTCTGAGCTCTGTTAACAGAGCCATAAGTCCACTGTTCTCACAGTGTGTAGAACAAACATATAATGCTCAACACAGAAAGTTATCTTTTCTGTCTCTGTGTTTCTCTCTCACACTTTCTCTCTCTCTCTCTCTCTCTCTCTCTCTCTGTGTGTGTTCAAATGTAGGCCTAATTTTCACTATATAACCTTGTGAGATATGGCCTTCTCTTCTACATACAATTGGCTATATCATTATTTCCGCCTCAAACAAAATATGTTTTAAGTAGAATACGTCTGGTTGTTGTGGACAGGTCTACACATTCTGACGATAAACTCACCACTGCATCAGTTACCACACATACAGATACACAAACATGCACAGACTCTCACACATACCTCAGTAATCTTACAGAGTCCTCTCTCTCTTAGAAACACACACATACACACACTCAAATTGAGAACTGCGTCCAGGACATGAAAAACTGGATGGCGTCTAATTTTCTTCTTCTAAATTCAGATAATACTGAGGTGTTGCTTCTTGAACCACAAGCTGCTAGAAGCAATTGGTCTGATATCCCTCTCACCCTAGATGGCTTTTCAGTTACACCTAAATCTTCTGCAAAAAGCTTAGGTGTCACTATTGATTCGGATCTTTTATTTGACACACACATATGCAATGTCACTAAGGCTGCCTTTTTCCATTTACTTTCGTTAGCTGATGCAGAGAAGCTGGTCCATGCTTTTGTCTCATCAAGATTGGACAACTGTAATGGTCTTCTAATTGGATGCTCTAAACAGTCCCTAAAGAAACTCCAACTTGTACAGAATGCTGCAGCTAAAGTCCTAACAAGGGCTAGAAAATTCGACCATATTAGTCCTACTCTCTCGGCATTACACTGGCTTCCAGTTAAATATCGCATTGATTTTAAAAATTCTTCTGCTGATCTATAAGGCACTAAACGGTCTTGCTCCACAATATCTGAGTGAACCCATTGCATACTATAACCCATCTCGCCTTCTGCGCTCCCAAAATGCAGGATTTCTCTTAGTTCCAAAAATTAGTAAGACTATAGCCGGAGGCAGAGCTTTCTCCGTTAAAGCCCCTCAGTTATGGAATAGCCTTCCGAGATTCTGACACAGTTCCAATCTTTAAATCTAGACTCAAGACTCACTTATTTAATCAAGTCTTCAGTTAATATTCTACTTGTGACGGTGTGGAGCTTGGGGGCCTCCAATGGCTCAGTGAGCCCTCATGACTGTGGTCACCTCCAGGCCCCTCCCTTTAGTTATGCTGCTATAGATAAGCCTGCCGGAGCCACATGCTAATCACTGGCACATGAGCTATGTACGTCTGTTTACATCATGGTCCCCTGGTATATCTGTTATATGATATATGTTATACTTTCCAGTAAAATATGTGAAGTGTCTGATAACTAAACGTAAGATGTATTAAAAGTTCTGGTTAGTCCCTCCCCTGCAATGATGAATATCTGTAAAAGGCGCAGAAATATGTACAATCACCTAACTAGAAAGACCTAAAAAGAAAATGAGAAAAGTGCCTGGAGGTCACTGAATGACGAAGACCTGGAGGTCACTGCATGACGAAGCCCTGGAGGTCACTGGATGATGCAGCCCTGGAAGTCACTGGATGACAAAGCCCTAGAGGTCACTGGATGACGAAGCCCTGGAGGTCAATGGATTATGCAGCCCTGGAGGTCACTGGATGACACAGCCCTAGAGGTCACTGGATGACACAGCCCTGGAGGTCACTAGACCACCCAAACCTTCCACCACAGCGAGTCCCAGATCCAGAAAGAACCAAGTCATATTCCTCAAGTAGTTTGTCAGGTGACCATCAAAGTGCTTCCTGGATCCTTTTGCTCTTGGGCTGTTTGTTCAAAAAACTGCGGGACACTTACATTCGTGTTACAGAGTCCACTGTTCTAGTGTAAAGCAAAAGTTGTATATGTTGTGCATAAGTTGCATACAGAGGAAAGTACATTTCAAACATTTTAAATGATACCCATGAGATATTATGCAGAACAAAAGCTGCCAGTGTTAAATTAATCATTCACCCAGAAATAATGTAACAAATGAGGGTAGGATGCACTTGTGACCAAAAGAGGGTGCTGTTTGTCAAGAACATAGCACCAGGCATGCTGTTGTTTGAGAAGTCTGGTATATATTTTGATAACATTTGGGATGACTTAAGAATAATTCATTGTTCAAAGACTAAATGATGATTCATACAGCATTTTGTAACATTTGAATTGTACTTTTTTTATAAGTTGTAAATGTGTGTGTAAGTGGAAAAATACAGACTTTGATAGTTTTATACCTATGTTCCTGTTCACCATCATCTGAAGTAAGCTTAAAAGAACATTATTTCATCTGGTCCACTGAATGCAAAATTAAATAATTTTCTATTACAAATATTACAAGTTGTAATGTAGCTCACATTAAATAACTGTACAAGTTGATCTCAAAATGCATAGAAAGTTGAACTAGCCCCATCCAGACTGGGGAAGCTGATAGCACTAGGGGTGACTGGGATGCAGGCCAGAATGCAGAAGCTTCCTTCACCATGGCAACATTGCACTCTGTCGGACCATTGGCTAGCGTTTATGGCTTTAGTGTTAGCAGTCAGTTTGGAACAGCACAAAGTTTTGTTTCGTGGTTGTGTATAACTGCCTCCTCTGTAGGCCTGTGTATCAGCCCACTCTGCCGCTGCCATTCCTGATGGAAGGCCACTATAACAGACCAGACCTCATGATTAGCCATCTTCATTCTTGCTTTCGCTAACAGTCCAGACCTGGATGGTCTTTATGATAATCCAGCTCGACTGATTGGCTGTGACTCGGATGTTCAAGCATAGCACGGGGCTCTTCACTGTCAGATGGACGTCCAGCTTCTCGAACTGTCCCTTCTGTAAAGAACCCAGCATGTGACTTCCTGTGCACTTCATACCAGCTGACGTCTTCATCAATGACTCTCCCAGTTCTACATCTCCAGAGACCAACACATCATTTCCATTTTTCCCAGTCTGAATCAGGATATGGGAAATGACCACTGGTTCATGAAAGGCTATAAGGAAGAAATTCCCCTTTATGATAGGGGATTTCCCCCAGAAATAGTATGTTCCTTGGCCATATGCTTGCTGTGGACCATACTCATTATAACCCATGATGTCAGTGTAAACATCAGCTGGAGGGTTATGAGCAGGATCTGCGTTGAAGTCCTCATCCTTCAGTCGGTTGTAGATGTTCCTGAAGGAGGAGTAGGTTCCCATGTGCTGGAAGAGAGAAGGTTGAAAGCGGATCGGCTTGTTCTGCATAAGCAGCGTGCGAAAATGTGTCAGGAGAAAGTCGCATGGCATCTCCTGGTAGAAGAGGTAGAGGAACTGCCCCAGATGGAGAAGGTCTCTGGACTGGTAGAGCTTCCCGATGTAACCTAGCTTGGAAAACTCAAGGGTGATCCACGTAGAAGACTGAAGAGAATGGATGTGGCCCTGTATGCTGGACAGAAACCCCTTGGAGCAGCTCACATCATCCTCCAGCATTAGGTAGTACTGAGAAATGTTGGCACTGAACTGCACCAGGTAGGCGTAGTCCACATTCTGCTTGGAGCGAAAGGTCACTCGATCTGGAGCGTCGTTGAAGTTCCTCTTGAGGCCTGTGAGAGGGGGGTAGACCTCCTCATCCACGTGGATGACCAGTAGTTGCCCCTGGGACAACCTGGCAGAGAACCTCTCTACGATGCTCCTGAGAGTCTCCTGGACAAAGTCCAGGTCAAAGTCGGCCAGGAGCACAACCACCACCATATCAGCCAGCTCCTTCTCTGAAGACTGACTGAAGATGGAATGGAGGGTGGACAAAAGATAATTTTCTTTCGTCCTCTTGATAGATGAGAGACCAACAGTAAGGTACTCTAGAAAACAACCAAACCATTAAACTACTAAATCCACATTAAATAAAATGATTTGACCTTTAATCTCTCTGGAGAAATTATTATTCTCTATAAATTTGTATACTGTTATACACATATTTTTTACAGATGTGACCTAGACTGAGTTTATGGTTTTTCTATTCTTGTATCTTTTGTGTGTGTGACACTGTGGGCCCTGCAGATCTCCTGACAGGGCCCTGTGTCATGATCTCAGAAGAGCCTCACTCTGTTCCTGCGGAGGAACTCCAGCCAGCAGGCGGATGGAGGCGCGGGACAGAGAGCCCGGGGACCACCACCCAGAGTTCTCCATCCACCTCCTCGACTCCTGGAGCAGACAGGGGGGCAGAACATAGCCCAGTGAGTCACTGTGTAACAACTGCCTTGACAACATCGTTTAGAAATGATTGAAAACAAAAATAAGCTTCATCCTTCATCAGGTTTTGTGTATCACACACTGCTCTAGACAACAATACCACTTCCTGATCTCACGCTTTACAATTATGAATTGCACTGATGGATGATTCTGAACAATTTATTTTTCTACAGCAAAAATACAATAATGCTTTAGTTTTTAGCTCATAATACTACTAATATAATAATCATTATGTGCAATTTGAGTTCAACTTTACATACAATAATATTATTACAGGTCTTGAAATATACAAAGCAGTACAGAGCAGAAATCTATTTATAAAACATCTAAAGTACATTAAGTTAGGAATCAGAGTCAAAACTCTGACCTCTGGCATTACTGTGTGCCCTGTCGTTCAGAGCGACAAGGGGCGAGTCATGGATGTCTGAGTGTCTGTACTTGCATTCAACAACAGTGCATCCTGTGTGCAGCGTGCGTGAAGGTGTCTGATTTCACTGGCTTCCCTACACCATTATCTCTGCATGCAAATGCATGTATGTGGGGGAGCGCATGTCTGTGTACAAATATATGCGTGTATAGGTGTGTGTGTGTGTGTGTGTTACCCTTTGTTCTGTCCATTGCACTCTCCTGAATGAGATGAAGAGGCTAGCCATGATGAGCAGGCCCAGGACTGCCTTTACATTAACTTTTAGATGGAACTTCATCCCAGAAGCTTCTAGAACTTCAAAAGAGAACAAAGAAAGAAAGTTTCCACAAATGCTGAAGTGAAAACTCATTTCACTGGCCCTGACTAAGACTGAAAGGAAAACATGGGGCTTTGTGTGAACAGACAAAAGTCTCTATTATGTAATAGATAATAGACTGATGTTCTGCCCAGAGGAGTCATATCACAGCACTTGACAGGGCCAGGACGGAGAGCCGTGAGTTCACCATGGAGCCGACCGTTAGTTGCCATGACCCCATGCTTTGAAATCCCCCTCAGAGTCTGTGAGCTCTTTCCAGTTCTTAGATCATGGAACTGCACCTCTGATGACTGTTAATGATCTGCTCTGACAGCTGATGAGGAATCTCCTCACATTCTGATACTGCTTGATTTCAGTGAAGCATTTTACATGGTTGACCATAGCATTGCTTGGTAATTGCTGCATATTGCAGTGACTACTGATGTGACACAAGACCGAGGCTGGTTCCACTCCTGTACACCTCCTTGTTCATCTAATTATCCAATCAGCCAATCGCGTGACAGCAGTTTATTAACAATGAACTCGCGAGAGAGAACGCCGCTGACATTTTACGCACGTTTACGTTCATCAACAGTAATCAATATGACGCATTGGTAAACACAGCCCATGTCCATTGCGCAAACGGCTTAACTACTAAACTACTAACTTTTAATTACATTTTATGGGCACACGTTACATTTTATGGGATTCGTGTGATGACACGATAAAAAACGTTTTTTTATGCAGACTGTGCCCATCCGGTCTGAAAAAAACAAGTCTGGACATCGGCTACATCGGCATTGAATTTAAAACAACATATAGTGTTGAAGCATCATAGTAGTTTTGTGGAATACCCACGACTTAATGATGAAAAGAAGTCATTAAGAACTACGGTTCAACAACCGCAAGAAGTGGACAGGCTTATACAGAATTACACTGTAGGTGATCTGTGGGTGAACTAGTTCATTTTCATAAGTATTTTAGTGTGAACTGGCACAACACTGTGGTATTGTTTGCATCCGCGACTCTTCCTTATGTCTAACCGACAAACGTTACAACATATTATTTTAATACAGAACTTAATATAAACCTTAATATAGAGATTAATATCGAGCTTGTCAGCACTGCTTATTCTATTTCAGCAGAATTGTAGATCAACTGTATAAGAGCTTGTATGTTAAAGTTTATGTGTAATACAGCTTCTCTGAAATACAGTTTGTGTATAATACAATCATATTCTTCATGGGACAAAATGTTAATGGAATGTTTCCAACGTGTCATAGATTCCATGCCATGAAGGACCAGAGCTGGCCAAGAGCATTATTAATATTGTATTACCCTGCAGTTACTTCAGAAATCCTACAGAGGTCAGTGTTGCGGTGAACTGTATCCCTTAATTCATTATACAGTAGATTTCTTTTGCTCATGTGCTTAGTCAGTATAGCATATCTTTACGCAGCTCATGCTAATCTGTATATTGGGTCATCTTGGTCTACTCCGTATTCTGATGACGTGTGGATGCCCCATTATTATTATCTTACAAGCTATGGTTGTAACTACACCAAGTTAAAAATACTGAACTTTGAATCACTCACATTACATTACCAGTCAATGGCCATTATCATCTTTCATTACATGCATTGGGACTAAAATGGGTTAAAATCTGATATTTCAGTCGTATATTACTGTAGGATATCTTTTTCTTCCTTCCTAAGTTTGAACCTATGTTTATTTGCAATACAAGATAATAAGATTGAGTCCTGTAGTTTAGTAATAGTCTGGCTCAAGGATATGTTGAATTCTGAGTTATCTATGCTACTATCTAGGATGCATTTTGTGAACAGCACATTTTAAGTCGCTCTGGATAAGAGTGTCTGCTAAATGCCCTAAATGTAAATGTATTTATGTAGTAAATTTAACGGACCTTGCCCTATTTTTGACATTTTAATATGCTAATATGCTATAACATTCTAAGTAATGTGTAAACAATACTGGTAATATAAAACAATGTGCAAAAGTAGAAGAAGTAGTAGAAGTTATTTATGTTTTGCTACGTGGTGTGAAATTAAGAATTTTATTATGACGGCTACGAAGCTTTCAATCACGCGAGAAAACGAAACGACCCCAGAGAGATAACACGAGACTAAAACGAAGCATCGCCACAAAGATGGAGCCAGAACGAAAGATCCAGAGAGAGAGAGTTTCTCAGTGTCGCACTGTATACTTTTGAATTGAGGTAGATAACTTGGCACAAGGTCAGAGTAGCTGTTCATTTATTCACGCACACACACGAGCGGTGCTCTACACGCGCACACTTGGAACAATTAATTAACAGCAAATATCCCAAACAGCATAAACTGTGTAGGCTTGTGGAAAACTACAGCAACAGCACATGTATGCACTTCACTGGCATTGTCAGAAAAGATCAACCACATTCTAAATTAAAGATAAGCTTCAAAGAGTTAGTGATCGACTTTACATCGAACTCTGAGCGCGAATCACACGAATATTCCCATCCCGGAACAATGCCACAGGTGTAAAAAACGCCGTATGTATGGGTATTTTTATTTAAAACGCGATTAAACTTATTTACGATTACAGTAGTTTAAATATCATTCACCTCAAAATTCTACCTTTGACTTTGGATCCGTAATAAATAATAAAATAAAATATTTTATAAAAGCAAACTAGCTCACAATATAGCTAGAAAGTATAAAATGAAACAGTTACCTGACACCTTGTCTTAGTTTAGCCTTTCCATCGCACTGTAATCTACAGGAAGAAGAGCGTGATGTCACGACTGGAAGCAACAGACACGCCGAACAAGAAATTATTGACTGTCTCTGTCTCTCTGACGTCATTCACTGACCGTACGTTATGATAAGCAAGTTACTTCCCAGTGTTTCTCGTTTTTCTGTCGCTGTGACTTAACTAAATAAACGAATGAAATATGATATACAGGAAACAGCACCTGTTTCCAGGACAAGTGTCTAGTTAAAAAGAGACCTAGATTTTTTATAAGAGACAACAGTCTATATTAGCTTTCTGTATCAGGTGCTTTGCCGTTCATTTATGGCAATCATTTAAGCTTGTGGACGGTTGTATGTTCCAATTCTAGCTAGATCCAACTGATTTAAAGATTACTAGAAAAAGTTTTGGTAGTGATAAAAAAGGTGGTTAACGTCAGCCCAGATATGTAATTGAAAAGATGACACATAAACCAAGCATTAGAAATTGTATATGCATTATTCGTCTATTTTAGAATTTACTACGAAATAGGTATATAGACAAATGCATTATAAAAAGTTCAGTGCAGTAAAGAACTGTGTGGGCGTCATACTGTTTCTCTACGTTAAAAACTAAAGAATTAAAGGGTCAGAGATATTGTGTAGTCCTTGAGCCGAGAGAGAGAGAGAATGAGAGACAGAGAGAGAGAGAGTGAGAGAGTGTGCACAGCCTGACCGGCGGAAAACTCCGTACTCCCAGCTCCACTACGCCTTGCTGCTTCCTCAACTTCTATCTGAGGTTCTAAAATGCTCAACAACATAGACTGGTTTGTTTAAGCATTAGCAGTGAATTCTGAACTTAGTTTGTCTGCATGACGCTCCTCAAATAAACACATCAGTATTCCTTCACCCAAATGTGTGCGTTATAATGGCTTGGATGGAAATTATTGGATTTCCTGTCATTTTTGCCCTTAACTTTTAAAATGTTCTTGTATTCTATACATAGTGTAAAACAATTCCAGGAACTTCTGCTGTTTCCTAAAACCAGCAATGGCAATTTACATTCGATAATACTTTTTTCCAGGACTGGGCTGGATTCCTGGACATGGTAGAAGTCTGTAACAGTAACATCAACAGTAAGATTAGGTAGTGGCAGTTTTGTGACCGTTGTTGTGGCAACAGGACCAGGGTGAGGAGGTGGCTGTCATGGCATTACTCCTCCCATGGTCCTGCTCCACCCTTCTCCAGCTCCACATGATATTGTGTTAGTCTGGCAGCCAGTAAAAATGACTTATTAAGAAAATAAAATGAAGTCCTTGCATGATATTAATTGCTAAACTTATTTAAACAGCATTCTTTACAAAAAATGCCAAATATGTGAGTCTGTGCTAAACACACTAGACCAGCTCTGAAGACGACGCCATTGTCCTGTGGATGTGGGACAATTGTTAGTGGGAAGTTGATACTAAGCTTTTATATCAATTACAATATAACAGCACCAGGGTAACACTACAGGAGATATGTAAACAATTCTACACAATCAAAACAATCGAAAGTGAGTACCTTAACATTAACAGGAGACAGCATTAGTTGAAATTTGTGGCAAGACAAATTTCACCTAAGCAAAGAACCAAAGACAATATACTACCCTGTACTGGCACATTAAATAGCTTCCCTAGCCAGCCTGCAACAGTAGAAAAACAGTCTGCCTGCTACCCTATGCTAGACTGTTGTACCATCCCCTACTCTGGTGTGTCATAAAGGACATAAAGGTTATCTAAATATGGGAGTGGGTATTTTCTACCCTGAGCTCCTTCCAATAGTAAACCGTTGGGGGTGGGGGGTTAACACCGCTAGGCAACAACTCAGTCGCAAGCTCAAGTGAAATGCAAGGTATTTGCTTTAACATGTGACCTAGTGATATAATTTTACTGATCAATAAAATTATTTTAACCACGAGAAAGTGTCACGGTGGGGAAGCCAACCAGAGGGCATGCAAACGGACGAGGTTACACCAGCAGACGCCTCCCTTGTCCACTCCCTAGATCCCAATCACTGCACTATTAACACCTGAGCACAATTACCCAGCATTGTTCATAAGCCCACAGGTCTTGCTGTTCAGCGCTGCACATTGTTGCGCCTGTGCCGGACTACGACTGCTCTGCGCCTACGAGGATCCCGCCGCATCCGCCTGCGCCGGATCACCTATCGAGCGTTATTGAGTACTTTCTTGTTCATCATTGCTGCCTATTGTGAGTATTTCTGTTGCTTCTGATGGAGAATAAACCTTTCAGTTCGCAGCCCCCGTCTCTTGCTGTCTCTAACCCCGAGTCACAGAAAGCAACTTCAAGTTCACACTATAACAATGACAGACTGATGTGGGACAGGGAGTTGAAAAACCGGACCTTCTGGCATGATGACAGATATCTGACACTGATCCACCTATGAGCAAGAATAATGAGAAATGCAAACGAGAAGTACACAAAAGAAAACACATACATACACACACCTACCCCTTCAGTTAGTTTGTAGACCTGAACGCAGAACGGAGAATCCATTGATTCCAGTGCCCGTCACAGTCTAAAGGTAAGTCCATCCAGGCCCAGGTGACTCCACCTTTGTAACACCATCCGTTCAGTTCAAGAATGAACATCACCTGAATAAGATCCAGACCACCACCTCCTCTCAGCTCCAAGGTCCCAGTGGACTCCCTTAAGGAGCAGAGTTCTCCAGCAAGACCCTTCTCCATTAAACCATGCTCCTACTCACCTGATCAAACGACAAGGTCACCTCCAAGATTCAGTGTTACAGAACTTCATGTAATCCCTGCTAGTCCACTGCGAATTTAAATATTAGATTGTCTCTATTAGTAACATGATGATCCCTTGCCCTGGTTCAGAGGAACTAGCTCTTATGAGACTCACTGCAGATCAGGTATCTCTCCCAAGCTCCTCCTCTAGAATTTCATCATACTTTGGTAAATCCAGGAAATGCCATTATGCTCCTGCAACTTTCCATGGTCAGAAGCTGCATGTGTGTTCAGTATGGACAGAATGTTCCTGTATGTCACAGACACGGAGAGCTTTGTATAGCGGGGGGGGGGGGGGGGTTGGGGTGAATGAGGCCTGGCAAACATAACGCAGCACCTGTTTGTTGAATTCTCTTTCCGTTTGAGGTTTGGGAGAAGCACAAACACCGAACAGGTGGCATCCTGGTTTTGTTTACTTCATGGGGAATTATGCCACCTAATAGAAGAATGGGAACTTTCCAGAAACGATGGACAAAAACAAAGTGCAGACTCAGCAGACTCGGACTCAGTCTTTTCTATTTTTTTTTTTACATCCCTGAGAAACGCATATAAATACAACTAAAATATTTTTTGCCAACATGAATGTTATGTACACAGTGCCGAAAGTGTAAGTAATTCAAGTTATAGGTGTACCCTGTAGGCCACTTTATCCACTGTGTGAATACTGTGGTTTCAGAGTTTTCACAGTCCTTCTTTACGAGTTCACCTTCTAAGTGTTTATGTAATAGACTCTGAGAGCACAATTAGTAGCTCAACAGTAAGCTTGCTAACTACGGCATATATTGTATAAGTCACGTCTCTGTTACTTTTGTTCCAACACTAGGTACACTAGGAAAACAAAATCTGAACTTTTTGTTTGTTTCCTGAACTAAAAGAGGTGGACCATATAATTATTTTTTAATGCTGAATTCAGATCAGGTTTATACATTTTCTGTCATGTATGATTTTTAAGTTAAGTTGCCATATTGTCAATTGCGATTTTCATCCCAATTGAAATTAGTTCTCTGCATTTTCCCATCTGTGCAGTGAGAACACACACGCGGTGGGCAACCTTATCCTGGCAGGCAGTTGGGGTTAAGTACCTTGCTCAAGGGCCCTTCAGTCATGGCCTAGGGCCTGGGAAACCCATGACCCTCTGACCTCATGACTGCCCCGAAGTATGGTGACATGAAATATAATAAATATCTACATGAATCATCTATTATAGTCAAATACAATCCTAGTATTGTACTTAAAATGTGTACAGAGGTATCTCTAAAATGTAGAATGAAAAATTGGAGAATTTGTCCTCTGAAACATCCCTGTTGTGTCTAGCAGTAATCTACTTTCCTCAATACTGCTGTCCCATACTATACATAATATGTGAGTATAATGGAATAATTTGATTGAGCATTTTTAAAAACTTAGGACAAAATCACTTTTGAGCAGTGTAACTGAAGTACTCAAGTACTCACTACTGTATATATTACACGCTACTATAACTTATGTCGGTCAGTCTTAGATTCTTTGGAATACTATTTTGTCTTGGTAACAATATTTAAAAGAATTGTGTGCTAATGTACTGTACTGTACATCTGTGTAATTATGCCACGTGGTGACATGCAGGTATGATGTGACAACTGTGGAATGTTATGTACAAGACAATACAAGATAACAGTCACGCTAGATATGAAATACCCCACAGGAGCTGAGTAATGTGGTCTCAAAGTTCAGTGTGGTAGTGTCAGCCCTGCTTCCCGTGAACATGTCTTGTGTTCTTTCCTGTGAACAGACATAAATCATGCAAATCATTTTTACTGTATAAAATGACAGTCAATTTCACTACAATGTTAAACTGCTAAATATGTCAGCCATTTAGAGATCTCTCAACAATACCCCAGCCTAGTTTATTCTATGTCATTTTATTGTCTAAGCAATAAATAAAAACTTTAACTGTTTTTGAAAACAATGTGCATGTTACACGCTGTGTGACGCTACGTGATCATCGTAGCGTCATCAATTGCAGACATGTGCTCCTGTCAAGTGTGACGTCCGGCATGTCCAGGACATGGTGCGGGTTCCACGTCTGCGTCTGGACTGGCACCTCAGAGGTCTTCAGTTCTGGACTCACCTTGGAGGTGACTACACCCACTGAGACGCAGGTACTGCAAGTTACTCCCCTCCCTTTACCCGGGAGTCAAGATGTTGAGGAAAATGTACGAGGACTAAGCTAACATTAACATTTATTTGACTACCAGTGTACATGAAGTCCAGAGTTCTTTATTCAGTACTGCATGATATCTTAAAGAGTAAGATGAGACCATATTTACTTGAATTTCCTGTCAATAAGCATAAGTCATTCAGCTATGAGAAGAACGTCATTCGTCCTTGATAAAAGCCAACAGCAGCAGAAGGATGGGACGCAGTTTAAACGTTTAATGCAGAGGGAAAAAGCCTCTGAGGTGCTGCTCCCTCAGAAAAGAACAACCCATCGAACACAGAACACAGCACTCTGCTGCCACAGGGGCTTCTGGGAATCACTTAAGCACAGCACTGCCTGCTTATCATCATCAATCATTAAATTATTCAAACGGCTAGGCAATTAGTGAGGAAGTTCTGAGGGAATTATGGCTTTCTGAGGGTGTGGGTGAGCATCATGCCCTGTCTGAGCTGAGAGTCTGCAGAGCACTGCGGAGCACAGAGACGAAGACCCCGACGGCTTGGGGCTTCTCGGGCTGCTGCTTGATCGACAGCAGCAGGGCGTCCCGGCTGTCCGGCAGCTCGGGGTCGGCGTGCAGGAGCTCGGCCAGCATCAGCGCTCCTCCAGCCCTGCTGCACACGTAGGCCTTCCAGGGCCGGGCATCGCTGCGGCTGAATGCCAGGGACTGGATCTTCACCAGCTGCAAGGCGGCCTGCAGCGTCTCCGGAGGGGCGGCGGGTGGAGGGAGGCCCAGAGTCTGACGGTGCAGCACCCGCAGCTCCGACCACAGTTTTTCAAAAGCCTCGTGAGACAGCGGGGGTCCCAGGGTCAGGCTGAGCTCTTCTAGTGAATCGTCCGGGTCGGACACCCCCTCAGCAGGTCCTGCCCGCACAGACAGAAGCAGAGATGAGGCGTGTGTACGGGCGAGATTACAAGTGTTCAATCGCATCATTGCTCGCCCCATTTGTCAGGCTGTAATCAGGAGTCAGTGCATTACCTGCACCGAGGGCTGCATTCACAGGTGGAGGTTTGTACATGAGCTCAGCCTCCACCCTAGAGGCCTCGGTGCTGTCGGAGGGCTGGGCGGGGAGGTCCGCAGGAGGGTCTCCCCCGTGGGCGTCGGCCTCCGCCAATGGCGCCAGCGAGTTGAAGCCGGAAGCCCAGCAGCTGACGGGCTCCTCGGGCCGCCCCGCGAGGACGGTCATGGACGGGTCGGACTCGGGCCCCAGCAGAACCTTCCGGGCCTCTTCCACTCCACACTGCAGCAGCCGATAGTACAGCAGGGCTCGATCCCGCACACACACATCACTCTCCTCCTCTGCAGGGAGAAATAATCACGCAACACATTCATCGATCACGCGGAATTTCTGTCCGAAAATGCTGAAAATGTCGTTCAGCCGGAGAGCGTTGCCGTTACCCGTTACCATTTATAGGTGCGGTATGTAAATTTGCCATGATTATGTAAATCTGTAATTAGGAGTTCAGCCTAGTTCCTATCACAAATAGCATTCTAAATGTGTGTGTAGCAGTTTACTCTGCTAATGCTGTCAGTTATACTATAATCATGGCATTAGTGCAGATAGTGAGGATGTTAGTGGGTGTTAACAGGGAGTGTGTAAACTGACAGCAGGGAGAGTATCCTGTCTGTGTCTGTGATGTCTCAGTACTACAGAAAGTCTCCCTGAAAACCCAACAGTCATACATATGCACTGATCGGCCGCAGCAGTAAAAGAACACTGACAGGTTGCCACCCTGAACTGCAGAGAGCCTCTTTACGACCTGCTGTGATCGTAAACTACTTGGCCAAAGTACTAGCCGAGCTGGTTTCTCTCCATTTCTGTGGTTTCCTCCACTGTGCAGGCATTGCTCATGAAGGCATTTTACCTCATGTATATAAAGACCAATAACTGGAACACGTGAATAAACATACAAAGACATACAACAAATGAATGACCAATGGTGCGTAGCATTACCGACGCAGTAGTGTAAGAGACGACCCAGCATATCCTGAATCTCGGCCGGCCGACACAGAAACAGCTTCATGGTGGCTGTGAGGAGCTCCACCTTCACTGAAGAGGACAGCTCGGCCTTTAACCCATCTATAAAGCCCTCCAGCACATAGGGGGCACTACTGATCTGCTCCCCATGCACCCCCAGCAGCCATAAGAGAGCCTGTTTGCCCTAAAAGAGAGCAAGGGCATTTGCTAGAGCATTTCAAAAAAAGCAGCAGAACCTGCAGATTCTGTTCATTTCTTAAGATTATTATTATCATATTATAATTTAATGATAATTTCTTAATTTATTAAGGAGTTTTTTCCAGTAATGAGAATGATATTTACTGAAATTCAGGCGCATAACACCTAGTCATGCATCCAATGAGAGGAGGACTAACTATAATATGTACACCTTAGCAAAAAGACATGGGTATAGTCTGATTCACATGTTCCAGGACACCAGCCATATGGAAATCAATGCAAACCACATTGCACAACTTTTCCATATCTGATGTAGTTGAAAGCTCCCCCTTCCCCCTGCAGCAGAGCGGGACGCTACCTCGTCGTCCTGAGGGTTGTCCTCACAGCCTTCCACAGCCCCACACACAGCCCCAGTGCTTTGGGGACAGAACCATGCCAGGTCCCTGAACGTTCGGATCACTGCTACACAGTTGGAAAACGGGGACAGACCAATCACAAGAATGCAGATCACTGTCACACGGTAATGTTTAAGGGTTTTTAGAAATAGCCGAATCTGATAAGGACGATGTCTCACTTTCTTGAGAATCTGGAAACTATCTCTATGCAACACAACCACACCCTCTGTTAAACTGTGTATGGGCAATCTTTAGCCAATAGATCATTATAGTGTTTTAAACATATAAGTTTTTATGTATATATGAGCACTTCATGTTCATGCAGAATTTTACCAGAAGTCACATGATCTTGCTTCAGTGCCAGTAATCCTGTCAAAATGTCCAGACACTTCTCAGTGTATGTTCGGCCAATACGTCCTGTGTGGAAGAGAAAGGGACTGATCTGATTGGTCAATTTATGTGTTAATGCATTAGCCACAGTTACATTGCAGCTTTAAGGAGATACAGCTGCAGAGAAGTATGTGTTACCTATGGCTGTGATAGCCGCCTGCGCCAGTTCAGGTGACACGTCAGTACAGTAGCTCTTCAACTCCTCCAGAACCAGAACTACATTCTCATCATTCACCAGCTCCACCAGGATCTCCATCTTACGAAGCTTTATGTAGCCAGGCTCGGAGTAACCACAGAAGAAGCGTTTGTAATGGCTGCCGTACAGAGCTGGCCGACTGCGTAGGACCTGCTGGACGTGGCAAAGCCCCGCAAAGCAGAGCTCACGTGATGCAGAACCACAGGCGGCCAGTAGGGGGCCGCGGGCACGCAGGAGAGCGTCCGACTGCACGGCAGGGTGGGAGGCGGCTAAATGCAGGAATAGGCGGAGCGTGGCGGCCATGACAGGTGCGTGAACGCTATGGAGGAATTCATCCAGCAGGCTGAGGACGTCAAAGAGCTCATCGTCTCCACGGGGACGGTAGCGCATTAGGAAGGTGAGAACCTCACTCTGTGCCCAGCTGTCCAAATCCTTCAACCTAGAAACCAGTCACATGACACATCAGCAGCTACCCAAGACCGGGACGGTGATGTTGCTGATCAAATATGCTAATGTAGTCATCCTGTACGACAAAGCCAGTAGTGACACAGTGAGAACAAAAAACCAGGACTTGAGTTATTGCTATGAACAACACCACGTCGGTTACTCTCATTTGAACTGTACAGCAGACCAGAGATTATATTTAATAGAAACCCTAATCCTACCACCCAAATCCATATGTACCATATGTACAGCAATTGTAATGTGCGTTGTGTGATGGTCTAGGGTGACATCGGCAGGCCCAGACCTGTTCAGGAGGTGATGAGCGATGGGTTTGTTGATGACCACTCCACCCTCGTCTTTCAGGATCTCCTCGAGTGCTCGGAGACAGTTCACCATCACAACAGGGTCTGGATCCCTCAGCAGAGCATACAGCTCATTCACTACACTGGGATCTAAGACGAGAGATCCGCTACGTGAACAAACAGCACGCAGTCCTGTTTTGCAAATCTAATGCTGCTGAAAGACAGAATACTTCAAAATACTTCAGAGATCAACTGTTCAGTGATGACTGATGTGCACATTTTTGGTTTTAATTATAGAAACGGGAGGGGCTGTCTGCAAGGGAGAGGCGCATTTCATGCATTGCCATGACACACAAAAAGAATGTATGATATGTAGCTATTGTTAGGCACAAACATTACTGAGAAAAGGCATATTGATTCATTTAAGTTTATTATAAACTAGGAGACTGGGAGACCTGGACCATACAGCAAATCAGCACTGCCTGCTAAATGGAATTTCACTGATTAACACAGGTGACTGTGTTAAGGGTCACCGTGTATTCCTCTCTTAGCAGGTCCCTGCACTCTGCACTGCACCACACCCCATGAAGAAACTGAAGAACCAATCTATCAGACAGCTGGAACAACTGTTCCATTGTGTGGTGTTAAATTCAACATATAATCCAACATATAATACAGTCCGATTTTACTGCCCCCTCATATCTTGCTTCTATTTTATCTTGTGGAAAGTGTAGCAAGATAACTGATGTGTGTGAAGAAGCATTTGGAAGTTGTGCAACCAAACACTAGAGTGGTTCATGCATGCAATTATTTTTTCACTGTTTCTTTAATTTTCTAAACTGGCTTTGGTGTGCCAGACCTATCTCTGTGCTAGGATGGAGACTGTGGGTGGCTGGACCTATCTCTGTGCTGGGGTGCTAGATTTATCTCTGTGCTAGGATGGAGACTGTGAAGTGCCAGACCTATCTCTGCGCTGGGGTGCTAGATTTATCTCTGTGCTAGGATGGAGACTGTGGGTGGCTGGACCTATCTCTGTGCTGGGGTGCTAGATTTATCTCTGTGCTAGGATGGAGACTGTGGGTGGCTGGACCTATCTCTGTGCTGGGGTGCTAGATTTATCTCTGTGCTAGGATGGAGACTGTGGGTGGCGGACCTATCTCTGTGCTGGGGTGCTAGATTTATCTCTGTGCTAGGATGGAGACTGTGGGTGGCTGGACCTATCTCTGTGCTGGGGTGCTAGATTTATCTCTGTGCTAGGATGGAGACTGTGAAGTGCCAGACCTATCTCTGTGCTGGGGTGCTATATTTATCTCTGTGTTAGGATGGAGACTGTGAAGTGCCAGACCTATCTCTGTGTTAGGACGGAGACTGTGCATTTTGGCACAGCCGAGCACAGCCACTCTTCTTACATAGGAGGCTTTATCCCTCAGACCAGTCAGAACGGGCTGCTGGATGTACTCTGTGATGCCCGGCATCCTGCAACAGAATAAGGGAAAAACATCACCATCACCAGGGTGAGGATGCCACAGACCCGCCATCAGACCCAGTCACCAAAGCATCACCTACAGCTACAGTGCAGTACATGTTATCTACAGCCGCAATGCAATATGCATTCGCCACAGTTACACTGCAGCATGACGGAGTTACAGCTGCAGTCCCGGATGCCCTGAATGGTCCTGGAACACTGACTTCTACAGCTGCGTTCCCAGTCGAGAACTCTGTAACCCATAACTGATGCTTTTTGGTCAATACATCAGCGAAGCGGACCTGAAGTTGCACATGTTCCTGAGGGCCAGGCCGCGGACCATGGGGTTGGGGTCAGCACAGTCCTTGCGGAGCGTGTTGATAGCCAGCAGGGCCAGATCAGGCTTGTGGCTGGCATAGGTGCACATGTAGAGGTAGACCAGCTTCTTCTGAACAATGTCCACTGTAGCGCTGGCCTTCACCATGTCCATGAAGAGAGCAGAGACATCCAAACCCTGGGTCATTGACCTGCAAAAAGAGGAGGACTTCAAAACACACAGGACGTACAGAGAAACTTATGCGCAGATTCCACAACTTCTTTACAAAATACACACCAGGTTGCGCAAGTATGCTCACCCTTGGGTTCAACACTACAACCCTTATGAGTAGGTGTCTACCAAGCACATGTAGCCAGAGTAATTCAGGCACACTGCTCACAGTGACCTTGACCAGCCCTTTTAACCTAAAATGAAACTGCTACAGGATCTTGTATGGCCTTTTCAAAAAGTCTGTTCTATTGGTATGCAGAATTTATCAGCCACTCCCTGCACTGTTCACCATTGGTCGGTTGCTGAACACAGGCCTGCTGACTGGATGGTTGCAGACTATTCTTACCACAGTAGTAACGATGCAGTTTAGTAGCAGTTGATGGAGATATGTCAAGTGTCATTTTCACTGCTGGGTTTAAAGCACCAAAGCCTCCCAAAAGAAATGTCACAACGTAACCACTGATGTAGGTTCAAATGGAACCCGAATGGCAACAAATTATCTAGTGCACACCTACAAGTTTTTTCTAACAAATGTACCTGCTGAGCGTACAAATATGGGTTTTGGGGAATGCAAGTGCATTAATGCACTGATGAAGTGTTAAATAGTCTGTTGATTGGCTGGGTGAAGTTCCTCTTTGATCCAAATTCCATTTCAAGAGTTAAGAAAAGACTTTTGAGTTTTAGACTGTAAATTCTTTCAGGTTAACATTTCAGTTACTTTGTACAAGAACATCTTCGAAATTGCTAAATGTAACCATCACTTACAACTGTTATTCATCAGAAAGGGTGAATGGCAGATCGTGTTTTTTGGTATGGACATTTGGTTTCACCATTAATTTGCACCAATAAACACAAAAATCTGCCATTCATTACTCTTGCTCTTTGGAGCTGCAGTATCAGCGCAACACAGACACAACAAATTCCCCTTTTTAGATTTTCATTTTATGAATGTTAGTTCAGTCCTAACCTAAGTGCACAGCACTATCCTCTCTGAACACATGTAGTGACGGTGGTACTGACCTGATCACCCGGGTGATGTAGTTCCTATAACGGAGTCGATCAGCCTGGATGTTTGGGTTCGACAGCGCCCTCTTCAGCTCCTTCACGGTCTCCTCAGAACCAAAGTACGGCATTGTAGTCAACCTCAGACCTGCCAGCAGACATTTAGTACAACATGAACAAATGAAAAATACAGCAACGTAGAATACAGGTGTTAAAAAGTCAAGTAAAAAAGTATAACTATAACTATAAGTCCCCCAAGAATGCATTTGTAAAACGCATTTTTTGCCAAGAGTTTTAATCAAGTGTCACCAGACGGGCCCAAACTGTTCTACCTCTTTAAAACCAGGCTGAGTTACATAACAGAAGAAAACAACTTTATGAATTTCATGAATTCACATTTGATTAATAGTCTTAAATCTCTTTCTAAATACGACATAAATATTACTATTGTATGAAAAAATAAACATTAAAAACAAACATAATAAATATTGTTTATTATTCAATAAATATTAGCCTATCACTGTAGACCTTTTACAAAATGAAAACCTTAATATCGTTAAATTTAAAAAAAGCATGCCATCTCAGTAATCTTCCTTATTTAAGAAGAAATTCGCATTTGACTCTGCCCTAAACTCCCAAAACGTCGCTTATCGAGCTTTTTAACATAACGTACCCTTCTGTTTACTGTCACTAACTGATTCAGACTGTACACATTGGAAACACAGATCTATATCATGTCGCTGATTTTCAGATGCTTTCTTGCAAGTTATGAACGCACTTAGCTAGCTACATGTTAAAACACACTTCTGGTTAATTCAGGATATTTATCTAGTTTACTATATGCTAGGTTAGCTAACCTAGTTAGCTAGATTAAAAGCAAAACTCTGGACCTTAAAGTAATTGTCACAATTTCACCTATATTCACGAGACTGAATTCTTTTAGCTACATGTTAACCACGCAAAACTAAAATAAATTGTTTTCTTCTTCAAGAATAAATCGGCTAAAATTGGTAATACAATCTCTGGAAACGTTTGTTTATGCGGATAACAGTGGAGGACTGTGAAGTAAGAATCAAAATCTATACTTCCGTTGCACTGTAATTCAACATAAAGGTCGTGACTTTTTCTTCCACTGTTAACGATTATGTTTGAATATGACGCAAGTGTGTCGGATGTCATCGGTGTGAATAGATGAAAGGACTCTGAAAGGACTCGCTTTGTTTACAAAAAATAACACAAGCAAAACAATAACGTCATGTGCATGACCAAAATGCATGAATGAATAGCGATTGAATAAATAAATACATAAACACATAAATGAATACATAGAATTTTCAAAAGAACATCACAATTGCAACACGGCCCATTAATTAAATATTGAAATGAATTAGGGGAAAGGTGGAAAAGGACATTATGTCTGTACCTGCAGGCTCCTGTGCAGAGAGAAGTCATAGTTTTGTGTTCACACTGCTTACTAAAAACAACTGTACAGGTAGAGATCTAGTCCTTCATCAGTGGTCATCTTCTCTCTACATAATACAGGGGATAATACTGAGTACCACATCACTTACAACACCCACAAGCATGCCCCCATGTCAGGGTGACGCTTCACCACAGCCTGTCATTGTACACTTGTAAAATACACCTGAAGGAAAATATCTAGTGACTGAAGGTATTAAGTATTGTAATTAAACACCTTCTAATTCTAATTCTAATTAAACGACTTCTTTGAAAAATTCAGAGCAGTTCTTATAATCCATCTTTATTTATTCTGGGAATATTAAGGTTGTACATCACTGGGACTCGTTCAGTAGGCTTACCTGGTTCTTACCGAAACAACATTCTCATTTCTAGCCAGGATTTCTCGTACTGTCCAGAAAAGTACAGCCCTGTAGGTCGCCAGTTAATTTATAATATAAATAAATATCGTTTAGAAGGCGAACAAATGTCCGATAGAGGTGCTATTTTTATTTCACTGGGTGGCGCTTGAAACCAACAGTACCACGTAGTCCCTTTCCTCCACCCTCTTAACCCGCGGTGCAGGTGTTACACCGAATTCTACGGCCGTCGAGTTTTGTGACCACAGAGGGCGCGATTTTGCAGATTCTGTTCACAGGCACGAGCGCTTTACGAACGCTACGTAAGCTACGCTGATGCGCTTTCTTTTCTCGTTTTGCTGCTGTCCGCGAGCCAAAAGATGACAGACGCTTGTATTTACATTTTATCGTCTCTTAATTACATAAATGTAGGCCTACTTAAAGAAGAATGTTTCCTTACAGCATTTTCCATGTGCCGACATTTGAGTAAAGTCAGGATTACCATCCCTTCACAAAATAATAAAATAAATAAAAATCATGAATGGAATGGACAGGTGTCTTTTTACAGGGGTCACCAATTCTGACGGCCATCAGAATATGTACTATTGTTACCTGGAGATTCAGTGGGGTCACATATTCTTACTCACCTGTCCATTCCATTCATGATTTTTATTTATTTTATTATTTTGCAAGAGTTAAGGGATGGTAAGCCTGACTTTACACAAATGTCGGCACATGGAAAATGCTGTAACGAAACATTCTTAAGTCAAGCCACATTGTCAATTGTGATTTTCACCCCAATTGAAATTTGTCCTCCGCATTTACCCATCTGTGCAGTCAGAACACACACACACACACACACACACACACACACACACACACACACACACACAAGTGATAACTAGGGGGCTGTGGTGCACACGTGCCCAGAGCGGTGGGCAGCCCTAGCCCGGCGCCCGGGGAGCAGTTGGGGTTAGGTGCCTTGCTCAAGGGCACCTCAGTCATGGCCTCAGGCCTGGGAATCGAACCCACGACCCTCCGGTCACAAGACTGGTTCCCTAACCACCAGACCATGACATGTACTTAAAGTGACATCTTCTTTAAGTACATGTAATGTACTTGTACATGTAATGTACATGTATGTAATTAAGAGAAGATAAAATGCAAATACAAGCATCTGTCATCTTTTGGCTCGCGGACAGCAGCAAAACGAGAAAAGAAAGAGCATCAGCGTAGTTTACGTAGCATTTGTAAAGCGCTCGTGCCTGTGAGCAGAAACTGCGAAATAGCGCCCTCTGTGGCCACAAAACTCGACGGTCACAGAATTCGGTATAACACTGGGACTCTCTGCCCCAGCAGTCATGACCTGTGTTGTGATCTTCTGAAGGTCTGAAGATGCTGAACGGAAGGCTGGGCTTAGTGGACGTGAACATGCAGGTTGATAAGAAAGCCCAGTAAACCTTTATATTTGGACCGCACGGATCCGCAGCTACACGATCACCGGAATGGCGGGGATCATTAAAAAGCAAATACTGAAGCATTTGTCCAGGTAACGTCTACGAGATACGTAGTGGTGTGTTGTGTTACTTAAGATTCACGGTTCCGATGGTCCTGTAAATAACAACTCACATTAAGTCTTTGGATCATCTTTAAATGTGATGACAGGGTTTTGGTGGGAGGCTGAGCCGTGAACACACAACACATTCACCTCAGAACCGGGCTAGCTAGCTAACCGAACTCTTTCACCTCAGAACCGGGATAGCTAGCTAACCGAACTCTTTCACATCAGAACCCGGCTAGATAGCTAACCGAACCGTCGTGTGTATAGCATGTCTAGCTCGCGCTGTGGGTGCCTTACCGGTATCGAGAGGTCAGCGAGGCTAACTGTCCCATCTAGCCAGGTAATACAAGAATATTGTATTAACACCCTAGCTAAAACACCCTAGCTAAAAATAGATCTGGATATGCAAACATTTTCTTAAATTGAACGAACAGTGATAGATTTTTTCGTGTTTGTCCTGAAATCTCTTTCATTTTAGTCTTTTGCTCACCGTGCTTTTGCACTGACCGTACGATTGTTGCCATGCAATGTTCTTATGTCAATAGACAAAAGTGACAACCAGCGTGTGTGTGTGTGCGCGTGTGTGTGTGTGCGCGTGTGTGCGTGTTGTGTGTGTGGTGTTGCCTGTGTAGGTTTCTGCAAGCAGTAGCTAGCTAACTGTCCTCTGCAGGTACACAGCTAATTTTTAACTCGACAGGGGGTTTGATGGTGATCATTCACTTGCCAAAACGGGAGAACGAGAGAGAAAGTCCTACTATTAAAGAAGTGAAACAGGAGTGGATGTTCCCTGAACATTGCAATTCTGTGGTTGGAAGTTTGAAGTCTGGGTGATTTCTTCCAAACATTAAGCAGCTTAGCAACAACATCTGTGACATCATGTGCAAATTTCTGTACATCCTCGTGACCATACAGATCTCACAGTGACCATACAGATCTCGTAGGACCAGTGGAGCAGTTCTGCGTGCCTGTGGGTAACTGTCTTAGCTGTAGCCGTCTGTTAGAGAATCCTGCAGGATTTCACTGCTCTGTTTTAAAGGAAAAATATCCTATTAATAATCAGGCTGCAAAGCCTTAATTCCTCATCTGAAGGGCAACAGAGAAAACATTACTTAGGCAAATTAACCAGTCCCACTGCAGGTCTAATTTAGTTCAGGCTTATCCCAAGTTTAGTTTGGGTCTAGTCCAGAGGTTCGTAGTCCTTACTGGGCTGTTACCAGGTGTGTCAGAGCAGTGCGTGGTGTCCCATGTCCTGGCACCGAGAGCGTTGGCCTGTGTAACGTGTTGGTATTACTTCTCCTCACACGTCAGCGTGCTGCCTCACACAGAGCAAGCAACCAGTGGGTGTGAAACACATGCTTCCTCCTGCTGGCTGGCCTACTCATCGCATGATTGGCTGCCAAGTTGCCACTCAGCAAAAAGAACCAGCCATGCACCCAGTACAGACTCTCCACGCACATCCACTAAGCATGCCTTCTCTCCACACGTAACCGCTAAACACACTTTCTGTCCACATGCAACCATTCAACACGCCCTCTCCCCACACACAACCATTCAACACGCCCTCTCCCCACACACAACCTCTCAACACACCGTCTCCCCACACACAACCACTCAACCACAACCACTATTTCCCACACATAATCACTAAACACACCCTCTTTCCACACACTGGCATAGAACCACCCAACACAAACGATCTACACGCTGCTTTAGAAGCTGGCTGTCTCACCTCACAGCTGGGTCTCACCACCTGGTGTGCGACAGCGTCAAGCGTGCAGACTCGGTCTTAGGGTGTGTGTCATTGCCTCGTTGTGAGCCTGCCAGACTCTGTTCGTGTACCACTGTGGCAGCAGTCAGATGTGTGGGGCAGGAGGCAGTGAGGGCCTGTAATGAGACATGAGACAGTAATGAGACAGTAATGAGACAGTAATGAGAGTATTAGAGAGGGTACAACCCACTGTATGCTTCCAGTATCAGTGCTGGTTTGATATGGGAGCAGCAGTCCACCGTCCTTCGGCCCTGGGCTTGGCCTGCTGGGGTTCGGTCGCATGGGTTCAGAAAGAGAGGGGTGATGAGTCAGAGAAACAGGTGGATGGAACGAGAGAGTTGGACAGAACTGGGACACGAGGGGATGGAGATGTTGATGTGTGTCCTTTGCAGTGGGGCAGATAAGTCTCCACTAAGAGAATAGAAGAGAGAAGGAGAGACATGGCTCGAGACAGGAGGATGGATGGGGGACGGTAGGGAGGCACTTTTCTGCCTTTGTGGAGTGGCATTTCCTTGGCCCTGGCCCATTCTTGTCCCTGTATGCTGCGTAGGGGGAACGAATCCTGACATAGTGATCATGATAAATTAGGCGCTGTCCTGAACACAGACTCGCACAATACCACAAGTGGCAGTTGGTGTCTATCAAGCCCCTCCCACATCCCAAAGGTTTGTCCTTGCGCAGTTTGGATGCTTTTTGGTTAGAATATGCATGTCTGTGTGTGCCTGTGTGTGTGAGAGAGAGTGTGTGTGTGAGTGTGTGTGTGTGAAAGAGAGTGTTTGTGTGTGTGAGAGAGCGTGTGTATGTGTGAGCGTGTGAGTGTGAGCGTGTGTGTGAGTGTGTGTGTGTGTATGTGTGCGTGAGAGTGCACGCGTTTGAGGCTGTATGGTTTCTTGTTTCTGATTTCCATCTCATATTTCTGTTTTTGCTGTTCTCATATTATCTCACTTTTATTATCTCACTATTATACTACACTCCAATATCCTCTCTCTCTCTCTCTCTCTCTCTCTCTCTCTTTCCGCCTTCCTACCCTCTATCTATCTCTCTTCCCTGGCCTATTTCATTTGTTTTGTGCCTGTTCTGTAACATTCACTTAACTTAGACATATCATGCACCTGGGCAGGAGAGATGTTAAACCCTACAGGGCTCTAGATCTCCTGGATCAGGACCGATATTACCTTGCACTTTCAGTTACACCCAGCAAGGTCCTCTCTCAAACATGTATCTCAAACATGTGAGCTGTGATGTGTGAGCTGTGTGTGTGTAGCCTCACTGTTCTCAGAGAGGTGGGAGTGTTGTGTGTGTGTGTCTGTGTGTGTGTGTCTGTGAGGCATCGAGGAAGGGGTAGGCCCTTCCACCGCCATGTTGGAATGTGTCATATTCAGAACTTAAATGTGGGAATGGGGTTATGGCAGCATGTGGTTGGTGTTTGTGATGGGTGTTTGTGATAGGTGTGTTGATGGGTGTTTTGATGAGTGTTTGAGGTGGGTGTTTGCGATAGGTGTTTGTGATGGTAGTCCTGGAAGCTGGATTTCCCAACGCGTCCCTTTACCCCTTCATAGTCTCCTTCTGCGTCAGATATCCAGCCATGGTCCTCAGCCATGATGCTGTTTGTGTGCATCTCTCTGCAGGTTCACGAAGAACCTTTCCCCGGACAAGATCAACCTGAGCACCCTGAAGGGGGAGGGGCAGCTGTCCAACCTGGAGCTGGACGAGGAGGTTCTGCAGAACATGCTGGACCTACCCACCTGGCTGGCCGTGGTCCGCGTCTACTGTAACAAGGCTGCCATACGGGTAGGAGGTGGGGGGGACCCTCTTGAAGCACTACTGTCTGACCCAGCCAATCAGGGGCTCCACTTCCCCCAACATCAGAATGCCAAAGTCATCTTAACTTATAAACGGAGAGAGCGAAGTGCTTTACGTTGCTGGTTAGCTGAATGTGGCCTTCCACTCATAAAGCTCACAGAACTGATGTAAAAAGGTGCTGGAGATGTGATGTGAATGATCTCATTCTCTCCCCCCTTAGATACAATGGACAAAGCTGAAGACCAGCCCCATTTGTCTGGTAAGAACGGCTCCTTCTATGTATTTTTGTGTGTCACTCTCTCTCTCCACCTTCCTATAACCACAGTCTCTCACTTCCCTAAAATCGGGGGTTCCACATTTGTCATTTTGCTGTGGGTGGTGATCCTTGTTGCATTTCTGTCACCTGTGGAGGAACTAGGGAAGATGAAACAACCCTTGTGCTGCAGAGATGCACAGTGACCCAGAGCATCACGGGACATTAGATCCCAGAAATAAAAGTGCTGCGGCTGTGTGTGTGTGTGTGTGTTCTGTAGAGGGTTCCTTTAGGGGCTGTGTTCTACGTGTGGGTCTTAAAACACTCGTTATGCAGCTGTGGGAGGAATATTTGACAGGGTTGACATTGATGTCATAGTTTAATGATATTTATGTAGACATTGTAGTCTTGACATTGTCTACGTAGACCTCATAGTGTAACGTTGTCCATGTAAATGTAGCATAACTTTGATGTAGATGTTGTAGCATAACACTGATTTAGATGTAGTATAACGTTGATGTAGACGTCATAGTGTAACGTAGATGTAGACGTCATAGTGTAACGTAGATGTAGACGTCATAGTGTAACGTAGATGTAGACGTCACAGTGTAACGTAGATGTTGGTGTCTCCGTGTCCTGTTTTAGCTGTCTCCATGGTGGGTTGATGTAGCCATCTCTGTGGATGTGGGCCTAGAGCTCGTGTTGTGTGTGACTTCTTTCTGAAATGCAGCATCATGCTGATATTTTAGTGGAACTTGCACAACACCAGCTTGCAAAATATTGAGCCTTTGAAGTCCTGTGCTGTGTCATCTATTTGGTGGTTTACTGTTAAACTGTTAAACTTGAAAGGAGGGAGAGAGGCTTTCTCTCTCTCTCCCTCTCTCTCTCTCTCTCTCTCTCTTTCTCTCTCTCTCTATATATATATATATATATCTTTCTCTCTCTCTTTGACTCTCTCTCTCTCTCTCTCTCTCTTTGGCTATGAGTTTGTCCTGTCTCTGTCTCCATAGTTTCTTGATAAGGTGGAAGTAGAAATGAGAACCTGTGATGAGCCACGCCCACCCAACGGCCCTTCCCCCATCGCCATCACAGCAGGTCAAAGGTCAGAACATCTCCTTTTGTGTTCAGACTGGTTCTCAGGCTGCTGACTAATATGAAATGCGTAACCCAGTGAAATGGAGGATCCTCTCCCTGTGTGAGTCTTAGCACTCACACTCAAATACAGCCAGTCTTGTGGAAAGGACAGAGACATCTCTCACAGTGATGAGAGACAGGACTAGTACCGACTCATTGCTGACTTGCTGTTGTGTTACTGACCTGCCGTTCCTAGTACGTAGACTGTCTGGGAGAACATAACCCACATCTATGTCATACGAGTGACCAAGAAAATACCCAAAGCTCAGAAATGGCCAATGTCGTTTCAGATAGGGCATACAGTTAGAGAACATATGTGGATGTATTCACAGTGCTTCATCTGCAGTTTTTAATGGAGAGTTCTTCCTGTCTCTGTCTGTCTGTCTGACTGTCTGTCTGTCTGCGTGCGTGTGTTTGTCTGAGTGTGCTCGTGCGTGTGTGATTGTGTGTGTGTGCTCAGTGAATATGGCTTTGCTGAGAAGGTGGTGGAGGGCATGTCTGTCATCATCAACTCCATCGTCATTAAGGTCCAGGCCCGCGCCTTCCACGCCTCCTTCCAGCTGTGGCAGCTACAGGGCTGCAGCCTGAACCCCAAGTGGCAGAAGACCGACCTGCGCTACACACGCATCACACACCCCAAGAGAGGAGAGGTGACCTACACACATACACACACATACATACATATATATACACATTTACACACACACCCCAAGAGAGGAGAGGTGACCTACACACATATACACACACACACACATACATACACGTAAATACACACACACTCATCACACAACCCAAGAGAGGAGAGGTTACCTACACACACACACACACACACACACATACATACACGTAAATACACACACACTCATCACACAACCCAAGAGAGGAGAGGTTACCTACACACACACACACACACATACATACACGTAAATACACACACACTCATCACACAACCCAAGAGAGGAGAGGTTACCTACACACACACACTACACCACACAGGTGCTGGCTTATTAAATTACTGTGGCCAGATTTCCATATTCTCTGTCTGTAGTTGATAATGAAGTTATAAAGCTGATGTGTGCATTAGGCTCCAGCTATCTCCCAGAGATCTGGGCTACCCAACACTGCATGTGTTCTTAAATCCAGGCTTTCTACCAAAAGAACACACACTGACCACAGTGACTTAAAAACCTGTTTGTGTGTATGTGCGCGTGTGCACGCATGTATGTGTCCCTTCCTTGTGCGTGTGCATCTGCGCTTGTGTGCCTGTGCGTGTGTATCTGTGCGTGTGTATCTGTATCTGTGTGTATTGCAGGTTTTGACCTTTAAGGAGATTAACTGGCAGAGTCTGCGTATCGAGGCTGATGCCATAGAGAGTGAGGATCAGGACTTGGGAAGCACCCCGCTGCGCCTCATCACCAATCAGGGCCGCATCCGCATCGCCCTCAAACGCAGGGTACGCCCACAGCCCCGCCCCCAAAACATAAACCACACCCCTAAGCCCCAGTCGAGTACCCCACTCGACTTCTGTGTGAGTTCTTCCTGTTAAGCACCTGCCTAAGTCCCTGTTAGCTCACCCAGACTGGGTGCTCTGTGCTGCCCTCTACAGGTGAAGGACTGCAACGTTCTAGCCTCCAAGCTGCTCTTCATCCTAGACGACCTGCTGTGGGTTCTGACCGACTCCCAGCTCAAGGCTGTCATCCACTACGCCAAGTCCCTGAGCGAAGCTATGGAGCGCTCCGCCCAGCAGAGGAAAAGCATGGCGGCGGAGACACTGCAGGTCCTCCACCCACCTCTGACACCAGCCGCCCACACGTCACATTGGGCTCAGGGCTTGGACTCTGTTCCCATGGACTTGGACTCTGACAGTTTTATCCGGTGTCTGTGAACTTCGGGAATCTTTTTACATAGGAGGAATTCTTCCTTTAAATAATTTCACTTCTACTTTAGCAGATTAGAGCCTGGTAAATCCCCATGGCTCAGGAGTGAACCCCACAAATTCACCTGCTTCTCCTGTACTGGTGTGGAAAGCTGAGACCTCCTGCTAAATGAACCTAGACCATGTCTAGAGTGTTTCGCCTGCTCTGACATGCACGTCGTATGTGTGCGTGTGGTCTATGAGGATTTTAAGCAGTTTGAGCCTGTGTACTCGGTCATTCTTCCCTGTGGGAACAGGGCTGTGGGGTTTAAGGTTCCACTCAGTTTCTTCACTCAGTGTTGTCATTGTGATTCAGAGAGGCTCCTTTCTTACACACCACTGTACTGTCACCTGTTTTGCTGGCAGTATGTGTTTGCTAGACTCCATAGCTGGGTTTACTCGGCAACTCGGCAAAAGACAGTGAAGGTAAAAACTGCAGAACAGAAAACCAGAAAAAAATGATAGATAAAGTGTAGTCGGTCCCTGTGAGTTAAACCTCAGTCAGACGCGCTGGCCGCTCAGGGATGGTGAGCCCTCCTGTCCTTTTCTCCGCCCTCATTTCAGACAGCTCCTCCCTCCCCTGGGCCGCATCACGTCTGGGAGGAGCCTCCTCCAGCTGCCATGGGAACGCCCAACACGTTGGCCCAGTACTTCGACCTGCATGACGTGAAGGAGTCGTCCTACCACACATTCATCTCCCGCCTCGACCTGCACATCTGCAATGACGGCAGCTCATCGGCTCAGTCCGGTAGCTCGCGCCCCATTCCCAGAGCGCACACACACATCTGTCCACACACACATGCTTCATCGTGTTCATAGTGGATGGTGCTGGATGTCAGTCAGCATGTCGGTGTCGTTTGATTTAAGCGATGAAGTCGACATCATTATTGCTGTTTGGCCTTGTTCAACTGAACCAGACTTGACTTTGCCTTTTCACCTGTAGATGAGCCCCCTGTTCCCGGCTCCCAGGGTGCAATGCAGCTGACCTTTCGTAAGCTGGGCTGTGATTACTACCCTTTCCACAGGCCGGGTGAGTCTAGAGCTACAGCTAGGCTTAGAGTTAAAGGCTGTACTGTCTCTAGAGTTACAGCTGGGTGTAGAGTTAGGGCTGGACTGTCTCTAGAGTTAGAGCTAGGTGTAGAGTTAGGGCTGTACTGTCTGTTGTATAGCGTCTCTCCTGTCCGTGACCGTGATGTCCGTGCATGTCCTGTGTGAGGGAGTCTGTTTCGTTTTCATAGCTGTGCTTGACTGTTAAAGCTTTAAAATCAGTGTTTCTTTCCGTGTTGCAAGAAACTTCTCTTCCTCTTCTATAACGTCTGCTCAGCTGGGAGTGTTCAGGCTTTGTAAGAGCTCACAGGTGCTCCTGTAATTCCAGGATGTTTATACAGTCACCTTTGGAGTGACATAACTAATCGCTTGCCTTGTCTGTGTGTCCTATGTGTGTGTGTGTGTGTGTGTGTGTGTGTGTGCCTGCGTGTGTGATTGTGCGTGCGTGTGTGTGTGTTACCCTGTGCAGGTGATGGCTGCACGCACTGGGAACGCTACTGTGGAGCGATGGATGCTAGGACTCAGTGGGCAGCCAAACTGCTGCAGGACTTCCAGAGGAGAGTGGCGAGCTCGGGCTTTCCTGCCCCCTCCTCTGAACAGCCCGTCCCCCCCAGGGCCCCTCCAACCCGGAGACCAGCAGGTACAGCACCACAAAGTCTGGGCCAGCACACCTGCACTCACTGGGCCACCAGTTCACTTTTTTTTCTTTCACCATGTAATTTTCTTCTTTGTCATAAAAACTGTGAATCTATTTTTACAGCCAAGTTGCAGACATGAGTAATTAAAAAGTATTGGAAATATTTCCAATATATATATATATACACACTATATTGCCAAAAGTATTCGCTCACCTTCCTTGATTCGCTTATGAGCTTAAGTGACATCCCATTCCTAATCCATAGGGTTCAGTATGACGTTGGTCCACCCTTTGCAGCTAGAACAGCTTCAACTCTTCTGGGAAGGCTGTCCAACAAAGTTTAGGAGTGTGTTTATGGAGATTTTTGACCATTCTTCCAGAAGCTCATTTGTGAGATCACGTACTGATGTAGGACGAGAAGGCCTGGCTCTCAGTCTCCACTCTAATTCATCCTAAAGGTGTTCTGTCAGGTTGAGGTCATGACTCTGTGCAGGCCAGTCAAGTTCATCCACCCCAGACTCTGCCATCCATGTCTTTATGGACCTTGCTTTGTGCAATGGTGCACAGTCATGTTGGAAGAGGAAGGGGCCAGCTCCAAACTGTTCCCACAAAGTTGAGAGTATGGAATTGTCCAAAATGTCTTGGTATGCTGAAGCATTCAGAGTTCATTTCACTGGAACTAAGGGGCCAAGCCCAGCTCCTGAAAAACAACCCCACACCATAATCCCTCCTCCACCAAACTTTACACTTGGCACAATGCAGTCAGACAAGTACCGTTCTCCTGGCAACCGCCAAACCCAGACTCGTCCATTAGTTCGCCAGATGGAAAAGCGATTCATCACAGAGAACGCGCCTCCACTCCTCTAGGGTCCAGTGGCGGCATGCTTTACACCACTGCATCCGACGCTTTGCATTGCACTTGGTGATGTATGGCTTGGATGCAGCTGCTCGACCATGGAAACCCATTCCATGAAGCTCTCTGCACACTGTTCTTGAGCTAATCTGAAAGCCACATGAAATTTGCATGTCTGTAGTGATTGACTCTGCAGAAAGTTGGCGACCTCTTCGCACTATGCGCGTCAGCATCCGCTGACCCCGCTCCGTCAGTTTACGTGGCCTACCACTTTGTGGCTGAGTTGCTGTCATTCCCAGTTACTTCCATTTTCTTATAATTTGTTGCACAGGTGGCATCCTATCACAGTTCCACCCTGGAATTCACTGAGCTCCTGAGAGTGACCAGTTCTATATATATATATATATATATATATATATATATATATATATATATATATATATATATATATATATATATAGAGGAAATATATACTTATATGCTTGAGATCTGCGCCTGTCTGAGCTGAGACTCACCTGTGTTTGTTGTAGATGTGGAGTGCAGTCCCAACGGGAGTCCCTCCTCTCTCAGGGGTTCAGCAGGGGCAGCACCTCTGGGGGGCGCTCTGAAAACTCTACGCTCCAGCTGCTTGGTCATGCGGGTGGACGACTTGGACATCCACCAGGTCAGTGCACACACACACACACACACACACACACACACACACACACACACACGTCCCCAGCGGCTCATTCAGAACCTGGCCATGACGGCGTCACAGGCAGGAGGAGGCCGTTTGCAGCTGTGTCTGTGTGGCGGGGGGCACGTGACCCCTCCCACAGGGCTGCACCCTGCTGGGGCTGGGAGACCCTGACCCCTCCCCCCTTCCCTCTCGTAGGTGTCGACTGGGGACCGGAGCAGCAAGCGGAACCAGGCCCTCCTCTCCTGCAGCCGCACAGCACTGAACCTGCCGGACAACACGCCCGCCATCCACCTGCAGTTCACAGACTACTACTTCCCCAACTGCCCCGGGGCACCTGGTACACCCCCCCCCAACACAGACACACACACACACACACTCTCCTCCTTCACTGTCCGGAACAAACAAGTCCACTGGACACCCGAAACAACACTGCATGTGCCCCCCACCCACACACACACACCTCTCTCTTCATCCCTCTCCTTTTCTCTATCTACCTCTCTCCCTCTCTCTTCTTTTCCCCATCTCTTCTACTGTCTTCCTTCTCTCTCTCTCTCTCTCTAACTCCCTCACATCTCTTCTTCTTCTCTCTCTACTCTCTCTCCCCAGTCCCCTGCTCTAATCTCTATGGCCAGATGAATGGACTCCAGTTGTTTGTGGATGCTCCAAGCCTGGTGTGGATGGCCGTGTTTTCGCGGGGTCTCCTCCGGACCCTGGAGCAGGTCAAAGCCTTCTACCATCTGCAGGACAGCAGCAAAAGTGACGAGCACGTAGACATCCGGGTGGATGCCACACATCTGAAGGTCGAACACACAGATTACCAGGAGATAACTCACTTCAGACAGATTACCAAGAGATTGCTCACTTCACACAGATTACACATTTCACATGTATTACATACTGCTCGCGAATTAGCCACAAATTACACACTCCACACCGATTTCACATTATTAACAGATTACGCATTACATACAGGCTACACATTATGCACAAATTACACATGATACCAGTTTCTCTCTTTGCTCTGAACAGGAGAGAGATGGAGTCGTCTGATTGGGTCCTTTTTTGGTTGAGGCTGTAGTTTCCAGTTGATTCCAGCAGTGTGTCAAAACTGTATAAAACTATATAAACATTACAGACGTTGATGGTGCATTTTTAATGGATGTTTACACATTGCTGGGTTCATGTAACTGCTTACATGTTAATGCTGGGTTGATTGCTACACCACTACACCCAGTGGACTAACACCATCTTTATATTCCTGTAGCTGGTTGTTCCTCTGGACTCCTCCATCTTGGACCATCCCGACCGCCCACGGTCACTGAGTGCCACCCTCCCCCAGGCGGTGCTTAGCAACACCCGCCACTCTCCGCACGGCTCCCACGGCGACCTCCACGACACCTACGCCAGTTTCGGCACGCGGGCCTTTTTCCGGACTGCCCCGGCGCGGGACTTCCCCCGCGAGCGCAACGTTTTCCACCCCCTCCCGTCCGCCTTCTTGCGCAGCGTCTCGCCGGCGGAGCCCCCGGGCATCGGCCGGCCACCCCGGGCGTGGGACGTGTGGGGGGTGAGTTTGTCGCGGGCCTCGCTGGGCTTCGAGGGCGGCAGGCGCGGGCCCAGGGGCAAAGTGCTCCCGTTCGTGGAGCCGTTCGCCGTGGCCGTGTGGATGTGTCGGCCGGCGGCGTTTGCTCCGACCCCTTCCGCACGCCCTGCCCACGCCAATCCCGAAGAACCACCCCAAGCCTACACACACCCGCCCGGGGATGTAGGACTTGCCTTCCCGGGGCAGGAGGAGGAGCCTAATGCCCCTGCGGCTGATGTGCATGTGTTAGCTCAGACCATCACGCCGGTGCGGGTGTGGCTTAATCACTACCAGTACCTGGCTTTGCTGCGGGCCAAAGACTTCCTGTCCAGTCTGGCTGCAGACCTGACCCGGGACGCCCGTGAGCCCTGCGGGACGGAGCCGGCAGGTCCTCCCACGGTGTGCGTGTCTCTTCTGATGGAGGCGCTAGAGGTCGGGTTGCTGTTGCCGCCGGCGGCGGGCGGGTCGGAAGAAGACGGTGCCTCACCGGAAGGCTCGGACACCCAGAGCCTGACGGGCACCCAGAGCCCCGAGCCAGACGGAGCCCTTCAGGACGGCGGGGAGGACGGAGACGCGGCCGAACCCGCGGAACGCGTGCCGGACGAGGAGGACGAGGCGGAGGGGGAGGGGTCTGTGGAGGAGGCGTGCGAAGCAGTGGAGGAGGGACCGGGCGAGGAGGTCGGTCAGGACAAACAGGCGGGGGTCACGGCCTCGGGGGCGACACCACCGCTCTCGCCGGGAAACGCCGCGGTCATCGTCCGAGACACTTCCACTTTCAGCCTGGAGGGGGAGCTCTCCAATGCTCTCAGTGCTACCAAGGACGTGACCAAAGACGCACTCAACGCCTCTCTGGACCTCACCAAGGGGGCGCTGTCCATGACGAGGGACGCCTTCAGCATCTTGAGCCGAGGGTCGCCCGTGTCGAAGCTGTTCAGCACCAAGTAAGGTCCAGCGTGCAGTAGAGCAAGTGTTTAATGGTCGTAGCTATGAATGACAGGCAGCTGGGGTTATGGGTTGTGAGGTTGTATGTCTTGTCAGGTTGTGTAGTTCTCCGTTCCTGACTGGGGTTGTTATGTTTGCAGCGTTGTTCTATTGTGTGTTTGTGTGTGTGTCAGGCTAGATCTAAGCACCCAATCACCCAATCTGGTTTTGGAACAGCATGTGTGATTACTCTCTGATTGGCTCAAGCCCTTCAGCACTGTACATTGCACAGCATTTTAAACCCTCCTCCTGTGTGTGTGTGTGTGTGTGTGTGTGTGTGTGTGTGTACGTGAGAGCCAGGCTTGCGGGCAGATGAGCCCAGCAGCCCTGCGATAGGCGGGGCATGTCGCCAAACCCTTAAACACTCATCCTCCCAGAATTCCTGCGACAGTGTCACTCTTGAGAGCAGCATTGGTGATGACGGCGTGTCTGTGGACAGTGACACCAGTGAGAACTTCATCATCATCCTGGACTCTGGTACACACCCTCTCCTCTCCCCTTATGTTTAATAATAAGTATTACTGTAATTCTGCATTATCTCTCTCTCTCTCTCTCTCTCTCCCTCAATCTCTCTCTTTTTCTCTCTCTCTTGTTTGCTCTCTCACTCTCTCACTCTCTCTCCTTCTCTCCCTCTCTCACTCTCTTGCTTTCTCTCTCACTCTCTCTCTCTCTCTCTCCCTCCCTCTCCCTCTCTCTCTCCCTCAATCTCTCTCTTTTTCTCTCTCTCTTGTTTGCTTTCTCACTCTCTCACTCTCTCTCCTTCTCTCCCTCTCTCTCTCTCACTCTCTTGCTTGCTCTCTCACTCTCTCTCTCTCTCTCTCTCTCTCCCTCCCTCCCTCTCTCTCCCCCCTATCTCTCTCGTATCCAGACTCTGGTTTGGAGTCTATGCGTCCCAGCATTTCTGCAGTGCCCCCGGACCGTCGGACTAGTCCTGCCCTGGGGACTGACGCTGTCTCATCAGCAGAGATGAGCAGCTCTCAGTCTCAGAGCAGCGAAGACATCACACACGACACAGTGAGTTACCATTCATACACACACACACACACACACAAACACACACTCCCGTGTACACACATGTATGTACACTCACACATGAGTCCCTCCTTACACACTCACACTCATAGTCAAGTCCTCCCATGCATGCACACAAGCAAACACACACACACACACCAGCTCTCTTCACACACAAACCCACAGGTCCAGTACCCAGTCCAGCAGCAGGGTTTAGAAACACTTTGACTTCAGTGTGACCCTTGTCAGTGTCACTTTGTTGGCCTCCCCTGCCCTTTGACCCCTCTCTCTCTCTCGCAGGTGTCGGTGCTCGTGCTGTCTGTGGGCGGAGTCAGCTCTATTGTAGAGCTTCATGGAGAGAACGTTGTTGTGGCGACGGAGGCCCAGTCTCTCACCCCAAAGCAGCTGGGCAACCAGAAAATGAGCGATCTGCTGACAGGGCTGACGCTAGCACAAGGTGCGCACAGAGTGTGTGTGTGTGTGAGAGTGTGTGTGTGTGTGTGAGAGTGTGTGAGAGTGTGTGAGAGTGTGTGAGAGTGTGTGAGAGTGTGAGAGTGTGAGAGAGTGTGAGAGAGTGTGTGTGAGTGTGAGAGAGTGTGTGTGAGTGTGTGTGTGTGTGAGCTAATGCTCCCACACCTAATGCTAGCACAGCTAACGTTAGCACAGCTAATGCTAACACAGCTAACACCAGCGCAGCTAATGCTACCGCTAACCCTAACCTTATCATTGAGACCTGTTGGTCAATAATGACTCCTCCCTCTCCACAGGTGGCCCCTCCTCCACTAGCGACCCCCTCTCCCCTGGCCCACGCACTCTCTGGTGCCTCCCGGTGGTGGCTCTGAGGATGGAGGCGGGGCCAGGCGCGGGCAGCCACTGCGCTGCTGCTGAGGGCGTGGGCTTCCTGGAGGTGCAGGTGCAGGGCTGCAGGGCGGAGCTGCTGACCTCCACCCTCAACACTCTGGGCCCCTTCCTGGAGGATGAGCTGAGCGCAGACGCCCAGCCCCTCAGACTGTTAGTGTATGACACCAGGCTCACGCTGAAGGTGACTATGAGGACGGTCCGCTCTTCCTCGCAGACGCTGTCCCTCTGCTGCGTTTCCAGCCAGTTTGTGTGTGCTGTGCCTGCCCTGGTTATCCTGCTGTAACATGCCTGATCCGTTACATTACCACACCTCAGCAGGGGGAGTCAAGCCCTCAGGAGCTGGATCAGGTGTGTTATAGCAGGATATGGCAACCCCGGGGCCTGCAGAGTGTAGTGGAGCTCAGAGAGAGGCGGTCGTGTGGCCTGGCTGGCAGGTCTCAGCAGCACGTGTGTGTGTGTGTGTGTGGGGTGTGGGTGTGTTTCAGGACGATACCCCACGGGTTTACCCCACTGCACCCCAGCCCACCCCTGCGTCCTTCTTACTGGACGGTGTGGTCCTGGAGCGTCTAGACGACGGTGTCCTCACGCTCAGATGTGGGTCATGGGGGAGTGGTTCACTGCTTATCACACACCACACATTACCATCTCAAACCTGGCCCACCTTACAGGAGGACCAGGCCCATTTTGAGGTTTTGACTTTGCTTCAAATATGCTTAAATAGTTTAAACAGTTTCAAAGTTAAGTTTGTCATTTTGGTACTATATGGAACCTTATCATCACACCTTAAACTGACCTGCAGCATTGGTCAGAGAAATTACAATGTACATATTTACAAATCAGAGAGCAGGATGACAGTGAGGTACTAATCACTGCCTGCCCACTTTTTTTTCAGCAGCCATCGGCAGCCAATCAGGAAACAGAGCTGCAGAAGCAGGCCAGAACCACAACACAGCCTGTGGGCCTGGCGGAGAGGGCAAGGTATGGTCACACACACACACACACGCTGCGGTGAACAGGAGCTACTTTGGCTGTCTGACATTATTTCAACCTCATTTGACAATACTCCAGCTGTGGTTCTCTTTTGCTTTGGTAGTTTTAAGTTACACTCAGCATTGATTCACACAGTATTTCTACTATTTGTTTATCTACCGCGATTACCCTAGCAACACTTAGATGGTCACACTGTCACCTGGACCAAGGAACATGTATTAATAAGATTTAGACCTTTGAAACAAACACTGAACACAGGCATGAGAAGGCGGGGCTTACTGCTGTCAGTCATACTTCTTCTTCATGCATCCTGATGCCGGGTTTTTAGGCCGAGTGAGACGGTCAGGGAGACGGTGAGACAATGTGAGACAGACAGAAAAGTGAGACAGACAGACACGCAGAGTACTCCATCTCACCTGTCTCCCAATCCAGCAAACCACTCTCTCTTCTGTCTGTCTCTCCTGTCTCACAGTCCAGTTACGTAACTTGAGTCTTAACTGAATGGCCAGGTGGGATTTAGTGTCTTAACTACAGTTCTAAAGCTGTAAAACCGCCTGCATAATTCATGGCTGAAGTGGTGTTGCTTGTTTTCTTAGTTCTGTGCTTAGCCCGAGTACCTGATCCTCCTGGCTGTGGAAGCCCAGTGAGGGCAGGTAGCCCTGCTCAGCCTAGTCAGTCATTGCCCCGTGTTTACACTGAGGTACAGTTATGTAAACAGTAAAACAACGGAATCCAGACGAACCGTTATCGGGGGAATTCGGACGCCTGACTTTAGTGAGGTTTGTGATCTTAGCTTAGCTTAGATGGAGTTCTGTCCTAGTTCTGAATGAGTGTTGGATTGCATGGGGTTGGATTTACTGAAGCTTCAAGACAGTTGATGTGAAGTGTAGAGCTGTAATGATGAGGAAAGTCCCGATCCACACTGCCACGTCTCACTGCCGTGTCTCACCGCATTGTGTGTCTCTCTGCTATGTGTCTCACCGCAGACTCTGGAGTCTCAGCTCTGTGACGCCCAGGCAGCTCTCACCGCTGCTCTCTCTGACCGAGATCGCCTCCTGCTGGAGGTTCGCAGATATGACCCTTCCTTCAGCCTGTGACCTCCCGCTGCAGGAGGGTGATGATGACGACACTCCCGTGTGCCATCAGAGTACACCTCCTCGTCTCAGCAGCCCTGAGTCTTCCATCGCTCTCTCTTTCGATCTCCATCTCTCTCTCCCCCCTCTCCCTATTTCACTTTTCTACTTCTCTCTCACTCTGTCAGTCCCCCCCACCCTCTGCCCCCATCTCTAGCTCCTCCCACTGAACACTCTAGTGCATATTGAATTGACTCAGTACTCACAGGATGGGGTGTGTCAGGGGGAGGGGCCTTGTGCACTCTGAACCCACCCCCCCACCCCCCGCCCTACTCGCCCAGTGCATGCATGCTGTCTTCCCCAATGGGGCTCCGGTAATATCTCAGTGGGGTAGGGTTAGGGTCACCCCCACCCCTCCATGGGGCAGAACTACCTGTGCACACCACAGCTCAGCTGTTTTCCAGATATATAGCTGTACAATAAAATGGTACCGTTTCATAGGCTGCTATTTAGGTGGGTCAACGCAATGTGTGTGTGTGTGTGTGTGTGAGAGAGAGAGAGAGAGAGAGAGAGAGAGAGAGAGTGTGTGGTTTTAAGAGAGTGTACGGGGTAAAAAAAACATACAATGCAGAGCTGAGTTTCAGTTAAACTGTGTGTGTGTGTGTTTGTGTGGGCATGTGTATTATTGAGTTGGGTAATGACCTCACTCATGTAGTTCTCATACTGTAATGCTCCAGACTCGTGTGTGTGTGTGTGTGGGTGTGTTTTTAATCAGATTTTTTTTCAGTTTGTATGGAACACAACTTTGTTCAGGTTCTCATTTTTCAAACATGATTTGCACAAACAAGTCAGGAGACAGAAGCTGTGATCATGATTCTGTGGTCATAACACTGACAGCTTGAGTCTTTCAGTTGTAAAGGTGAACATATTACAATGTCACCTTTTGATACATTTACCTTTGGTACTTAAGTGTTAAAGACGGTATTATAAAGTGTTACGATGGCTTCCAAGAGTCCCACAAAGAGCTCAGAACTACACCAGTTCTGCTCCAGTAATGTGCAGCTGGTGTAGAGAACAGTGAGGGAATATCAGTATTACTGAGGTCGGTCTGGTCTGTCTTTTCTTTACCGAAAATGTCTCCTCAGATATAAAACACAGTGTGTTGAAGGCAAGATGCAAGGAGCCGTGTAAAAATACCTGCAAGGTGTTGGGTCCTGGCTGCAAACCAGACACTTCCGTTTATTTAGGCTGTAGCAAAACCACGTGAGAGGGCGACATCTGCTGTCTGTACATGGGTATGACATCTTGCTCTAATCGGCTGTCTGCAGCGTGTTGTAGAATTTTGCACACTAACCTGTCACTTAAATGTCAATCTCCTGAGAGTATTCTGTCTTCCATATGTGTTACCGGTACAGACTTTTAGTACCGTATATGGGAAAGTCTTTCCGAAGACTTTAAAGTCTATGAAAAATCTTTACATTTGACAAACTCTTAATATTGGAACTGTGGAGTAGCTTTTTGTCACTGCATGGAATAGGTAAATATTTGCTTTTTTAAATCTTTTTTTAAATATATATTTTTAAGCATGACTTGATATTTTCCGTAGATGAAACAGTGTCAAGGTCACAACCTCTGTCATTTAAAGTATTTTTGTGTCCTGTCAAGATTTGACCAAGTCAGATGTGTATTTGTGTGTTTCCCTTCTGTTCATTTTCTGTCTTTCATGTGCTTTTAAGCTAATGGCTTACTAACCACGTGATGAAATGGCTCTTTCATTTCTTTTCATTCTTTTTAATACTGAGGATCCAAGCATTCAAAGATTCAAAGTCTTTCAGCAGGAGATGTATGTTTCCCTGGATCCTGGCTGGAAAATGTGATTGTTATTCTAGGAAACACTATTTATTACCATCATATCTGAAAGCTCATTTGTGCTGAAGAGAGAACTCGGTGAGACTGGCTTTATGCTGCTCCGGAATGAGTCAGGCTTTACCTCCACCACGCCATACTCCGCCTAGTGGCCGTGAGTGGAACTGCAGAAGTAGCGGGGCTGCTCTACCGGCCACTGTTCGATGGTGCTGTCCCAGACCCGAGTCCTCCCGCTAGTCTCTACAAGCAAAGCCCTCGTTCACATATCTCCCATCAGCCAGCACACACACACACAACTGGTTCTTATTTTGGATGTGTTTTAGTATCCTGTAGTTTGTATGGCTTTGCCAAAAGTATGTTTAGTATGTTCTTATTTTGCTCTAAGTGGTAGTCTGCTAAGGCCTGTTGTAATAAGGTCTGCATATTAATGTCGTGATTGTTTGGATGGATGAGACCATTATAATGAAATGGGCCCCGTTTTAGGTACTTCAGATGACAGTGTTTGATTTAAACATGTGAACCTGTATTCAATTGCATATCTGCAAAACATTGCAGCCTACACCCCCCCCCCCCACACACACACACTTCCTTCCCACTGTTCTGAATACAAACATGCTGTAGATTCTGCAACATTCTTGAACAGCATTGTGATCTGATTCCACATTTTATACCTCCATCAATAAAAAAAACCTTGGTTCTGTGAACCATGATGTGTGAACAAATGACCCTAAATTAATAAAAAGTTTATCTTAAGGTTCAAAATTGTAGTTTGTGTTAATTTCCCATGCAGTGAGTGTAAGAGAGGGCTGTACGAACTGAAAGGGCTAGTTCACTGTACAAACTAAAGAACAGCAATAACAATACTGGAAGATTGTGTTATGTGAACATCTTACATACAACCTTAGAAATCTCTCTAGGTAAAAGTGATGACAAACATTTTACAAACACTTTATTTTCTAGACATTTAAACTAAAATAAACCTGTAAGTAAATAAAAAATAAGTATTTACATCAAGAACTTTTCAGAAGAATCAGAAGAATTTTCTGGTCTGCTGATTGGACAGTGTCCCAGAAGAGCAACAGTGGGAGGAGCAGAGAGGCTACACTGGTCTCCAGGCCACTTCCTCATCCCTCAGGCAGAACTAACAGAAGAAAAAGGGCTCTATGTTCCCTTCCCAGCATGCACCTACCTACCTACCTACCTCCCCTCCCCTCCCTCCCTCCCTCCCTCCCTCCCTCCACTCTCACACACAATGGACCAGTCAGGCACGTTCCTCAACCCTGAGGTCCAGAACAGCCTGTTAGCCACGAGACAGGCTCTGAAGGACAGTCCGCTCGGAGACGTCGGGGCGGGGCATTGCAGGGGGCGGGGCTGGGCAGGTCAGCTTTGGCCCTCAGTGGAAGAGGATGCGTTTGTATTTAGTGTTGGGGATCTGCTCTCTGCTCTTCAGTCTCCTCACCGCCTCCCGCATGTGTTTGGGCTGCAGAGGGGGCGTGTCCCCCCACTTCTCACACACGTCCAGAGCTGTGGACAACAGCCACAGCATAATCAACCACAGTACAAAGCAACCCCAGCCCCGTTAACCCTGCGATCCACTACAAGGCCACGTGCCTGCCTACTTGGTGCGCCTACTTGGTGCACCTACCTTCTTCAACAATCTCCCCAGCGAATACCTTTGAGATGCCCGACATGGCGATGACCACGTTCTGGGAGACAGATGACCCTGTGATGGACTGAATAAGCTGAAAGAGAAGAGGAAGTGTTTAGAACTGCACAAATGTGGCCACCCTTTGTCACGGGGCACACGGCGACCAGGCAAGCAAGGAGAGGGGAAGATGCCCTCACCCTTTTAATGGCTGCTTTCGGGAAAGCTGCACGCCTGTACATTTCATACCGGTTCAGCTGCTCCTCCGAGAATGAGGACACTAGGACCCTGGGGAACACAGGACACCGACACCCAGGAGTTTTAACTCAGTTTTCCTTAAATCCACAAGCAAGAATCTTTACTGGTGCTGTTCACTTCAAATATGTGGAACCAATCCATTCAAAGATCACACATCCAAAACTGCAGAGAGCATCCAGAGTCAAGAGAATAACTCACTCCATCTTCAGTATTTCATCCTTGTCACTGTGATTCAGCAACATTACACATTCTGTTACTAAATGTGATTTGACCTTCTGGAGGTCAACAGACCCAGACCCTGGGGAAGGGGAGGGGTCTCTTGACCTCCAGACACCAATACTGAGACTGTCCCTTGCTGCAGTCAACAACACTCACTGCATCTTCTGAATTTCGTCCTCGTCAATTTTGTGCCGCTTCTCCTTCTTTTTCTCAGGTTCCACTTTTAGTTTCTTTGAGGGGGGGCGCGTCGCACTCGAGGGCCCATCCTCCTCCTCGTCCTCCTTAATCAGCCCCTGTGGAGACACGAAGAGGAGATCAGAATTAGATTAGAATCAGCCGAAGTACTAAACCATTTCTGCCGCAGGTTGTCGCAGGTTCTACCTGAGCTTTGCAGACGCGTGTTGTTGTGCGCGTCAAACTCACCATCTTGTCTTCCTCCTTCGTGGCGAGCTGCTCAGCGCTCGCCTCACAGACATTAGGTGCGCCGGCGCCACCAGGAACGTCTGACGCGTTTTCGTCCTGCAGAGACTGCGGTGCACTCACGCTGTCCGTCACCGGTTCGTTCTTCACACGCGCCGGGTCTGCCATGCCTCCCGTGGTCTGCTGGGGGGCGGACACAACGGACAAGAGCAGATACAGCTGCAAATACAAGAGCTTGGGGTTCTTGCTGCGGTGTCAAAAAAAGTTATTGCTATAAAATGCTCATCACGTTACCATACAGACCCATTCCAAAACATTTTAACATCATGGAAAAGTAGATGAATTTCCATAATTCCATTCAAAAAGTTAAACTTTCATAGATCATAGATTCAGGGCCCACAATGTAAAAGGATTTCTTTTTCTAAAACAGGATTTCTAAAAATGTAGAGAAATCAGCCCAAACCACTCACTTTTTGCAAAAAAAAAAAAAAAAAGAATCATGAAGTCCTCTAAAACGTTCTGGTAGACTGTTGTTGGCTTGTAAGAAAGCTGTTTACCTCACCTGCACCAGACATTGCCTCCAAACCCTTTGGACCTTTCATTCCCTGAATGAAAGGGACACTTTCCTCCAAACCCTTCATTCGGGAAAAGAGGACCTTGGACCACTGACCAACAGTCCAGCCCTTCTTCTCCTTGGCCCAGTTGAGACGCTTCCTGCGTTGGCTCAGGTTCAGAAGTGGCTTGGCCCGAGGAACCCGACAGTTGTGGCCCATCTCCCGAATGCGTCCGAATGTGAATTATTTTTGATAATCCGCTGACGCCCACGGTCATCTCTTTTGCTGGTACATCTTCTCCTGCCACATTTTGTCCTTCCACTAGACTTTCCATTGATATGCTTGGACACAGCACTCTGTGAACAACCAGCCTCCTTAGCTATGAGCATTTGTGGCTTACCCATCCTACGGAGGATATCAATGACGGTCTTCTGGCCAGTTGTTATGTCTGCAGTCTTCCCCATATTGAACCAAACTGAAGCAATTTAATGACACCTGGGGAAATCTGTGCAAGTGCTTTGAGTTTAGTAGATGATAAGTGTGTCACACTCAAACTTTGGGCTAATTTCTCCATGGTATTCTAATTTTTTGAAATCCGGTTTTCGTGGGTTTTATGAGCTGGAAGCCCAAATTATGTAAAAATAAACAAATACTTGAAATCGTTTAAATTGTGGGCCCTGAATAATCTATAATACTAATCTATGAAAGTTTAACTTTTTGAATGGAATTATGGAAAGGGTCTGTATTACCAGGCCAGAACGCTATCAGAACAACCGTGTTTAAAACGTGTCAACCCTTTATGTTGTACATGTAGCTAAAATTGCATGACCGATTAAAACACAAAATGGAGTTAAGATAGATAGTTCGGCTAAAACGACACCTACAGCATTTAGCTAGCAAATCTGTAAACCAACTATGACCATCACGATCCTACGTGTTTTACATTAGATATCTGTCAAATAAAAAATACACTGGGGTTAAACAAAGCAGACCTCGGATTTATCATTATTTAACTAATGAACAATACAAAACGTATCAAATTGTAGAAAGTCTTATAGCTTATAGCTACCTACCTACTCGAAACAGAAGTCTCGCGGAAGTGAATCTAGTCTCAACAGCATCGATCACTTCCTGTCCCTGAAAATGTCAAAATAAGAGTCACAGACGCAGAAAATTCTGTTTATATTTATAGATTTATATATTTACACCGACGAGGCGTACAAATGCATGTACAAATACATTTAGATTAAAGTAAAAATACACATATTACGCTATGTATTTGTAGACTGTATGAGAATGTTTTGTCAACTATAATGACTTGTAGGAATAGAAGGGTGTTGCAGTAAATATTTACAGATTTACAGAGTTACAGATTTGTTTTCATCTTATCTGTACAAAAATGAACTGTTTATAAAATGTATTCATTTAGCCATTCTTGCGGTCATTCCGTGTGGTTTTGTAAATTGAAATGAATTCTAAGCTATAAATGTAACACAATATTTCAGCATCTAGCTTGCATCGACAGGATTTTTTATGGTACTTGTGGTTGTTTTTGTACTGCAGTATAGGCCTAAATTCTCAAAAGAGAGCTGCTGGTGTTTCAGGGCGTCACTCTGCAGGGCGTCACTCCCATAAACAATGCCCACAGCCGGCCACAGAACATACCATAATATATCATCACTGTCATCATCATATATTCTGAGTAGACACCAAGAAGGATGTGGAGTTTTATGCAGGCCATATTTACCTGCATTTTCCTTTGTGATAAACTGTATTCACTCAGCAGAAGGGGTATAAACACAGTGCCAAGAGTCTGTGTGTGAAATGACACAAGAGTCATTTTTAGTGAAATGACGTCTCTAGAAATAGAGCTCAAACAAAAAGGAAGAGAACCCGTAAATTGTATTCACCAAAAATGTTTGCACACACAAGAAATTAGTTTTGGTTAGAGCACGTTATATATATAGAATGTGTGTATTCTTACACAAAACGTGCGTGTTTTAGATATTTTAGATTAGCACAATTGATATGTGTTTTCAAAATTTTTCTTAATATTTCAAGGAAAGGCTATCACAGGGGAAAATCCTTAAACTTGGCTCAGGTCAGGAGAGGCAATACTATGACTTTTGCCACGCTTGGACAAAAATTCTGTCGCCATCTACATTAACTACATAGTTACGTAAACAGTATACAATACATTTGCTGTTGGTGTTGCAAATCTTGACTACATTATAAATAACAAATGCTAACAACAAATGAATTACAGTCTATATGCTTCCATTTATGACAAAAATCTTCTTAAATAAAATAATCGGATTTTTGGTCCAAGTTGTATCTCATTGTCTGTGTGGTTCTGTTTCACCCCGTTGACCGTAAGCAGACGCGCGCTCTGGTCAGTAGACCAGTGGGAATTTGTTTCTAGATCGATACTACATAATGGCATATGGGCAAACCTATCGGCTGTATTGATTCTGATTCCCTAAACGGCATTCAGCGAATTAGTCTAATTAAGCGATTACGCACAATATCTAAGGAACGACCCGCACAGTAAAGGCGAGTGGTCGGAAGTGACGTGTCAAAGGCGGACAGAGGAAGTTTGTGCGGTGGCGCTGGGAGGAAAGTTTTCCCGGAGCGGGAATAACACACAAGAGGACGGCGCTGGTGCGGAGCGCAGCCGGCCCGGACGACACGTTGGTCTTTCCTATTGTTATCGCGCGAATGCGTGTTGCGGCGCCGAAGAGGCGTGAATCGGATCCATCTCCCCCGTTGTCTCCGTGCCCCGTCGCCCCCTCTCTCCCTCGCGCTCCTCGGTGGAGATGGGGAAAGAGCAGGAACTGCTCGAGGCTGCGCGCACCGGGAACCTCGCCGCCGTGGAGAAGCTCTTGTCTGGAAAAAGACAATCGGCTGGCGGCAGCGGCGGTGGCGGATCGGGAAACGCTGGCAGCGGCGGTGGACACGGCTCTTCCTCCCACCCGCTGTCCAGTTTGCTCAGGTAAATGTCCATATACCGGTGGGGGAGAAAGAATTAAGTCTGTAGCTACTGTGGAAAAAGAAATACTGCGTTCAGTGGGTGGCACTTGTATTACTCGAATAAGGGTGGTTTCTGTACAACAGCCCATCTTGTGCTCAGTGTGATTGGTACATTTAGCTAAGGGCTTAAAGACCTGGGAATGTGGTGTTATGTCGATGGAAATAAACAAACAAGCAGTCCTACATCGGCATAACGGAGGGTCTTGGTTGTTTGAAGTCGGAAGCATTGCTTACTTTCCTCCAGTGTGCGGATCCGTGCTTGCCGCCACCTCTGGCCCGCTCAGGTTCTTCTAACACAGGCACTAGTGTAGGGTTGGTCGGACACTCGGCACGGCCCACTCCGCTTTGTACCTGACTGGACATCTCTTATAATAGAATAATAATAAACGAATAGCACGAATAGTAGTCGACGTAGTTGGGCGAAGCGTGGTCCACCCAACCTAGGTATCCTTCCTTGCTAGCTACATATTTTTTTTGGAACTAATATAAATTTTCGCTGTACGAGCCCACATTGAGATGCGGATCAGTCCGTATACACTGTAAAATAACACCAACCGAATGCCTTTAAGGAACGTCTGCGAATATTGTTTTTCAGTTGGTGAGAATAAATGAGTTATTAAACATTAACACAGCGCGCAGACTATGTCCGTGTGTGTTTTCTGATAAGCCTGGTCGTCTGCATAGTGCTGCAATGTTTCTGCATGAACTTAAACTGTAACTACAAATACATAACGGGTGTGTTCAGTCAAAACACCGTTTGCGAAGCAAAGGCCTGTTCAGTAAAACGAGATTCTGGACGGGGCTTTAATACTCTCGGAGCTCTGCATCTCAGGGACGGGATGCGCTGTGGGCTATGGACGAGGTGGCTGAAAAACATCTGATTCTGAGATTCTCTGCCAATGTTATTTGAACTTTGGCAATGCACCCATGCCCTGTTTGTATTATATACCATTCAGGTTTCACTTAGAGATTTATGAGTCTTTTTTGTGGTTGACTGTAACCATTGTGAAATCCAGCCCCACCTCACTGTTGTGAGTCTTCTGAAATCTGTAATCTTAAAGTGGCAGTGTGGGCTGGTCCTCGTGCAGCCACACAGTTGCATATATCTGGTGTTGAGGCCAAGCACACGGGGGCTCTGGTGTTGAGGCCAAGCACACGGGGGCTCTGGTGTTGAGGCTCAGCACAGGGGGCTGGTGAGAGCCTTCACGGTGCCCGTGCTCTTCCTTAATTGCATTAGAGAGACTTGCAGGCGGGTTGAATCTGAGCGTGGAGGGGAGAGACTGGAGGCCTTTGTGTCCCATTTGCCGTGGTGCGTCTGGCCCGGCTGAGTCCACGGCTGTCATGGCCAGGCAGTGAGGGGGATCGGGCAGCATGTGCTGGAGCAGAATTAATGGGTGATGGTGTGCATTTGGTGCCAGAGAGAGAGAGCGAGACAGACACGAGGGAGAGAACGTGTGAGAGAGAGAGTGAAAGAGACAGACAGATACAACAGTGAGAGAGGAAGAGGGACAAAAGTGAGGGAGAGGGTGAAGAGAGTGAAACTGGCCATCCCTCCTGCTGTGTGCCTACTTTCCTCTCAGTCCTGTATAAGGCCCAGGGACTGCTGTGATCTACATTCATTTTTCACCAATGAATATTTAGATCCAGTTCGGTTGAGCCCCAGACGCCTGGAGAGGAGCGCCGTGATTGCATTACTAACGTTTGATTTACAGCGTCTAATCCAAATGTCAATCGTCTGATTTTGCTGTGTAAACACTGAGCAGGGCCGGGTGTGTGCTCAGCGGCGTCCCACTGTTCGCCCTGAGCTGGATGGCGGGTAGACAGCCTGCCAACGACAGCCTTGTCTGCCTGTGAGGAGTGGACGTGTCCGTCGGGGGAGTCACCGTGGTTTCCCGCAGGTCTGCCCCCTCCGACGACCTCTCACCCCTGCCAAAATCAAATTCCTCCCGAGCAGGTTTGACTCTGGAATGTGGCTCGTATTGTATAGGTTTTAATAGCATGTTTGCTCTTAGCCACTGAGGAATGTGATCTCTTTTGGCTGTTGTGCAGAACAGAGACCTGTGCCCCCAGGAGTTTGTCCTTGCGCATTTCAGAACTGAGGGCCGTCTCTCCCCCTTAACCCGAATGCGGTCCAGTACCTCATAAAGTACACCACCCTGTCCTGTTCCTCTGCCTGCTCCTCACACAGACCGAGCGTTTCTCGGGCTACCTCACGCAGTCTGGCCATGTTGGCTTCACCCAGAAACGCATGCACACTGGGTTTCATAATTTATCAAGAATGTGAGTAGTATTCCTGGTGCAATGTTGTTCTCTTCATTGTGTCTGTGTCATGTCGAGACTCGTCCCCACTGTTGTGTAACAGGACTGAAAACAGCCAAACTCTGCTTCCTGGAATGTCTCTCGTTCCAACGTGGATAGCGAGCAGACTTGGACAAGCTGCCCGATTAAAATTGGGACACAAACTATCGTCCCCTACAAACGAACCTGTGGTTCGTCTCGTTCACGTGAACCTCGTCTCTCTCTGTGACCTCGTCATGGGTTCAACGCTGTGTGAGGACTGGGTTCAGACACATCGCGCTTATTAAAAGTTACTGTAGTTCTGTGGAACTGGAGGTCTGGTGAAGGGAGTTTCGCTTCCGTGTGAATGTTATGTTTAGAGTGCCACTGGTCACACTGGATATGACCACCCCCTGATTGGCAAACCACACGGCTTTTACCTTTGGCTGTCTTCTAAGATACAACTAAACGACAAACTCAGAAGTGAATGCATTTTCTTACACTTTAAACGTAACTTTTTTTTCCAATCTGCAGAACAAATACCCACTGACACTGATGGAGAGGTCACCAGGATGGTAGACTCACTGGAATGTGTCTTGGGAGAGGAAGTGGCATTAATGCAAGGAGAGTGTGAGGGTAATGACTAGGGGGAGGGACCTCCTCCCTCATTTCTATCCAAGTCAACACATTATGGGAATACGGCGCTTTACTAACTGCAGATACCAGAACGTGTGTATCGGTGAACCTGCTGGCGTATATGTTGGGTTCGTCAAAAAGCTTTTGCTGACCTTCTCAGGAGGTGTGGGGGGGTGTGGTGCGGTTAGCTGTTACTGTTTTACATTTACAGGATTGGCCATGCTTCTTAGTAAGTGTGCTGGGAATCAAACCCCACAACGTCAAGATGAGATGATCCAGTTTGGTGTTGAACATGGCCAACGTGGTGCATGCGCCTTCCGGTCTGTGACGTCTTTGGTTAATGAACTTAATCGTGGGTCTGTATGTTGCTGTATGAGTGCTGTCAGTACCTTCACCCACGACCGCCGGATGTCAGACCAGCGGTGACTTGCAGCAAACCCCACTTCAGGTTTCTCGCACACAGATCCATTGTTTGCAGACAAAGAAACGGCGTCCACGTTCATCTCCCACCTGCCCAAGAAACCGCCGTAGACGCTGGGAAATGGGGCATGAAAGTGGGTGTCTGGGTCTGGGTCGGACTGGGGTGCCACGCTCCCCTCCCCCAGCTCCCCAGGATCAGCAGTCAGCAAACTCGGCGAGTGTAGGGCAGACGTGAGACTTCCAGCGGGAGACGCGAGGCCGCTGTACAACCTGAGGTTTTTGAGTCTCACCGTGCTCTTCCTCCTCGGGCTGGGTGAGCTACAGGAGGGACACGGGTAACTGAGCATAAAAGGGAAGGTTAGCGCTAGAACTGCAGCAAAATTATTATTAAGTTAAATTACAGTTTGTGTTGTTGCTGTTATTTTATGTAAGATGCAGACCTATTAGTTGAGTTCCACATTGCTGGAGTTCCATGCGATCAACTTTCCAGTTCGTCTGTCCTCTGCCATCTTACCCCAGAAGTGACCACGGCCTTACCCTGACCGCCTCTTACTAACCCTTTGTGAACCGATGAAGAAATAACAGCTTCATCCTGCAAGGCGGCTGCAGCCGAAGTGTGTGACGCTCCCTGGCTGTGTGGAATTGAGGAAGTGGTCGCGGCATATTCGGCTGGTGTTGGTGCTAGTGTTACTTCTACACTTCCTGCCACGGGTGTCTGCAAGCAGTTAAAGGTTTTAACTGTTTCTCATTCCTGCTTCCTGATGAGTGCTGGATTAGGATGAGGGCTGAAGTGCAACTCATGTTTTGCCGTCCAAAAAGATTGCGACCTCGTTCAGACAATAAGAGGTCTTAGAAAATGTCCGTTCCTGCCACTGCAGTGCTGGACTCGTGCACAAGAAGGAAAATAGGAAGGGGAGGTCTTAGAGGAGGAGGGGAAGTCTATGACGGAGGTCTGTGAGGGGAGAGGGGAGGTCTGTGAGGGAGGTCTATGTGGGGAGGGAGGAGCATGGGTCTCTGGTGGAGATGTCGCCCACCTCCTGGGTTGTGGTGCCAGATTGCTCAGCTCTCTCATTTCATACTGCTATGGCTGCTAAACACGTAGCTGTCTCACCTTTTATGCACTGGAAATGACTAACTGGTCTGTTCACAGAGCTGTTATCTTTTGAGCTATCAAACTCAAACGTGACACATTTCTGATAGTCCTGTTTGACACCTCTGTTTGGCTTGTGAACAGGACTTATTCTGGGGATTTATCACTTCCTCTCATAGCTGACCTTTCCCCTGGAAGCAAAGGGTTTCATTTTTGGTAAAGTTGCATTGCTTACAATGTTTAATTTGTTTTTTAATGTTCATTATAAACTTGTATATGTGTAAAGCAGTGTCTTGGTTGTCTGTAGCGGGGGGTGCACATATGTGAGACAGGGTTGTTTGTCTGTATACACATATATGGGAATGTGGTGTGTCTTGATAGTCTGTAGGTGGGTGTGTGTGTGTGTGTGTGTGTGTGTGTGTGTGAGACTGGGTTATCTGTCTGTATACACATATATGGGAATGTGGTGTGTGTCTTGATTGCTGCATTGATATTGTTTTGTCACTGCAGTTTGAATTCCCAAGCAGATGTGATATTGATATACAGGGCGACAACACAAATGAGCACTCCAACCATTCACAGTGTTTTCTTGAGCAATCGTATGAGCATCCTGACCAATCACCGATGTTCCTGATGAGTGTTCTGTACACATTTCCTGCTCCACTCAGTGTGCATGATATGACACACGTAAGATTGCAGTACACACACCCATTTTCCACTGCTTATCCTCTATCATCCTGCCTTTGTGATTGTGTCATCTGTTGTGCAGAGATTAGTGTATTTTATTGTATGCTGTTGTGCACAGTTTATTGCGTGTGTGTATTCTGTTCACTGTCTGGCTACACTGTCTGTATTATGCTTTATTTATGATGCACAACCGGTGCCTGTCAGATTAGCGGCGTATCCCGCTGAAACTGTCATTTTTCATTCAGCACGTCTGTGGTAAGAAGGAATGACGCAGCTTGACTGGATTTTGATATATGGATTGGGGTGTGGCTTGTGTGGACGGGGGTGTGGCTTGTGTGGACTGGGGTGTGGCTTGTGTGCTTTGGGCTTCTGTGTTCATCCAGGATGCTGTGTCTGTTTTTAGGGCTTCTTTCGTGTAGCTAATCATTACTTTTTATAGCAGGTCAGTCAGCTGCTCGTGTTTTTGTGTGTAAAGGCTGGAATAAGAGAAAGGCACTTCCTGTTCACGAGCACACAACAGGTTATTATGTCTTCCTGCATGGTCTGCGTGGGGTGTGTATCTGTCGGTAGGTGTGTCTGTGTGGGTAGGCAAGCGTCTTAATCACGACACTTAAAGTCAAGTTAAAATCCTCAATGTGATGAGATCAGCACTCTAGAGATCAGTGTGTCTGGGTCACACCCCCCTCTCCACAGTTATCCTCGTCATCTAGTTCAGACTGCATAAAGCCGAGAGGGGAGGAGAGGAGAAGGGAGGGGAGGAGAGAAAGGAAGAAGGGAGGAGAGGAGAGGAGAAGAGGAGAAGGATGCTAGGTGCAAACAGCACTAGCAGGACCTGACCATTACCCTTGTGCTAGATTCTGTAGAAGTATATCTGCAGGCTTGTGTCCTAGTAGTCTGATATAGTCCCGCTACCCCAGTCAGTCTGGGGGTTGTCAGTGGGGGTGGGAATGTCCGTCTTCAAAGCATCTCGGTCCGAACTAGAACCTCTGATCAAAACTCTGCCGGGCCATAGATCTCCTTTCCAGACTAGAACTCTGCAGCTAAACTCTATAGGTTAGTAGAGCTCTGACACAGACTGTAACAATGGAGCTAATCTGTATAGAGTTCTGGACTCTGGCAGTAAATTCGGCAGGGCTTCACCGTTAAGGATGCAGGACAGAACTGGACCTACTTCCTTAGATTTCAGTCCTGCAGCACTAATGACAACATAGAATTAGAAATATATGTTATAAATGATTTCTTGGGTTATTAATCTACAATAAATATATAGATCTACTCTAAAGATCTACTCTACTCTAAAGGTCACTTTTGTTTGTCATTAAGTCTGTTGTTAAGTCTTGTCTCCCTTTCCTCTCCCGTCTCCCTAAGGTGGTGTAGCATGATGGTGGTGTAGCATGTGCATAATGTGCCACAGTTGTTTTGTTTCCTGCCAGGCTAGTATGGTCTTTATCGGGAAGGAACAGAACATCGGCTCTCACACCATGTTATAGCCGCTGGTCATGATATTTTAGTTCATGCAAATAATTGGCATTAAACATATTTTGTTAGAAGCCTCGTGGCAATGTAATGACGCACGTAAGGAATGGTACTTGACACGGTTTTACTCTTAGCTTTAGTTTCTTTTCCCCCTTTGTCAATAACGAGTTTATGTAAATTTGAGATGAAGTGTGAAAGATATGAGACAGATGAGTTAATCTAAGTACCTTACACAGGCCTTCTACACTGGACTCGGGGTCAAAACGGTGCTTGTGGGTGACGCTCAGTGTAGTGGTGCTGTGAAATGCAGTGTTACTTTCTAGACTAGAGATCCAGATAACGCAGAGATAATACAGAAATAAATGTTAGAGATCATATTCGGTTGATTTGTTTGCGTCGGACATTACACAGTCACGGGTTGTTTGGTTTCTCTTCCTGCTAAGAGACATCAGGGCTATGCTTGGAACAGACCTGCGTAACAGGCCCTTATCAGTGCTGCATCAGTGTGATGTTTTGAGAAGATTCACAGTCTCATATCTCACCACATTCTTCATGTAAATAAGAACATAAGAATCCTATTTTCCGTGTTTATAAGAGAGTGTAATATCTGTAGGCTTGTGTTAAGCTAATAAATGAATGATGCTAACATGTGTAGTCACATGAACAGTGCGGAATCTCTCAAATGCTAATGTGGAATGTATCACCTTCAGATGATATCCCAGACTTTCATTCACAAGATTCCTGGAAGATCTCAATAGCACTGTTGGATACACAACTACTTATGTGTGCTCTGGAAGCGTTTGGTAAAAATATTCTGAAACGGAGTCTGGTTTAATCTTGGCAGGAAATTGTTGACTCACTGTGTCCTGATTGAAGACATTGAGGTAAGAAAAGTGGTTTGGGTCACTTTACTGTGGTGTGGTTTCACCTCTCCATGGGTCTTCCAAGGAAAAACACACACACACACACACACCTCTTGAACCCACTCTGGTGCATGTTGCACGGAGCAAAGCAGTCCGAGGACTTGCTTCTCGTCCTCTTAAGGCCATATCTTCAAGCACAGCAGAACAACGGGTCGTTTTGCACAATGGTCTCACCGTTGACACACACTCTAATGTCACAGCACTGAGTCTTCACGGTCTCCTGGGCTCCTGCTCTGCCTTGCCCATTTCCTGGTGTGTTCTGCTCTTCTACGTCCTAGCTGTGGCTTGTGACTCCGTGGCTGAAGCCCTTTTCTCCTGCTGTCCTGCTGACTTCAAGCAAGACGCTGCTGTGCACTGGCTCATCTCGGGCTGAGCGGCTTGTGTGAGTCGGTCGGCTCTTTCAGTTCAATGTGGCTCAAGAGGAGATTCCTCCCCCGCAAATGAAGCTGAATGTTTAATGCTTCTCTGAATCAGGAGTTTCACTCTAACCCCTCTTCTACGCTTTAACACCACTGATATGCTTTGAGCCCTTGTCTCCACCTTAATCCCCCCCTCCCGCTCCACCTTAACCCCCCCCCCCGCTCCACCTTAACCCCTCTATCCTATAGTAGCACTTCCTTTATTCATGTCCTGGTTCACAGGCCCAGTTTGCTGATAGTTAGGCCAGTCTGTTCTTATTCAACACTTCCTGCACTGAAGCCATGTTACAGGCAGATAAAGGAGTATCTCTCACTCTTTCTCTTCCTCTTCTCTCTCTGTTATGTGTGCAGAACATAAATGTTCTGGTTTTTCTCAGGCTATAATTCAGAAGGTGCTTCTATGTGTGTCTTGTTTAGTTTCAAGATTCAAAATTTGAATAGTCACATTTTAAAGTGAATCTGCTAAAACCTCATGTCACATCACACCTCATAAACAGGAGATGCTATGAACCCGTGTAACCTATAACCTCCTTATTATAGAGACGTGACTGCTACGTGACTGGGGTTCGGTTTGTTAGCTAGTGTGATGACTCATGGATATCATGACCTGCTCTTCACCCGCTGCCAGACTTTGAGAGGACGATGATCTGATGATGACCTCGTCCGGACCCCATTCATTTGTCATCGTAATTAGGAACGCAATTATAGCAGTTCTAGCGCAATTATAGCGCTCTCTGTATATCTGAGATCTTGTCACTTGATCACTGTAAATCAAGCTGAAGGCTTTTTCTGGTTTACTGTTACCATGGTAGCCATGGTCCTGCAGAAGGTGTGGCCACAGCAGTGGGAGGGGCCAGGTGGGCTCCTTGTCAGATGTAGCATTAATAGCATTGAAAAAAATAACAATGATATTATTATTATTATTATTACTATGACGCTTCTGATGTGAAGCAACGTGGGTGCAGACATCACGTGGCATGGACGTAAAGGGGTTTGACTTTATCCCCCGTTTCATGAAGTTGCCATGGAGATGAAGACGCTGAACTAGAAACCTGAACTGTGCAGCCTGAACTGTCCAGTGCCGTACACACACACGCTGAACTAGGCTGAAGCCTGAGCAGTGTGTGGTCATCAGTGTGTGTGTGTGTGTGTGTGTGTGTGTCCAGTAGTTTATGAGCTGTTCTGTGTAGAGTGAGAGGTGCCCTCAGTAGTCATATGAACCACTCTGTGTAGTGTGTGTGTGTGCGTGTGTGCATGCGTGTGAGAGTTTGAGCGTATGCGTGTGTGTTTATGCGTGTGTGTGTGTGGGCGTGCACGCTGTTCGGCCTCCTGCTGGTCCAAAGCAGCTGAAACTGAACAGGCAGGACGTGAGCTATTTCCAGATGGGAGAACTGGGTCGCCTCCCACTCTGGGAATTACTGTCTGTCCGGCCACCGCTTTTATAGTGATGGCTAACAGAAAAGTGAGATATCCAGGTGTGTGTGTGTGTGTGTGTGTGTGTGTGTGTGTGTGTGTGTGTGTGTGTGTGTGTGTGTGTGTGTGTGTATTTAATTCCCCAGACTGGTATGTGTTTGCACACTCAGTCAGTGTAAAGGCTAATGTTTGTAGTGGCGCTGAATCGCTGGTGTCACTCTGTCCCTTTGTGACCTGTTAGTGTCCTTATTAGTTTAAATGAGTGAGTGTCCTTACTAGATTAAATGAGTCCTTACTAGTTTACCAGTGTCCTCCTCGTTCAGTCTGTTTTGCTGTCCCAACCTTATGGAGCCTGCACACGCGCTCCATCCACATTGGCTACTCCATGTGTCAGTCACATCTTGATTTCAGCCTGGCCTTTTTTTTTAATCTCAGTCACATTGTACGCAGTTTATCATTGTGCAATAAACTGTACTAGGACGTTTCCAGCTTTGCAGCGTAATAAAAATACTGAGACATTATAGTCAGACAGCCATTATCAGGTTTGTATTCACACATCACTATAGACCGGGATGGCAAACTCATGGTGAGCTCTTGTCAGGGAGCTGTGGGCGAATGGCTGCTGTCCTTCTGAATTGGGCGTGGCTTCATACTCAGTGGGTGTGGCCACTCTGGGCTTCAGACTCAATAAGAGGAATTATGTTTGATGCCTAAATTAGCTACTGAGCTACCTCAGCTGAGTTTTCATGTGCAGTCCATCTGTTTATTTCTGCTGGAGGACACACACTAGACTGTTATTCAGTTTCTCCTGTCACGTCACACAGATCTTCTCAGACAGGTGTGTTGGTGCTGTGCTAGTGGGTTAGCCTGATGTCGTTTGTGTGTTTGTATGTGTGCCAGCACTCACTACATGACTGGCATGTTTCATAGACTCAGCACTGAGTTCAGTCTCTCTCTCTCTCTCTCTCTCTCTCTCTCTCTCTCTCTCTCTCTCTGGGTTCATACTGGTACAGATTATAGACGGCATCTCCCTTTCCAGTTGCAGCCGCCTTCACTCTGATACCTCCACTGGGGAATTAGGGATTAGAGTTTCCTTTCACTACCTACTTCTTAAGTCATGTCCACACACATACACATGCATGCGCACACACGCGCACACCTCCTACAGTGTGTGTATTTGTCTGTAGACATGGAAGAGGAAGGTCCTCATGCACTGGTGACGGTCATTGAATCTGGAGTTGTTACACACACACGGGCACTTGTTTCAGGTTATCTGAGATGATCTGTAAGTGGGACTGTGTGTGTGGTGCTGTGCTCACCAGCAGGAGGAAGAGGCGCTCAGATCAGTGGAGCATTATGCAGAACTTCCTTCTCTCTCTCTCTCTCTCTCTCTCTCTCTGTTAGGAGGGCAGAGTCTGCCCAGTGCCCCTCTGTGAGCTGGACGGGCACATCCTGTCACCGTTCCCGTTCTGTCTGGCAGGGGTTGGTCACCATGGCGATGACACCACATGGGTCCAGAATGTGTGTGTGTGCGTGGGGTGAGGGTAGGGGTGCGGATAGGGGGAGGTGGATGTCTTCACACAAATCTCTGTTTGTGTGTGTGCGTGTGTGTGTGCGTGTGTGTGTGACTGACATGCAGTCTTGTGCCCAAGTCAGAAGCCACAGCTATGATTTTGAATTCTGTGATGGCAGAATGTGTGAGAGAATGTGAGAGTGTGTGTGTGTGTGTGTGTGTGTGTGTGTGTGTGAGAATGAGCACACATTCTGTGATGGCAGAATGTGTGAGAGAATGTGAGAGTGTGTGTGTGTGTGTGTGTGTGTGTGTGAGAATGAGCACACGCATGTGGGTGTGAAAGTGTGCGGGATGTACACGTGTGTATGTGTGAGTGTGTGTTTGTGAGAACATGTTAACATGTTTTTCATTCATAAGATGCTAGATTAACCCCTTCTCTCCTATGCGTCAACTTTCTCAGCACTAGTTCACCTGTCACATGATCAGTAATCACCCCACTGGAGAGAGGGAGACAGCATGCATCTTTTACCTTTTACCATCATTACCTTGCTAGCTTACCTTCTGTGAGGCTGGAATCACAAAAGAGGCCCTCTGTGCTGTTTTACAGTTTTACAGCCACCTGCTTCGCATGTCTGTGGTGGAAGAGATCAGTGTCTGTGTGTGTGTGTGTGTGTGTGGGGGGGGTCGGGGGGTCAGTGTTTTTGCAAATGGCTGAGTGCAGTAACCAGATGGTGTGCTTCATCATTCATTATGACCACCAAGGACGTTTTTAAGTGATAAAGCACTTCAGCATTGTTGTTTCCCTTGAGTAGTGAGTGTGTGATTGTGTGTGTGTGTGTGTGTGTGAGAGTGTCTCAGTCTGAGTGTGCAAAGGAAATAAATATTGGTACCTCGTATTTCTCTTTCCTGTTTGAGGATGTATTGAGGAAGAGGATGTGATGTCATAGGAGCTTCTAGAAGAGCTTCTAGTTTTGACTCTCCTTCAGGATTATCACTCTGCCCAGTGGGATGGGTTTAAACAGGGCAGCAGTAACATTCTTGATCAACAGAATGTTTTGGGTGTTGTCTGGTTTATCTGTCTAATGTTATTGAGAGAGCATGTGTGTGTGTGTGTGTGTGTGTGTGTGCACGCACACATGCATGTGTTGTGATTGTGTGGATGTAGACACATTGAGTAATACATGTAAGTAAGAATGTTGTGTAACCGCTTCTACCAAGCTGTGTGTTTGTTTTCGTTCATATGTGTAATGGCGTATTCTCCTGTATCTGCAGCATTTGGAGGGTTCCTAGTGTCAACTGTGTGGACAGCAATGGATACACACCCCTCCACCACGCCGCCCTGAATGGCCACAGGTGAGGGCCTGGCACACACACACTCACACACACACTTAAAAATAGTGCTCTGTGCACTCACATACAACCACGTACACTCAGACCCCCCCCCTCTCTCCATGTGTCAGTGGTGTGGTGGAGGTGTTGCTAAGGAATGAGGCGCTGGCTAACGTTTCGGACGGTAAGGGTTGCTACCCTCTCCACCTGGCTGCATGGAAGGGAGATGAGTGTATCGTCCGGCTGCTCATCCATCAGGGACCGTCCTACCCCAAGCTCAATGAGCAGGTTTGAATGCACACACACACACACACACACACACACACACACACCTGCACATGCATACACAATATCATACTTTCTCTGAAATGTGTTTGACAACACGCATGTGTTCATTGTAAGTTGCGGTTCATAATAGTTACTGTAATTATCGTTATTACTATTTCAGTAGATCTTTCTGTTAAAATCTATATTAGCATTTTCAAAAATTCTCAGATTCTCTGAAGGTAAGCAGGTTTATTTCTAGTGGAGGTGGTTCCTGCAGGTCTCCCCGTTCTGTGTGAAGGAACATGGGTCTCCCAGTCGCTACAGTTCCCTCCATCCCGCACAGTTACAGCAGTCTGTAGAAGCTTCTGGAAGCAGTGCATCAGGACCTTCAGGACCGAGCAGAGCAGTTTCGCTGCCAGCGAGAGGGCTCTCTCGGAACCAGCCAGGTTTCCGTGGATACCGCGACTCCCTGGCTACATATGAGCCGCCCTAAGCAAGGCTGAGGAGACAGGAAGTCTCGGTCCCGCACTGTCCCGCTGCCACATACAGCGCTGGGAAGCAAGAGGGCACGGCGGGTTTTCCCAGCAGCGTTCTGGGTCAGCAATCACAGCCTGAGAATAAGAGCCCAAAGCCTGATCCACTCAGAGGACACACACACACACACACAAATGAGTTTGTGGCATTGTGCCTAATGTACAGTGTCGTCTGAAATGATCCCAGTTAAGGTGACGGGCCTGTCCTGTAAATGTTAATGGAACGGAATTTGGCGTGCTCCACTGTCTTTGGTTGGTAGCCTGCCGCTCAGAGCTGCCTGACTCTCTACATCTCTTCAGTCGTTACTCTTTTATTTGCTTGACTTGATTCAGTGGAAATGACCCCAAAATTAGATAAAAGCACCTTGGCTACTGGTGCTGAACACAGGAGAATGCAGCACTAATTGGACACGTTAATTTTGGCTGTTAAGTGCACGTAGCATGTATTGACATCATTTCATCTTCATCGTTTCATTTTCAGTCATTTTCTCCTTCAGTTAGGTCAGTGCCTGTTTTGTCATGCCATCACAATGTTTATTAACCCCTTATGTATGTGTGTGAGTGGACATGCTTGCGTTTGTGTGTGAGAGTTGACATGAGAGAGTGTGTGTGTGTGTGTGTGTGCGCGCGTGTGTGGGCACATGTGTGCGTAATCAAGACACAACATGCATCTCCATCCTGTTCTTTTCCTTCCCCAGAGTTCTCTAGACCCCAGAGAGTTCAAACGCAGTGGCCCATTTGATCCCTATATTAATGCCAAGGTGTGTACCCAAGGGCTGCCTGACCTCTGCCCTTTGACCTCTCTGCATGCTTTCTCCTCTTAATTGGCCATGCCTGGGTGTGTGTCTACTCGATGCCTAAGTGATCTGGGGACTCTACTGCTTCTCAGCATGTGTATGTGTGTGTGTATGTCTCTTTGTGTCTGAGTGTGACGGACGGACAGACAGGGTGGTGTTTCCTCTCCGCTTTTGTATAGTCAATGTGTCTGTGCAACTTGGGTAACTGAATGTTATTAGTGGTGGAGTAACATTTGCGCTTGGATCTGGTTTAGATCCTGTTTGGGTCAGTGTGCTTGTGACACTCATCTCCCACATTTATACTGAATGTCATTCTTCTGTCCCATGTTTGAATCACACCTGTGTGCGGGCGTTTCTGAGCGTCTGTGTCGTAGCTGGCCAGCTAACGCTAAGTATTGAGCTAGCCAAGTTAGAGCTAATAGTGCGGGTTGTCTGGGGGCAGGAATTTCTGTTCTGTCATTCATTACCTAATTACTGCGGTTAGTTATTATTACTCTCAGATGTTACACTGGAGAAAGTGAAGGAGCAGTGGGGGAATTTAAACATGAGTCACTATTAGCAAGCCAACGGGCATAATTCTTAGCTAGCTAGCTGCCCAGCTAGCATGACACATCAGTCACTTTGCCAACACTCGAATGAGCATTTCTGGATAGAAATCTGATTTAGTGTTAATCTTCTCTCAAGACTACGTTAGAGTATTTTCATTTGCCTGACCACCTCCACAGTGTTAAAACCCCAGCAAAACTAGACTGGCCCGGTTTTCAGAGTAAAGTCCGCTCTGTATTGCTGATGTATTTAAGTAAATTAGGAGGTGAGAAATTCATATTAGTATATGGTGAGCCTGTCTGGTGCTTCTGCACAGAACTGGATCCTTTTGGCTACTCAGCATCTCATGTTAATGTTGGCCCATACATTTTGAAGTGTGATGGTACGTGTGCGGGTGGGTGTGTTTATGTATTTGACACAGCGTACCAGGGCAGCTCACATGCGGCAAACACACAATCTGCAATATACTATGCAGGTGTTTAATCTGTAGTATTGTATTGTATAGTGTGTGTAGGTGGGACCACTCTGTGCTTGTGCATATATATATATACATGCACACACACACACACATTGTGTGTGGTGGGGGTATTTCCCTCACTTTGTGTTTGCTAAGACAGTTGACACTGAGGTTTGAAATATGCAAAACACACACCTGCACACTCACACACACACACACACACACAATATTACCACCAGAATAGAGACATACACACACATTTTATTTATTCTTTCATCCCCTCTGCTTTGGAGTGGCTGTTAACTACTTTTCTCCCTGCATGTGTGCGTGCGTGCGTGCATGTGTGCGTATGCGTGTGTGCGTGTGCACAACCGTTTGCACTTGCACGCTTTCACTGTGCCTCTTCAAATGAGAGAGGTGCGGTGTAGCCATGGTAACCATGTCACGACTGACCGAGAAAGTGGCTGACCCAGAGAGGGAGAGCGGGACCCAGTGAAAGACAGTGAGACAGGAAGAGAGAGAGAGAGAGAGGGAGAGAGTGGGGGAGATGTAGAGGGTGGAGTGTGTGCGGAGGGGGAAGGGCATGTTACATAATTAAACTAATATTCAAATACCAAATTCAAATTTGCCTCAGATTATTAATTAACATTCAAGTACAAATTCAAATTTGCCTCTGATTATTTTATTTTATGTACACATTACAAGCACATAAGGTTGTAGATGTTTAGATCCTGTCTTAATGCATAGTATCATTCAGCTCGGTGGCTGCATTTACGTAGTATGGATGCTGGATTTGATTTGTTTAGTTAAAAGGTGTCCACATTGTTTTAAACGGCTTAGTGCGGAAGAATCAGGGTCTGAACGCGTGCTATGTAGTCATAGCTACGCCGATGCCGCATCCTAAACTTAGAGAAACTATTCTAGCAGACATATCAGCATCATTTCATTTTGATGAAGTGGAGCCTGCTAGCTAGAACATTTGCTAGCTAGTAGCTACTTAAGATAAATGATCCAGCTAACTACATAACGATCATAGGTGGATGTAAAACACATCTGCCTTCAGTTTGAGGCAATTCAAATCGAGATTCTGGTTCATATGGGGTAGTAATGATGTCACTCTCTTCCTTACCCCAGAGGACTCACAGTTCTGATGTAAGCAGGGCCTAGTTACATGACAGCCGTCAGCCATCAGTGCGCATCAGTGTCTCGTGGAACTGCACCGGATTCCTTTAGGAATATTCTGTCCACAAACAGGCAGAGGCGTCCTGCCTAAAGCAACACACACACACACACACTACAATGCAGCAGGATTTTGAGTAAAGAGCACACACTTTGATGATGCTGCTTCCCTCAAAACAGGCAGTGGCGTGAATATACACACATGGAGGGGTCACATAGAGAGGGGAAGTTACGGAGGGAGGGAGGGAGAGAGAGGGAGAGAGAGAAAGAGGGGGAAGGGGGATCGAGTTTGACTCAGTTGTGACATGTCAGAGTAAGAACCCAGTAAAGACCCTTTCCATGGTGACCATCCACTCCCCTAAAGTGTAAGTCTGTACTGGTTTTCATCATCTTGTCTTCCTCAGGATAAATGAGTATACACACACACATGCACATGAACACACAGCTTCTGTGAGTGGAGAATGTGGAGTGGAGTGGATGTTTAGTGAGCGCTGGTCTGTGGAGTTGCTGTGTGTGCCAAAACCCTAACTGGTTTTGTTGGGGAAGATGGCAGTGTGAGCACACCTCATGAAACGGGAGGTGTGTGTCTGCACTGTTAGAGGAGGGGAGTGTGTGTGTGTGTGTGCTTTTAGAGGAGGGGTGTGTGTGTGGGAGGGGCAGAAGTCCCCTGTACTTTCAGAGGAGGGGTGTGTGTGTGGGAGGGGCAGAAGTCCCCTGTGCTTTCAGAGCACTTTAACACCATTGCTTCAGTTCACACAGTGCTGTGTCCTCCATGGACAGGGCTGTGGCCTGGAGAAGGAGGGACATGGGGACAGAGGAGGACACAGGGACAGAGTCATCATGCTTGGAGAGCTTTATTATGTCACTAGGGAGGAACTGGATCACAGTCCTTATTGTAATCGGTGTTGTAGGTGTGTGTGTGTTCATCCTGGACAGTCTGACAGACTGAGTCAGAGTGGATTAAACAGATAACCAGACACCATGCAGCTGCAGAGGGGTTAGAGTAGTGTTGGGGGCAGTGTTGGGATTAGGCTATGGTAGGGTAGGGTTAGGATAGTGTTAGGGTAGGGGTAGCTTTAGGGTAGGCTTGGGTTGGTGTTAGGGTTAGGGTAGTGTTAGAGTTAGGGTGTGTGTGTGTACTATTGACTCTTCAGTACTGTGACCTGCAACTAGACTGAATATTTCTACCCTTTTTGTGCAAGAAGGAGAATTTGGGTCAGAAGCTGAACAGGGGAAGTCTGATCACAGTTAATGGGGCCTCTTTGCATCTCACACAGCAACGCAGAACTCACTCCAGCCCATGCTGATTCAGTCAGAACAGCTCCCTCTACTGGTCCTGTGTGGAATCATGGGTAAATGCGAGGTGATGTGAGTTCCCCATAGGAATTGGGCCTGTACACTGCGACAGGGATTTTATCTGAGAGGAATTCATTTGTATCCACATAGAGTTACCTGACTGTGGCTCAGCTGGTAGAGCAGGGTGCTTCTAACACCAGCAGCTTGGCTTCATTTCCCAGAGATTACCCATAATGCTCTTCTGGGGATGTATATATGAGACATGTAATCAGACCTATAATGAAGCCCATAATGAGACATAAAATGCTCAGGATAAGATCATCTGGCAGATACTTCTCAAATGAAAGATGATGTTAGCATAGTGTCAGGTGGAAGTTCCACAGGTCTTCCTGTGATCTCAGAACAGGCAAAATGAGGCATAGAGCAGCACAGATATCACAGAAGTGGGAGTTTGGGGAGGAGAGGAGAGAGAGCTGCACTGTTGGCCTGCCTGGAGAAGAACAAGAAGTTGAAAGGGTGTGTGTGTGTGTGTACTGGGGGTTGTGATAGTGTGTGCCCTCCAGCACTAGTGACAGGTGTCTCTTTCTCCACTCTGCTGGACTGGTTCCACTTGGTTTGTCTGCTACTTTTCTCTCACTGAGCGTCTGTTTAGCACCACGGCAGAGCAAAACACACACACACTACTGAAAAATCTGTAGCACAGGGACCCCAACAGGCACCTTCCGTATGCTGTGTGTGCGTGTGTGTGAGAGAGAGCGAGATTCTGTGCTTTAGTGCATGACGTCGTCTTGTGAGATTTTCTCCAGTCTGATAATTGCTTACGTCATCTCAACCAACACCCAACAAAAAGAGAAAAGCTGTTTTCTGCTTCATGGAGTTAATTGTGTGCATGGTTGACACGCTCAGCAGGAGTCCCCTTTGCCCTGCATGAGCTTGAGAGATAACTGCTGTCCTCTGCACCATTGAGACACCTTGGGACGCATTCAGACCACTGCTGTCCGTGGGTGGTGGGTTAAGTTGTTGGCTCCTCCCGCCCCATTGCACCCCCTGTGGTGTTGACAGGGTGGGTATAGTTGAATGGGGTGGGGTGGGTGTAGCTGAGGGGGGTGGGGTGGGTGTAGCTGGTGCAGTGGCCACCGGAGTAGAGCTTCGCCATACAGGTCTATTACTCTCTGATTTGGAAGGATGTGACCACATGACCTTTGACATGTGACCTGCTGTGCCCCTACATCTCAGGACACACAGCCAGGCGTTCAACGAATCCTCTTTTTAAAAAACGTTCACATTCACACTTATAAAGACCAGCATTCAAATGATTTTGTTTCCAGTTAGGTAGTAAGCTTGCAATGATTTTGATCTTTTCATCTCTGACATCCTTGTGTACCCTGTCTCTCTTCCTCGCTCCTCCTCTCCCTCTTCACCCTGTCTTCTTCTCTCTGTCGCCTCCCTTCACACACACACACTCTCTCTCTCCCTCTCTAGAATAATGACAACGAGACCCCGTTGCACTGTGCGGCCCAGTACGGCCACTCCGAGGTGGTGCGCTTGCTGCTGGAGGAGCTGACCGATCCCACCATGAGGAACAACCGCTTCGAGACACCACTGGACCTGGCGGCCCTGTACGGCCGGCTGGACGTGGTGCGCCTGCTCCTGTGTGCCCACCCCAACCTGCTGATCTGCAACACACGCAAGCACACGCCGCTCCACCTGGCCTCCCGCAATGGCCACCTGCCGGTGGTGGAGGTGCTGCTCTCCGCCGGCATGGACATCAACTACGAGGTGAGCTCGGCGTCGCCACCCGCTGGCTCAGAGGACATGCTAAATTGTGGGAAAAGGAGGGAATTGGTAGGTGGGTTTGTTGGAGTACGATTGTTAATGTGAATTATGCAAATGGGAGTGTGTGTGGGGAAGAAATGGAACTATTTCCAGGACGTGTGTGCATACGTGCGTGCGTGTGTGTGCTCCCCATGAGGGTCGGATACGTTGTATGAGGGTGGTTTTGTATGTGTGTGTATGTGTGTGTGTGTGTGTGTGTGTGTGTGTGTGCTCACCCTCCATGAGATCTGTCTGTAGAAGAGTTGCGGTCATAGATATTGTAAGGGTGTGTGTGTGTACTGGGGGTTGTGTGTGTGTGTGTGTGTGTGTGTGTGTGTGGGTGTGTGTGTGTACTGGCGGGTGTGTGTGTGGTGCGTGTGTCCTCCAGCACTAGTGACAGGTGTCTCTTTCTCCACTCTGCTGGACTGGTTCCACTTGGTTTGTCTGCTACTTTTCTCTCACTGAGCGTCTGTTTAGCACCACGGCAGAGCAAAACACACACACTACTGAAAAATCTGTAGCACAGGGACCCCAACAGGCACCTTCTGTTTGTGCATCTCTCTCTCTCTCTCTATCGATCTCTTTTTCACTCTATCTGTCTCTCTCACCCCCCACCCCGTCTGTCTCTTCCTCCTGAGCTGTCTCATTATTACACCCCATATATTTAAGTGTCTGTGGCCTCTATACTTGTCGCCCTTGAGTAGCCCAATTTCGAGTGCTTTTGGGGTGGGGCTTGGTGTCTCCCCGCCCCCTTCGTGGACTCAGCTGTGGACTGAACTCACCACCGAGTGGCGCTGTTGAGCAGCTGTGCTTGTTGAGCGGTGTACATGTTCACATCTAATGTTAGTTGTGTGTGTGTGTGTGGATGCGTGTGTGCACAGACAGAGAAAGGCAGTGCGCTCCATGAAGCTGCTCTTTTTGGGAAGACGGATGTGGTCCAGAAGCTCCTGAGTGCAGGTGAGCCCTCTTCATCTTCCTCAGTCAGTGTGGAAGAGCAGCTCTGCCCTGACCACGCCCCCCCCCCCCCCCCCCCATGGAAGGATGATGAAGGCAGGTGTGTACAGGTGTAAAGGGAGGATGATGAAGGCAGGTGTGTACAGGTATAATGGGAGGATGATGAAGGCAGGTGTGTACAGGTGTAATGGGAGGATGATGAAGGCAGGTGTGTACAGGTGTAATGGGAACTCTCCTGGTACAGGTATTGACGTGAACATTGTGGACAGTAAGAACCTGACAGCACTGGACATTGTGAAGGATATGCCATCTCAGAAGAGCCGCCAAATCGCAGCACTCATACAGGGTGAGTCTGTGTGTGAGTGTGTGAGACTCATTTAAGCCATGATTGCGGAGAATCATCAAATGTTCAGTGTCAGCTGCAAGCAGCTGAATGTGTGTGTGTGTGTGTGTGTGTGTGTGTAGATGTAGAGCAGCTGAATGTGTGTAGATGTAGAGCAGCTGAATGTGTGTGTGTGTGTGTGCAGACGTAGAGTTGTGTTCCCTGATCGTGTGTGTGTGTGTGTGTGTGTGTGTGTGTGTAGCTCATATGAGTGGACATGCACCAGACCTTGCCCTCCCGCCTCCACCTGTGCCTCCACCCCAAGAGAACCTGAGTCCCCGGAGAAAAGGTCAGAGATCAAATACATCATCCTGATTTGCATTCATGGCATTTAGCAGACACTTGTGTCCAGAGCGACTTTCAGCAGTGCTTTAATTGTCTAAGTATCCTCAGCTTGCACTAATAGGTTAGTCCAGAAACGCCCTGGACTGAGATACGGGCCAGCACCAGTGTACCAGTGCTGAAATCTAGAGGGATGGCTACACAATATAGTGCTTCTGTACACAGTTCAGTACAGAATACCATACAGAGTTACTGCTAAGGATTTCAGTGTGTGTGTGTGTGTGTGTAGGCGATGTGGAGCAGCAGGTGAGTGATCTGCTGTCAGGCCTGGCCCCGGAACCCGTGGAGGAGTGTCCGTATGAGGCTCTGTTTGAAGCCTCGTCCTGCGTCTCCCTCGACAGTCTGGCCAGTGGTAGGTCGTCTGACCGAGACTCCGGACGCCCGGAAAGCGACACCAGCAGGGTGAGCCACTAAACAGCCCCCCCACACCTAATCCATCAGATCTAATTCAGAACTCCTAATCCTGAGGAATTTAAAAAACGCCACATGTGTGCATCCTGCATATCATTCATTGAATCTGTGAATATTCTAGAAGAGGACCAAACTTAGAATTAGAATATAATGAAAAAAGAATAAAAAAGTTAATCGTTCATAGATTACAGATTCAGGGCCCACAGTATAAACGATTTCAAGTATTTATTTGTTTATTTTTACATAATTTGGGCTTCCAACTCATAAAACCCACAAAAACAGGATTTCAAAAAATTAGAATACTGTGTACAAATCAGCCCAAATTTTGCAGGGCACAAATGTTTTAGACTGAGTGAGACACACTAATCATCTACTAAACTCAAAGCACCTGCACAGATTTCCCCAGGTGTCATTAAATTGCTTCAGTTTGGTTCAATTGTCTCAGTTTGGTTCAATATGGGGAAGACTGCAGACATAACAACTGGCCAGAAGACCATCATTGATACCCTCCGTAGGATGGGTAAGCCACAAATGTTCATAGCTAAGGAGGCTGGTTGTTCACAGAGTGCTGTGTCCAAGCATATCAATGGAAAGTCTAGTTGAAGGACAAAATGTGGCAGGAGAAGATGCACCAGCAAAAGAGATGACCGTGGGCTTCAGTGGATTATCAAAAATAATTCACATTCATAGACATCCGGGAGATGGGCCACAACTGTCGGGTTCCTCGGGCCAAGCCACTTCTGAACCTGAGCCAACGTAGGAAGCGTCTCAACTGGGCCAAGGAGAAGAAGGGCTGGACCATTGGCCAGTGATCCAAGGTCCTCTTTTCCAATGAAAGTAAAGTGTCCCTTTCATTGGGGAATCCAGGTCCAAGGGTTTGGAGGAAGACTGGTGAGGAACAGAAGCCAAACTGCTTGAGATCCAGTGTGAAATATCCACAGTCAGTCATGATTTGGGGTGCAATGTCTGGTGCAGGTGTTGGTGAACTCTGCTTTCTTAAATCCAAGGTCACCGCAACAGTCTACCAGAACATTGTAGAGGACTTCTGCTGAGGATCTGTATGGAGATGCAGATTTCATCTTTCAGCAGGACCTGCTGCCCAGGCCGTCAGCAGCACCAAATCCTGGTTAGATGCTCACGCCATCACAGTGCTTGACTGGCCAGCCAACTCGCCGGACCAAAACCCCATTGAGAATCTATGTGGTATTTTCAAGAGGAAAATGAGGACCAGCAGACCCAACAACAAAGAAGAGCTGCCAGCAATCATCAAGGAAATCTGGGCTTCCAAAACTCCCAGGCAATGCCACAGGCCGATTGCCTCAATGCCACATCGCATCAAGGCAGTGATTGAAGCAAGGGGATTCCCAACCAACCATAATTTTGAAAGTGTCATATTTTGATTGATTTGATGTGATCCTAATTTCTATTTCTTTTTTTTTTTTTTTTGCAAAAACTGAGTAGTTTGGGCTGATTTCTCCACATTTTTTGAAATCCTGTTTTTGTGGGTTTTATGAACTGGAAGCCCAAGTTATGTAAACATAAACAAATAAATACTTGAAATCGTTTAAATTGTGGGCCCTGAATCTATAATCTATGAAAGATTTTTTTTTATTTTAACTTTTTGAATGGAATTATGGGAATTAATCAACTTTTCCATGATATTCTAATTTTTTGGAATGGGTCTGTACTTAACTTGGTTCTACACAATACATATATACTGTAAACACTATACATACTATATATTAATAAGAATTATATCATTAATTAATGATCTTGTAATTGTTCAGTTTAGAAAGTATTTTTTTTTCTGTTAAAAAAAATAAATAAAACTAGCATCACATTGACTGCATAGCTGCAGCTCCTCCGTCATCTCAAAGTTTTTATCACCACAGCTCTACATGTATAGATCAGTAACTGGGCTGTATCACCACAGCTCTACATGTATAGATCAGTAACTGGGCTGTATCACCACAGCTCTACATGTATAGATCAGTAACTGGGCTGTATCACCACAGCTCTACATATATAGATCAGTAACTGGGCTGTATCACCACAGCTCTACATATATAGATCAGTAACTGGGCTAATATCTTGAAAGTTGTCCAACACATTCGTTGACACATTTGAATTAAATTTGCGGACAGACACAAATTTAAATACAAAAACAAAACTGCTGCCTTCAAAATAAAAGCAGTGAAGTTTTATTTCATGCATTTATCACAGTGTAGTAGGTGTAATAGGTGTCATGGTCACATGTTTCTAACTTATCAACAATCTCACGCAGGCCGGTCAGCGCTAGTCAGAGGGCCGGATGTGGCCCTGTGAAATGAGGGCTATTCCTATGGCTGTATCGCTTAGTTGTGTGTGTGTGTGTGTGTTTTCAGTCTGTTCAGAAAGATCGTCTTCTCCCTGCATCTCGTCTCGGGCCCGGACATGAGGAAGAGCTGAGCTCAGAGGTAAAGGCCATCATGCCACTGGCGCCGGACACCAGAACAGAACCAGAAACCCATAGTAGTGGTTTGAGTTACAGCCTTGCATTGTATGTGTTCTCCCACTAGGTGGAGACTGTATACCATGCTAGACTTGCAAAGTTGGGGTTTGTCCTGTAGTAAATGTGACGGTGTGTGTGACGGGGAGAGAGAGGGGGAATTCTCATCCGAGCAGCAGTGTGTCGAACACTATGTGCGTGTATGTGTCTCCGGGCTTCTGGCTTTTTGCTAACACCTAAGACAAAGATTTGCTGTCATGCATATTTGACAGTAACCCAAGTCCCTGTGAAGCTGCACTTGTGTGTGTGTGTGTGTGTGTGTGTGTAGATTTTCAGCAAGCAGATATTTTTCATTCCCACTCCCTCCTGATCCTGTAGGCGATTTACACCAGCAGCAGTGTGGATGAGAAGGTCGAGGAGGATGATCACACCTATGAGACTTTACACACCGCCCAGACCAAACAAGCCAACTGCACACACAGCCAAACAGGTAACACACCCACACACACACACTCGTACACACACACACACACACCCACATGCACACACACATACACACTCTCAGTTGTCACATTCGATTTTTGTTTATTTCAACATAATAAAGGCCTCTCGTTATGAAAACATTTTCACAGATACATTTTTCTCCCTTATTCTTTTCTGTCACTCATCATTTCACTCTTGGGTTTGATCCTGAGGGAGCAGACGTGCTGTCCTACTGATGAATATGCAGGGCACTCTGGATAAAAGCGTCTGCTACGTGCCTAAAATGTCAATATCTATTGATCCCCTCCGATTATCAGGCAGCGTTCTCCTTCCAGGCTGACTTCTGATTGAGAGGTTCATTGACATTGTTTGCTGTGTGTGTTGAGCTTGCTGGGGAACATTACCAGGCTGTAGGCTGGTATAGTGTGAGGAATTCTGTTCTCCTGCGCAGGCTGTTTGCTGGACCCTACACACTTTCTTATGTAAAATGTATAATATATGTAAGCCCGGGCGGCATGGTGGTGTGGTGGTTAGCACTGTCGCCTCACAGCAAGGCGGTCTGGGTTCGATTCTCGGTCTGGGCTGCTCTGTGTGGAGTTTGCATGTTCTCCCTGTGCCTGCGTGGGTTTTCTCCGGGTACTCGGTTTCCTCCCACAGTCCAAAGACATGCATCCTAGGTTGATTGGTCACTCTAGATTGCCCGTAGGTGTGAGTGTGTGTGTGCGTGTTGGCCATGTGGTGGACTGGCGAACTGCCCATGGTGTACCCTGCCTTCGCCCGGAGATGCTGGGATTGGCTCCAGCCCCCCCGTGACCCCGACTAGCGGGAATAAGCGGTACGGATAATGAAAAAAAATGAAAAAAATATGTAAGCCCATTTACATGTATGAAAGGTATAATGTATATAAGGTATAAGCCGGTGTGTTTTTCTCAGATAAATATTATTTCATGGTACCAGGACTTTTCGTTCAGGACCAGTGGTGTCTCATGTTTAGCTGTTTTTGATAAACTCTATGGTGTAGTTTGTCTTGGCTGTTAATACATTTATTTATTAGTATTTTATTGTCTCCTTTCACTAGACAAGGACTCCAACGCCAAGTCTTCCCACTGCCTAGTACCTCAGGTAATTGTCTGACATTAACCTAGTTATTGTTATTGTCTGTCCCCACGTCCACCCCAACATTGTGCGTGAGCGTGTGTGAAATATAATTTGCGATCTTTCTCGTCTTGCAGCGGAAGACCACTGCCCCCAGTGACCTACGACCTCCAACCCCAAATACACTGAAGCCCCCTGGGCCTTCTGTCAGTGTAGCCCGGGCTTCTGCAGGTAATGCCTGATAATACCTGGACCACACTACTGATAATACCTGGACCACACTACTGATAATACCTGGACCACACTACTGAGAAAACAGATTTGCTCCCCCTGACAATCTCAGGACATTTCCTGATATCAGGGTCATTTTAAATGATGATCTTCCCAAATTGTCCTTTGGTGTGGGGTGTTGATAATCTAATCTTTAGTCCTCTGATCTACTCCTAGTATAGTAGTGGCAGCCCTTATTATGAAAGACTTAAACATGGTCAGTATTTATGATTCAGTGTCTTGTAGTGTGCAGTGGATGTCAATTCACTGGTGTACAACACCATGTTGGAAAACGAAAAAGTCCGTGGACCAGTGACCTCTGAGCTGAACGGACCTGGTCAGGGTGTTCAGAAGACGTAAACATGGAGGCTACAGGACGAGCTACGTGGACTGTGGAAAGGCGGATGAGCTGGTGGCTGAACTGGTGAAGTTGCAACAACAGAAATGTGCGCTGTAAAACATACAAAATGCAAAAGAAATGACTTGGGCGGAAATTGGGAAGGAAATCCACCATGTTTGTTTAGATCTACAGTTTGTAGGAAAACCCCAAATGTAGCAGTTGGTGAGAAACTCTCCCTGGAGGGTTTGGGAATCGGATCCAGCGGGTGGGACTTTAGCGCAGGGGTATTTGTGGTGGCGTATTCAGGGTAGATTGTGTAGTGTGACTGTGTAGTGTGGGGACTCTGATAACTAACGATGATTAAGGTCACTCACGTTTTCAACATTTACTACAGATTTTTTACATCCTCTCGTGTGGACCAGCCATAATTGAGTGTGTCTGTGAGTGTGTGCACATCTGTTTTCTGTAATGAAGTTGACTCCAGAGATTCTGTGGATACTAATGGTTCTCTCAGCCGGAACACAGGAGCTCTGCTCCTGATTGGCTGACTGCTTTAAGGTCACAGTGTCATACTAACTGCCCTTTACTGTTCATTGCCACTTACCCAGAAAACCATTGATATTCTGACCCTGTTTGAGAAGCAGCAGCACTGGGGCGGAATGCTGGGAGTTTGAGTTCTGCTGGAGAGGCTGATGACCCATTCCTTTCACTCTGACATCAGCGGGTGCTGCGCAAGTCTGCCCTCTGCTGAGGGTAATGAGGGCTGTGACTCTGCTGCCCTCTGCTGTCAGTATTAGGGAGTGTTCGTAAGAAACTGGCCTAGGACACACAAAATTGAGACATAATTGCCCCAGTGTTTACACATTTTCAAAATCTCACCAAGGCATAAATATATAATCTGATATTTTTTTCGTTGTCAGATTAGGTTTCAGGACATGCTATTCTGATGTTTTATTGGGTACAGAAGTGAGAGTTCAGTTGTAGAGAGTGTAGAGACACTCCACCAAGGTTCGGCTTGGGTTTTGTTGCTGGTCATCTCTCACTAGAGGAGTTGCACTTGTGTGTAGCTACACAAGATCTGGGTGAATAAAGCCAGTCGTTACTTAGCGGCGGACAAGCTGGGTACAGTTTTCTGATTAGCCAATCAGAATGTGAGGTTGGAATCACCTGTTGCATAAATATATGAATGTGTATGAAGGAACCTCTGCTACTTGCCAAAGCATAGATGGCAGACACAAACATGGCCCACATTCTGAAGTGTGAGTGGATTTGTCAGAGGCTCTGGGTGGGACTGTCCTGGGAATGACACTGCGGTCAGACTGAAACTTGAGGGCTCAAACTGAAATGCGTGTGTGTGTGTGCGTGTATGTGCGTGCGTGTGCGTGTGTGTGGGGTGTGTTTGGTAGAGTTTAGCCATCACAGCATCTGCTGCTGGCCTGTGTCCACTACAATCACAGCCAGACTCTACAGCCTCTCCCAAGTGTGTGTGTGTGTCAGCTGTCCTGGCCAGAAAGCTGCCCCCCCGTCCCTCTTTATGCTGAATTTCTCAAGCGCCAGACTTGCTTATATGCAGTGGCACAGGTAGCAGGCTACAGCCGTAACTCGTGTTTGTGGGGAGTTGCTCTTGTGTTTTATGAAGTTTCCCTCGACACACACAGCTCCTCACGTTCCTGGTGTTCATCTGCTCACTGGGAGCACAGTGTGAAGAGCAGGAGGTGGGGTTCTAGCCAGAACGCCCCCGTACCATCCTCAGATAAGAGTCCCGTGAGGAACGCCATGAAACCAGACCGTCTCGTTGTTAGTGTGTTTCACTGGGCTGCAAAATTCAGATTATTATTTTTTACTTCCCAGACTAAAATAGGTGGAACTGTTATAGTTTGTTTCACACTGAATTAGATTCTATAGTATGTTTCCACCACATACGGAATCTAGCATGCCAACACAGAGGGGATCCACTTTCACAGAGCAGATCCTCTTTCTCAGTATGGATCCACTTTCTCGGAGCAGATCTACTTTTCCTTGATATTGGTCTGCCATACTGTACATGGCACTGTACAAAGCAGTACATCCAGTGGTGCAGGTGCTGGGGGGTTAGAGGTTGTGTGTTCCTGCGTGTGTGCGCACTCCTTCATGCGTGTGTGTGCATATGCACATTTGTGTGCTTGCGTGCGTGTGTGTGTGTGTGTGTGTGTGTGTGTAGTGTTGGATGTTTGAACAGAGAACAGCACTGACTTAATTTCTAAATAGTTCCCTGGTGTTTACATAACATCACAGCAGAGTTTGGACCGGTGGAAAGCCAACCAGAACTCTGTGGCAAAGTGTGTGTGTGCGTTTGTGTGTGTGTGTGCGTTTGTGTTTGGGTTTGGGTGTGCCACTCACATGGGGTTGGGTGGACCTATGCATGACTGCATATGGGTATACACACACACACACACACACACAGTCGAATAAGGCGGTGGAGCAGTAGTTTGCCATGCCTCAGAGCCTTACGGAGTTAAACAGTATTAAAGCACCGCGTGAGTGTTCTGTTACCCCCCAGACGGTTATATTTCTTCCCATGTGGAAGTTTTTGGTAAAGTAAAGACCAAGGACCCGGACTGCACATGTAAATGCCATGTGCTTGTTCATACGTGTGTTCATATGTGGAGGAAGGTACAGACATAAGCTCTTCTTGAACAGAGGTTCTGGACAGAGGTCAGCTATGACATCACTACCTGTCATCAAACACCATTAATCTTTCAGTGCAACGGCAAATCCTCCCTCTCTCTCTCTCTCTCCCCCCTCTCTCTCTCTCTCCCCCTATACCCCACATCTCTCTCTCTCTCACACACACACACACACCAGTCACTGTGGTGAGTGCGGTGGCTGGTTGCCCAGCCGTCTGCTTGGTGTCGGGCGGAGAGGCAGGGATGTAGCAGAGAGCAGCGTAGCAGAGCAGACGGAGGCACACCTCCCACCTCTCCGCCCGTCCCAGCCCGGCTAACTCCGTGCTTGTGGGAGGGACAGAGAACAGAGAGGGACAGGGGGACATGTAAAGGCAGGAACCCTCAGCGGATTTTACTTTGCTGGAGACTTGATTTATTTTAAGGTGAAAATCTTAGAAATACGCAGTGTGAGTGAGTGTGAGTGTGTGCGTATGAGTGTGAGTGAGTGCGTGAGTGCGTATGAGTGAGTGAGTTTCTGAGTTTGAATGTGTGTGTGTGAGTGCGTGGGTTTCTGAGTTTGAAAGTGTGTGAGTGCGTGGGTTTCTGAGTTTGAGTGTGTGTGAGTGCGTGGGTTTCTGAGTTTGAGTGTGTGTGAGTGCGTGAGCTTCTGAGTTAGTGAGTGTGTGTGTGAGTTGCTGAGTTTATGAGTTTGTGTGTGAGTGAGTCTGTGCATGTTAGAGTGTGTTTTTACATTTGTCTTGCTAAAGGAGAATCTTGGTATGACATGATTTGTCACAGGAAGCCTGTTAAAGGTGTCTGCTTGTTATCAGAGAGAGGGGGGGGGGAGAAAATGTCAGAGAATGTCATAGAAGAAGCATGTGAGTGAGGAGTGGAGAGATTAGGGTGTGTGTGTGTGTGTGTGTGTGTGTGTGTGAGTGTTGGCTCTGCAGTAGAATGTCAGCTGCTGTAAGCGTGGTGCTGATCTGTCCACACACCCCTCCAAAACCGGGAACTTCTTCTTCTTCTTCTCTCACACTGAACATGTTGTTCTTTTCATTCTCCTTCTCCAGATTGCAGACAATACCAGCTCTGTTCCACAGGGACTAGACTCTCCACGGTGTGGGTGGATTCTTGTTGGCTGGAGTAGACATTACCCGGCATTCTTTAACACTCCCTCTCTCTCCTTCCCTCCCTCTCTCATTCTCTCCATCTCTCTCATTCTTGCTCTCTCATTCCAACTCTCCCCGAAACAGAGAACGCCGCGTCTGACCAGGATCTCGGCGCCGGCGTCCCAGAGCAGTTCACCGGTCTTCTTCACGGATCCTCACCTGTGGTTGACAGCCGTGAGGGGGAGGAGCCCTTTGCAGCACCCGCCTCCCGGGTCCCGTCCAGCCGAAGCTCGGACACCTTACCCTCCAAGGCCTCCGTTCCTACCTCCTCCTCGTCTGTTGCCATGGCAGCCTTCCTCCAAGACCCTGACCCCAAAGCCATCTACGCTACCGTCAACAAAGAAGTGCGCGACTCGCCAGTCCGCGATTCCCCGTCCGCGGGGAGGATGCGTCCGCCTGGAGATCTGAAGCTGGCACGCAGCCTATCGAAATCTGACTCGGACCTGCTGGTGTCTCCGCCCACTGAAGAGGAGGCGGGGCTGGGCAATCGCAGCGAGTCCGTGTCCAACTGCAGCGCCACCAAGAGGAGACTGGAGAAATCACCGTCTTTCACGTCAGAATGGGACGAGGTAAGAGAAATGTCCCGTTTCTGTCCCGTTTCTCTGTCCACTCCCTTTCAACCCAGCTGGATTCTTGAGAGTTTTATGTACACAGCCTTTCACTTTATGTTGTCCTGCTTCTGAACAATGAGTGCGCGCCTCATTGGTCAGAAGTTGCCGCTGCAGAGGCGAGTGTGTGTCGAGGCTTCTAACGCTTACCTTCGTGCTCCCTGCCTGTGTGAGGGGGCTCAGTGCTGCTGGAGGGCCGTCTGCTCCTCACCAGCTGGCCTCCCTCCACTCCTCAGCATTACACACACACACACACACAGTCCTCTGTCACAGGTTGTGTTGGATTTTGGCAATGGTGTGCTGGTGAACTGCTCTGTCCTCAGAAGAGCTGTGTTGTTTGGAGGTCTGTGTTTTTTCTGTGTTGTTTGGGAAGTGCAGTTCACGTCCTGTGCAGTTCTGACTGCTGAATGACAGACATATGAGGACTCAAAGCGGAGCTGAAGCTGCTGACCTTTCTCGTCACGTGTCTCTGTGTGACCTTTCTCGTCACGTGTCTCTCTCAGTGTGGCCTTTCTCGTCACGTGTCTCTCTCGGTGTGGCCTTTCTCGTCACGTGTCTCTCTCGGTGTGGCCTTTCCCGTCACGTGTCTTGGTGTGACCTTTCTCTTCACGTGTCTCTCTGTGTGGCCTTTCTCTTCACGTGTCTCTCTGTGTGGCATGCTCAGTTTTGCAGGGGGGTCGTGTAATTAAATGCGTTCCTCCGTGCCCGCCTTGCCCTGTGGAGGGGAGTAAAGTGTGGGCTGAGGGAGTTCTGTTTGCGCTGATAAATTCTCAGACGATCTCAGGTTAGTGTGAGCTGGACTAACAGAGGATCTGGACAGAGGTCAGCAATGACATCACTACCTGTCATCAAACACCATTAATCTTTCAGAGCAACCACAAATCCCTCTCTCTCTCTCCCTCTCTCTTTCTCTGTCTCTCTCTCATTCTCACTCTCTTTCCCAGTGGAATTTACTGTGCTGGAAACACGATTTATTTTCAGCCACAAAACGTGTAAATAATCCAGACACTTAAGTGAGTGAGTTAATAAGTGTGTGTGTGTGTGTGTGTTTGAACTAACCCTCACCTCCTGTTTACAACAGTTCATTTAAATAGTTATATAGGTCTCTGCTCTCTAAATATCTGTGCACGTCTCTCTTTTTATGGTTGTAGGGGTCTGTGTGGGTGTGTGGGTGTGTGGGTCTGTCTGTGTGGGTGTGCGGGTCTGTCTATGTGGGTGTGCGGGTTCCCTGTGCCAGGGCTGTGGAGATGGATTTGGTGCCATGGCAACAGCACAGTCTGGGGCAGTCTTCTGGGGGGGCGTCACTTAGCTTTATTAGCTGATGGGTGGGCTTTAATGTAGAGCAAATCTGAATGGTTGTGATCCCATTGACTGACAGCAGTAAGTCCCTCCATATTGGGTAGGACACTGAAATCATCCTGAGGGCGAGTGTGAGTGAGAGAGATCTGTTGCACTACTGCCCCCTTCTGGACGATCTGGAGTTGTGTTTGGTGTAGTGAGCTGCAGGTGGACTGGAAGCCCTCCCCTTTACCACAGGAGGATCAGAACACTTGTCCTCACCCCGGTGGTCACCACAGGAATAATTTCATTTTTAATCCTGATTTAATAGAGCTTGTGCTAAGAAGCATATAACGTCCTTCTGCCTGTCTGCTGTGCATGTGAGAGAGAGCGCCCCCTGTCTGCCGTGCGTGTGAGACCGGCCCGTATCTCCATGTGTGTGACAGAGCGTCGCGTCTGCCTGGTATGTGCAGAACAGAGGAGTATAGGTGGTTCTCCGATTTGCGCAGCGTGTGAGCTCTGTGTAGAGTGCTGCTTTAGCATGCCTTTAACTGAGAGCGCCTGCATTATACCGTTCTGTGGGAGTTGATGAGTCATCGTGTGTATGTGTTTTGGAGAGAGGCCCTGGTCAAAATCTGTTCTGAAGTGCACCCCCCCAACACCACAATATGTGGACACGCACACACCAACATGATTGACTACATCTACATGTTCCAATAGTCTACCTCAACCTTCTTTACCTTCACTCCACCGTACCCATCTCTACTCCACCTACCCCACTGTAATCCACATCTGGGGCAGTGTATAGTATAGTATGGGGGGGGGGGGCACAGTTTAAAGTATAGTATAGTATACACTGCCATCTTCTGGTGAAATATAAAATGCTGTGGTCAACAGAGGCTTTGGACAGGCCTGGTCTAAGTGGTGAAATGTGTGTGAGTGCAGGGTTACTTGGCCAGTCTGTGTACAGTCTGCACCCCCTGCAGGACACATGCGGCACCAACATATCAGTGACTGATACAAACACCCCCAACCCACACCACTACTTACCACTAGCCTTCCCCAAATAGTAGGCTGTTTCCCTCCATCTGCCCCTCCCTCTCTGTCCCTCTCTTACCCATCTCTCTCTCTCTCTCTCTCTCTCTCAATCTTTCATCCCATCCCGCCTCTCTCTGTCTCTCTCCCACTCTTTCTCTCTGTCTGTCTCTCTCTGTCTCTCTCTCTCTGATCGGTATGGAGTCAGCTGTTGTGTTGGTCATGGCTAGCCTGAGACATGCTGTGGCTCTGAGTGTTTGTGTGTGTGTGCGAGATTGTGTCTATCTGTTTTCTTGTTCACACCCATTTTGCCTCTAATTCTCACACAAGGAAGGATTTGACTTGCATGAGGGTCTTAGTTTGTGTGTCAGACTCATAGAGAGTAGTCACGTGAAGACAATGCTAATGCTAATACAGGCCTGTGTATGAAGCTTCAGGATTAGTGTCTGAAGGCAACAACACTTCAGTGGGAGGGGTGTGTCTGTGTGGAGGGGTAGGTGTGTGTGTGTGTATGGAGGGGTGTGTGCTGGGGGCTTCAGACCCGCGGGAACAGAGGCAGACAGACAGAAGGAAGGAGGCAGAGGTGAAGGAGTGTGCTGTCCTGCTCTTCCCTCTGTCTCTATCCCGCCATCCGCCCAGCTCTCTGCCTTCTTCTTGCTGATGGCTGCTTCAAGATCTGCTTTTGTGAGTTTCTTTCCGTCTCTCTCTGCTCCTAGTTTTCTGTTTTTCTGTCTCTCTCTGTCTCCTTCCATCCTTCTCTCCTCTCATGCCCCATCTCTCCCTGAACACTCTCTCTCCTGATCTCTCTCTCTCTCTCTCTCTCTCTATCCTGTCCTGATATCTCTCTCTTACTCAGGCTCAGTTTTTGTGTTTTCATTTGTAGTCATGTTGTAGTCGTGTTGTCTGTATTTGTTACTGTGTACTGTGGCTGGTCCTGAGGCAGGGCCATAGCAGGATTATCAGGACAGGATTATCATTCGACACTTATGCTTGTATGGACTGTATAAACACTGCTGGTGTGTGTGTGTGTGTGTGTGTGGTGAGCAGATCTTGGTTTGTCTTGGTTTGGACAATGCTGTTACTGGGTTCAGGGTTTTGGTTGTAGATGTTTGGGCTAAGAGTACAGAGTGTGTGTGTGTGTGTGTGTGTGTGTGTGTGTGTGTGCAAGGTCTGTAGGGAGCGGACTGGCTGGTGTCTTTTCAATGGCTCTAGAACTGTAGGATTTCATCAGGTCTCTTCAGTGTCTGAATCTTGGCACAAACACTTATTCTCCTGCCTTTCCTCTGTTTGGGATGTCTGTGATTGTGCCATATTATTCTCACACACACACACACACACACACACACACACACACACACTTCCCTTTGCATGCACCCCCCATGATTAGGCTTCTTTTCAGCTGTCAACCTTTGACTCTTGCCTGACCTATGACCTGCCTATTTTCTGAGGTTGATTAGCATGGAGAGGCTGAAACATTGAGGAGTGTTCTCTCTCTCTCTCTCTCTCTCTCTCTCTGTCCCTCCCTTTGTCCACAAATTCCATTTTTATTCATCTCATTCTCTTTGTTTTAATCAATAAATGGCAATAGACAAATGTGTTATTTTTAGTGTGTGGTAGTACCACAATAAAGGCCACTCTCTCAGAATGCACCACAAGGTTATTCTTCCTCTGTTTGTGTGTGTGTGTGTGTCAGGGGATTTGGAACAGATCTTGCCCAGGAGCAGCGCTCTCTATGTTATCAATTATGTATTTGTGTTCAGCGTTGCTGTAGGATGCAGTGTGAGTTTAATGATAGATCATTTCATGATGTATGCACACATTATTTATGATGTACGCAAACATTATACACACATTCAAATGCGCGCACACACACATATACACACACTCTCCTCCAGCTTCAGGAGACCAGATCAAATATCTGGCTCCCCACCCAACATCCTCACTGCCCCCACATGACTACTGCTCCCACCCGCTCCACACACCACCCGCTCCACATGACACCTGTCACTGTCCAGCTGCCAGGACGAAAGCCTCCCCATTGTAGACACAAAGCCTGTGTGTGTGTGTGTGTGTATTAAAGTAAATCAAAGAGACTTTGTCCTATTTGGATTTTATCTGTGTCGGAATGCAGGCTAGAAGTGAGAAGAAGAGAGATGGAGTGTAAGAAGGATAGAAACAGGGAGGATGAGAGAAAAATGAAAGTGATGGAGAGGAAGAGAAAAAGTGAAAGAAAACCAAAGAGCGAGAGAAACAAAACATGGAAAGAGGGATAGATGGAGAGAGGGTGGTGGGGGGTGCGATCCGAGGGATTAGAGAATGGAGAGGTTGGGAGATTGGCCTCTCTTCCCTGGATGTGCATGTAATCTTAGAGAATTAGAGCTGATGATGGAGGATTAACACTAAGAGAAACATTTAAAGTGGACAGGTGAGAAAGTTGGCGAGAAAGTGATTAGATTTCTTGTGGTGACTCTGAGGCGGCTGTCTGAGGAGTCTGTCTGAGGAGTCGGTGTGAGGCGTGGACTCCTGTTGAATGCACCACTACAGAAGAGGAGAGAGGGAAGAAGACTTCACAGTGAATACAAATAAGAAAGGGGTGTGTGTCAGGCCCCCCTCTTATTCACCAGATGGTACAGGCCGACCTTCACTTTTCATCTTCCACTTTTGTGAATAGGAACAGTGTGATTAGGAAGTGTGTTCTGCTCATAGGAGGAGTAGCATTAGGCAGTCTTCTTAATGGGAGAAGTAGTCTGGTAGACCTGGTGTTCAGTGTCCAGGAGGACCTGGTGTTCAGAGTCCCGCATGGGCGTTCAGGGCGTTCAGCAAGGCTGCGTCCTCAGCTCAGGACTCACTCTGGGACAGGCTGCATTCCTCTGTCCCCAATGCATAAGAGCTTTGCAGGCAGCAGAGTGAAACCTCCAACCTTGAAACTTGAGCACACTTCCAAATGAAGTCATCACAAACTCTGCTCTGCTCTGCTGCCCCCCAGATGAGTCACGGGGTGTTAACTGGGCCACAGTTTGAGGGCTTTATTATGCAGAGTTCCCCTTCTAGAACTTCCTAGAAGTTCCACACTATGTGCTTTTCCCAATCGACCAGTTGACTCAGCCTTGAAGCTTTCACTTGCATCTATATTAACATTTTTCTTAATTCATTCATTTTATTAAACATTGATTTTCTCCCAGCAGAAACAGACCCATAGGTCCTCTGGTTCCTGGAGACCCCAATCTTCACAAAGAGTAAGATCTACACCACAGAGTTCCTGCATCCTCTGCTGAGGTTCTGCCTCCTGGCCTTCCTGCTGCTTCCTTTTGTTTCTAAGACTGTAGGCTCCTCCATAGATGTGATTGGGTGGAGGGATTGACTCCTATATAGGTGTGGATAGGTGGAGGGATCGGTGCTTCTGTTGGTGTGGGTGGGTTGGGAGTTTTGTGTTTCTGGAGGTGTGGGTGGGTGAAGGCTTTGGCTTCTCTGTAGGTGTGGATGGGTGGAGGGTTTTGTGCATCTTTCAAACAATAGTCTGTTCCAGGAAGTTGTAAGTCTTGTGGGTTTCTACTCATTGTGTGAGTATTAAAGGTGACAAAATGACAGAATTTATTTCAACAGATTTCTTTGGTGTCTGGCAACCCTCTTCATCGTTCTGTTACATAATCTTTTTTTCTCATTTTCTTCTGTTTGGTGTGAAGATTGGTCCTTACCCCCACCACACAGAGACATGGCTGGAGTCAGGCTTCTACGTCCTACTGCTCCATCCGTGGGCTCTCACAGTGACCTTTTGAATTTAAAGCAGAGCCATGAGTTATGGTAGTGCTATAAGGTTACATTCATACCGTGTAGCATCTGCAAACATTATCCAGCAGATTAGAAATGTACTCTTACTGACTTTTAACTAGCTGTCTTGAATTCTTCATGCGACCTTTCAATTTAAATAAGGAAACAGAAGCTTATCCAGGCTGGTTTCGAACCCAAACGTCTTCAAAGCCAAAGAGTAGAGACTAATCACTGGTATACAGGTGGAAGATGGGGGACTTTCCAAAGAGGCATGTGGGTCTAGAGCTCTGAGTCTAGAGTCTACAATCTCTCCTCTAGAGCTCCGAGTCTACAATCTCTCCTCTAGAGCTCCGAGTCTACATTCTCTCCTCTAGAGCTCTGAGTCTACAGTCTCTCCTCTAGAAACACCCAGATTTGTGTCCAAGTGCCTCCTCACCAACTTCAGCGATGGCGGTTGATCTCATGTAGAACATTAGTGGGTACCTGTCGACCGCACAGCTCACTTCAGGGCTGATTGTCCTGCAGCGTTTGCTGCTGGTTTCAATTGCTCACTGTGCACTTTCAGAGAGAGAAAGGATCGAGAAAAGTGAACAGTGAGAGCTGTGTGACCTGAGGCTACTGCAGATTTATTCTGGGTATATATGGGCTGTTCTCATAATGGAAATGTTGTTCTGTGGTGTTGAATGATCACTCTTGAGGAAAAAGGACTGCGATGGGTTGGGATAATAATAATGACGGTGGAAAAAGAGTCTGACAATCCAAACATTTTAATCATTTCCTTGTCTAGCCCAGGACGGCCATCATTACCTCGCAGTGATGGATGCGTTTCTTGCTGAAGGACTCCATCCGAATTCAGATGGAAATATCACTGCTGGCTTGCTCTTCTGATCACTAACCCTCGCATAAACGTCAGCATGGTATTAACGCATGTTACAGCAGCTCTTTGGGCCTCATTGCTCATGTCTCTCTCTCTGTCTCATTGTTTCAGATTGAGAAGATCATGACATTAATAGGAGCAGGAATTGACTTCACCAAACACCAGGAGACCTCCACACAAGGTGAGTGTTTTCTAATTCTCTTTGGACACTGCTACTCCACTTAATTTAGTTACATGTACACTATAACTCGATTCATTAGCTTAATTAGTTTTATGTACACCGTGACCTCACTTAATTATCTTAATGAGTTATATGTACAGAGTGACATCATTCAGCTTAAGGTGCAATGCTAAGGTCTTATCCGCACAATTCAGAACCTATAACTGGTATGGTAACATTTCACATAAGCCAAACAAAGTCCACATTGCTCTGTATGGTTCATCAGCATAACGCTAGCCATCGCTAGCTAATGTCACCAAAACACCATGAATATGTTTACATTGAAATCAGTGTAATGTGTTTTGTAATGTGAGAAATTGTTTGGTGCCGTATGTTTATTTCTGTGACAAACGTCTCAGTGGGTTATTACTGGTCATGAACATCAGTCTTAATATGAAAAAAAAAAACCGTCCACTGTTATTGAATGTAAATGTTTATGGTGGGATTTTGATGTCTGCTCCTGAGATCCAAATAAAAGGAGTTAATGCTGGACATTACAAAAAGACTGAAAAACAAATCCTTTTATATCTGGCTGCTGGCTTCTCTCTCTCTCTCTCTCTCTCTATCTCTCTCTCTCATCTCTCATCTCTCCATGTTACATGATCTGAATAAAGAGCTAAGGACTGGAGTGGAATAGCCTCTCCTCGCACAGGAAAGTCTGTGCGGGCCTGTGCTTAGAGCGGGCATGTCCAGGATGGAGGGATCGGTGTGTCTCTAAATAGAGCGGCCTGTGAGCTGCTCTGCTGAGAGGTGGGGATCCCTGGAGTGTTAAATCAATGGAGGCTGAGAGATTTAGCTCTGGTGATGGATGACTTTGTTTAGCCCCGGCAGCTAGCTGGAGTACCATCATGGACCTTGAGGCAGTCTGGACAAAAACGACCTTCCTTTCGAAGAGATGTAGCTACACAAATGATCGCCAGGCATATGTAGCAGAAAAAGGTCCTGTTGCCCAAATCAGATTCTGTATATTTTGAGGTCGAGAGCATCGTTTTTGTTGTGTTTTCAATGTGTGTCACTCCATACAGTAAAGGAAGAGGGAGTGACCCTCACTTACTAGGGGAGAAGAAGAGGGAGTGACCCTCACTTACTAGGGGAGAAGAAGAGGGAGTGACCCTCACTTACTAGGGGAGAAGAAGAGGGAGTGACCCTCACTTACTAGGGGAGAAGAAGAGGGAGTGACCCTCACTTACTAGGGGAGAAGAAGAGGGAGTGACCCTCACTTACTAGGGGAGAAGAAGAGGGAGTGACCCTCACTTACTAGCATGGACTTGTTCATAGTCTCATGTGTTACTGCTGTTTTCATTTCGGGACTATCACTACCTCAGACCGGATCCATCACTCCTCAAACAGTCCTTAATCTGACAGTGCTTAATCTGTCAAACTACTGGGTTAAGATGTGGTTAATTTACAGGTGTGTACAAACTGACCTAGAGATTCAGGCAGTCCACCAGTGATGGAATACATTTAGAGATTAATGGAGAGTTTTAAGTTATGTATTTCATAATTCTTGGCAGCACTGGAATAACGATTTTGGCTGATCCTGTTTTGTTTTTTTAGTGGTCAGTGTGGAGGGCAAGAGTGCTGAAATATTAGTGTGTGATTGTAATGGGCTATGAATGGGTGTGCCCTGTAGCCTCGAAATAAGATGAAGTATGGTGTGTATGTGCAGTGCAGTGTGCGGTGGGGTGTTTGTGTGTGCGTGTGCGCGCACAGCTATGCACCATTCCTATAGATTGCAGTTCTTTTGTGTCACTCCATTGAGTGTGACATGCAAACCTGTTATTTAATGTTCGCCTCTCCTCCCTGTAATGATGACTGAGAACAGCACTGTGACATTACAATTACAGCTACTGATCATGGCTGCTGTCCTGTCACCATGAAGAGGGAGCGGAGATGATGGGGGCGTGAGCGATGAGGTGGTGAAGGGCTGTGCAGAAGGGCAGGCTGGGATTGGTTCAGTGAAATGATAGCTTGATTCCTTAGACACTCTACACTAGTCCTGTGGTTTTTCTGAAGGGGAAGGAGAGAGAGAGGGAGGGAGAGAGAGAGGGTGATGGGGGGAACAGAGAGGGAGGAGAGAGGCGGGGGAGAGGGAGGGGGGGAGGCGCAGCAGGAGGCGTGTGGATGGCAGAGAGAGAGAGAGAGAGGCAGACATAGCCGAGGGCTGCGGAGCAGAGCTGACGATGTCCGGGGACCACGGTGCCGGCCGGTTCTGTAGGACGCCCGCACCGCCGCGGCTCACGCCTCAATCCTCAACCTCCGCCCCGCACACACAGGAACCGCCACCGAACCTAGGCAGCGCGGAGAAGAACAGGAAACGCTTCTGTCCGGAAGGGGACCTTGCTAACTCAAGGCAGCTGCTGCCAAGCCTAGTGGGCACTGTGGCCTGGAGATTTGCTTGTTTTCCTCTTGTAGCCTCTCTCTGAAGGAACATCCAGGCGGGCTGGGTCCCCGTCTGAAGCCGTCGACTCTCAGGCCTTGACCAGTCGCGTTAAGGCGGTCTGCTCTTGGGTTTTCAGTGGCAATTGTGGATTCATCTCCACGCTTTGCATCCACTGCTGTGGTGGTCCGACACTGGAGACAGGCATCAAGTATCAAAGTTCACTTATCAAGTTCGTGCGCGTCTTGAGAATTGCTCAAGAGAGTAGGTGCTCGAAGCCGGTGAACTGAAGGAAACAGCCTCTCTACCCGAGCTGGGGCTCCATGGCAACCTGCTGGGCTTTGAAAGGGTTGTTGTGCCGTGCCTGATGGCGATCGTCACCGTGGGGGCGGAGCCATGCGAGTCATGCACGCGTAGCTACTCTCCTGTCCCCTTGCATGCTTAAGATGAGGGCAAAACGGGCAGACGAGGGCTCCTAACACTAACAGCGTGTGTGATCAGTGTCTGGTGGGTGTGTATGCAGCTCTCTGGTGGGCGGGGACAGAAGGGCCATGCGGACCTCGTTGGCATGGTGACCTGCTGGCGGGTTGCTTCAAGGCTCCGCCCCCTCCTCCTCGGCCCGTCCCGGGGCCCTCGGGAGAGAGAGAGAGAGACGGCTTCCAGCTTGCTGCTCTTTTATTTCTCCCCGTGTTTCTGCTGAACACTCTCCTCGTTAGAGAAGCCAGCTAATTGCAGCGCACGCAAGACGGCGGATCTGCAAGAGCGTTCGTTCAGGAGGCAGCCGGCCTCCCGATTTAAAACCAGCAGGAGTCGGCATTTTCATGAGAGTGTCTCCTCGGACAGGCCGCCGGGACTTTGGCAGCTCGTGCGATTCAGGATGTACTGCGGCGTAATTCTGAGCGCTCGGGACTGTGCGGCAGGACCTGCTGTTTGAACGACGGATGCCAGAACTCGCGAAGACTTCTCCAAAGTGTCTGTCGTTTTAGTTCTTTTGCGCTGGAGGATGCTGAACGGAATCTCCGCTCTAGTTCCCCCCCGTAAAAACTCGGCGTGTGAAACCGTGATCTGCTCGAGCCGCCTCCGAACTCCTCGGGATCAACTCGGCTACCTGAACTACAACTCACTACAAATCCCCACTTCCCCCTCGAGCTGAGCTCTGTGGTGCTCCTTCCCCCAGCCTGTGTGTGTGTGTGTGTGTAAGCGGGGGGCCTCTGGTCCCCCCCTCCCCCCACACCGGGACGCTGTCTCCGCTGGCCTGCTGTGCCTGCTTGCGGCCCTGCTGGCCGAGGATGATGTGTCGCGCGTCGTCCTCGGGGTGCCGTTGCGCGGGGCTACGCGGCTTCTCCCTGCTCAGGCGCCTGCCTCTCTCCACAGGCGCGGTGAGCCGCCTGCTGCAGCAGCCCGTGGGGGATTGGCTGGAGCACCTGGGCCTGCCACAGTACGAGAGCAAGCTGCTGCTCAACGGCTACGACGACCTGCGCTTCATGGTGAGTGACCTGTACACACACACACACACACACACACACACACCCACACCCATTCATGCACGTGCACACATACACACTCTAACGCAGGCACACGTGTACACACACACACTTTTTTTTTTTTATAATATACCTATACCTGCATACAATGTGGTGTAACGGTTACATTTTGATTTTTTATACATTTATACTTATTTAAAACTGTAGTCATAATTTCCCGCTTGGACTCTTTCCAGGGTCTGTGAAGGAAAACATCCCCCACGTAAGGCGTGCTCACCCTGAACACGCCCCCTTCATGCCTCACGTTGGGGATGTGTGCTCAGTTCTGATCTGGTTTATGGCTCACCTGTGCGCTTTAACACGCCCTCACTAGCACAAGACTTTTGTTTTGGAATGTTTTTTTCTGAGCCATGCCAGTCGGGAGGAGTATTTCTTTAGAGCTCAATTGGGTCCGCACAAATGCATAAAACATGTAGAATTTCAGACTGAATCTTGGCATCATAATGAACCATTATGCTGAATGTTAAAAGATGTGTGCAGCACACACACGCACACATCTACCTATTGTTTTTTTATGGCGCTCATTAGTCACTGTTTTCACTCTATTATCTCATTGTACGTCACACAGCTCAGATGAATGTGATCAGATACAAAGAGGAGGGTGAATCTCGATGGTATTGATGAACAAGTTCATTCTTCTTAGAGTGATGTTTCCTAAGCTGCCTTTTGTGATGGAGTCTCAGTGACCGGCAGCTTCCCAGTCCTCTGTGTCCTGTCGTCTCTCTGAAATTCACGCTGGCTGCCTTCCGGCTTTACCGCATTCTCAGTCTGATGGGACTGGTTCTGCTGTCCAGCCCAGAGAACCTCTCTTTCCCATGTTGGTTCTTTCCCAACAGAATTTGGGCTCTGTGTATCCATTATGTAAAATGACCACCACTGAGCCTTAGCGATAGTCTCTGATAGTCTCTGAGCCTTAGCGATGGTCTCTGAGCCACAGTGACCATCCAGTGGTTGCACTCTGTCTTTGCTCTGCTGAGGCAGTGAGGGCATCTCAAGAACTGTTTAAAGTCCTGCAAGATAAATTGGATCTGAAGCTCACTTCCTTACACACACTCAAACACTCTGAATATATTATCCTTGGGTATTTACAGAGTTGCTGTCACTGCAAAAGTACCAGTTGCCAGTTGCAGTGGTGGTCAGTGAGCTGGGCTTTGATCAGAAAGCCAGGCTCAGGCTCATTTACACTCAGGACAAGGGGTGGACTGGGTAATGATATCTGCAAAGCAGAGCCGATTGGTTGAGCACCTTGCAATGACACTGTGGATGTTGGGGATTAGCCGTTAGTGATTCTTAAGAGTACTTGCATGGTTGGTTTAACCCACTGCTGCTTTGAGAGAAGCTCTTTTTCTCTGGGAAGGCCTGGTTTTGGGCATTTGGGCATGGGGGGTTTGGGGGGTGTTGGGTATTCATCAGGAAAAAACGGGCATAGAGCATGGGGCATGGGACGTGCAGGGCTGCCGGTAAGACGTCTGTCTGAGACCGTCTCGTCTCCTGAAAGCAGTGTGCAGCAGATCTGTGGCTGTGCTGTGTTTACCCTGTGTGGTGATGGGGATTGATGACTTCTCTCCTTCACACACACACACACACACACACACACACACAGTAATGGTGATTGATGGCAGTGGGAGTCAAGTCTCAGCTGGGCTCGCGATGGTCACATGGTATTGTTAGAGTCTCTCCCCCCCCTGCTCTGCTCCTCCCCCCTGTCCCTCCCCCCTACTCTGCTCCTCCTTCCACCCAAGCCTCGAGTTGCGTGTGTGTGTGTTTGTGTGCTGAGGCTGGCGTTGAATATGCTCAGATATGCTGCCCCAGAGGGTGGTGGCTGCTGATCATGGCTTCCACCCTGGTGGGTGGAGGTGGGCACTTAACCTGAATCATATACAGAGGATCGTTCGCTCTGAGCATATGCCCTGTGAAGGTCCATCATCTGTAACTGTTTCTGTGCCTCCAGTGAGACTCGCAGATGGTCCACAAGCCCCTGCTGTTGAATGTAGCCAGCAGTGACGACCTTTTCTTCTTTTCCCTTACTGAATATATGCAAATCTAACGCGTACATTAGAATATATGCATATACAATGTACAGTATACATTATGTGCATGTATTTTTTCTTGCATTCAAATGTATGCATATATCACATCCCGTGAGGTCACTGAAGAGCTGTGTGGTTCAGAGTCCTTACGGCAGATCCAGCAGCCAGCCAGGCCAGTGCGGTGGACCTGAGTCACAGCAAACCTGCCGTAGGCCTCTGTAGGTGTAAGAGGCACCTCAGGTGTTGTGTTTGCAGTCTGAAGTGTGTGTTCTCGCGTGTGAATGGCCTGTTGGAACCACTCTAGTACCTGGTGTGGAGTAATCCCTATCACTTCAGCCTTCATGCTGCAATACCTTGAATCTACATTAAAATACAAAAGCACAGCAAAGATGCCTGACACCATGATGGATGTATCACATAGAAACTTCACATACACAGGCTGTAGTGCTGAAAACAATAACTGTGATCTTCTCACGTACACACACACACACACACACACACACACACATACTGAACTGCTGAACACAAGAACTGTGATCTACGCACACACACAACTGCTACACTCTGCTTCCCTTGCTGCACCAGGCAGGGAGGTTCACTTTCTCTCTCTCTCTCCCTGTCCCTATCCCCTTCTCTTTCTCTTTCTCTTTCTTTCCCTCTCTCTCTATCTCTCTCTTTATATCCTGGTCCTCTTCCTCTCTGCTATCCCCCCACCCATTCTGTTCTATCTTCATGCCTTATGTTCTCACGCTGACCTCTAATTTATACACACACACACACACACACCACTGCAGTGTTTCTCGTGTCCTGTGCTCTGGGACAGTGACCCATCCTACTGATCAAACCTGTGCAGTTTGCTGCTGTATTTTGGGATGTAATTGCTACTGCAAGGATACAGAGCTGCACTTGGCTTGCTGCACGTGTCTACACAGGGTCCTGCATTAGCAATATATACAACACACACACACACACACCCATACCACCATCATCATCATTTCCTGCCTTCCTGCAGTATAGACTTCTTCTGTGGATGGGCGTGAATCAGACCTCCAGCTCTGTGTATGGGAGAGATCTGAATCAGACCTCCAGCTCTGTGTATGGGAGAGATCTGAATCAGACCTCTAGCTCTGTGTATGGGAGAGATCTGAATCAGACCTCCAGCTCTGTGTATGGGAGAGATCTGAATCAGACCTCCAGCTCTGTGTATGGGAGAGATCTGAATCAGTCCTCCAGCTCTGTGTATGGGAGAGATCTGAATCAGACCTCCAGCTCTGTGTATGGGAGAGATCTGAATCAGACCTCCAGCTCTGTGTATGGGAGACATCTGAATCAGACCTCCAGCTCTGTGTATGGGAGAGATCTGAATTACACACCCAACAAAGCTTACACAGCTACAATGCTCAGTGCGGGTGGGTGGGGCTGTCTGTTCAAATGCAGCAATCCATTAGCCACAGAGAAATGACTTCATTAAAGCCCTTTACCATACCTGTTTAGTTCACCACTCCACTCTGTTCTTCTTATGCTCCTTTCTCCCTCTCTCCCTCTCTCTCTCTCTCTCTCTCTCCCTCTCTTTCTCCCCTTGTCTCTCTTCTCTCATTTCTTTCACTCGTACTCTCTCTCTCTACCTTTTCTTCCCGTTTTATCTCAGTAATAGTGGTTTGTGTTGTGATGGTCTGAATCAGGGCGTGTGTTTATGTAAATGAAGATTGCTTTCATTGGCTCCAGAGAGATGAGCCCAGGACACATTAAAGCCATTGTCCACTACAGCAGGCCGAAAAAAAGATTATTATGAAACTTTGTGTGCTTTGTATAATGAGATATTGAAAATGTGTGATAAAAAGATCTGCTGCTACGGTTCATATTGTGATTTAGTGATAGAGATAAGAGTGTTTCACAGTTAAACACATAGCTCACAGACGATTGAGCACAAGTATGCAGACATACCCACCCACCACATTTTCTATTTGATGGCAGGGTTATAAAAGTTCACAAAGGAAGTGGAGTGATTAAACATTTTACAGACAGCTGGAGCTATACACACACACACACACACACACATACATTCCACCATCCGAGCCTGGCTGGCTGTGTATGTGTGAGACTGTACAAAGGGAGGAAGTCTCTCCATCTCTCTCTCTCTCATACATGGAGAGGCATCATTCATCAGAAATGAAAGCTGTTTAGGAAGATCTCATGAATCTTGGCAGGACTGTTTATTATGGGGATTTCGGCCTGTTCCTGACAGTATGCCTGTCTGTGCACATGTTGTCTTGTAATGAAGCTTTTCTGAATGAGCTCTGAGCATACACAGCATGCACATACTGTACTGTGTATCATTCCTCCTTTATACTGTACGTGTGCCTGCACTGTATTATTCCACCTCCATGCAGTTTACGGAGAGAAGAGAGGGAGAACTCCGTAAAGTTTACAGGGATATCTGAAGAAGACCTCTGTAGCTTAGAGGGAAATCAGAGGGAGAATGCTGTAGTAGATCAGAGGGGCGAATGCTGTAGTAGATCAGAGGGGCGAATGCTGTACAGTGTATGTTGAGAGCTGATGGTGCTAATGGTGGGTTTGCTTTGTTCTGTAGAGGCTGGGTCTGTGTTTGTAGGCGTGTAGGGGGAGGTGTTTGTATACAGTGCGTGCATAGAGATGCGTGTAAGGTGATTTTTTTTTAGGTGGGTTTTTGTTTGCTTCTGTAGATTTAAGTGGAAACTATCTGTCCCTCTGCTCTTTGTCATTATGCGTGATGCGTCTTTAAGCAGTTTGTGCAGTTCCTGCTCGAACACATCTGACTCAGCTGAGTTATCAGACCCTTTAGCTGACTCGGCTCCCTTATCAGACCCTTCATCAGCTGAGTCAGGTGGCTAGAGCAGGTAATACAGGCCGTCTGGAAGAGTTCTGTAAAGTGGCTGTTTTGCCTGGGTGGGTTTGCCCTTGTTTGGATCTGTAAGGTGGATGTGCAGCTGGGCGGCCGCGCTCTCATTAAGTTAGTTGGATGTATGAGAGCTCCCATCTACACATGATGGACTTTCCTTTATACTGATGGACTTTCCTTTATACGGTTCTACACATAATGGATTTCCTTTATGCTGTGAGTTTGGGAAGGTCCTTTACTCAGTTTATTGTGAGTGTGTCAACTGGAGTGTCTCATACACTTGTGTACCCTCCTCATTACTGTGTGTGTGTGTGTGTGCTTGTTTTAGGGGAGTAATGTGATGGAGGAGCAGGATCTGAGGGAGATTGGGATCACAGATGCAGCACACAGGAGGAAACTCCTGAGTGCAGCTCGAACTCTGCCTAAGGTCTGTTTCAACACACACACACACACACTCTGCCGAAGGTCTGTTTCAACACACACACACACACACACTCTGCCTAAGGTCTGTTTCAACACACACACACACACACACACACACACTCTGCCTAAGGTCTGTTTCAACACGTGTGCATGTGTGGTGCAGGTGAAAGCTCTCGGCTGTGACGGCAGCACATCTCTCTCGTCTTGGCTCGACTCGTTGGGTCTGTCGGAATACCTGCACAGCTTTGTTGCTAGCGGATACCGCACACTAGACTGTGTGAAGAACCTATGGGAGCTTGAGATAGTCAATGTGAGAACAGGATACACACACGGATCACTCCCCTTCACATTAACACTGCTTGTTCAATTAACACTAATTACACATGCAGTTTGTTCAATTGAATTAAAGCCCATAATGGAGTACAGTATAAAGTGCTGATGCTTTCCATTAAGACAGCTTGTGTGTGTGTGTGTGTGTATGCGCGTGTGTGTGTGTGCGTGTGCGTGTGTGTGTGTTAGGTACTCAAGATCACCCTGCTGGGACACAGAAAAAGGATTATCGCATCGTTAGCTGAGCGGCCTTACGAAGAGCCTCCAGTTAAACCCCCTCGGCTGTCTCAGATTAGAGTGAGTATACACACACACACACACACACACACAGACATGCACACATACAGACACTCACTCGCCCTTCAGATATAGGACCATCCCCCTCGTACGTATTCATATTCACACAGGTGCATCTTAAACATGTTGGCCGTGTGTGTGTGTGTGTGTGTGTGTGTATGTGTGTGTGAGACAGTGTCCTGAGCTGACGTCTCAGTCCTCCTCTCCCGTGAGTGTGTCTGAGCTCTACACACACCGCTCCATGGACCACCTGCTCCCCACCAATGAGTCTGCACGGAAGAGGGTAGAGACAGACCACGACCTGACAGTCAAACCCCGACCCAGTGACCTCAGAGTGGAACCGCAGGTACGGTCTACACACACACACACACACAAACACGTCAAATGTCAGGTCCCCATCACCGTTTTTTTTCAACCTCCAGGAGAAGCATGAGGAGTGGCATCATGAACCCCGTTTGACCTTACGACCCCCGAGCCTAGCAGCGCCCTATGCCCCCGTGCAGAGCTGGCACCACCAGCCTGAGAAGCTCATCTTTGAGTCGTGTGGCTATGAGGCAAACGTGAGTGGAGATGAACCTGAAACCACAGAGCTGTATCCTACAATGGAGTTCAGGATTGTAGACCAGAATTCATTCATCAATTAGAATTTATGCATCATAAATTGGAATTCATACATTTTATATTAGATTTTTGATGAACCAATGCTGTTTGAACTCCTAGGCTGTTCTGCTGTAGGTTAGATTTACAGGATCCTGATAGTAACTACTCTCTCTCTCTCTCTCTTTTGCTCTCTCTTTTGTCTGTTTCGTTGTGTATTGCATGTGTGTATATGCATGGATGTGTGTGTGTGGGTGGGTGTGTGTGTGGGTTTTGTGTTTGCCTTCAGTATTTGGGCTCTATGCTTATCAAGGAGCTGAGAGGAATAGAGTCCACACAGGACGCCTGTGCAAAAATGAGGGTAAGTGTTGTGTGCATACATATAAACACAGTCACATATGCACATTCTCTCACACACACACACACACACACTTGCATATACACACACACATATGTATACACACACATACATATACACACACACATGCAAACACACACACGCAGTCACATTCCTCCTCTCTTGCTCTCTCCCTTCCTCTGGACCCCTCTCTCTCTCTCTCTCTCTCTCTCTCTCTCTCTCTCTCAGAGGTCCACTGAGCAGATGAGGAAGGTTCCCACCATTGTTCTGTCCATCACCTATAAGGGAGTGAAATTCATCGACGCTGCCAATAAGGTGAGGAACCAGGCTCTCAGGACCCCCTCACCCGACACTGCACAGGGACTGTAGATTGTACAGGGCAGAATGTCTGTCTCAGGCCGTCTGCCTCAGGCCGTCTGTCTCAGGCCACCTGTCTCAGCCACATTCTTTGTCCCTTCGCTGTCGGTCGGTCTGTCTGTTTTTTACTAAAGCATTTGCCTGTTTTTCTGTCTAATCCAATTTCTGATTGATCTGTCTAATCCTACTTTACCTGCTTTTATATATTCAGTACTCATTTCATCTCCATACATCTTCAGTACTGTATAACTGACACTGTGTCTTTATCTCAATGATAATTGGGCTTTGCTGTTCATTTCCGCGCGCACGCGCGCGTGTGTGTGTGTAGAACATCATTGCGGAACATGAGATCAGGAACATCTCATGTGCAGCTCAAGACCCAGAGGACCTGTGCACATTTGCCTACATCACGAAAGACCTGCAGAGCAACCATCACTACTGCCATGTGTTCAGTACAGTGGATGTGGTGAGTCTCACACACACACACACACACACACACACAGACACATACAGGTGAGTGCGGAGTGCTGAATGAATTGAATGCCGGTGGAGTGATGAGATAAGACTGGGAGAATGAAGCCATGTCTGAGTGCTGTGAAGTGCTGTTGTGAGGAGATGTTGGCCTCCCCTCTCCCCCCCCCTCTCTCTCTCCTCTCCCCTGTCATTACACAGGTTTGCGAAACCATTAAGGGGGAGTGATATATTACATGTTTTTCTCTTTTTGTCAGGCTGTCAGAGATTCAGAGCTTCTGCTTTGCCTGCACAGTTCTTCTCAACTCTCTCTCTCTCTCTCTCTCACACTCTCTGAACCTCTGTAGAAATCAGCACTTTAGTCTTCTGTGAGAAGAACCGAATCCCTCTCTAATAGACGGTGCTGTGTAGAAATGTGTGTATGTGCTGAACCTCTCACTAACAGACAGGCTGGTGATGGGATTTTCCATTTCCTCTGGGCAGAATCTGACCTATGAGATCATTTTGACGCTGGGACAGGCGTTTGAGGTGGCCTATCAGTTGGCTCTGCAGGCCCAGAGGACCAAACAGCAGCAGAGTTTGGCAGGAGGGGCGGGCTCAGAGATAATCGACACCAAAAGCAGCAGGCCGGTCCCTAAACCACGTGCGATTTTGCGCAAGTCAGGAGTGAGTGCACACACAACACTACACGCATCAATAACAAGTAATAATAATAATCATAATAAACAACAGCAGTAACAGTATTAACGGCAGATAAGCCATTAAGTCATTAGGTGTGTGTGTGTGGAGGGTTGTGTGTGTGCGTGTGTGTGCGTGTGTGTGTGTGTGTGTGTGTGTGTGTGAGGGGTAGACATTGGGAGGTTCTCCCTTGATTGTCCTCGACATGTTGCTACAATATTTTGCGGCTGCTGTGTAAACCCCGGTGTCCCGGTGTCCCGTGTGTCCCGTGTGTCTTGTGTGCTCCAGGACAGATTTCTCCTTTTGTTTGTTGAGTCTTTCAAATGTGGGGTGTTATAGCTTTGATGTGCTTTTTTATTAGGATTAGGAGCTAATATAGAAAGTCTCTCTCCCCATTATTAGTACTTTTTTGCTCCATCACACATGGTTCCTGTCCTTTTCTACTGTGTCCGACTCTACCCCAGAGTCACACTGCTTTCATATATGTTCTGAATAAAATGTCACATCCTTAAGCATCTCCCTACCATGAGATTATAAGTGCCCCCTGCTGGTCAGATTTGTGCAGTGCAGTATCAGCAGCATGGACCTGCTGTGGCTCTAGGTCCTGTTCTGTATCTCTTTGCATGTGCTGTGGTAAGTGTGTGTGGTGGTAAGTGTGTGTTGTTGGGCTGTTGCAGGTGGATTCTGTGGATGTCGATGACGCTTCGTCTCAGAGCAGTGCTGCCTGGCTCCTGGACCCCAAAGACCCCAAACGCACCGTCGGTTCTAAGTACGAGACCACCATTTTCTGAACAACTTCACTTCTCCACTCCCCCACATGCACCCCCCCCCCCACACACACACACACACACACTCAACCCCTCACTCCCAGCTTTTGTGCCTTTAATCTCCTGACTGAATAGGACTCTCCCCCTTTCTCTCACACCCATCTGTGTTTTCTCTCTCTCTCTCTAAATGCTGTATTCATGTATGGCACCACCTTCTTGCTTCTTTCATCTTTGTTGCATTTCTTTCTATCCATTCTGTGAGTCTTCGTCTCTGGCGCCCCCTGCTGTGGAGTTAATGACTGCATCCTGGCTCCTCCCCCCTCTGCCCTGTCCTGTCTGAGCTCTCTGAAAAAGCAGGCCTAATCCAGACGTCTGGATTACACTCACAGTCCTTTAATCTAGTCTGTTGTGCTTCCACTCACCTGTGTCACTCCGTTCGTACTGCTGCTGTTGCTGTCGGTGACGTGGGTTAGACATCCCTCGGCAGATGTCCCCTGTGTTTCTGCTCCTGTCTCCAAACTACTGACTTAACTACTGACTTACTGCAACCCAGCCGCTCTGAGCGCTTCCTCTCCACCCAGTTCCCTGGTGACCGCCCCCTCCACCTCTCCCCTCCACCAATGCTTTAAACAACACTCCCCTTTCTAATATAATGGTGGTGCAATCTTCTCTCCCCCTCTTCTATGGTGCTCCTCTTGTCTGTAGCAGGCGTCGACCACAGTGAGGCGCTGTTGGAGAACTTTTTTTTTTTCCTTCTTCTTCTTCTTTTCATTACATCCCTCCCATCCGAAAGGGATTCAACGAACTTGACTTCAACAGCGGAGGAGTGAGACAGAGCGGGATGAAGAGGAACCTGTGAGGATCCCCGCGGCTCTCCTGTGGTTTAGCAGTGTGGGCTGGTCTGTAGACCCACCTCTATGAACTCTTGAGAGCGATACTGCACTCACACTGACTGGAGTGACTGCGCAGTAGCCTGCTTCGTGTGGAGTGTCCCTGTGGGTGGAGCGGTGGGCGTAGTCCGGGGCGGGGGTCTGTGGTACCTAGGGCTGGCTGTGCTGTTAATGCCCTCAGAGATGTTGCCTTCTGCCACATCTGGGTTGAGCACTGTGACGAAAAACGCAGAAAACCACGATGTGCTTTAGCCTGCTGGATTCAGAGCTGTCTGAACTGAACGCCTGTCTAAAACTCTTAAGAGCTGCCCGAGCAGAATGCCTGAGCAGAATACTTTGCTGTGTCAAGAGGGGAAAATTAGGCTACTTGGTAGAAGTAGCACTGATTACATGATGTGCATCCAATCAGGACTCGCAGCCAGACTTTGGCTGCAGGCGTGTTTTAGATACGTCACTCAAATGTGTCATTTTGAATTTGTTTGGTTTGGGTTGGAAGTGATGTACCTCCTGTGGCTCATAAGCCTTAGCAATCTGTGAACTCTCTCCTGCAACTTGTAGCAGTAACTCCTCTGGAGAACACACACACACATACACACAGCCACCCTCCCAGCAAAACAGAGCAGCACTCTGATGTGTGTGGACAGCCGACTACCTAATAGCCGTGGCTGACGGGCGAGGTGTCCCCTCCGTACGGGGGGTCTCTGTCACGGAGGAGTGTCTGGAGCTAACAGGCTAAAGGTTGTTAAAGCCACGGTCACGCCCAGAAACGGCACTCAGCTTCACTGTAACACACTAGAATCCATCACACAGGAAACCATGTGGAAAAACGAACCTGTCGCAATTATCACATGATGTAGGAGGGTGAACCTGCCTTAAAAAGAGCTTCCTCCAGATGAGCTCTGGGGTCGTAGCCGCTCGGGGTCGTAGCTGCTCTCAGACATCAGTGATCCATCTTGGGCATCTCCATCCACGACTTCCTCTTCTTCATCTGCTCATCTGGGTCCAAGCTGTTTCTGAAGACCTGTTTCTAACCTGTGTGTGTGTGTGTGTGTGTGTGTTCCAATAGCTGACTTCTGTGTTCAGAGGCCAAACAACTTCGGACCTCTAGCCTAGCTATGGCTGACACTTCACCACCAGTTGTGGGGTGTGTGTGTGTGTGTGATTTGTGCCTCTGTGCCTTGGTGTGTCCTGGGGGGTGGATATGCAGTCAGTACGCCGTCCCCCACACTGCTTTGCAGGTAGAGGCGGAAACAGCACGTCATCTTCTGGTTCTTCACTCGGTGTGCGCACGAGCACCCACACACCCACACACACGCATTGCATTGGTTTGCGTGACTTCATTTGTTGATGGGACGAAATGAGCACACTGCCCCCCCCCCCCAGCAGGCCACAGTCACCCTGTCCTGCAGGCCACAGGGAGAACATATTATCTGATCTAGAACAGCCTAGAACAGATTAGCTGATCTAGAACAGCCTAGAACAGATTAGCTGATCTAGAACAGCCTAGAACAGATTATCAGGACAGCTTACTCGATGACACTACCACTGTTCCTCCCTCACACACCTCTCCCCTCACACACCTCTAACCTCACACACCTCTCCCCTCACACACCTCTCCCCTCACACACCTCTAACCTCACACACCTCTCCCCTCACACACCTCTCCCCTCACACACCTCTCCCCTCACACACCTCTAACCTCACACACCTCTCCCCTCACACACCTCTAACCTCACACACCTCTCCCCTCACACACCTCTAACCTCAGTTCAGCTCTCAGCTCCGTTTGCTTCTCTACTGCATGTCCAGCCAATACATGTTCAGTGCGTTTTGTTGTTTTTTTTTTTAAATGAATTAACAAAAGAACAGAGAAAGTATTTGTGGTAGTCAAACGTTTACCGGACGTTGGTACGAGCCTCTTCAGGACAGCACTGAGGAAGCACATGACAGACCTCGGCCTCTGTGGTGCACTGTTCCACCCCCGCTTACACAGTGAATGGTACGTTCCGGGTGGAGCCGCTCCCCTTAGTAACTCTACTCCATGTATACTGTGATTTCTGCTGTGCCACAGAGCGCAGAACAGGAGACACTAAGAGCCGCAGGGCCTCATGTGAAGGCTTCTGACTCAATCGGCAACCATGTTTCACAGACGTTTGTGAATAAATTATTAATAAAACCTTGCAATTTACATATTCATAGAGTAAAGAAGAGACGCGCAAGCGTGTGCGCGCGTGTAATCATTTTAAACACAGACACCGTGTGTTGAATGGCCTGGTACTCTTTAAGCGTTTATTCATAGTGTACAGGAAGTGGAGTGTAGTGGAGGAGGAAGTGCTGGAGACCCATTGGTGAATTCCACGTGGGTATGTTGATCCTGTACTAAACACAGACCGATGCTAAAGCTAACACCTGCTCATGACAGCAGCGTTTGCACGTGTTACATTTGTAAGAACCGTTTTGGTTATGTTAATGACGTCGTTAAAACTATGAATAATAATAATAGATCATACAGTGATCTTGGGCAGTGTGTTTTTGATACTTGAATCATCCTCCTTTTATAGACATCTCTCTATATATGTATATGTATGTATGTAAATGGATGTAATTTGCTTTGTTCATGTGGAGAGAAAGGAAAGCAGGTTTTGTTTTTGTTTGTTTGTTTGTTTGTTTGTTTTAAGCTCAGAATGTCCGGATGTGTGAGAGAGGGTGGGTCTTCTCCCAAACTCTCATCAGAACGAGCGACTGTAAATAATCGTGGGCTTCCAGGATTTTTTTTTAAATGATGGATTATTATTTTTCATAATTGTACATCTAATAAATGAAGAGCTGGTAAGCAAAATGTCTCGTTCATTCAGTCTCACACCTGCAGCATCGTCACCTGCTAAAACAGTTCAATAATTGTGAAAAACAATATCTCATGTTCTAATGTGGTGTCATTTGTACGATGGGGACCTGGTGCAGATGAGTGCAGTGATGATGGTGATCTTCAGAATATTTGCTTGTGCTCCTCCTGATTCTGGACTCTTGGGCCACAGAGACCCACCCGTACCCCACACCCTGCACCCAGACGCACAAACGGCATTTTGCGTTCTTCAGTCTGGTAAGATTTATTCAAAACTGATGGAGACCATTTTATTACACCTCATCCAGTATTCTGATAAAAGCATGAATTTATGAGAAAAACAGATTTTTTCAAAAACATGTACAATACTGGTTAATACACAAATTCACAACGAATATCAGTTTTCTAGTCTAGAAACAGTGATTTACTTCAAGACATGTCAACACCTTCACTGCAGATATTTACTTCAGACAACAACATGCAAACATTTAACATGAAAGAAAGTTTCCACATGATGTTTGTGCATTTAAAGAACATTCAGAAATGTCATGGTTCATAATTTTTTAAAGCTGGTTCTTTATCATATCAGTTAATACAGTTTCAGGAAGTATTCATTTGTTATTGCAGTGTTTGTGTTCTGGTCCTACTCTGGCCTGTGTGTTTGTGTTCTGGTCCTACTCTGGCCTGTGTGTATGTGTTCTGGTCCTACTCTGGCCTGTGTGTTTGTGTTCTGGTCCTACTCTGGCCTGTGTGTTTGTGTTCTGGTCCTACTCTGGCCTGTGTGTTTGTGTTCTGGTCCTACTCTGGCCTGTGTGTATGTGTTCTGGTCCTACTCTGGCCTGTGTGTTTGTGTTCTGGTCCAACTCTGGCCTGTGTGTTTGTGTTCTGGTCCAACTCTGGCTTGTGTGTTTGTGTTCTGGTCCTACTTTGGCCTGTGGGTTCCTCGCTGTGCTTTTCCAAGATCGACATTCCAATATTACCCTCATTCTTATGGTGTGGTCCCTCAAGTTACTGATATAAAAAAAGTATTTTGTGAAGGTGATTTTTGTGAGCACAGTGTAAACCTCTTGTATCTTTTCTCGACTTGGATTGAAACTGGTTCAATATGCTCATGTGGCAGAGTTGCAGTTAACTGGCTGATAATCTTATGAACTGCACATCTATCTTACAGACACTTCTGTGCTTTTCTTAACCAAGTCCTTCATTCAGGAAGCGGTACGTTCCACTGTGTCCATGTTTTTCATTACTTGAATTACCAAAAGAACAACGTGAAGATAGTGACAAACATTGTTAAAAAAAAAAAATGCAAAACTGTACAAATACTTGAGTGCCTGTGTTTATGCCCTCAACATTGTCAAGTTAAGTGTCATGACTAATGACATGATGTATGACACCACTGTATATTCACCTTCTCTAGCTTCTGTTGTGCTTTCTGTTGCTAGTTTTAAAACGACTCTTGCCTTCCTCATGACTGCAGTAGAAAACAGCAGCAAGTTTAAAAGTTTAAAGCACCTTAGAGACTTTATCTCTGCTTCCTCAGCCTTCCTCTTCCTCACCTCAGCAGCAGGTCACTCTGTGCTGCAGGTGAAGGTCATGCAGACCCCTGGGGTGGGTCGCCTGCGTCCTGCTCCCTCTGGGTCCATCACACCGTGGTCACGGACAGAAGGGGGTTGTACACTTTCTTCCCGTCGGCTGACCGCGTCCCGTGAGCCAGCAGCTCCTGGATGGTGATCCAGTTGTCCAGGATGCGCCGGCTACGTTTCTTCATGCTCTTCCTCTGACTGAGCTCCAGGATGGAGGCGTCCTGGTCCCGCTCGCGCTCCCGCAGGACGTCCAGGCGGCTCTGCTGCATGATCTCGCGCCGGCGCCGGTGCTCGCGTGCCCGTAGCAGCTGCTGCTTGCGCTCCTCCTTGCTCCAGTAGCGGCCCATCTTCATCTCGCTGACGGCGTCGTCGTCCGTCGTCATCCCGCTGCGCTCCTCGCTGATCTTCATGGCCCGAGCCTTCAGCAGCCGGTCCCGCACGGGACGCTTGGTCACGTAGCGCGAGCCATCGCTGCGGATCTTTACCTTCCACTCCATATGGGGAAAGGCAGGGGGCGGGGGCGGGGCCAGCTCAGGGGCTGGGCCTCCAGGAGGCGCCGGTGAGGCTCCGCAGGTGCAAAGATAGCCTCCCAGGCCCGCAGTTGCGTGGTCTGTTGCGTCCTGAACGTCTGGGCCGTCTGCTAGTGTCTCGTCCCGCAGTTGTAGGCAGCTTTGGTAGCACGGCGGGGCCCTGGAGCTGCAGCGGCGGCGACACAGGGACGGGCTGCTGTCCGCGCTCCTGCCTCCGTTGGCCGCTCCGCCAGAGGGCGCTCTGTTTTGCCGCGGGCTCCTTCGTGCGCCGTCCGAACCCCTCCGGCTGCCGGCGGCCCCGTTGCGGGACAGCGAGCGGATTCTGGTCACGGGGCTGGGGTTCTTCCCATCGTCCGACTCTTCTTCGCGATGGCGCCCCCCGCTGGGGGAAGCAGAAGCGCCCAGGTCTTCGGCCCTGCTGGTTTTCCTCCAGCGCTGGGCAGCGAGAGGTCGCAGGGTCGCCGAGGCACTGGAGTCCCCTGCCGCCGAGGGTGATGGGTAACGCTCGCTAGCTAGCGGAGTGCTCCGGCAGCTCTCTCCTCCTGTGTTGTAGGCGCTGGTGCTCTCCTTATCGGAGCGCTCCCTCTCCGGCGTCTCGTTGATGTCCGACAGCTCGTGGTGGAGCGTTGCGGCTGCCGCTCCGCCCCCTGCTCTCTCATCTTTCTCGGCTGGGCGGACCTTCAGACAGCGCTCGCGGAGCTGCTGCATCTTCTGGGCCCGGAGGACATTGCGCCACTTGAACTCCAGATGGCGGAGTTCCTCCTCTAGCAAGACCAGCTCGTGCCTCAGTAGACTCTCGTTACAGTTCATATCCAGAGATGCGTCTTCCACCATGTCCGTGCCCAGCCCCACCCCCTGTGTTGCCCCGCCCAACAGGAGCAGGGGGTTGCCGTTCCTCTCGTAAAGACACCGGATCTCTAGTAGCTCCTGGTACCTCTCCAGCTCTTCGTCTGTGAGCCCGGCAATCAGTAGGGAGCCTGCGCCCGTGGCGGCTGTATCGGAGGACCCCTGCTCCCCGAACCCCGCCCCCGTCCCTGCCCCCTCAGGCCCCAGCAGCGAATCGGTGCTGAAGGAATGCTCTTGGCAGGGCAGCAGTGTGTGTGGGGCTCCCTGGAACCTACGCATGCTGCCCGGCGTGTTGGTGCCGTTGGTGGTGCATGTGCTGGTGGCATCGTCGGCCAGCAGGTCGTGCTCGGACGACTCCTCATTGCGCGTGCTCTCGTCCGTGCGGCCCACGCCGCTGTCCACGTCCTGGCCGGCGCCGAGCGGAGCCATGTCCTGTGGTTCGGCCCGGCCGCAGCGGAGCAGCACCACCTGGCGACCGCAGCCCGGGGAGACCGGCTGCCGCTCCAGCGCCGGGCCTACGCCCAGCTCCATCTCCAGCTCGGCCACCTCGTTCTGGGAGGAGCAGTGAAACAGAGGATGGAGACAAAAAGGAAAAAGGAGTTCGGTGAGAATATGGATGTTAATTGTGCACAACCATTAGAGAAAGTCTTCACACTTTAATATATTCTGAGTGAAAAAGCAAGAACAAAGTGAAACTGATTTCTGTGTTTTATGAATAGAGTAAATACAGATTCACATGACCAAAAGTCCCTTTCTGACCAACAGATGGCAGTGTTTGACTAATCTCCCTGCAGTAAGCGTGGTGTAACTCACTGTGGGACGTCTCCTGCCATCTGCTCTAGGGGACGCACAAACAGCAAGAAATGCTCTACTGACCCACCTGCACAGGGAATACACCGGCCCCCGAACACACACACACCATCTGCAGTTCCCATTATACACACACACACACACACACACTCACACACACACTGACCTGGGAATACACTGGACCCTGAACACACACACACCATCTGGAGCTTCCATTACACAAACAAACACACACCCCGACCTGTACACTGTTGACCCCAAAACCTAGATATGCTATCCAATCAAAACTCAGCATCTCGGTAAGCAGGTTACATCTGAACATGCAGCACTAATCATGTACACACACACACACACACACACACACAGGTGATCCGTTACTTCACCTCAGCTGTTTATCAGAAACGATTCCTCTTCGTGCGTCCCAAACGATGCCCGAGATTACAGTGAGAACTCTGTAGTACAAACGTGTAACACATCTTAACATCTTAAACACCGACTCCAGTCCTGCAACTCCACCACCCTCCAGCTTCCGTCCAACCCTAGTCATGCTGTTGCAACCAAAACGTCTCGATCTCCAGATTTGCTGCAGGTCCCTTTGGTCCCTGAGTGCTCGTGTCCCGAGAGAACGTGCCGGAGTTCCTGGTTCCTGCGTGAGCTGTTAGCAAGTGTTTGTGTGTTAATGTCACACCGTGAGACGGGCTGGCTCGCTCTGTGGAGCTGAAGGTGAGTGTTGGGAGAAGAGGAGCAGTCTGGACCACAGGACAAGCAGACGCTGGGAACACTGATGTTGGGAGTGATCTGGGAACACTGATGTTGGGAGTGATCTGGGAACACTGATGTTGGGAGTGATCTGGGAACACTGATGTTAGGAGGGATCTGGGAACACTGATGTTGGGAGTGATCTGGGAACACTGATGTTGGGAGGGATCTGGGAACACTGATGTTGGGAGTGATCTGGGAACACTGATGTTGGGAGTGATCTCAGTACTCTCCAGCTGCTTCTCGTCTCTGGCTGATCTGAGGTCAGGCCACTCTCACTCGCTCTTTTTGTCTCTCTGCCCGTCTCTTTTCCTCTCTCTCTCCCTCCTTCTTTCTGTATGTCATCATTTCATTAGCTCTTTGTCACACTGATATTTCCTTTCTCACTCTCTTGCCTTGAGAGTAAAATAACCTCTTAATCTCTCTCCCTCGGTCACTCCCCACTCCCTCTCTCTCCCTCTTTCCTCTCTCTCCCTCTCTCCCTTTGTCATGTATTCTTCATTCTGTTCTCTTGTTCCATTTGACTGCACACAAATGGGTTATGTGTGTGTGCGTGCGTGTGTGTGTGTGTGTAGTGGGTACAGGGAGAGCAGAAGGATGATGTGATAATGTGTCTCAGTGGCACACACGTGTGTTCTGCAGGCTCTCTGGAGGATGTGTGTATTATGGGATGTCCTGAGTGTTTTGCTCTCCAGAGTGTGACCTTGAATGGAACAAAGGAATAGCATGCTGTCATACACACATACACACACACACTTCTTTCTCCTCTCCTCTTTTTTATGTCCTAGGTCTCAATGTGTATATTAAGTAGCGGTTGCAACAGGAACACTGCTGTGTGCGTATGGGTGTGTGCGCACACTCTGACACAGCATCAGTACGTGTCTGCCGAGCTCCTGCGTACAGGAGGGCAGTTCAGCCTGTTACTACGGCACACACTCAGTGCCTCAGTCCAGGAGGATTCAGACCACGCCTCAGAACAAACAGCCAATAAAAAAAAAGCTCCTGACACCCCTGATGCCCCAGGGGCTCTTGAGAAGCTGGGAATTCCCCAGAAGCTCAAAATACTGCGAGAGAGAGAGGGAGAAAGAGAGAGGGGTGTGCTGGTTTATGTGTTGAGCAGGGTTCGAACTGCATATCACCTCCATCTCAGGCCGCGCCAGCAGTAGAGATATGTTGGTGCTCTCCTCTCTGGTCAGGACGGCCACGGCCTCCTCACGGTCCTGAACGTCCACACCGTTGATCTGCACACGTTTTCAAACCCTCGTTAACACCATGCGCCCTCTCTGTGTGGTTTTTTGGTTATGCCTGTTTCTGATTGGTCTGTGAGTTACTCTTTGAGCAGTTCCTTTCCGATTTGCATGTAATGTACACTGTGAGCAGTTTTTGATTGGGCGGTGAGGTGCTCTGTGAGCAATTTTTGACTGGTCTGTAAAGTGCTCTGTGAACCTGTCTTTCCTGCTACTCTAACAGAGGCAGTTGTAGCCCAGGCCACTACCGATCTGTACCTGAAGAATTCTGTCTCCTTCCCTGATACGGCCGTCTTTAGCAGCGATGCTGTCGGGGTTGACCTAGTGAGGAGAAGGAAGATCTCTGTAATGTCTTAGGGGTGTAACAGTCACATCCAGCAACATCCATGCTGTGTTCCCAACCCAGTGTCACAAGCTACGCTTTACCTGTTCCGTCCTGATTCCCAACAAACCCCGTGATCAACCCTTACCTGCTCCAGGCGTTGTGGAAGATGGTTGGGCTTCCCTGTTTCTGTAGAGCATAAGCATTGGAATCCAGCACAGGTTGGCTGATACACTCCTCAAACCCTCATTCAGCACATCTGTTCATTAGTAAGTTTAATAGAACTGTTGGAGCAGGAGTATCACGCAGGACTGTGGACATCTTTTGCCCCCAGTACCTGTCCAGAAACAGCCCCACGTGGCACCTTTCCTCATTGGCTACCAGCATGAGGCTGTTCCCGGGCTGTTCCTCACCTCACCCACGTAGATCCCCAGGTCCTCCTCATCGTCCGTGCGATAGCACACGGTCAGGCCGAGTTTCTCCTGCTGCTGAGTCTTAAACAGCTCCACTTCCTGCATACCGTAAAGCATAAACAGCTGCAGTGAGTTCACATCAGAATCCCCCCCCCAGGGGCCAGCACACGGGTCTACAGCAATATAAAGAGGACATGTTTGGAAATGTTTGATCAGCAGTATCGAGCTCCACCACATGACTGGAGTAGTAAAGCCACGAGGCTGTCAAATAGTTCTTAATTAGGGTGGAAGAAGAAAAAAAAAAACTCTAAGCATTTCTGTGGGACTGTAAGCTTTCTGTTCCAACCATTCAGAGATGCCTGACTGTGATCTTTTTGAGTTAAAAGTATACTAAAGAGGTGTAGAGAACAACAGTTTGCATATTTAATTTCCATAACTATTGAAATTGTACTAGTCTAAATGCTATTCAACTGCCGTTCTGGAAATCTGGTTCAGGAATCTCGAGGGCTTTTGTTTACAGTTCTGGAGTGGGCGTAGCCGAGTTTTAACAGGCACTCCTAGTCTCCAGTAGTCATGTTCTTAAGTTGTCTTTAGTGTCTTCTGTAGTTCAGCTAGTGCAGGTCAGTCCTGGCGCTAGTCACACCGAGCTCAGTGTTTACGTCCCAGGGAGCAGACGTACTGTCATACTGATACACACACACATGGGCTCTGGATAAGAGGGTCTAGAAGATACTGTAAGTGGCAGTACCACACAGACTTTACCTCGTACTCCAGCTCATCTTGTCTGTCCACGTCATGATGACTGATGTCAAAGTAGTCGGTTGGTTCATAGTACACGTGTTCTAGCGGAGACCTACAGGAGGAAAATGAACGCGTTGGCCTATGAACACCAACAGCACAGGCCTCTAAACACACACACAAACACACACACTTACCGCTGGCTCAGCAGATATGGCTCTGGTATAGGAGGCAGAGGTGGAGGTGGGGAGGCCAGGTGGAGGCTCCTTCCCACCGTAACCAGGTGCTGGAAGCTGATATCTGTCTGTGTGCCACTGTCCACACAATCAGCCAATAGTGATATGCCACTGCCCCCAGCCACGCCTCCTTTCCTCCAGTGGCTCCGCCTCAGCTCCCGCCCATAGTGAAGAGCCTGAAGAGTTTGCTCCTGGGAGAGTTTAGAAAGGTCCTTACTGCTTACCTGTACATGGAAAGAGATGATGAGAACACGTACAAATTCACAGTGCAAAAGCAACGCGTCACCATCGAGTGACGACATGGTTTGGAGAGGAATCATGATGTTTGGAAGGTGGAAGGATCCAGAACAACACTGATTTAATGGTCGACACCACTGCAGGACAAAGACTTATAACATGCACAGCCCTTCTCAAAGGGCCCTTCTCAAAGGCATCTGTCACACACTTCTAAGGAAGGTTACACTGAATTCAGAACAGCGCTTACCACAATGGCCACTTCTTGGAATAAGGTTGTGCTGAATAATTTCTTGCTCAAACACACATTTACAGCTATGTTCACCATTATCACTACCTTTGGGTTTGAAGTACACCATGTAAAATATCCCATAAAACAACATGTTTAGAGAAACAGCTTGGGTCTCTTACTCTTATATACTTAAAAACATAAAAGCACGTGGCACAAAATTAGCAAAAACAAAAGTGGTATGAAAAAAAACAACAAAATGCAATCAATGTTGCCAACGATGCCAGAACACAATGCCTGTCGTGACGCTCATGGCTGTTTATAGGGACAGTCCACAGTCCACCTTCCGTGGTGCATCTCTCCACCTGATTTCTCTTTCCCAGGGTCATGAGAGAGACACTACCCCTGTCTCCTCCATATGCTATATTAACAGTGGGTTCTGCGAGGGGTGTGTGTGTAGAGAGAGTTGGGGGGAGGTGACATGACACAAGCAAGTGCGAGAGTGTGGAGAGACGGCTTGTTAATTAGGTATTCGTGGGTGCTAATTTTTGCTGGCAGTTGGAATGGAGCAGCAGGAGTGTCTCAGGTCACTGTGGGTGGCTTCATTGAATACCTGCTGGAACTGTGTAGCTACTCACAGCATGGCAACCTCGGGCTGCCTTTAAACTGCCTGCATCCCCTCTCTCCCTGCTGCTTAAACTGTGACTTTACTGGATTAACCTACTTTAAGTTATTTTTAATAAGCTTCTGCTTTTCTGTCAATTACACATACGTTTATTCTCAGGGCTGATGTGTTTCAGTTGACTGAACCAGCCGGTGTTACCTGAGGCAGGTTGTTTCCACCCAGCAGCACACGCACAGTAGGCAGAAATACAAGACACGCTATGGCATGGAGGACATAGATATAGTTTACATTTAATACAACAATATTTCCTTATAGCTTTAGGGCTTTTTATGTTTAATTGCCATATATAACATGTAGGCCCAATACCAGCAAAGGCCAGAGTAAAGATGCAGCACAGGCACACTGCACAGGAGACGAGGGGCTCTTGAGCTTTCAGACTACGAGAGCTGAACCTGGATCGTGGTACATGGGAAGTAACCTCACTAGGAGAGGAGCTGGAGCTGGTGTGTGAGGTTGAGAGATACCAGTTGGAGCTGGTGTGTGAGGTTGAGAAATACCAGCTGGAGCTGGTGTGTGAAGTTGAGAGATACCAGCTGGGGCTGGTGTGGGAGGTTGAGAGATACCAGTTATAGTTTGGCTTAGCAGTGTGGGCTCTGGACGTCCTCGGTAGGAGGTGTACTCTCTCCTGCTCAGGAGTCACTGGCGGGGTGAGGTGCCAGGTGGGTGCAGAGATATTTGCAGGTCCATGACTGGTGAGTACATAGTTGGAGTTTGTCCCAGTAGATGAGATGGTCAATTTGTGTGAATTTGTGTTGCAGAGAGGAACGTTGTGAGTGTTGTGTGAGCATCTGGACCCAATATCTGAGTAATATTCTGAGTAAAACAATGAAGCACTTTTTGTAAGTCGCTCTGGATAAGGGCGTCTGCTAAATGCCGTAAATGTAAATGTAAATGTAAATATCAGTGTATATTCACTCTTCTCACAGCGAGTTAATGGAGTTTTAGGGGGGGTGCCAAACTGTGACTCCACTGTTTGGCTGGAAGACTTCAACGCTCATTTTGCCAACAACAGGAAACAGAGAGACATGATGGGAAGAAACAGACTACCCATTCTAAATCCAAGTGGTAGAATGTTATTTGTTCAGGTCAGTGCCTTAATTTGTCCATAATGAGCAGCATGGGTAAACAAGGGTACCCTTAAGGGTTGTTGGGACCAGAGCACCCTGGGCCAAAGATCAGCGATTGACTTTGTGGTTGTGTCATGGGCCATGTGGCCATGTGTTTGGGGCACTCAGGTGAACAGAGGTGCTGAGCTGCGAACCGATCACCATCTGGTGGAGAGTTGGATCAGATGGCAAGGAAAACTGCCGGGCGGACGTGGTATGACCAAATCTGTAGTGAGATCTGCTGGGAAAGGCTGGCAGGAGACTCTGGAATGATCTCAGGTTTTTCGCATGGAGGTAGGGGACTTGTAGTCCGAGTGGACCCTGTTCAACACCTCCACTGTGGAAGTGGCTGTGGATGGCTGTGTCCAAAAGCTTGATGGTGCTTGCCATGGCAACAGCCCAATACCCGGTGGTGGACACGGGTGGTGAGGGAGGCCATCAAGCAGAAGAAGGTTTTCCGGCCCTGGCCTGCTTATGGAACTCTTCATTCAGGTGAGGGGTACCAGCCGGCAAGAAAGGCTATAGCTTTGGCAGTGGCAGAAGCAAAATCCGAAGGGGGCATGGGGGGCAGTTTGGAAAGCTCTGTTCCTTTTGGGCAGCCTCAACAAGGTTCTGGAAGACACTTTTGTGGCTCAGAAGGGGGACCATTGACATCATCAAGGAAGTGTTCAGCATGGCAATGAAGCTCTGAACTTGACAAGGAATGCAGTATTATTGTGTGTTGGAAGGAATACTTTGTGGAACATCGTAACCCAAGACACATGGCTAGAGGTAGATCGTGTGTGTGTGTGTGTGTGTGTGTGGGGGGTTGGACTCCATTTTCCTGGTTAAGCTCATTGAGTTGAAAAGTTCCACAGTGGCACAGCACCATGGGTGGATGGGAGTCACCCATAATTGCCGAAAGCCCAGCATGCTCCTTCAATATCTCATGGACATCGAAACCAATGGGGTAATGGTCCCCACTTTAAAGAAATGTGGGAAGAATGTGTGTGCAAATGATGTCAAGCTTTTTCAGTGTAGCCACTGATGACATGTGGATCAGCACCTCTGAGGCCGTGGTTAACTCCTGGAGAAGTATGACATGCTCCGGGCTCAGGACAAGAACCTTCTTGGAGTGGAGGCGTTTTAAGTATTTCCTGGTCTTGTTCATGAGTGATGAGAAGATGGATTATGGGCTCTACCACCGGGTTTGTGCAGTGGCTGCAGTGATGTCACTACACCCTCACCTATGGTCAGGAACTCTGGGTAATAGCCGAATGAACAAAATCATGGATGCAAGCAGCTGAAATGAGCTCAGCCAGGTAGCAGGGCTCACTCTGTGTTGAGAGGAGCTGAGGAAGGTGGTTTGTGCGTCTGGAAAGGAGGCACCCTGGTCCCTTTTCACTGGAGGCATACTAGACACAGCCAAATGGGAGGAGACCTCTTGGGAAACACCCAGGACCCACAGGAGGGGATGGAGGATGGAGGATGTGGTCGAGGAGGACAGACACCAGCGGCTTCCCTGTGTTGTTTTTGTCCTTCATCTGTCTGGAGCATCAGCTTTTGTATTTCTGCCCATTATGGTCCATCGGATATTCCTGGTCACCTTGTTTCTGGAGATGTCTTAATGCTTTTGCCTCGGATATTTCTGTTCCAGACCCTGAGCTCTTCAAACATTCACCCTGTGTGTTATGCACATGGAACAGACTCTAACCTTGCCACTGTCTGGGGATTTTTAAAAATCTCTTTCTCTTATATGTCGATTCGCCGTGCGTAGAGGCATTTTCTTGCATGTGCCGCTCTATTACAAGCACAGCTACACACACACACACACACACACACTTACATTTTCTTCCTAGTTTTCCTTTCTGATAGTGCTATCAGAGCTATCCATGAAGATGTCACACACGGTCGATGCCCTGTTCCTGACCAGCCCGTGCCACTATCTCCAAGGATACTGGCACCCAAGGACGAGACTCCTCATAAATGCAATTATTCACACACACACACACACACACACACACACACACACACACACACACACACACACTTACATTTTCTTCCTAGTTTTCCTTTCTGATAGTGCTATCAGAGCTATCCATGAAGATGTCACACACGGTCGATGCCCTGTTCCTGACCAGCCTGTGCCACTATCTCCAAGGATACTGGCACCCAAGGACGAGACTCCTCATAAATGCAATTATTCACACACACACACACACACACACATGCACAGTGTTGACTGTCAGAGCCATAACCCCCCTCCCAACAGGGCAGTGCTGTGAGGGCAGATGCTGTAATTACCAGTGAATAGTGATATATTACTGAGCAAATATTCTCTTTATCTCTATCTCTCTCCCATTCTCCCTCTCTTTTTTTCTATAGACTCTCATGTATTCATTCACAGCAATGTCTCTCGTCTCCAATCACTGCTGCCCACAGCTCTCGGAGAGGTAGCTACGCATTACAGGGAGTATAATAAAACAAATAAAGAATATATATAAAGAGGAATGTGGAATGCTGAGGGATGGATGGAGACAGAAGAGACGAAGATTCAACAAACGACTGGGCGGTTGGGGGGAGGATGCGGAGCACATCAAAAGAGGGTGGAGGCAGAGCAGGAGCCCAGCCTGCATGTGAGGTGGAGGCGATGGGTCTGGAGATCACTCCAACCTGACATAGCGAGACACACCCAGCAGGAGGTGCAGTGGGGTGTGGTGGTGGTGTGTGTGTGTGTGTGTGAGGGGGGGATGAAAGGAGAGCAGAGTTCAAAGGCGGTGACAGAAAAGAAGATGGGAGTGTAGTGGAAGAAACACTAAGGATGTGAAAGAGAGGGAGAGATCCTAAAAAAACACAGCTGAATGAGGGATATGTGAGGAGTTAGAGGGAGGGCAAGAGATGCAGACTGAAAAGGATTATGGGTAAAGAGGTCTTTCTGATTCGGTGCCTAGAACCTCATCCTCAGCCCTCTGACCTGAGAAGCTTGTAAGAGAACACCATCACTGGTGCCAGTTTACAGATTCACTTGTGTCCCAGTGATGGAAACACAGTACACGCTCTTCTGGAGTATATGTGGAGTATGTCTGGAGTATATGTGGAGTATCTGCACTATTGTGTGTGTTTGTGGGGATGGTGGATAACCCAGAGGAATAAAATTTTTGTATAAATTGAAATGAATGTGTTTAATTAAGACTACAAAGTTCTAGTCCTTATCTTTTGAATGAGTTTGCCAGCTTTTTCAATGCTTTACTGAGTAATTCTAATCATTCTAAAGGTGTCTAAAGGCAAGAGATCTCCACAGATCTCATATGTATCTGAAACCAAATTCTCAGTTTTGACTCCTTTAACCTCAGAGCTATCTCATGTCTCATTCTTGTCTAGTGCTATTTCTCCTAAGCAATTTTAGGAGAAACATATGTGACAAATTTGATCTCTAAATTGTGAGAATCTCAAGTAAGTCTCCAGAGACATCAAAGAGCAACAATAAACTTTTTCCTCTTGGAATGCTTCACATATTGTACTATAAATTAAAGCCAGGTCCTAAAAGTTTCAGCTCCAGATACCACCTGATACATAGGGGTACTGAATCATATGTTTACTGAATCTCATGGGGACTGAATCTTGTCGGTACTGAATCATTTCATCATACTGAAACACCCTGTTACACACATTACCTGCTCCTCCTGTTAATTGACCTTTCACATTTGTCCAGTTATTGCTTTTTCTCTCCTGTAACACACAGGGTCTGATTATTTTACCCATGTTCAAATCAATTAGGCAAACACCTTCCGCTCCCCCACGTAGATGCACACACGAGCTTGCCCTCGAGAAACGCCGCCGTCTTCCACTTTTGTCTCTGTCTTACTCTTTATTGTCTTTCTTCCATAATCACCTTTCCAAGAGCCTGGTCATGTGTGATTCTGCAGTACACTCGAGTTCTGTTCCGTCTCAATCTTGTCTCGGCGGTGTCTCCGTGCTTCAGCTCTGGTGTAACTGATGCTTTACTTGAAGTTTACAAGAGAGCGATTTGTCTTTGGTTGTTCGGTTCTGCAGTCACACGCTCTCCAGGCTGCTGCATCAGCACTGATCACATGCTGGTACGAGTAAGTCTTGCTTAGCAGAGAACAACACACAGAGCCTCTCTGAACACCACTCTCCTTAATCTCTCTCTTTCTGTCTCTCTGTTTTCTCTCTCTCTCTCTCTCTCTCTCTCTCTCTTCACCATTTCTCCCTTCCTCCCCATCTCAGATCGATGACTGACGGAGCATGTCAGATAGTTCATAACATCCCCGGGGCCCCTGCGGGCCAAAAATGCTCTCAATTTACTGACCTCTGACCTTTGCAGCCGTCATATCTTGCACCCTGACTCAGACCTGTTGGCACAGAGAAGGGAACCACACTCTGCTGTAATGGGATCTCTCTATTGTCCCATTCTAATAAATACCAGTGGGATTAGGTACACAAGTCCAATACACTCAGCTGTGTTTATTAAGTCCAATACATGCTGCAGAACACAGTGATCTGGGGGTATGGGCGGCGTGTGTGTGTGTGTGTTCAGAGCTCTGCCATATCCCTTTAAGCTCAAATTACACAACCAGATGCAGAGTCCTTTTATTATTTTTACTTCTTTAGTCTTTCTCATGGAAGAAACCTCAGTGTTGCTTTTGTGAACATGCTTTTCTATCATCTAAAAGAGAGAGAGAGAGAGAGAGAGAGAGAGAGAGAGGATTGAGAGGAAGGGAGGGTGGGAAGGTGAGAAAAGGAGAGAGAGTGAGCTGAATGTGGCTGACAGATGGGGGTGGGGGGTAGATGGGGCTGTGGGTGGGGTAGAAGATGAGGCTGTGGGTGGAGTGGTAGGGCAGATGGGGCTGTGGGTGGAATAGTAGGGTAGATGGGGCTGTGGGTGGGGTGGTAGGGTAGATGGGGCTGTGGGTGGGGTGGTGTGGTGCTGGACTGAAGGGATAGGGGAGCAGCTGGTATTTCCAGTGCAGTAAGAACACACTCATTCAACTGGTACATTAACCTGTTTTTTTGTAAAATGAACAAGAGGACACATTATGCTTGTTTAACAAAAATGGTTTCCACGGTAACAGCATCCCGTTGAGACGCTGTCTACAGCAATGGCAGAAAGAGAGAGATGGAGGGCAGGATGCAGGAGTATGGCCCGTCACGCGTTTGTCCAGGAAATTAATGCTGCGTGCACACATGAGCTCAGGTTCACCATGTGTGTGTGTGTGTGTGTGTGTGTTGCAGTAATGACTGATGCCAGCTAGTGTAAATACTTATTAGTCAACTGAACACATAAATTGGTTATTTTCATCCACAGAGGAAAGGCTGTTATGTTTCCAGAGGCTATAGTTTCCCTCTGAGCTTGAGACTGAGACCTACATCTGCCCTATGCATTAAATGCTAAAGGTGAAACCCCATAATTCGTAATAAAAGTACATGAATGGATAATGTGACGGTAATAAAGTGTGAATATGGAAAAATCTAATGGATCTGACCCAACTGCACCTTTCTCACTCTGGTTCACCTCTCCATGGATCTACTAGTCAGCATTTCATTCTTACAGATCGCCGACTGAAGCTCCTGGCATCCAAGAAATCGAACAGAGGAAGAAAAGGCCAAATGAGTGCCTGCATGTGAGCGCCTGCATGTGAGCGCCTGCACGTGAGCGCCTGCACGTGAGCGCCTGCACGCGAGCGCCTGCACGCGAGCGCCTGCTTCTCCATGGAGGTTTATAGCCAACGCATATTGGGATGTAGGGTTTTTATTCCATCAAATCCATGCAAACTATTAATCAGTTGAACAACCAACCAGAACACCGTTGCCAAATATTCATGAACTGCAAGATCTCATATTCATGAACTGAGATCTTGTTTTCATGAACTGCGAGATCCCATATTTATGAACTGTGAGATCTCATATTCATGAACTGTGAGATCTTGTATTCATGAGATGTAAGATCTGGCATTCATTAGCTGCATGCTTCGCTGCCCTGGCTTTGTGATTTGTTGTTTGTATGGTAATAAACTCAAAGAGTGAAAAGCAGTTCATTACTAAGATCTAATCTCAGTGCGAGCAGCATTCACACACACCAAACCTTCGTCTGGAGCGAAAGAGCAGCTGTCTCTCTGCTGGCCTCAACATCTCAGAGCTCCTCTGTCTGTGGACAGGTCGATCCTCACGGTGAGCAGGACGGGTGGACCATTCAGAGCTGTATGCTGAGAGAGCGTTTGTTGCGGGTGAATCCACCCCTACCTACAGACGCGTGCTCCAAAAGCCAGAGTTCACCTCCGTTATCACCACTGACCTCAGTCATTAGAATAAACCTTCGTAATAAACCTTACAGCAGGTGCATGAATCAGGACATCACAGCTTCTATAGTCTTTACCGGTTTCCTGGCCGATGAGGCATGTTTCACTGTAGCCAGTGAGATTTGTTGCACTGTAGCCAGTGTATTATGCTGTTGGAAGCGCTGAAGACAAAGGCCTATCTAATCAAAGAGTCACCTAATGTAACTACTCTAACAGAAGTCTCTCTCTGTCTTTGAGTTGCAGGCTTCATTTTGGCTGAGGGTGGAGAAGTGGACTCCGCGGGTGGATGTTTGAGTGGTTGGCTGGCTCCTAGCTGCTGAGCAGGGCTTCCAGACACCACGTCAGGCAGACCGGCCCCCAGCAGTTCACCACCTGCCCTCGTGCCCTTGTGCCCTCACGCCCTCATTCCCTGGTGCCTCCAGCCCCTGCTCTCTCAAGCGCAGAAATGTATTACAGGCGTGGTCAGGCTGAGGGTAAGCAGCCACAAAACCCCCACTCCTCCACCCTTTCCTCCACCCATCCCCCTCCACTCCTCCACCCCTCCCTCCACGTTCCATCCCCCTCCACCCCTCCCTCCATCCTCTATCCCCCTCCACTCCTCCACCCATCCCCCTCTACCCTCTACATTCCTGTGCTGCTCTTTGATACTCTGCATTTGTATCACTGCCTCCTATTTAGAGTGAATTTCTATCCTCCTCAAAGTCCACATTGTATCACACTCTCTGCTCCAGCTCTGCAGGAGTCTCTTCCTCATGTGTGTGTGTGTTCCTCACTTCCTACTGGTGGTCATTGAGTCAGTCCTTTCTCTCTAGCATCCTTCATCCGTATGACTGACCCCTCCCTTAGTCTCTGCAGCACAATCAGGGTCAGAGTTCATCTCCCTCTACAATTAATTGGAACTGCATGTTGAATTGTCGCTTCAGCAGGTTCTGCAGATGCTGTAACGCCTTAAATGAGAAAAACCTACAAAATCATAGGCAGCCGGTGGACAAAGACGTCAAAAAGTCATGCATGATCCGACAGGATCAACAGGATTACCCTGAAGGTTTATTGTTTGACACACATTAGGCTCATCAAATGGCCAACTCGTTGCTAGAATATAATGTACTTTGGAATTGGGCATGGTGTTATCTGATTGGCTCCCATTGCCTGTCCATCATTGGAATGTTATGGCAGAATCTCACTGATTCATGTGGCTGTGTTTCACCAGACCAACATCCCTAAGGAAGGGGACATTCCACAGCCTTACTTGTGCTGTAGAGCATGAAGTACAAAAAAACACACACACCCAGCGGAACTAAGCACACACACACAGCACACAATATCCATCAGGACCCCAATCCAAAACACCACCCCCTCCCTCCACCTCCCCTTTCCTCCATCTCTCTCTCCATCATGATGTTATATACGCCCTCTGCGTAATCAGGCATGAGATACACTGAAGATGCCTTTGATACCACATCCTCTCCATTTTCTGAGCCTAGCATGGAGGAGTGGTCTCCTTCGAGTGGGCGTGGTCTCATTTGAGTGGGAGTGGTCTCCTTCGAGTGGGCGTGGTCTTGAAGTTTCTCATCACCGTGGCAGGACCGCCTTGCCCGCCCACTCTAGCTCAGAGTACCAGACTACCAGCCAGGGACGCGTTGTAGCAGGAAGGATTCTTGTGATTAATCTCCCTCCGTCTGAGTTAGACCAGCTGGTTTAATCTGTGGCTCTCACAGATGAAATTCACACTTTCCATCCATCAGAGAGCAGACATTTTTGAGGGCAGAGCATTTTTTTTTTTTTCGCTGCTGACTTAAAAAGTCACTTCTTCATTAGAGACTTAATAATAATGTCCACCCTGAGCATTTCTGGGATCATTTGGTGAAGTAAGACTACATGCTGGACCCAGAGAAGATAGACAAGCAGGGATGGAGGAGAACTTGCTGATTTCAGATGCAACATGCTGTTGGCCAAAGCAATCGGCAGGACGGCAGGACAGCAGATCTAATCTAAACCAGGCAAACAAACCAAACCAGCAGAAGACACCCCCAGCCAATTGGACAGAAGGTGGAGGGAGAGTGGAGGGGTGGAGAGGTGAGACAGGGAGGACTGAGAAAGAAGACAGGTTGAACATTCATTTAGAGGGGGCAGGAAATAATGTAACATAGATGACAGCAGCTAACAGAGGGTCAGTGGTGGTTACAGGAGTGCTTGAGGCAAACCAGTTTCAGTCCTTGTTAGCATCAACAGTGTTTATAGAAAGCTCTTTTGAAGGCAGTGAGATACAGAAGACAGGAATAAGAAACATCTCACCTGGAACATGACGTGGTACTGCTCCTCGGGTTTCTGAACCACACACATGTTGCACCCCATCCTGACCTTTGACGTTTGACCTCACAAGGTCAAGGGGCCAAATCCCAGCTGGTAATCACTCAGTGCCGCCCTCTTCTTCTCTGTCTTCCTCCTCCTGCTCTTCCTCACCGGCGTTTAGTCTCGGGTAAACAACGCAAAAACAACAACAAAAAAAGATAGTCCAAGTTGTGAGAGTCTGTGCTCCTAAAGTTCAGCCAGAGGGTTGAAGGTGTTTCGACGTCTGCGAGCAGTCTCTGTGTGAGTGCGCAGTCTCCGCTTGAGAGTAGAGGGCCGTTCTCAGAACCGCAGCATCACATCTCCACGTCTGTCCAGCATCAAACCAATGGGATCCCAGAGTGCAGACACGTTCGTTTTCGGCAGTAGCACAGCAGTGTAGCCATCCGCCTTCTAACTCGTGCAGAGTGTGTGGGTGAGTCTATGGAGAACTCTGTGTGAAACTCACCCAGTTTTTAAATTAGAAGTCTGTGCTTTTGTTGAAAGTTTCCTGCAGGGATTTTTTTCTGTTTTTGGCTCCGATATACATGTACTATACGCTTTATGTGATGAGATATTCAAAATGGAACCCATTTAAAAACATGGACGAGTAACTCATGCACAATACAGTCTAGAAAAGTCTCTTGCATTCATAAAAAAGTCTTCTGCTGTTGTTGAGCTGTGCTTGTCAGAACAAAGTCTGTTTTCTTCATACTGCTCAAACATATCTCAGTGGAAACAGGGCCTGTGCATTAATTGGTTTCATTCTGCTTAATTTACCTCAGTGTGTGTGTGTGTGTGTCTGTCTGTGTGTGTGTTGGAGTTTTGCTGCACCTTTGAAAGTTTCCATCCTCTGCTGAGGAGTCCAAACGCCTACACATGCTCCTTCCTCCACCTGTTCCTCCACCTGTTCCTCCACCTCCCTGTGCTCAGAGTTCCTCCTCATGCATGCTAATTAGCTCTACGATATGTGCAATGCCCTTTTTAGCCCTTTACCCCATCTCTCTCTCTCCCTCTCTATCTCTCTCTTTCTATCTCTCTCTGTCTATATGTCTTATTTCTTTCTCTTTCTTCTTCAGACACACCCACCATTTTCTTTCTATCCTCCTGTCTCTTCCCACCAACACACTGGTTTCTCCAGTTGTTCTGAGTGTTGGGCGTGTAGTGGTACTGAATGTTGGGCGTGTAGTGGTTCTGAGTGTTGGACGTGTAGTGGTTCTGAGTATTGGGGGTGTAGTTTCTGTACTGGTTCTAGATAGGGTGATTGAGGTGTTTCTGGGTGGTTCTGTGTAGGGTGTTGGGTGCGTTGTGTAATGGGTCTGTAATGGTTCTAGACAGGGAGATTGTGGTGGTTCTGGGTTATGGGTAGGGTGGTTGGGGCAGTGGATGGTGTATTGTGGCTCTATAAACTGCCCCACAGTTGTGACCTACTACACTTCTGTCACATGGGAACAAAACCATGACATCAAATGTGCCAGCTACCCTTGGAGGGATCTTAAACACACACACACATACATACATACATGCATATGCAGACACACACACACACTCTCACTTAATCATTTTCCCTCCACACAAGCAGGAATTGCAACGTATGATTACTGTATCAGCAAAGTCAGCCAGTCTTCGTAGTGAGTGAACAGGGGAACACAAACACATACACACAAACACACTTAGTTTGTCTTTAGTGAGGAGAGCACACAGAAACACACAAGCACACACTCAGTCAGCCACACAAGGCAGCCTGTCTTCTTAGTGAGTGTTCAACAGGAGAGCTGAGACACACACACTCTTTCACATACACATACTTGTGTTAATAAGTAGCAGCAAACTTCAGCAACATCCCTGAGTGAGCATGTGTGTGTGTGTGTGTGTGTGTGCGTCGAGCTCTACTGGACTTATGAATGGAGCCAGACACTATTGCTGCAGTAAAATCAAAAACAATGTCCCATTAATCAGGAGATTTTTTTCCTACCACTTTGTGCTTATGATAAATTCTCAGTTAAATTATTTGTTAGCTCTGCACCCTCGTGAACTGTGGAGATTCACAGATGCCACTGAGCCACTGGAGACAAGTCTCTGCAGTGGAGTGTGTACTTCACAGGACATCACTGAATCTGTCCTGCAGAGGCAGGAACCTCCACAGGTCACTAACATGCACCTTCACCACCGGACAAAGATATCCTATATGTTCCATGGCAATAGACCATTATAAACTCCATTACAAACTGAGTGCAATTCCATTTGGCAGCCTGTAACTCTGTAAACTGCAAGTGGAATTAGTTCAGTATTTGTCAAAAGAAACAAAGTTTGGCTCCACTTGATGAATTTAAATGTGTGTGATTTTGGTTTGTGCTTGTAGACGTGATGCTGAGCTGGAGTTTGAAGAGAAGGGTATGCTGTTTCACCAGCCAGAGTTGATCAGTCTGCACTACCCCACTAATACCATGCATTTGTTCCTCTCTCCATCTCTCTCTCTCTCTCTCTCTCGCTCTCTCACTCTCCTGTCACCACGTGCTGAGTGTGTTTAGTGTGTTGGCTCCTCTGAGGGTTCCTCCCTGTCATGCTGTCTCTGGGTTTGTAACGTATCCTCTCTTTCCTGAGAATGTTCCGGAATGGCCACTGACCCCTGTGTGCAGCTACTGCCTACTGAACTGGACACACACTCAGATGTTTGTTACTTCTGTCAACACACTCGTGTGACAGTAATGTGCCAGACACACACACACACACACACACACGTGGGGACGGTAAGATGTCAGAATGCGCACACACACTCGTGCATGCACTTGTGAAGGAAGCGGCAGTGTGTAAAACTTTGTGAAGTGTGGGGTGATTTGTGTTGGTTCTCACCTGAACTAAACCTCATAGCAGACACCAGGGCGTAACCCTGAGCACGTGTTGGCCCATCACCCTGCACGCTGCACATCAACAGTCTGCTCAGACTGCAAGTCTTCAACTCCACAATCTTAATCCTTCCCCCGAGAAAAATAAGAACGGTAGATATTTTCCTAATTAAACAGAGTGAAGCTCATAATAATGCAACAAGAAATATAGGAAGTGCAAGAAAGAAAAAAAGAGAAAGAACAAGAAGAAGAAAAAAGATCCGCAGGAAGAATAAATAAAGAGAACAGCTCATGGAAAAGAGGAGTGTTGTCCATCCATTTTCTCTCTCTCTCTCTCTCTCCCCTCTAAAGACAGCAGCAGTGCACAGTACGCACAATAACAGAATAATCCAGAGTGCTGAAGTATCCTGTCAGGAAATTTTCTTTACAGAAGCTGAGTAGGATAAATCCAGGTCTCCAGACTCCAGGTCTCCCAGCAGGAGCAGGTCTCCAGACCCGGCGTGACCCTCCGTCTGGGCAGGCGTGTCCGTGCTGTGCAGGGGAGAACGTGCAGGTGTCAGGAGGACCTCAGCGCCAGCTTCTCTCCCGCCCGCCACTCCCAGCAAGAGCTGCTACCGCAGGAGTACACTGGAGCACAAAGACATTACCGCCCAGCTCAGCGGCACACACACGCACACACACACACGCGCACATGCACACGCACCCCCGAGCGGGTCTCCTCCCTGGCGGAATACTTTAAGAGGCAGAAGGAGAGCACGTTCTTGACTCCGCCGCTACCCCGCAGCCCTACTGTCCTGTCCGTCGCTCAGCCGATCTTCCCGCTCTGCTTTCTGCAGGGACAGGGCGCTGGTCCTTCATTCACCTTCTCTGCCCCCCCCCCTCCCCCAGCCCTCCGTCACCCCCGTCCCTCTCTCTCTCTCTCTCTCCCTCCCTCCCTCCCTCTCTCCCCTCTCTGAGTGCGGCTTGCATGTTTAAAACGCAGTTGAAGCTGACATCAGCTCTGTGCAGCTCTGGGCATTACACGCGCCTGAAGTGCATTTAATGGGTGAAAAAATGTGAGGATTTCCATGTTTAATACTGGTCATATTCTGAACTCTGTAAATAACATAATCTCTTTGTTAAACGTTGTTGCGCTATTATGATAAAGGAGCTTTGGTGTTACACTGTGGGAAAACATATTGGAGAAGAGGGAAGAGCAGGAGGGTGATGGGGCTGCTCACAGGTGTGAGACGCTGACGAGAGCTGGAGAGCTGCCCAGTCCAGTAATGTAATTAGTGTGTGTGTGTGTGTGTGTGTGTGTGTGTGTGAAGAAAGAGAGATTGTGTGTTTGGTGCAGAAAATTGAAACACAGATTTGTCCGCCTGACAGCAAAGGTGAGACCAATGTGAAAAATGTCACTGTAATTTAAGCAGTTAACGAGGCTGTTTTACGTTTCCTGCAAGTGTCTTTCATGCAGAATGATACAACAGTAACCAACACGCACTGCGGGACAGGACATGGCACAGTAAGACAATACAACATGTCAACTGCACATGGACATTGCCTTCAGCAGTACTACAGGCACTGCTGTGGCCCACGTTGCTCCACCTGGACGGCTCTTGAGAAGGAACAGTCTGACATGAAGGACGAAGCCACAGCACACACAGACTAAACATGTGTGCACGCTCTGTGTTGAGAGATTAAACATCTGTGGTTGTGATGTGCACACAAGCTGACGCGCACGTGTCCGGCGAGGAGAACCTGTGTGTCCGCTGCCGTCATGGCTGAGCATAAACAGGAAACCACAAGCAGTCACCCAGGCAAAACAAACCAACCATCCAGTGAAGACGGGCAGCCTAAAATCACTCCAGTCTCTCTCGGGGCTGTGGAACCCCCACTGGTCCGGCAGTCTGTCCCCTCTAATCAGACTATAATAAGACTGTAATCAGACTGTTATCCAAACAGCATCATTATATGTTTTGCCATATTTGCTTCCAGAATTGGAGAAAATACAGTGTGCTGATGGGGGAAAATACACTGTTTTGTACATTGCAAAACAAATGTAATAATGTATAGGCACAGTAGAAATGCAACTCTGTGTTCATAATTCATGAGAGACAGGAGGAGGAGGAGGAGGAGGAAGGTGTTATCCATGTAGTCGTCAGCTGTCAGTCTCCAGGAAGCACTAATGCAGAGCCAGACTTCTGTCTTTTATTGTGAAGACACAGTCGTAACACACAGCACCCTACAGCCAAACCCTGTGCACCACAGCCGCAAACAGGTTATTAGTAGATGTGCGCCATATATGGCTTTAAGATACACTACCAGTCGGTCTTCAGCAGGTCTGCCTGTGTCTACAGCAGGACTGTATGTGTCTTCAGTAGGTCTGCCTGTGTCTTCAGTAGGTCTGCCTGTCTCCAGCAGGTTTGTCTGTGTCTTCAGAAGGTCTGCCTGTGTCGTCAGCAGGTCTGTCTGTGTCTTCAGCAGGTCTGCCTGTGTCTTCTGTAGGTTTGTCCGTGTCTTCCGGAAGGCACCGCTGGGCTGTGAATGTGTGGATCTGCTCCAACACAGATGTGCCACACCTGGAGGTTGGTAGCACAGCCATTCAGAAACATACAACACATAGCAGGCCTGTATGTAAACGAATGACCTGAACATTTCAGGGTACCTCCTGATCTGAGAAAAAAAACTCCACCACCTCCCGCCATCCATTACAAAACAACATTAAATCTAATATAGAAATGAATCCAAACACAGGTTCAACTTAAAAAAACAACAAATATTGATCATTACTCTAGTAATTAGTAATAATAATAACTTTATTAATATGCAAACAAGGCCTAAATTAAACAGAAAGTTTAAACTGCTAGATAGATAAAATATCGATTGTAATTATCAAGCTGAATTCCAATATCGAACCGATCGTCCTTATTGGCAATAATAACTGCTGATATTTCATGCGTTTCCTCTAGTATGTTGAACCATAATGTCGGTCCTTTTCCCCACATTTGTTTTTTTGACTAGGAAGCAAAACTAGCAAACAATCAACAAGAATTCACTTCCTTCACTGTAAGGAGATATGAGCCTTACTATGAAATACTGAGAACAATGACATGAGTTGGCCTGAGCAATTTACTACAGATATTCTCATGCTCCAGAGATTTTAGCTGCAGATGGAACTTGCTGTGTGAAATGGTGCAGATTCGGTCTGTCTCTTGCTACTCACATGGACAGATATGAGACCTGTGACATTTCTAAAATGGAAGCATTGTGAATTTTGAAAATGGACTGTCCTCTGTTAGGGGTTATGTAGAGTTAACAGAAATACCCAGGACATTACGTCTGTCTTTAAAATCTCACATTCTCTTCTTCTTCACGGTATCAGGAAGCAAGTTGGTCATTGGTTACCAGCAAGATAATACTTTGTGTTGACATCTTTGTTCATATAATCATATATCATCACCGTATCATATAATGGAGATATTTAAAAAATACATGTGTTGCTTTTCTCCTCATAGAGTTACTTAAAGGTAAGGAAGGACTGTAAGAAGGGAATGAACACAGAGTCTGGCCAAAGAACTTTGGAAGGATTTGGCTTTTGAATGTTAATCGACCAAATTATGCATACATGAAAAGGACATGACACTGTGGAAGAAGCAAGCAAGGGATTGGCCGAGGCGGGTAGAGCGGAGTGGGGGGTGGGGCTGGGGGCGGGGCTGGGGGCGTGGTTTTTGAAGAGGAAGGAAAACTGTGATGTAGGGAATAAAGGACCGCTGAGGACATTGAAGAACGCCCATACTGATCAGACCTGCACTGATCAGACCCACACTGGTCAGACCCACACTGGCCAGACTCACTTCAATCAGACATTCAGCAGGCTAGTGCAGGCGTTGGAGGAGAGGCAGGCTTAACCCACGGCTGTTCTGGAAGGTTAAAATTCCAGGAACTGACATGGAAGCACCTGTCTGTGAGGAAAAGATGGAAAAGAAGTGGAGACACTGACAGAGAGAGAGAGAGAGAGAGAGAGAGAGAGAGAGAGAAGAGGCAGACAGACGGAGAGGGAGAGAAAGGGAGAGACAGACAGAGCAGTAGAATACCAGCAGAATTTTAACAATATACTCATCATTTATTTATTGCTTAAGGCAAAGAGACGATCAGTAAATAGAACACTTCACAGCCGTGTGTGTGTGTGTGTGTGTGTGCACGTGTGTGCATGTGTGTTTGTGTGTGTGTGCACAAGCAGTTTTTGTCCTCGTGTGTGTATTTCTGCAGGACTGGGCTTTACACTCTTATCCTGAAATGTGTTCCACGATTCTTTAATATCACTGCATTACAGTGATGGCCAACTGCAGTCCTGCAGCTCTGGGATCCTCCAGAGGTTCATTCCAACACTAACCCAACACACCCAACTAATCAAAGCCATCCGTAACTGCTGCGTATTAGAACCTGATGTGGTGGAGCTCCTGTCCGCAGGGCAGGCGGGGACCAGAGCTTGAGGTCTCCCACATTATACGTTCCATCTGAGATTTTCTTACGAGTATATCATACGGTTTTGGTATTTAGTAGAAATGTCCACATCAAGCCTGGTTTAGTGTATGTAACCTGTAATCAAAGACTTTCTCATAGAGAATGAACATCTTCCCTATATGCCACAGTGTGTGTGTGTGTGTGTGTGTGTGCAGCACACAGCATTGACCCAATAAACTTGGCGTTGTTTTTTCCACATTAATCCATTAACACCTTCTGCCTCATGCCGTTGTGAACACACCAAACAAACGAAAATTTGGTTGGCGATGTCTTCAAGGTGCTCGCCATGTCTGTTATGGCATATGCAGGAGCTCATTTGATGAAGTGTAAAGTTCAGGAGGGACGTACAGAAGAGACTACACTCCAGAATCTTGTGCTCTCTCTCTCTCTCTCTCTCTCTCTCACTGTATGTGTGTGCGTGTAAATGTAAATGTAAATAAATCTTCCTTGCCGTGTCTCTCAGTACATGCTAATGAGGTTCATTAAGGAACAAGCCTGGGTGTCCTCGGCATCCTGGGTAATTCCAGAGAAAAGATATCTAGACTGAAAGAATACGTGTTAGTGTTCATAAAGGGAGAGGGAAAGAGGGAGAGAGGGAGGGGGGGGGCATAGAAGGCATCGGAAAAGCAGACAAGCCTGTAGCCCATTAGAGCGCCAGTGCTGGTCAGAGTAGGGTGGATCAGGCACACCTAACCTACAGCTCGTTATCCGCTGAGCGAGTGAGGGAGCTCCAGGCTTCACTCTTCAGGGCTCCCTGTCAGTGAGGCTCTTTCAGCGGTGTGATTCCATCCCGGATGCTCATTTGCTACTCGTGGAAACGGGAGGCGCTGCCGCAGGTGTGTATGCTGTGGAGTTTTTGGCGAGAAAATATCTTTTAAAATCATTTATAATAAAATCCCCAAATTCTTTAAAAAAAAGAGGGCTAGAGAGAGAGAGAGAGAGAGAGAGAGAGAGAGGGAGAGGTGTGTGTGTGTAGCATGTGTGATTGCCGTGGCATGAAAGGTGAATTTGAACACAGTGGTGGGTTAATTGCCTCTGAAATGGGGCTTTTTGATAGTTTAAGGTGTGGGTCCTGGGTGGGGGTGGAGGTGTTACTGGCCCACATGTCAAAGAGCCAGCCGAAGCAGGGAGGAGACTCACTGTAGGACAGACAAAGAGGAGGAGAGAGTACCTCCTGCAGGTCTGGAAGAGAGCTGGTGAAGTCCTGATTGGTCCATCGCAGTCGCATAACCTGCTAAAGCCTGTTTATTGGTCGGCAAACGTTCGTGATCTAACCCAGCTCTATTCACACCTGGACCAAGGTGGCACAGCTCAGCTGGGGAAGGGCGAAAACCTGGACCGGCTGACAGCCCAGGACTGGGCTCTGAAACACTTGCCTGATTAGTTGTACATGTAAAGGAAAAATGCTTTTATAGCTATTGTGGAAATTCATGCTAAAATACGAAATGACATTGTTTAACAAAAATATGACAACATGGAGAAGAGATAAAGGGTTGAAGAGAGCAGTGTAGTTCAAATGTATATTTGACGTGCGTGTGTGTGTGTGTGTGTGAGTGTGTGTGTGACCTTGCAGGGAGAGGAAGGTGATGTTTTAATCATGTAAGGGATGTTCTTAATGCTCAGTCACGGCTATAAAGCCTACTGCATTTAGCTTAACAGGCGACTGCAATCCCTATACCCCCTATACACTAGTCCCTATACCCTAGTCCCTACACCCTGCGTGATCTGTGCTCCCCTTTCAACCACATCCCAATCCTGTTATACAGATGGAGGAGAGAGGATCAGGGAGAAGGGGACCAGGGAGAGGTGAACAAAGGACGAAATGAGACTGAGTTGGGGGTGGGGGGGGTGGGGGCTGATTGTGGTTGAAGAGCAGTATAATGTGTAATGGCTCCTGCAAGAAGGAATGAGTAAGGAGAGATGGAGGGCGGTGTTTGATGTGGCGTTACTGTGTCTGGGTGATGTGGAGATGCAGCCTGAGACAGCACTAGTCCTCAGCTCTAGTCCTCAGCTGTAGTCCTCAGCTGTAGTCCTCAGCTCTAGTCCTTAACTCTAGTCCTCAGCTGTAGTCCTCAGCTCTAGTCCTTAACTCTAGTCCTCAGCTGTAGTCCTCAACTCTAATGCTCACCTCTATTCATGAGTAAGTCATGGTCTGGTGGTTAGGGAGAGTCGTGTGTTCGATTTCCAGGCCTGAGGCCATGACTGAAGTGCCCTTGAGCAAGGCACTTAACCCCAACTGCTCCCCGGGCGCCAGGCTAGGGCTGCCCACCCTAGTAATCACTAGTGTGTGTGTGTGTGTTTTCACTGCACAGATGGGTAAATGCGGAGGACAAATTTAGATTGGGGTGAAAATCACAATTGACAAATATGGCACATTTAGTCCTTAACTCTATTCCTTACCTCTAGTCCTCAGCTCTAGTCCTTAACCTCACATAATCGCCCTGTGTGTGTCTCTGAGGTGCCGTCAGGGTTATCACGCTCCCATTTCTGTTCTGTTTACCTGGTGCATGAGACAAACTGTGATGTTACTGCAAGGGCCTCATGTAATACAATACAGACATAAACCCACAGAACTGCCTTTTCTGACACAAAAGTCTCTCTCTCCTTCTCCCCCTCTCTCTATCCCTGTATGTCCCCCTCCCCCCATTCCCACTTATGTTAAGGTGACTTTGCGTGTTAAAGGGACGTTGAGGTGTGTCAAACACATTCTGATACCCTGCTTCACGGCTGCCCATCAGGGCTAAGTGGTTGGAGTGCTGCTGGATCCACATTGGTTTCCTGTGCGATATACAAGCGGATCGTGCCTGATAAGCCATGCCTGTCTGGCGAATGTTTGGTAGTCCAGTGGTGTTAGGCTTGAGATGTTGTATGGATTTTTTTTCATTCCAGGACCTGCTTTAAATGCTCCTGGTGCAACAGTAAGATCTCCTGAAATGCATGGGAGATCATCATATGTGCTGGACTTGTAAACACCATCACTAAAACACCACCACTATAACACCACATGGCATGAGTGCACTAGAGCTTTGTAATTTAACAGTGGCTCCCTTCAGTGAGGTATTATTAAAGATGACAGTGCAGATACAAATCTACAAAAGGAATTAATTTATTTTTCCCTTTCCTCATTTCCCTGTGTGTCTGATTAAATTACTTGTAGTGTGGATGGCTAGACCCGACGTCCAGTCTGATCATACACGTGATTTGGCTCACTGTCTGATCACACACATGGTGTGACTCAGTCTGCTCACACATTTGGTATGACTCTGTGATCACAGATATCGTCTGACTCGCAGTCTTATCTCTAACATGCTGTCTGACTTGCAGTCTGATCACAGATATGTTCTGGACCAGAGGGATCTCTCTCCTCCCTCTGACTGCATCCAGTACAGGAGAGGGCAGGAGAATAAGCCAATCAGAGCATGTTTTATTAGGGCTTAATTAGTACCATTTCAGGGTCAGTGTGGATGGTGTTCTTGGTTTTGCCGTGGTAAGTGTCCTGAAATTACAAACCACCTTTCCAGAGTGACCCAGCTTAATCAACAATGTCAGGACATGAATTTACAAAAGCACATGATAAGACAATAGAAGCAGCAAAGTACAAAGTGCTTACCACCTTAAAACTGTCACAGAGGCAATACCACCATAAAACCATCTCATATGCGATACCACCTTAAAACCATCACACTGGTGATGCCACCTTAAAACTGCCAAACAGGCTATTCCACCTTAAAACCACCAAAATGGCCTTACCACCTTTAAACCATCATACAGGTGATGCTACTTTAAAACCACTAAACAGGTAACACCACCTTAAAACCATCATACAGCCAATATCACCTTAAAGCCATTATATAGGCAATACCACCTTAAAACCAGGCACCCAACCATCCATTCATCCATCTTCATCCGCTTATCCGGGTCTGGGTCGGTCGCGGGGGCAGTAGCCTAAGCAAAGAGGCCAAGGTTTTCCTCTCCCCAGCCACTAGCTCTTCTGGGGGATACCAAGGCGTTCCCAGGACAACCAAGAGATTTAATCTCTCCAGCGTGTCCTGGGTCTTCCCCGGGGCCTCCTGCCAGTTGGACATGCCTGGAGTGCCTCCCTAGGCAGGCACCCAGGTGTCATCCGAAGCAGATGCCCGAACTACCTCAACTGGCTCCTCTCTACGTGGAGGAGCAGCGACTCTACTCCGAGCCTCTCCCGGATGACCGTGCTCCATACCTTATCTCTAAGGGAGAGCCCAGACACCCTGCGGAGAAAACTCATTTCAGCCGCTTGTATTCGTGATCTCATTCTTTCGGTCACTACCCAAAACTCATGAATTGAGAGCTTTGCCTTTTGGCTCAGCTCTCTCTTCACCACATCGGTCCAGTACAGCGTCCGCAATACTGCAGCCGCAGCACCGATCCGCCTCGTGAACAAGAACCCGAGATACTTGAACTCCTCCACTTGAGGCAAGGACTCACTCCCGACCCAGAGAGGGCACTCCACCCTTGTTCATGGTCTCATGGTTTTAGAGGTGCTGATTCTCATTGTCATCGGTGACAAAGGGCAGCCTTGGCGGACTCCAATTCAGTCTGACTTATTCGCTTGGCCCTCCTGTACCCGTCTACTGCCTCCAGAGTCCCACGAGACAACCAGGCCCTATAAGACTCTTTCTTCAGCATGACAGCCTCCCTTACCCGAGGTGTCCACCCCCGGGTTCGGGGATTGCCGCCACGACAGGCACCGACAGCAGCTCTGATCTGCTGCATTGACTATGGAGGCACGGAACAAAGCCCACTCAGACTCAATGTCTCCGGCCTCCCTCGGAATGTTGTCAAAGCTCTGTTGGATGTGGGAATTAAAGAGCTTTCTGACAGGTTCCTCTGCCAGACGTTCCCAGCAAACCCTCACGATACGTTTGGGTCTGCCAGGTCTGTCGGGCATCCTCGCCCGCCATCTGATCCAACTCACCACTAGGTGGTGATCAGTTAACAGCTCAGCTCCTCTCTTTACCCGAGTGTCCAAGACACATGGTCACAAGACGACACGATTACAAAATCGATCATCGAACTGTGACCTAAGGTGCCATGTGCACTTATGGACACCTCTGTGCTCTAACATGGTGTTCGTTATGGACAAGGTGTGACGAGCACAGAAGTCCAATAACAGAACAACACTCGGGTTCAGATGGGAGAGGCCATTCCTCCCAATCACGCCTTTCCAGGTTCTACTGTCATTGACCATGTGAGCATTGAAGTCCCCTAGCAGAACAATGGAATCCCCAGAAGGGGTACCTTCCAGTATCCCCTCCAAGGACTCCAAGAAGGCTGGGTACTCCGAACTGCCATTTGGTGCATAAGCACAAACAACAGTCAGAGCCCGTTCCCCAACCCGAAGGCGCAGGGAAGCAACCCTCTTGTCTACTGGGGAAAACCCCAACACACAGGCACTGAGCCGGGGAGCTATGAGTAAGCCCACTCCAGCCCTCCGCCTTTCACCCTGGGCAACTCCAGAAAAGAATAAAGTGCAGTCTCTCTCAAGAGGATTGGTTCCAGAACCCAAACTGTGTGTTGAGGTGAGCCCAACTATATCTAGGTATCTCTCAGCCTCACACACCAGCTCAGGCTCCTTCCCACCCAGAGAGGTTACGTTCTATGTCCCAAGAGCCAGCTTCAGTAACCGAGGATCGGTACGCCAAGGCCCCCGCCTTCGGCCACCGCCCAAACCACAATGCACCGAACCCCTAGTACGACCTCTCCCACAGGTGGTGGGCCCATGGGAGAGATCACACAGGCAATACAACCTTAAAACCACCAAACAGGAAGCATTGGCTGCTTGATGCAAGGTAAATCGTCCATGAACTATTGCACATTTAGACTATTTTGCAGTGTGAAATAAATTAGTTAAACCATCTAGCACCCAATTGGTGCTACTTTTCTATGCTTCATTAGTATAAAAGGCATTAAGAGACTGTGTGTGAGGAGCAGAGTACTGATAAGTGCGGGCATGTACAGCTCCCTCTAAACACAGGCAGGGCACGGCAAGCCATTTGTTAATTAGAGAGGCTTGCGTAATTGGGCTTTCATTCAGGCAAGTTGTCTGCCACCCAAGAGGATGTTCCTCAGCCGAGAGGATGGGTTTGTGTTCCTGATGAAGGCAGATCAATTACATTGTGTAAACCGCCTCCTGCCCCTCCACGTGTCCATTCAGGTTTCTGTTCTTTTGCAGTCAGCTTGGGGGACACAATGTGCATGCAAATATTGTCTCTTTCTCTATTTCCTCACTCTTAAATATTCTCTCCCCCACTTTCTCTCCCATCTCTCCACTGATATCTCTCTCTCTCTCTCTCACACACATGCACACACATACTCAGTGTGAGATGTCTGTGCCTGAGGCAGCATCAGATCAATACATCATTAGCCCCTTCTCCCTCCATCTCTCCTTCCTTTCCTCCCAGTTTATCCACCTATTCGGTGCGTCTCCTGCCTAGATCAGCACAGTTTATATCACCTCCTCGACCCCCCACTCAGGTTCAGCTCCTCAGCCCCTCCCCCAGGATCACACGTTCACCTCCTCAGCCCCTCCCCCAGTATCACACGTTCCCCTCCTCAGCCCCTCCCCCAGTATTACACGTTCACCTCCTCAGCCACTCCCCCAGTATCACACGTTCCCCTCCTCAGCCCCTCCCCCAGTATCACACGTTCCCCTCCTAAGCACCTCCCCCAGTATCACACGTTCACCTCCTCAGCCCCTCCCCCAGTATCACACGTTCCCTTCCTCAGCCACTCCCCCCACAATAGCACACACTCCCCTCCCAAACTTAGGCTCTCTTGGACAGTACCCACTCACCTTTCCCTGTGCTCAGACAGATTTATGTATGAGACTTCATGTGGCAATGCAGACCTTTAGCCCAGGGGAACACAGGGCAAACATGCACTATAGAGTCGTAGGAGGCGACACCACGATGCACCAAAGCCAACAGAGAAAGCTAGACTGGGCCTTTCTAATCTCTCCACAGAGAGAGAGGGAGAGAGAAGGAGAGAGAAAAGAAAAGCAGGAAGAAAAAGGAGGAGAGAATAAGAGGAAAAGAGAAGAAAAGACATAAAGAAGCCAACAGATAGAGATGAGGAGGAGAGGTGTGGGGGAGGGGAGGAGTGTCTGACATGAATGTGTAATGAGGGTTGTAGAGCTGCGACTATGGTTATGCACCCTGCCCCACCCCTCTCTGCAGAGTGCCCGCCCCAATTAGCTCAGCCTGCTCCCACAGAATAAACACGCCTCTTCGATCAAACACACACACACACACACACACACACACACACACACACACACTCACTCAGAGTGGTCCTGAAGCAGTACTAAAGGCACTGCTAACTGAAAAATGCTTCGTGGAGTAGTCATGGAGCCTCCAAGGTTACAGCAACGAAGATCACACTGCACCAAGCGGAGCTAACTTTACTTGCTCTCTGCGTATTACAGCTTCTGTACAGGTTCTCTTGGCAGATATATGTCTGGTAACTAAAGAGCAAGACCACTACACACAACAGACCACATCTCACGGGCTTCCAGAGCAAAGTCATTATACAGCAGCCTGGTTTTCATCAAACAAAGCTGACCTACAAAACACATATCCACCCAGAATGCCTGCAATGTTACCCAGAATACCTGCAAGTTTTATGTACTTGTTAATTACTCAGTCAGATAGACTGGTGCCTACTATTGAAGCTTTATTCATTTGTTGCAGGTATCAGCGCCCCCTGGTGTGTCCAACTGACCACATTCATCTGCTCTCCACCAAGAGAAGTGTATGATGATAAGTGCAAAATCCGGGTGAAAGTGCTTACACATGAAGATCTGTTCCACTGTAGCGACTAGTAATCAGTTGTCAAACTGTAGCAACTAATAATCGGTCGCTAAACTGTAGCAACATTTAATCGGCGGTTAAATTTGCAACTAGTAATCAGATCATTAAACAGCAGTAACAAGTAATCAGTTGTTAAACTGTAGCAACTAGCATCTGACCGGTGGCGCTTCCACTGTCATCATGGTGATTTCGGTTGGACCCGTCAAGACGTGCTGTTGAAAGACTAGGCTAACAGTAGATGCTGCCGTGTGCTAACGCTGATCTCTCCAGCACAGGCTCGAACAGCTGTGACGCTAACTGAACGCTGCAGGAGCTTCTGATGCCAAATGTTCTTCTGCACCTGTTCTTAAACAAAGACCTTTTCCCCACTGCTGTGTGCCAGGTGTCTAAACTGTAGAGGTTGTTGAAGCCATGCTTCCTGGAGAAAAGAAGACACGCCTCTACGTGAACACACATCACAGGTGGGTGGATACGTAAGAAGTCACGAAGGGTGGAAAAATGGATGATAATTATGTTTACGTGTCTCATTAGAAGGAACAGATAAGAATCTTTGGATTGTTATGGTTTTAATAATCAGGCGATTATATGAGGTGGGTTTCTGTGTGTTAGTGAGGACATTTAGATGAGATCTGTATGCTTTGTATAATAATCCCGAATATGCAAATATATATTAGTAAATCAGTACATACATAAATAATCAATCACACGCTTTTGTTTAAGAAACACACACACACATGCTTTTTCATAGCTGTGAGCTATGATGTGCTCTCCGTTGCATTATCCTGCCCTATAAACTGTAGAGCGTGCCAGGCTGCACGGAGCATCTGGTGTAGGTGAGGGTGGAGGGGGTGTAGACGGTGCTCTGCCACACAGTGTGGATGGCGGGGGAAGAACAGATGGATGCACGTCACCTTGAGAGGACCGGGGAGACGGGTGGAGGAGGTCGGGGGCCCGGCGGTTTGCTCTGAGCATAGAGCAGCCTGTCCATCTGCCTAGTGTTGGGGGACAGCAGAGGTCAGGTCTGTGTTACAAGCAGCACAGAGGTCAGGTCTATGTTAGAAGATAGTGGAGGTCAGGTCTGTGGTAGAAGATAGCAGAGGTCAGGTCAGTATCTCTGCCTTACTGTACCATTTACCATTTAATACTGTACCATTGTAAGTGTGTGTATAGATTTTCATTCAACTAGGTCTCACTGCACTGTCTCTCTTTCCCAATGTCTCTCTCTCCACCTGTCTCACTCTCCAGTCCCCGTTACGCCACAGGGACTGCAGTATGTGTTGTTGTGTGGGAGTCGCTGGAAGAAAATTAGAGAGTATTGATCTGAAACTGCAAGATCGATCAGTCCAGACCCAAGCAAGCGTCTCCAGGATTTATTCAGGCAGGATGCGTCACTCCTGGGTCTCCTGAAGAGAAGTGTATAAAAACAGACACACACAGAGGAATAAAGGCAGTCCCATAGTGTTAAGGTTTTCATTTATGTTTTAAGCCTTGGAAGCATGTAGGTGAACAGGTGAACAGGTGAACAGGTGTGCTGCAGGACATGTTTCTCCCACCAATATTCTGACAAAAACAAGCACTGAACTATTACTGTGCACACAGCAAAACCGCGAGCTGTGGAGCTCAGCACACACGCACCTTTCTCTTTCTGCATGTGTGTGAGGCTGTGGTGGAGGAAGATCAGCTCTCGGAGGTGTGGGTTTGAAATCTCAGCTGATTTCACACAGGGCTTTAGCTGCTACCACCATGTAATGGAAAAGATGAATACCACTGTCTGTATCTGTACGCCACATGGTCTCTCCTCTGATCACACACACACACACACATGGTCTCTCCTCTGATCACACACACACATGGTCCCTCCTCTGATCACCCCCCCCTCACACACACAGTCTCCTCTGATCACCCTGCACACACACACACGGTCTCTCCACTGATCACCACACACACACACGGTCTCTCCTCTGATCACCACTCCCACACACACAAACGATCTCTCCTCTGATCACCCCCCCACACACATGGTCTCTCCTCTGATCACCCCACACACACACACGGTCTCTCCTCTGATCACCCCACCCCCCCACACACGGTCTCTCCTCTGATCACCCCTACACACAAACATGGTCTCTCCTCTGATCACCCCACCCCCCACACACACACAGTCTCTCCTCTGATCACCCCACCACACACACACACACACAGTCTCTCCTCTGATCAAACCCCCCCCCCACACACACACCCACTCACATGGTCTCTCCTCTGATCACCCCACCACACACACACACACAAACATGCACAGTCTCTCCTCTGATCACCCCCCACACACAAACATGGTCTCTCCTCTGATCACCCCCACCACCCCACACACATGGTCTCTCCTCTGATCAACCCCCCACACACAGTCTCTCCTCTGATCACCACACACACACGCCCACACACACACACACACACACGGTCTCTCCTCTGATCACCCCCCCCCCCCCCCCTTACACTGATGCATTAGCCCTTGTTCTCTACTGAAATGTGTGTAGTGTGGTGAGGTGTGTATTCTCTGTGTAAGGTGTTGAGATGTGTATTCTGTGTGTAAGGTGCTGAGATGTGTAGACTGAGTGTAGTGTATTGCGGTGTGTATTCTGTGTGCAGTGTGGTGAGGTGAGGTGTGTATTCTGTGTGTAATGTGGTGAGGTGTGTATTCTGTGTCCAGTGTGGTGAGGTGTGTTGTCTGTCTACAGTGATTGGCCATGGCTAGCTTCATAAGTGACGTATGTGATTGAGTGACGGTTATTTCTCCCCACACACACACAGTCTCTCCTCTGATCACCCCCCCCCCACACACACACACTGGGGAGTCCTCCCCACACACACACACACACACATGGTCTCTCCTCTGATCAAACCCCCCCACACACACACACACACATACACACACACACGCCCCTCCTCCGAGACGCTGTGTCTGCATCTTATCAGCTCACCACACTGAAAGTTCACCATTTTTAATGCAATTATGTTCATTCTTCTGAGCCACAGCAGGTCTGCTGGGCCAAATAACCCCAGGTGTGTTTGCATCTGATGCTTCATTATCGACCACACACACACACACACACACACACATCCCCCATTGCCTCGTTAGGATCAGTGATGAAGGGTGAAATAATCAGAGGGAGGGGTGAGGGAGTGGCAGGTCCGCAATGTGCTGCAGAAACGCTAATGGTCAACAGGAGCATCTCATCAGGGCCTGTGCTAACACTCTCAGGATGAATGTATGAATGTTGAAATGTGGTCCTGCTCAGACTGTGGTCCTGCCCAGACTGCTTCCCCCCTGACCTGAGACAGTGGTATGGTTGCCATCACTAGCCAAATAGGTTTGATGGTCAAAATGTGAATGTGATATGGGAGAATGGCGCCCTCTGCTGACTGTATTGTTAATGCATGTCATGTATGATCATTCTTTATGTTTGTAATTCTTTTCAAATTGTTTGTGTTTCTAGTTATAGAACTGTCTGTTTTAGTGTTTCCACTGAGTTCCATTTCTAACTGAAAGCGGATGATCAGTAGAGCTGTCACACTGGTTTAATAGAAACGTGGGAGAATACCAAGGGATGTGTTTGCACTATTTGAACAGGAGAGGGCGGTAAAGTATGACTGTTTTGGTTGTAAAGCATAAACGGCACCTCCAATCTGGTTTTGTCATCTTCCAGACTTCCAGAGTTTTTGACTAACACAGATAAGAAATTAAATAAGAAACACCACTAAACCTCAGATTTTAAACAAAACGCAACAGGTTTGTGTTCAGTGGCAAGTTTTCTAAATCCAGCCAGTCAGGCATGTCTTGGAATCACATGATGTTCATGTAACTTTCAAAAAAACATTTACATGCGAGGTGGCTGCAGAGTCAAGGCTGCTTTAGTAACACTATAGTTTCAAAACACTGCAGTCTGACTCACTTCCAAGCTGAAACTGGAGTTGTGGAGAAGAGGACATACCAAAGAGGTCAACCCCCTCTCCACACAATAACAAGAGAGCAGAACACACTGCTCATCAGCTCCAGTGTCTTGTTCCAGGGCAGCTCGCAGCAGGCCAGGGGTTTGGTGAACCCTGCTCAGTGAGAGAACCACCAGGAACCACAGCCACAGGCAGCAGAGTAGAGCAGGAGGCTCCCTTCTCCCAGCCAGAGAGGGTGGAGAGGGGTGGGGGTTAGGGCTGAGGTGCAAGGGGGTAGAGGTGGAGTGTTAGGGTGTGGGGTAGAGAGGGAGTGTTGGGATGTGGGGTATAGGAGGAGTGTTAGGGTGTGGGGTATAGGAGAAGTGTTAGGGTGTGGAGTATTGGAGGAGTGTTAGGGTGTGGGGTAGATGGGGAGTGTTAGGGTGTGGGGTATAGGAGAAGTGTTAGGGTGTGGAGTATTGGAGGAGTGTTAGGGTGTGGGGTAGAGGGGGAGTGTTAGGGTGTGGGGTATAGGAGAAGTGTTAGGGTGTGGGGTATAGGAGAAGTGTTAGGATGTGGAGTATTGGAGGAGTGTTAGGGTGTGGGGTAGAAGGGGAGTGTTAGGGTGTGGGGTAGAAGGGGAGTGTTAGGGTGTGGGGTATAGGAGAAGTGTTAGGGTGTGGGGTAGAGTGGGAGTGTTAGGGTGTGGGGTAGAGGGGGAGTGTTAGGGTGTGGGGTAGGGGAGTGTTAGGGTGGGAGAGGAGAATCAGGTGGTTTTGGAAACGCGGGTTCTGTGGTGAGAATGCTGACGCACATGCAGAACGGATCCAGCTGACAAGCTGGGAACCATAACAGCTGAAACATGCATATACACACACACACACACACGCAGACGCACACACATACACACACATCAGTGCTGACACTATTCGGTGCAAAACCATGGTGACCATCACCCCACTCCCAACACAGAAATGACACAAAAAACACACCCAACACATACACGCACACACACACACACACACACATACACACTCACACACACACAGCAGTGCTAACACTATTCGGTGCAAACTGTAGCATTAAAACCACGGTCACCATCACTCCACTCCCAACACACACTCCACTCACAACACACACTCTGCCCCATCACACACTCTCCACATCACCCCCCATCACACACTCTGAGTTACATCATTGCCACTCTACCCTTGTTACTCCGCTCTATCACATGCTCTGTTACATCACATGTCTCATATCAGTACTGAGATCAGTTTCAGCACAGAGTTAAAGGTTAGGAATCAGGTTAAACACAAAGTTAAAGGTTATACATCAGGTTAAACACAGAGTTAAATGTTATACACCAGGTTAAATACATAGTTAAAGGTTATACACCAGGTTAAATACATAGTTAAAGGTTAGCGATCCGGTTAAGCACATAGTAAAGGGTTATACACCAGGTTAAACTCAGAGTTAAAGGTTATATACCAGATTAAATGCATAGTTAAAGGATAGGGATCAGGTTAAGCACATAGTTAAAGGTTATACACCAGGTTAAATACATAGTTAAAGGTTATACACCAGGTTGAACACATAGTTAAAGGTTAGGGATGAGGTTAAACACAGAGTTAAAGGTTAGGGATCAGGTTAAACACAGAGTTAAAGGTTAGGAATCAGGTTAAACACAAAATTAAAGGTTATACATCAGGTTAAACACAGAGTTAAATGTTATACACCAGGTTAAATACATAGTTAAAGGTTATACACCAGGTTAAATACATAGTTAAAGGTTAGCGATCCGGTTAAGCACATAGTAAAGGGTTATACACCAGGTTAAACACAGAGTTAAAGGTTATACACCAGGTTAAACTCAGAGTTAAAGGTTATACACCAGATTAAATGCATAGTTAAAGGTTAGGGATCAGGTTAAGCACATAGTTAAAGGTTATACACCAGGTTAAATACATAGTTAAAGGTTATACACCAGGTTGAACACATAGTTAAAGGTTAGGGATGAGGTTAAACATAGAGTTAAAGGTTAGGGATCAGGTTAAACACAGAGTTAAAGGTTATACACCAGTTTAAACACAAAGTTAAAGGTTATACACCAGGTTGAACACATAGTTAAAGGTTAGGGATCAGGTTACACACAGAGTGAGTTGGAGTTTGTGACTAGAGAAAACAGATCACATTTTAAAGGTCAAAATTGACCCCACCTGCCTGCAAACCAAACCAAGAATGAAATACCTGTCTGCCTACCTGCGACGTAACTGACTGCCTATATATAAGTATCAAAGTGTGTGCCTGCCTGTCTATGAATGATGAAGAAATATTTGACTAGGTGTCTGCTATGTCTGTGTGTCTGTGAAACTGTCCGTCAGTCTATGTATCAGTGTGAAATAACTCTGCCTGCCTGTCTAAGTATCGGACAGAAATACTGTAACTGTCTGCTACGTCTGTGTGTCTGTATGAACCAATTGCCTGTCAGTTTAAGCCTCAGAGTTTGTGGTCTGTGTCCTTTGTTTTGTCCCGTATCAGTACTGTGTGAGTCCTCCACCACAGACATGCCTTCAGAGACACCAGCCCCACACACTGCACCCTGTCCTGAACAAACAGTCCCGCAGCGAGGCGTGTTTGGGATCCACACGCTCAGACCCAGCGTTGGTCTGCTTAGCAGAGCGGGTCGACGCGTTATCCAGACACGGAGTGAGACGCACTCTAGAGCACCCTGACGCACTCTGACGCACTCTGGCTGCAGAAGGGTGACGCCAACAGAAATGTCAGCTTGGTCGCAAACATCATTTACTCTTTATGACAGATGAATCACTTGATATGTTATTAAACCTCTAACTGAGGTTTCCGAGATCAGATGTGATGTCGAGGACGTGTACTGAAGTGTCTGGTATGGGTTGGGCTCTTGGACAGCTGCACTGGAGTCATTTTTACACATCATGCAGACTTGCAGATGCAAGAGTCCTCTGTCGGACATTTGTGCTCAATTATTTGTTGATAAAATATAGAAGCAGTACAGATAAACAGGACATCTTTTGTCTCGGGATACACACGCAGTCACATGCACACACACATGCACCAAGCTTCAAGTCTCATTGTTTTAGAAAGGGAAAAAAATTGTTTCCTCTGTTGTCCTCGGTGACGGCTGTGCAAGGATGGAAATAACTCCTTGAAGACAGTCCCAAACAGAAAAGGGGTGGAGTCAGAAGGTTACCTCTATACATTGTGTGTGTGTGTGCGCAGAATGTTTTTGTCTGCATTAGCATTTTTGAATGTGTGCTATTGTCTGTATTCTGTGTGTATATTTTGTGATTGGGTGTGTTTTTTGTGTAGTTTCTGTGTGTATATATATTGTGTATGTGTGTGTGTGTGTGTGTAGTTGGGCTGGTATGTATAGCTGTGTGTATAGAGGCAGTGGCTAGAGTCAGACCGTGAGAATGTGGTGAGTTTTTCTGTGGTATTTTTAATGTTTGTTATTAAATATTCCCACACGGGACCATGACCAAACCGTCCTCCTTTCTCTGTTCCTCTCTCTCTGTCTCTCTCTCTCTCTCGCTCTCTCTCTCCTTCCCTCGCTGCCTTACCATCTCTCTCTTTTCTATCTCTCCCTTCCTTGCATGTCCCTCTGTATCTCTCTTCACCATCCCTCTCTCTCCTAACCTATTTCAATCTCTTTCTCTCTATCCCCTCTCTCTCTTTGCTGTTCTTTCTCTGTCTTCCATTTTATCTCTCCCTCTCTCTCTTTGTGCCTCTCTCCCTCTCTCTCCCCCTCTCTCTCTTTCCACCTCTCTCTCTCTCTTTCTCTTTCTACCTCTCTCTCTCTCTTTTTATCTCTTTCTTTCTTTCTCTTTCTCTCCCTCGCTCTCTCTCTTTCTGAGGAGGGAAAGTGGAGAGGGATCCGATATCAGGCAGGCTCTGGTTTCCGTGGAGATCCGGGAAGAGCAGTGGACAACTGTTGCTGCAGCTGGATTTGGCTGTGTGAGCCACTGTCAACAGGAAAATGTGTGTGTGTGTATGTGAGAGAGAGGGTGGATGTGAGTGTGTGTGTGTGTATGTGAGAGAGAGGGTGGATGTGAGTGTGTGTGTGTGTGTGTGTGAGAGAGAGAGAGACAGTGTGAGAGAGAGAGTGAGTGAGTGGATATGTATGTGTGTGTTTGTGTGTGTCTTTGTGTCTGTGTGTATGTATGAGTGTGTATGCATGCATAAACAATCAATGTCTATGTGTGGGGTAATCTGACTTTATCCCTCAACAGTGAGTGTGTGGGTGTCTGAAAAAGAGAGAGAGAGAGAGTAACTGGGTGTGCGCAAATAATTGTGTCCCTGTGTGTGTCTAAATCATTATAATACACATATCTGCCTCTCTCATAGACTGGTTCCAGAGACTTTTTCCACAGTTTGACATGAAAACACTCACACACACACTCAACACAGAAAGGATGAAATATTGCTTAGAGAAGCTAGCCAGAGACATGGGAGAACAGGTGATTTGTGTGTGTGTGTGTGTGTGTGTATGTGTGAATGCGAGTGTGTATGTCTGTGTGTGTGTAAGTGTGTGAATGTGTGTGTAAGTGTGTGAATGTGTGTGTGTGTGTGTGTGTGTGTAGCCAGACAGATTTAACACGCGTCAGGCGGCTATGGTGTATCTGAGTGGTGGTATTTCCTCTTTGCAGGGACCTCGTTCTCTAGCTTGGTGGATTAACTGTGCTGTGCAGGGTTATCTGGTCATATCTACATCCTACACAGCCCTGCCCACATAGCCCCACCTACACAGCCACCGCATCCCTGCCCACATAGCTCCACCCACATTGCCCCACCCATATAGCCCCACATGTCCTTGCCAACACAGCCGTGTCCTGAGAGCCTTCTCCACTTTTTCCTCTGTCTGATAATTACACCGAATCAGACTGAATGTGCAGATCAGACACATTTCACAGATATTCCCTGATCTTGGAATAATTATTTAATGAAAATGAGATATGTTAAATATGCAGGTTTTCTAAGCAGTTCTCCCTAGTCAGAAGTTAAATGACTGACGGTAGCTGTGCCTCTCCATGGCCTTGCTTCCAGCAGTCTCTTCATAAGTGATCTGTGTTTCTTCAGCATTTTATAAATGGACTGTTGATGTCTTGAGATTTTGTGCATGTGCATATAAATGCTTATATATCGGATCGTGCTGTATTTATAAACGCTTGCATAAACAATATTTATTGAAATATTGAAGTAATATTTATTCATTTATTTTTTTATATTTTGCATTTTACATTAAAAATGTATGCTGAAAGCATATAGCTAAGAAGACATTAAAGGTTGCCATGACAGGCTCCCCCCCCCCCCCCCCCCCCTTTATATTGTGTTATATACAGCTGCAGGGTGGAGGAGGTGCAGCAGGCCTCCTGGACCAGCAAACCAAGCTTGTGAGGTGGCCAGAGGAGCACAGGCAGAAGTGCTGTTCAGAACTCCAGCCTGGATAGACTGGTCCACATCTGAGCAGAACTCCGCCACATGTGGGCAGAACTGGGCCGCACACGGGCGTCTGCTGCCGTGAGGACTGGTGTGCGTGGTGTGTGTGGTGTGTGTGCACTCAGGCTCAACTCGGACACACAGGGCGGCTCAAACATACTGTCTCCACGGCAACCTGCTAATTCTGAAACCTTCTGCCTCTCGGCACTCAGTATTGAGAGATCTCTGACTCTTAATGTGCATTTTCTCCTGTAATGAACTCATGAGAGTGCTGGGCAGAGACTGCAGAATAATCGTGTTCACCCAGAAACCCCCAACCACCCCCAATACACCCCCCCACGCCCACCCCCTCCCCCCCGAGCCGCTTTGGAACTGAAGTGTAATCAGGCATTCAGAGAGAGAGGGAAGAAAAGAAGGCGAGGAGAAAAAAAAAATAAAAACTCTTTCCGCACAACAGTCCAGATATATCCATGCGGTTTTCCATGTGTTTATTTTAATTTTCTGGTGGGACAGCATATCCGAGGGAACGCCAGCAAGACTGGTGCTTTCCCTGTGGGACCGTCGTTCCGATAAAAATAGGGGAATCTTTTTTTGGAACGGGATTCAGAAGCCGAGGAGCACGTCCCTGGGGGTTTGCTCAGACCCATGGTGCTTTTGCCCACAGAGCAACAGGCAGGAAGTCTGCATCTACAGCCCCGCCTCCAGAAGCTCCGCCTCCAGAAGCCCCGCCTACAGCAGCCCCGCCTACAGCAGCTCCTTGGAATGGCAGATAAGCTTCTAGCAGGACCAGCAGACCAGTTGAGGCTTGAGTATGGTTAAGAGCATCAAATGGCAGGTTTAGCATCAGTGAAGAAGGAAACAAATCTTATTTACTGCTCACCTGCGGGGGGGCTGTGGTGCTCGGTTTGGAACTAAACACTTTGTCAAGTCTTTGCTTATTCTGTTCTCTCTCTCTCTCTCTCTCTCTCTCTCTCTCTAATTCGCTCTCTCTGCCCCAATTTGTCCTCATTTCACTTCTTTCTCTCTCTCTCTCTCTTTTTCTCTCTCTCCATCTCTCTGTCTGTCTCACCCACATAGCTCCATCCACCTCGGGGCAGGGCGGGGGCGGGGTGACGGGGTGAGTGTTCCCTCTCAGCTGGAGCAGAGGGAGGCTGATGTGGGTGGATCAGAGCAGTGGAACTGGAAGAAGATCCCCTCCACTCTCCCTACCTCCACTCCAGCATACAGCCCCACCATGCGCCCTGGCCTGGTCACGAAGAACCAGTGGACTGTAGCGAATCTGACCTCACTCTGTTCTTCTGCTGTAATCTTCCACAGAGGAGACTCCCTCTGAGCAATGGCACTGGACCATACTAGATGGTTGGGTTCCCACACCCTTAGCTTCTCAGTGAAGCCAGACCTTGGGATCCGCCCGGCTGCATCTGCTTCCACTGTCTGCCGGTCGTTTGTCTGGACGCCTGTTGTCTTCCTAGGTCAGATTCAGTGCTATGCAGTGAAGCATCAAGGTTCTACTTCCTGCCTGCTCGCAGACCTGCCAACCCACCTCACCTGCTCACTCCAGACCTGCAGAGTTTTATCAACAGGCTAAAGGCTTTATCAACAGCCTGATGGACGTTTGCAGCCTGATGGAGATGTTTACAGAATGATCTCTCAGAAACGCTGGCTGTCTTTCAGAAGACACCAATACTGTAATGCTTTCTTATTAGGTTCACCTCCTTTATAGTTGTACCTGGGAGAGAGACAGACACACCAGCCTGTTTAGGTGTTAACCTTTCAATTCTCTCTCTCTTTCTCTCTCTTTCTTTCTCTCTCTCACTCTCACCATCTTCCTCTCTCTTTTTATTTCACCCTCTCCCTCTCTCTCCCTTTCTCACCCTCTTCCTCTCTCTTTTCTCTTTCACTCTCTCCCTCTTTCTCTCTCTCTCTCTCTCTCTCTGTCTCTCTCCCTCTGTCTCTCTTTCTCTGGGTGGGTCCCTGGCTACACAAAGAGCAGGACTGTGTCTAATAAGAAACACCAAACAGAGGAGGTCCACACAAAGGCGTGTGTGTGCCTGCTCCAAGCAGGGGTCTGCCCCGCTGATTACAAACAGCAGGAGCTCATTCTCCAGGCTAGTGCTGGACGCAGGCGTCCCTCACAGCCAGGACAGACGGACATGGGCATCCACCTTTACAGCCCTCATGATGCCATATTTAACAACTACCTTTAGACACATGTTGGTGATGTTAAGGTGCACAGTGTTTAGTGTGTAGTGGCACAGTGTGTAATGGTTCACTCTGTAGTGTGTAGTGTGTAGTGAGAAGTGCGCACTATGTAGTGTGTAGTGGGACACTGTGTAGTGCGCACTATGTACTGTGTAGTCGGACTGTGTGGAGTGTGTAGTGTGCTGTGCACAGCATGTAGTGGGGCATTGTGTATTGTGTAATGGAACTGAGTGTTGTGTGACACTGTAGAGTGCAGTGCTTAGTATGTAGTACACAGTGAGTAGTGTGTAGTGTGCAGTGCGTGTTGTGTAGTGGGACAGTGGGTTTGTGGAGGGTTGGTAATTTTGAGTGTGTAGTGGTACAGGGGTGTGTTAATTTGAGTATGTAGTGTATAGTGGGACAGGGGTGTGTTAGTTTGAGTGTGTAGTGTATAGTGGGACAGGGGAATGTTGTGTAGTGGGACAAGTGTGTGTTAATTTGAGTGTGTAGTGTAAAGTGGGACAGGGGTGTGTTAATTTGACTGTGTAGTGGGACAACAGTGTGTTAATTTGAGTGTGTAGTATGTACTGGGACAGGGGTGTCTTAATTTGAGTGTGTAGTGGGACAGGGGTGTGTTAATTTGAGTGTGTAGTGTGTAGTGGGACAAGGGTATGTTCATTTGAGTGTGTAGTGTGTAGTGGGACAATGGTATGTTCATTTGAGTGTGTAGTGTGTAATGGGACAAGGGTGTGTTAATTTGGTTTGTGGTTGTGGGAGTGAAGTGGATCATGCTGTATGACTCTGACACACACTTATCCTGCCTGACAGCACTCGGCCTAGAAGTGTGAGAGAGGGCATGAAAGGGTGAGAGAGAGAGAGAGAGAGAGAGAGACAAAAAGAGGGGAGAGGAAGCAGGTCGGTCTGAGATGATTGCCATATGCTGAGCACGTTGGAAATGTGCATTATTCATCTGGACCCTCCATCAGATGGAGGAGCCCCCATCTCTCTCCCTCTCTCTCTCTCTCTCATCCCCCTTTCTCTCTATCCCTCACTCTCTCTCTCACCCCCCCCTCTCTCTGAAAGGTACTCTCTTAGCTTTAGAGATGTGTGTTATTGTGTGTACATTTTTTCTTTGTATTTGTGTGTGTGTGTGTGTGTGTAACTGTGCTGAAGCCACAGTATGTAAGGAAGTGACTTCACAGAGCTCTGGAGGGCTGGTGGGGGCTCAGTGGGAGGTGTGTGTGTGTGTCTGTGTGTGTGTGTGTGTTGTTGCCTCTGAGTGCTGTATTTATTTTAGAGTGCCTAGGAGAGTTAAAAATGGAATGTTTCAGTGACATAAACGGTTTCCTGTTTTGATGACTCCAAGCCTATTACCAGTCCATGTGGGCACACACACACACACACACACACACACGCACACACACACATACACACACACAACATCTCCCTTTCTTTTTCTAGGCTGTACACTTTAAAAAGTTAGATCCTTCAGTCTGGTTCTTAGTTATGCGATCAGAATCAGAAAGTTTCCTGCGAGTAGCTGTACCTCAGGAATAACACACACCATGTGCATGTTCACATCCAAGACAAGTACGCGGAGAGCGAGAGCGAGTTTGTGTAAGAGCAAGCTTATGAGTGTTCCCATGTGCCTTTGTTTGTGTGTGTGTGAGTGTGAGAGCGGAGGTGTAATAGATGCTGTGAAGGGTCTTTGAGGGAGTCTGTGGTTTTCCGGCTCAGTGCAGGTGTGTTACAGCAGAATTCACAACCACCGTTGCCCCCACACATCCCTCCCCCACCATCTCTCCTGCCCCACTTCTACCACCCCACCCCACCCCACCCCCCACCACCACAAGATAGAGAGATTACCCCTCTGAACCCAGCGTGCTGCACAGAACCCTGTGTGTGTGCACACAGGTGTCTATCACAGAGAAGCTACCCATCTTTACCATCATAAGCCTGCCTGCCATTTCTCTCAGTAAAAGCACCAGAACAGCTCAGTGTGGTGTGATGTTACGGTGAGATGGTCAAACCCCCATTCAGTCACGGCAGTTTTTACTGTATCGGGAACTCCATGTATCAACTTATAAAAACTGCGACGATATTACACAGACCTGAATGTTTCTGGCTTTTGTTAAACAAAACACTGAGCTGAATGTGTGTGCGTGTGTGTGCGTGTGTCTAAATGTTGGGTAAAGTCAGAAGTGGTTTTCACATCACACACAGACACAGGTGTGCTGTGGCATGCTGAAACATCCTTGCACACATGCTGTAGAGTGGCTAAAACCCAGCGTTAGGTTGCATGTGTGTGCGTGTGTCTTCGTGTATATGTATGTGTGAGTTTGTGTGTGTGTGCGAGTGTGTGTGTGTATGTGCATGTGTTCGTGTGTGTGCAAGTGCATGCATATGTGAGTTTGTGTGTGTGTGTGGTGGGGTAGTGTAGGTTTATTTAATCTCATTTTACCTACCTCACAGTCTTCAAGGATCCTCCCTTTATGTGTGTATATGTTGAGGGTGTGTTTCTTGTTTCTTTGTGCAGTGCTCAGCCCTGTGAGTTATATTGCTATTATATTATTATTAAATTACTATTATATTATTATTACATTACTATTATAGCATAACCATATAGTTGTCAAATTATTGCTCACATTGGAATGGTGTGTAAATCACTGAAAAACAAAATTTAGCAGTACATGAAGGTGTACTGTGTACACTGTGAAGGTGAAGGTACATGAAGGTGTGTACTGCGTACATGAAGGTGTGTACTGTGTACTGTGTACATGAAGGTGTGTACTGTGTACATGGAGGTGTGTACTGTGTACTGTGTACATGAAGGTGTGTACATGAAGGTGTGAAGGTAACATGTGTACATGAAGGTGTGAACTGTGTACTGTGTACATGAAGGTGTACTGTGTACATGAAGGTACATGAAGGTGTGTACTGCGTGTACATGAAGGTGTGTACTGTGTACTGTGTACATGAAGGTGTGTACTGTGTACATGAAGGTGTGTACTGTGTACTGTGTACATGAAGGTGTGAACTGTGTACTGTGTACATGAAGGTGTGTACTGTGTACTGTGTACATGAAGGTGTGAACTGTGTACTGTGTACATGAAGGTGTGAACTGTGTACTGTGTACATGAAGGTGTGAACTGTGTACTGTGTACATGAAGGTGTGAACTGTGTATACTGTGTAGTGTGTACATGAAGGTGTGAACTGTGTACTGTGTACATGAAGGTGTGTACTGTGTACATGAAGGTGTGTACTGTAGTGTGTACTGTGTACATTAAGGTGTGTACTGTGTACTGTGTACATGAAGGTGTGAACTGTGTACTGTGTGAAGGTGTGTACATGAAGGTGTGTGTACTGTGTACATGAAGGTGTGTACATGAAGGTGTGAACTGTGTACTGTGTGTGTACATGAAGGTGTGTAACTGTGTACTGTACATGAAGGTGTGAACTATGAAGGTGTGAAGGTGTGAACTGTGTACTGTGTACATGAAGGTGTGAACTGTGTACTGTGTACATGAAGGTGTGAACTGTGTACATGAAGGTGTGAACTGTGTACTGTGTACATGAAGGTGTGAACTGTGTACATGAAGGTGTGTACTGTGTACTGTGTACATGAAGGTGTGAACTGTGTACTGTGTACATGAAGGTGTGAACTGTGTACTGTGTACATGAAGGTGTGAACTGTGTACATGAAGGTGTGTACTGTGTACTGTGTACATGAAGGTGTGAACTGTGTACATGAAGGTGTGTACTGAAGGTGTGAACTGTGTACTGTGTACATGAAGGTGTGTACTGTGTACTGTGTATCTGAGGTGTGTACTGTGTATTGTGTGTACTGTGTACTGTGTACATGAAGGTGTGTACTGTGTACTGTGTACATGAAGGTGTGCACTGTGTACATGAAGGTGTGAACTGTGTACTGTGTACATGAAGGTGTGTACTGTGTACTGTGTACATGAAGGTGTGAACTGTGTGAAGGTGTGAACATGAAGGTGTGTACTGTGTACTTTGTACTTGAAAGTGTGTACTGTGTACATGAAGGTGTGTACTGTGTACGTGAAGGTGTGAACTGTGTACTGTGTACATGAAGGTGTGTACTGTGTACTGTGTACATGAAGGTGTGTACTGTGTACTGTGTACATGAAGGTGTGTACTGTGTACATGAAGGTGTGTACTGTGTACATGAAGGTGTGTACTGTGTACTGTGTACATGAAGGTGTGTACTGTGTATATGAAGGTGTGAACTGTGTACTGTGTACATGAAGGTGTGTACTGTGTACTGTGTACCTGAAGGTGTATACTGTGTAGTGTGTACATGAAGGTGTGTACTGTGTACTGTGTACATGAAGGTGTGTACTGTGTACATGAAGGTGTGTATTGTGCACTGTGTACATGAAGGTGTGCACTGCGTACATGAAGGTGTGTACTGTGTATATGAAGGTGTGAACTATGTACTGTGTACATGAAGGTGTATACTGTGTAGTGTGTACATGAAGGTGTGAACTATGTACTGTGTACATGAAGGTGTGTACTGTGTACTGTGTACATGAAGGTGTGTACTGTGTACTGTGTACATGAAGCAGGAATACATGTTCTGCTGGAGGAGAGGAGGTAGAAGAGAAGAAGGGGGAGGAGGGGAGGAGGAGGACAGCACACACATACCTCAGTCTATCAACGTTCTGAAGCATTTACGCTGCTCCCCTCAAGCAGGAGACCACGTAACATTACAACACATCAGCAGATCCAGGAACAGTGCTTATGCACAGGACATCTCTCTTACCAACACCACAACCTGAATGAATCGCTTTACTTCTTTTTACTTACACTTAATACTTGCAGCAGGACAGTCATCCCGTAACATTGGTAACTAATGGTGAAAATTTCTGACACACAGAGCGATTGCTGAAGGTTGACAGCTATTTGTTGCATATCCCACAGTTCTGCTGTGATAGTGTGTGGCACCAGTTAGGTGTTATGCGGTAAACATGCTGCTCGGGGCCGTGTGTGTAGAATGCCATTTGGTCTTCTGCTGGGCTGTTTGGTTCTGGACAGGTGCACTGGGGTTAATATTAGCCTGTGGACTGGTGGGTTTATTTAAGAGCTTTGGGGACAGAGGGACGGTTGTATCGGTGCATATGACTGTCCTTCAACACATGTACACAGATGGGACTAAAATAGAGAGGGAAATGAGGAGAGAGAGGGACAGAGGGAGAGGGAGAGGGGGAGAGAAATAAAGTTCCAGAAGATGGCAAGACAAATGGTGCGGAAGGCTGAGATACAATGTGGTTGTGTGTGTGCGGGCGTGAGTGTGTGTGTGTGTGTGTGGTTTGTTTTGCGTGTCACGGCTGTTGCGTATCCAGCCATTTTCCCCTGATGCCATGCGTGCAGGAGGCTGTGGTCGTGTGTTGTTCCTGGGCATGCCGTGAGGAGGCCCAGGGCTGCCTGTGCACACCACCAGGTTCTGCATTCTACACATCATGCCTGAACTGTGGACAGGTGAGGAGGCTCAGGGCTGCCTGTGCACACCACCAGGTTCTGCATTCTTCACATCATGCCTGAACTGTGGACAGGTGAGCACTGAGCCACACGCCAGCATCCGTTGCTCTTTTCTGCACACAAACACTTCAGGAACATGTTATGCAGATCAGGAGAACAGAGTAATGCATCTACACAGTGGGTCCTTAGAGTAAGGGTTAAAACACGCAAACTGTACAACACTGGTGGAAAACACCTGGATTTTGAGCCCCAGAATTAAGGGGGAGAACACGTGTGTGTGTGCCTTCCACACCATTTGTCTTGCCTACCAATAACACATTCTCACCCAAACGAAGAGGAAAGGAACGGAAAAGAGATGCCGAGGGAGAGGGGGAGAAGGAGGGAGAGAGGGAGGGAGGGAGGGAGGAAGAGAGGGAGGAAGGGAGGGGGGGGGGGTTAGAGTTTGGCAGGGCGGGATTTGAGTGGAATGCAGCAGCATGAGTAAGAGAAACAGCTGCAGGAAGAGAGGAGGTTGTGTGTGTGTGTGTGTGTGTGTGTGTGTGTGCGTGTGTTTGTGTGTGTGTGTGTGTGCGTGGGTGTGTCTGTAACAAGTTTGGTCTCTAAGGCACAGACTGAAATAGCTTTGTGAACTGTGGTCTGTCTCAGTGTATAAAACAGTATAATCCCATCATAGGAAAACTTTGTTGAGCTGGTACAGTTGTATGCTGAGAAAGGAGGTGTGTGTGTGTGTGTGTGTAGCATGTGGTGTAGTTTAGTTGCTCTTGGAGGCAAATAACATGACCCCTGACCTCGGTTCCTACTGAGGCCAAGGTTAGTTGTTAACCCCTCAGAGTATACAACAGACTACCATTCATCAGAGAGAGAGAGTGAGAGGGGAGAGAGAGGGCGAGAGAGAGGGATAGAGACGGGGAGAGAGAGGGAGAGAGAGAGTGAGAGGGGAATAGAGAGGGAGAGAGAGAGAGGGAGAGACAGAGAGAGAGAGAAAGGGAGGGGGATACAGACTTTCTCACCTGTCATAAAGAACATGGTGACTCTGCATTCTTCAGTAATTGTTAATGGTTGGAATACATAATCTACTAAATATGTAAGAAATCAACCATTATAAATAACCAACCAATCAGAAACTAGTTTTCACATACTTTATAGTGTTAAAACAAGGAATTGCTGTGTGTGTGTGTGTGTGTGTGTGTGTGTGTGTGTGTGCGCGCACGCACAGCATAATATGTAATTATGAAAGTATATGAAAATATGAAAGTATCTCTTCATATTTCTCAGTGTTCCCTCAAACACAGAGGAGTAGCAGTGAGCCCTGGAGTGAGCTAGACTCTAACTCTAACTCTAACTCTCTAACTCTAACTCTAACGCTAATGCTAACTCTAACTCTAGCTCTAACTCTAGCTGTAACTCTAATGCTAACACTATCTCTAACTCTAATGCTAACGCTAACTCTAGCTCTAACTCTAACTCTAGCTCTAACACTAGCTAAATCTAACTCTAGCTCTAACACTAACTCTAGCTCTAACTCTAACTCTAGCTCTAACGCTAACTCTAGCTCTAACTCTAACTCTAGCTCTAACACTAGCTAAATCTAACTCTAGCTCTAACACTAACTGTAACTCTAGCTCTAACACTAACTCTAACGCTAACAATAATGCAATCTCTAACGCTAGCTCTAGCTCTAACTCTAGGATACATGGGTAATGCTTCTTGGTGTACAATGTTGTCTTTATTTTCTGCATTTGTCAGGTGCTCAGAAGTGACGAGTGTATATTTATTAGGACGACGCGTGTGTGATCCCTGATCCAACCTGGTCATGGTGTTACGGCCTTCTGCAGTGGGACCGACCCACACACATTCCTAAGTCCGCTGAGTGGAAATATCAAACCCAAACGCTCTCTGTACGAACTCGCTATTCTGATAAACAGACAAAGTCCCCAACATGGTGTCTTTGATTCGTTTTTTTTTTTGTCTTTTTATTTCAGTGTAGCTGAATCACGGTTCTCCAAGCGGACCAGTGTCCAAGCGGACCTACAGCTCTCACTCAACCCAGAATGTCAGCTATGCCAACACTCACCAGGAAGTCATGTTTAACGGCAAATTCAATTGTTCTGGACATAAAAATAAACGTATTCCACTAACCCTGGGTTGCCATCTCGACGAGAAATCCAGCATAAATAAAAACATAGGACAGAGCCCTTAATCCTGCCCAGGCAACACTGGTCTGCAGTACAGACCACGCAGGCCTGTGTAAGGAAGCAGTAGGTAACCCACTCAGGCACCGTTACAAGAATCAGGATGAATCGTTCCTTTCTCAATGGTGTGGTTTAGATCTGCATTAATAACTGGGCACAGGACAGAGAGAGAGAGAGAGAGAGAGAGGGGGGGGTCACTGAGAGGGTGACACTGAGAGGAGGTCAAGATGATAACTACTTCTGCATTCCTGGTTCTGAGTCCTTTCTGTACAGTCAAAAAAAGATCAACTCAGAATGATGTTACTCTTTTGGAGGTGAATAGGTCTTTGGGAGACTCCTCCCAAGAATCACCCTCTCCTCCCCCCAAAACTCTTCCAGTAGGGAAGACCTTTTTCTTTTGCTCCTGAGCCTTGCTAGCATAGTGATGCAGGGGTTTGTCTGATAACAGCTACAAATGCTTTTTTCTTTTCAGCTGTCTAGTTTGTCTCTGTATACAGTCTTTGACAGGATGGTTCCTAGCTGTGCTGTCTTAAGCTGATATCTGCACAGGAGGACAGAGATGCCCCATAGCCTGGGGAAGAGTGTGCCTTGTGTGTGATCCTCTGATTTCCCCTATTCGCCTGTGTGTGACTGTGTGTTTGTATTTGTGTGTGTGTGAGGGTGAGAGAGAGTGTGTGTTAATGTATGTGTGTGTGGAGGATTGTCTACAGTGGGGATAAGTTAAGCAACCATGTGAGTCAGCCAGCACACATCTGCCAGCAGACCACACAGACTCATCGGACACTCTCCCTCTCTATCTCTCTCTTGCCCTCTCCCTCTTTATCACCTTCTCTCTCACCCTCTCCCTCTCTCTCTCTATCATTCTCTCGCTCTCTCCCTCTCCTCCCTCCTCTCTCTCTCTCTCTCCCTCTCCCTCTCTCCCTCTCTCTCTCTACACTCTCTGCCAGTCTCTGTCCTCTAATTGTTGACTGGGCTTTTGCCCAGTTTTTGGAGAGGGAAGGATCCGATTATGCTCTAACCAAACAAAAGCTTAAAAATAGCTTGCTGTAGGACTCTGGCATTTGCATAAAAAAAACAGCATTGTTTGTGTTTTGATTTATTTATTTGGTTGCCCTGCAACACTAAGCATAGCAGATGCTCTTTTAGACAGAAAGTCTGCACAGGCTGCATGGATGTACACAGTGTCATGGATGTACAAAATGTCATGTGCCGTGTCCTGAAGGAATGTTCCTGCAGGGGCCTTGACACAGGGATGCCACTGTCTCCCAGCTGTGTATCATTGTACTGTGCAACACTGATACATCGTATTGTTTAGTAAGACATTGTGTATGAAAGTGAGGCTAAGCCCTATTAGCTGATGGACGAAAGCTGGACTTTAATGATGTAATGACACAGAGTTCACCATCACGCCTGCTTCATTCCACACGCCAGCAAGGCTGCCTGTTGGGACCAGCATGTACAGGCTTGTGCTCAGAGTCAAAGATGGAGGCTGAGTCTGCCCCAGACAGCAGATCGAAACGGTTGTAAATTCACTGGAATTTAGATTAACTTTTTGTGTGAAAAGTTGCAAATAGTTTAGACTTGGTTTAGTGGTTGTTTAGTGGTTGTAGCATTTCTATTTCCTTGTGATATTAGATTGGTCTGGGGGGGACAGTCCATAAAGTGTAGGACAGACAACACTGGTGCCTGAAGACGAAGATGTTCATTTAGCGGACAAGGTTAGAACTCCGTTCAGAGTTTAATTAAACTGGTAAACCACTAAGACACGGTTTCATATAATTAAGGAATTATTTTAATAACTTTCCCCATAAAATGTGTGCATGTGGGTGTGTGTGTCTGTGCGTGTGTGTGCACATGTGTGTGTGAGAGAGTGTGCATGCGTGTGTGTGTGTGTGTATGTGTGTGTGTGTGGGGTGTGTGTGTGTGTGTGTGTGTGTGTGTGTGTGTAACTTTGGTCAGAGCAGAATAATTCTTGGGTATCCAGATGAATGCATGCTCCAGTAGAGTTTTGTAAGTACACTATGATGGTGTCCTGCAGATGAGCTGGTGTGTGTGTGTGTGTGCGTTCACCTCTAAGCACACACTCCTCTTCAGGAGTACCTGGCACTCCTCTTCCTGCAATCAAAGAACCACCAGACATTCACAGCATCCATACGAATATGTCCGGTCACGAGAAAACATTTGTTTGTGGGGAGTGTAGAACTTCGGTGGGCATTGTTCCTCAGACATCTCCTCTCTGCCAGGGTCCCGGTCGCTGAAAGGAGCCATAGAAAAGATCCTTGAAGCCTGTGTCTCCTGGTTCACCTCTGTGTGATTCCCCGGAGGGAGGAAATCCAATTAGGGCAGGACCATGTGCCATGCGGTCCGGACCCTCACACTTAGCCAATAATACACTCCTTTGTACGCCATCAGCAATGACCCAGAGGCCCCGTGGACGAGAAGGGTGGTTTTGTTCATATTTAACGCCTCGGATCGCATGTAGATTGTTTTAGGGTTGCCATAACAACTCCGCTTGCCTTTTGGTCACTGGGAACAGGTAGCAGACAGGACGTGGGTTTCATCTGTCAACATTTCATCGTCTTTCTTCTAGTTGCTCTTCTACACGTTTCTTCTTCTGACTCTGATCTTTACTTTCATAAATCCCTGTGCTGTGGGAACCTTGTGGTCACACATGACCTGTTAAAGGTTATGCAGCCTGCAGTTCCTGCAGGTGGACTACATCATCACAGAACCTCCGATGTATTGAACCAAATGGATGGAGTGAGTTTAGCTGATGCGTTTACATGTAATTCAGCACGTATAGACGCCCTGGTGGAGGGATTAAAAAAATAAAGGTTTAAATGTTAGCACCAAGCCAAAGAGCAGAGGTGCTGTCCTGTTTTACACTGCTTTGTCCTGCTTTACACTGCCTTGTCCTGTTTTACACTGCTTTGTCCTGCTTTACACTGCCTTGTCCTGTTTTGTCCTGCCTTGTCAAATGGTTTGTTTTGTTTTTAAAAGATGGGGTTTTGTAGCTTGTTTTGAGTTGGCACTGATTGTTATTGTCCTATGTTGTAATAATTTCTTTGTTAGTATTTTGCCCCGATACAGTTTCCTGCCATTGTCTCCTGTAGACGGCCCGTGGCCTCCTCGAATGGGTCCCTCCCACCCATATCTCTCACACACTCATACACTCACACACTCCCTTCCTCTCGATTCTCCCTCTGCTTGTAGCCTGTGACTTTGGGGGATCCTCACATCAGTGGCAGAGTAGAGAGAGTGCGCCTCTCTGTGCACGTGAGAGAGAGAAAGAGAGAGAGAGAGAGAGAGAGAAAGCGGCGTGTCGAACACTTCAGGCGAGTTAAATCCTTTTCCTCCACCCTCCCTCCCCCTCCAGCTTATTCTGCCTTTGGCTGTGGACACCCGACAGGCTGCGAGAGAGCGCGGAGGTGACGCCCGGGGGAGATCCATACGCTGGCTGTGCCCACAGCTGCAGTCTCATGTCTTCTGTCCCAGAGATCAGCACGGTTAGCTGGTGAGTGACTGCTTTAAATCAGCGTTCCCTTGAGCGTGGGTCATGTCCGTAACTCTGCGCGTCCGAAACTACCGTCCTCTGTAACTCCGAAACGATTTGTAGGATGAGCGTGTTCCTGTGTGTCAGTGGCGGTAAAGCGGGTTGTTTTTGGGGTGGGGGATGTTTCAGTGGTTTTAAAGTTTTAAGGAGGGTTGTTTTTGGGGTGGGGGTCTGGGGTTGTTTCAGTAGAATTTAGGTGGGTTTTTTGGGGGGGGGTTTGTTTGTTTGTTTGTTTGTTTTATATCTCTGTTCCATGTGAGCCCTCCTCTCTTCCTCTCTATCAGTCTTCCTCTCTCTGCCGGTCTCTCAATCATTTTCCCACCCCGTTCCCTCGTTCTCTCAGTCCCTCTCCTTCCCTCTCTCTCTCTCTCTCTCTCCTTCTCTCCGGGTGCTTTCAGAGCTCCTCTGCTCTTCTTACTGGCTTCCTCCTGTTGTTTGTGGGTGCAGGTTTTCTCCTCAGTCTCTGCTCTCACGCTCTCTCACACATGCAGCGCAGGGGAAGGAAAGTGCTGATAAGACTTCGGGAGTCTGAAGAGGGAGAGGCTCGTTTCTGCACCCCTGCTGGACTTTGTGTGTGTGTGTGTGTGTGCGAGTCTTGAAAGGAGGCAGCTTTTTCTGTAGTGTGTCTTTTCTTCACTTGTTTTGTTGTTCTTGGAGGTCCCTCTCATTGCGTTTGCTGGGCGGAGGGGGTGGGAGGGAGCAGACAGCAGCGAGTCAGATGAGTGTGTGTGTGCGTGTGTCAGATGAGTGTGTGGGTGCGTGTGTGTTAGATGAGTGTGTGTCCGTGTTGGTCAGGACAAACTGTGACCTGAAAACTTGCACGAAGGAAAGAAAAAAACATTAAGAAAGAGAAGCAGAAGAACATAGAGGGGAATTCGACAGGAGAGACCTCAGACTCGTCTGTCACGACAGTGTGTGCATGTGTGTGTCTAAGCATGCATATGTGCACACTGCTGATGTGGGTAGGAGGAACAGAATGAACTAGCCTGTGTGTTCTAGAAAGACAGAGGGGGTAGCTGCCTGTTATTTTACCTGGTAAACAGGTAAACAGGTAAACAGGCCCTTTTAACAGAGACCGCTCACGCTTCGCCACCAGGAGGTCATGGTTGCGAACGTAGCTGAGCAGGGTGGAGTGGAATCCCACTGTGTTGTTAGGGCCGGTTAGTTCCACCTTCACCATGACCACATTCCTCTCCGCCGATCGAGGCTCAAACCCTCTGCTCGATTGTTCTGTGGTCAGTCTGCCACTGTCTGCTGAAGGGCGCATCTTCTGTTGTAAGTGTCTGTGTGGCAACCGGGTGTGTTTTGTTTGAGCGTGTACTGTCTCAGCTGGTCAAGGGCAGTTTTAGCTGCGGTAGCCCGGACTTCTTGTGTGTGACGATGAGTTTCTCTATTGAAAGCGAAAGAGGGAGAGAACAGAGAGTGTGGTGAGGTCTGGTGGACATGCCGGCGTGGCTCCACGTGAGGATCGAGCAGGGCAGGAGGAAACAGACCTGAGGCTGGTCATACATACAGCACCAGTGTCTCAGAGCTCCAAGCAAGCATTTCCCCTTTAGTTTGTATGTGTGTGTGTGTGTACGCCTGCGTGTGTGTGTCTGTGTGCGTGTGGCTGTGTGTCTCTGTCTGTGTGCGTGCCTGCGCGCATGTTTGTGTGTGTGTGTGTGTATTTATACGTGGTTACGCATGTCTGTATTTTTGTTTTGTTGGAATGAGGAAGCGTACACACACACTAATGTATAAAAGTTATTGAGTATCACACTAAAGTTATTAAGTATCGCAAAGTTTCATTTTGATTCTTAAAGCTCCTCTGGTTGTTCTGCTGAAGGAGTGTGTCACCACGCCTCTGGGCCTCATACACATCAGCACATCTCCTCCAGTCGTAGTCAGCTCATGATAACGTGAAGGGAACATCTGTGATTTTGTGATAGCCTAGTTAAAAAAAAAGCTTCTACTACACTCTTGAATGACCTGGATACAGTGGTTTTTATGTTTTTTCAGTGTTGTGTTATTTTAAATCACAACAGAGGTACCCACTCTGCCCTCTCTGCACTGTGTCTCTCAGGATTGACTGTGCTTTGACTGATAAGGCAGCATTCAGTAGCACTTCCTGTCCAGGCAGGAAGTGCTGAAACCTTGTGCAGTCCCTGAGCAGACCAGACAGCTGTTGATGACGGGACATTCCGCGGTTTAGCACCCACACCATCCTGTACCCCCGCCCCCCCCCCCCCTCCAATGTGTATTTGGATCTTATTATACATGTAGATTAATTAGATGAACCCTTCTGAAGAAATGCTCTTTACTGTAGTGTCATTACGGGTCTTTATGAAGTCTTGCTGTGGTCACTACTCAGTCTGGCTGTTCCAATGACCATGGAAACCCGTAGGGGTCTGGGCACTTGTTTGCACTTTTAGGACAAAGTGGGCGCTGACTGATGATGTCACTACCTGCTCTTCTGTGATCTCAGTGATGACTGATGCTCACACTTTGCATCCCCCATCCTGCCTTACACACACACATATATATACACACACATTGAGGCCATGTCTTTACCCCTCCCCCAATACCCTGAACTCGTGGAATTTCTCCTGGGTTCAAGGGTTCCCTGCTTCTCACAGAGATAACCCTCCAGCTCCTCTCCAGAGATCCAGCCTGCTAATCACTTCCCTTTACCTCCGCCCAGGCGGGTGGAGGGGAAGGGCGGAGGATTGAAGGTGGTGGTGGTGGGGGGGGGGGGGGGGTCACTCATGGGCAGCTCCTGACCTGCAGGCTTGCACTGGGGCCTCTCACGGATCACTTGTACGGACAGGTCTGGAGTCAGTGCTTCCCTCTGGATTTTATCAGTCATAAGACTAACTGAGCCATAGGGAACCTGTTTTGAGATCAGCTCTTAAGGACAGCATCTGCCTGGAACTGATCCAAGGACGCCTGCGGCACAGGGGGGTCAAGAGGGGGGGTGAGAAGGGCAGACCCTGCCCTCGGTTAGACGTCCTGCCCGACAGAGATTGATCCACACACGATTCTGTTCCCAGGCTTACAGTCTGACATGCTGATCGATAGTAAGTTTGGAAAGATGGAAAGTCTGTTAGTGAGTTTGGAAGATGAGTGCAGTCTATCTTCTGTTAGTCTTTTGTTAATTTCTTTTTTGAGGTCCAGCTGGTGCTTTGCCATAAGAGCATTATCTCTAAAACATGTTTGAAGAAATATGTTTAACTCTAGTTTGTTCATTTTAGAATCTGGACAGGATATCAACACCCTTGTTTTCATCTGCGATAATTTTCCTGTTATTTGCACGAGCGGTTTGTTAATTAGCCTGTAAAATGAGCTCATTTTAGATGTGGTTATGAGTTTATCGCCCCCTGCTGGCGACCATGTGCATTGGTTCAATAGGGAAAAAAAATCTAGAGAAGGGTGAACAGAAAAATGCTTATGTGTGGTTTTTTACTGTCATGTGAGACAGCAGTGCGATGAGAGTGGTCCGCCTGGTTTACCGCTGACTGCCAAGCTCAGTATTCGCCTTTTCAAGCGCTGCTGGAATCTACAGGAAGTGAATGTGGAATGGCTCAGGCGTAGGAGTGCTGACACTTTCATCAGCTAACAGGATTTTTCCAGCGCAGGACATTTCCCGCTCTCGCCCAGAGAGCAGGGCTTCAGCGTTAGCCCTGAGGGGAGGCGTGGTTTGTTGGTATGTTTTCAGAGGCCAGAGCAAAGAGCTTTACTGAACTGGAGCTTTCGCAGTGTTGAAGCTGGTTCACCGTTTAAGCCGGTTAACTGTATCAGTTGTTTAACTGTTCAAGCCAGTTAACTGTTATTGGTTCTGTGGTAAAGGTGGTGTTGCTACATTCCCCAAATAGTCCGGTTTGGTGTGTTTTTAGGAACCAGAATCCTCCCAGCGACACTCCCAATCTACACTGATCTCTGTTCCCATTAAAACACACGTTTCATTTCCACCCTGCATGACACGTTTTCTCCACCTGTAGCTGTGTGGGGGGTGTGTATATGTGACAGTTGCATTTGTTTGTGTTTGTGTGTGTGTGTGCATGCATATGCACACATACACACACACACACACACAAACATGCATTCTGCAGTCTAACTTTCAGCCTTTCCTGTTCACTCTAGATGGAAGGTGCTCATCCTCCTCGGTTCTCTCTCTCTCTCTCTCTCTCTCACCCTCCTCAGTTGTTCAGGGCTCTCACACTTTCCCAGTACTTCTCTGGGTTAGACTCAGTGGGCGGGCTCTGCATGTGACAGACAGCTCAAGGAAGTGGTTACTCAGGACCTACCTGGCTCCTGAGGCTTCCCTCGCATGCCGCAGAACCTGGAGCTCCTATGGACGCTGACGTCTGCCGAGCAGCTCCAAGCATCTCCTCGCTGTCATTCTCTTTTTCCCTCTTTCTCCATGCTCACCTGTCCCTCTCTCACCGTTGTTACCCTCTTTTTCTACACTCATCTGTCTCTCTCACCCTCTTTTCCACACTCGTCTGTCTCTCTCTCACCCTTTTTCCATACCTGTCTCTCTCTCACCCTCTTTTCCTACATCCGTCTCTCACCCTATTTATCCACACTCCTCTGTCTCTCTCTCTCTCTCTCTTCACTCCACATCCCTTTGCTCTTTCAGCACGTAGAACCAAGAACATGAAATCTGAGGAACTAGAACAGCATTTGTGAAATAATGATATAATATGTTTATATAACGATAAATACACATTAACCAGAATTCTTAATTTTAATATATGAATTTACAGTAATGAGGAGCTTACATCTATTTGTGGAAATGTAGCTATAATACAACCGCACACTTAATCTGCATCAGCTGTCCATGTAGCTATAATACAACCGCACACTTAATCTGCATCAGCTGTCCATGTAGCTATAATACAACCGCACACTTAATCTGCATCGGCTGTCCATGTAGCTATAATACAACCGCACACTTAATCTGCATCAGCTGTCCATGTAGCTATAATACAACCGCACACTTAATCTGCATCAGCTGTCCATGTAGCTATAATACAACCGCACACTTAATCTGCATCAGCTGTCCATGTAGCTATAATACAACCGCACACTTAATCTGCATCAGCTGTCCATGTAGCTATAATACAACCGCACACTTAATCTGCATCAGCTGTCCATGTAGCTATAATACAACCGCACACTTAATCTGCATCAGATGTCCATGTAGCTATAATACAACCGCACACTTAATCTGCATCAGCTGTCCATGTAGCTATAATACAACCGCACACTTAATCTGCATCGGCTGTCCATGTAGCTATAATACAACCGCACACTTAATCTGCATCAGCTGTCCATGTAGCTATAATACAACCGCACACTTAATCTGCATCAGCTGTCCATGTAGCTATAATACAACCGCACACTTAATCTGCATCAGCTGTCCATGTAGCTATAATACAACCGCACACTTAATCTGCATCAGCTGTCCATGTAGCTATAATACAACCGCACACTTAATCTGCATCAGCTGTCCATGTAGCTATAATACAACCGCACACTTAATCTGCATCAGATGTCCATGTAGCTATAATACAACCGCACACTTAAACTGCATCAGCTGTCCATTTTTGAGTACTTAAATTGATTGTCATAATATTCAACAGGCTGAACCATTAAACTTTGTGTTCATTTTTTGGTAAAATCTAATTCTTGAGCTATTTAAAACACATATATCTATTAAATATCTATTAAATCATAATATTAAGATTGGTGTTTTGTTTTCGTTGTCTATATTCCACTAGTTTATAAATATTTCTTGTAGTCACGCTAGTATATTAATTTTTTTCTTTAGCGTAATTTTGATTTGAAGTGGCGACCTTTTGACGAGGCATTTTATCTTAAAACAATTATAATCACTTCAAATTGATGTAATCTTCAGCTGGTAGGCGTTCTTTATGAATTCATGTCATTTTAGGCTACCAAAATGCAATTATTAAGAAAATCATGACGTTTGACATCTTTTAGTTTAATAAAAATAAACAGATATAGGAGATCATAAATATCAGTGCGCTATGCAAAGGTGCAATCCCATTTGAACACAACTCATCAGACATAGGGTAATGCATTTCTTCCATTATGTCCTGTGCAAACCTCAGAATTTCCAGTGCCCTGTGATTCTCCGGGGCAGCACAGGAACTCAGTCTTTTAGTGCCAGAACTTTCCGTTGTTGTAACGTTCTCTTGACACTGATACAGACCAAACGTTTCGAGCCTTTGAATATAGCAGCTACTAAACTGACACAACTCATAACTGAAACAATCGAGGGACGTTTGTAAAAGTTCATAGTTTAGCCACTGAAAAGAAAACCTTAACGGGTTGTGTGTGGGTGAGATGAAATCCGTACATCAAGAAAGAGAGTCTATTTTTAGGCCATGTTTCCATCACGCTCGCCCACTCCTTTTAGGTTGTTGTGTTCGGAAAGGTGCGCGCCCCGCGAGCTAGTGCTGCTCGAGCTGGTATATCTGTCTGAAAAGTACCATATCAATACCTCGTCACTGGGCTTCGGTGCTTTCACACCTCACGGTTACCCACGTGGACCGTATAAAATGCGAATTTTAATAGGTCCGATTCAGAATGGCCCACTACATTTCTGATGTACAGAAGTGAATCTCAGCATTTACCATGAACCGGTACGAGTGACAGACCTTCACCGCTCCTCTCCTGTCTAGGCTGCCTAGATAGCAGTGTGGTCTGTATCACGGCTGGAACTTTCGTCTGTGTGTGCGCAAATTGCATAATCTGGGATTAACATAATCTGAGTTGTAAAACCTTTAACGTCCAATAAAACTGCAGTGCTAAAACTTCGGTTTATTCGGCTGCAATCCCTGTGGAATCACCGGTTTCCCTGTAATATGCAGGACTTTTTTACAGTTATCTCTGGAAATAAATAAATAAAATTGTGTGTATATATATATATATATATATATATATATATATATATATATATATATATATATATATATATATACACACATCCCAATAAGATTGTGAGCTATTACTTAATTGGCAAGTAATATGTATTAATAGATAGAACCATGCAGACAGTTTTGTCCAAGCATCAGGCGAATGCAGCTACGGCAGGAACAGTGACCCTGGAGATGTGTGAATGCATGTTTGATTCGTAGCTGGATGAATTTGGACTGGTGTGCTCGGTTCCTGGTGCAGTATTGCAAGGCCCTTGTTCCAAACCTTCTGCTTTTTGTTTCTGAAGAAACCGTTTGTTCCTGGGTACTGCATTCTGTCTTGTTTTGGAAAGAGCTCGTCAAGCTCGTCAAGGGGTCTTCTGATGTTTTCATGCTAGATGCAGAGCAATTTCCAGCCACTAACTACGCTACCGACGTGTCCTGTGTGCGTCTTCCCACACCCACACACACACACACACACACATTACCCACCCTGCAGGAAACACTGGAACAAATGAACATGGAAACTTATCGAGCATTGAGACTTTGGTCTTTGCCTTGGTGCTGGATGTATGAGTTAAGCTTGCAGTGTTTGTGTGTGTGTGTGTGTGTGTGCACATGTATGCTAAATGAATGCAGACTTCACATAATCTGTAATGACAATGGCAGTGAAAACCTTGAGGGAGGATCTGAAGGGAGGCTTATGTCGAAGGGGAGTTCAGCATGTCAGCACAATGGTTCAGTGAGCTAAAGTGTGTGTGAGTGTGTGTGTGTGTGTGTGTATGTGTGTTAGATGATTCTAGAAGGTTATTTCTAAAGTTTTTTCTATTTTTTAAAGTTCATTAGGCAGTAACATGACTGAAATAATACTTAATGATTCAAAATATTTACAAGTTTATATTTATTGCTTTAAGCAATTGTCAGATCCTTTCAGGAGGGATAGTATTTCCTTCATATATCAGGTGATGTGTAGCCTCAGCAGTGTACTGGCTGTGTAAAACATGTTTTGTGCGTGTGAGTTTGTTTGCAGTGTAGACAAGTTTTCAGCCTTTCTCCACTTTCTTCCAAAAGGTTTTACGTGCCATCACAGTCCTGCTTACAGCCGTCACTGTGACACACAAGCCCTGTAATACCTGCAGCAGGTTTAAGGATCAGATGTGATGGACAGCTATTGTGTACACCAGCACAGCGTGAAATCCCCAGATCCATGAAACCTGACACACATGCAAAAGTGCTTGAACACTGAGCATCTCGCGTAGGTTGAACCCCCATGCCACCCCCAAGCCCCCGACAGGGCTGGGGTAATGGTCCTGCAGCTCATGCTCTGTGTTGGAGGGTCCTGACAAGGTCCTGCTGTACAGGGCCTCTGGGGCTTCACTCATCTATGAGTCAGAACATGTGAACTGGAACTGCACTGCACACCACACCCAAACAGCCCTCCCTGCTGGTGCCCTTCTTCGTCCAACACTGCTATTCCCATCACACACACACACACACACACACACACAATTCTGAGATTTTTTCTCTCCACACCCTCATTTTCTTTCGACTTCTCTTTTCTTCTGCTTCCATCTGTTTTTCAGCCTTTCCACAACCCGTCTCCCTCTTTTCCTGTCTTTTCACAACCCGTCTCTTTTCCTCTTTCTGTATCTGCTCTCTCTCTCTCTCAGTATCTCCCCCTCTTTCCTTCTCTCTCTCTCTCCATCTTTCTCTTTCTCCGTTTCTGCTCTCCTTTTCTCCCCTTATCCAGCATTCCTCACATTCCAGTGAAGTTCTCAAGGCGCTCGGCACGCCGCGCTCGGCCCCGTCCTCGTCCTGCTCCCTTGACAGGCGAGCCGTTCCAAACCCCGTCCCGAGACTGTCCGAGATAACGCACAAAGCATGGAAGTCGAGATGAGCCAGAGTGATTTCAACCGGATTTACTGTGAATGAAGGCCTCACTTATTTGGAAGGTCTTTTTAAAAAGCTGCTTTGTGTAACTTTGGAGAAAACCTCGACGTCCTGTTGGCAGAAAGGCCGCGTGCTGCGTGCTGAGCTCTGGTCTTACTCTCCTCGTTTGCCGACGGCCTTCTGAATTTGAGGCCTGGCGAAGCGCCGCCGCTCATCTCTGCTTCTCACGGGTTTCCTACTCTCGTCTCACCTCCACTGCTGTCCTTCACTCTGGCTTGTTTCTCAGCTACCTGCGAGTACAGAAGGCAGTCGCGAACACAAGCTGCTCGGCCTGACCTGAACTGACAGAGATTAAGATTAAGATTAAGAGGGCAGATGAGGAGGAAGCTGAAGTCCTACACCCGTGATCACAAAATTATTGGTGGCACTTCTGTGTTGTGTGAGTGTTGTAGGTCTTGAAGTTGAAAGTAGTCTAGACAAAATCAAAAGCACTCATTGCTGGTAGAGATGTATTACCGAACACTCCTCATATGACCGGACTCCGGGTACGCATAGCCATTCATTTCTCAGAGAGAGGAAGAGAGAGGATGTGTGAGAAGAGGGGGAGAGAGAGGATGTGTGAGAAGAGGGGGAGAGAGAGGATGTGTGAGAAGAGGGGGAGAGAGAGGATCAGAGAGAAACAGGCAATTGAATTATTTGTTGAAATCCTTCATTAGCACCTGAAGTCCTTCATTAGCACCTGAGCACCTGAAGTCCTTCATTAGCACCTGAGCACCTGAAGTCCTTCATTAGCACCTGAGCACCTGAAGTCCTTCATTAGCACCTGAGCACCTGAAGTCCTTCATTAGCACCTGAGCACCTGAAGTCCTTCATTAGCAGTGCGTGGCACTGGGCTTTGGGTGGTTAGATGGTGTTGGATTTGGGCTGTAGCTGAAAGCCTGACCTCCAGCAACACTGTGGGTGACTGTTCTAAACTATAATTACAAGGGTCTCACTATCATGCAGCGGTAGATTAGCATCAGAGTCCACTCTGGTTAACTCCGGCTACTTCCAAGGCCTCCGATTCTGAAAGTGCATCTGCAGACTAATAAAGGCACTTTGATGTTGCTTCTCAGTCTGTGAGGATGATGATGATAGTGTTGTGTCATTAGAAGGTCGTTCAGCCAGGACCCGGAAACTTATTATCCATTATTACATGCTGAGTACTGATATGAGAGCTTTTGTTTATAATGTCCTACTTACCAGGGTTAAGCTGTTGAAAAGAACCTGAACCCTGATCTTTCTTTTCCCCTTAATTTATAAGGTCACACAGTTGTAACAGGGAAACACTTGTATGATTGGAGGGACTGACCAAGACACGCACACACACACACACACACACACACACACACAGATGCAGTCTGTGAGATGGCTCGGTCTGTGATTGGATGGCCACACTCAGAGATGTACAGCAGCAGCGCAGTTCATCATTGGTGGTGCTGGCTTTTCAGAAATGTCAGGCCATATTTCCTATTATTGGAACACAATTCCATTCTGGTCCTTGTCAGCAAAAATATAAATACATTTACATAAACAAATTGGTCATTAGATTTCATTTGAGTTGCTGATGTTAAAGATTAATGAGTTAACTGTAGCTGTAATCATATTATACTTTTATACATATCAAAGGATTTCAGGTACGTGTGTTAAATGACAAGTCATGCACACTCTATTCCTGTGCGGTCGTGTGTGTATATGAGTGCGTGCGCGCGGCACGCATGTGTGTGAGAATGTGTGTGTGTGCCTGCGGGTGTCTGAGTGTGTGTGCGTGTATGGGTGTGTGTGCCTGTGTGTGTGTGATTGGAACTTTCGTATAGCTTTCCCCCGACACTGCAGGTTCTTGTACAGAAATATGGAAATGATATTGTGGCATGTTTCATGCTTGCGTGTTTAGAGATGTTACATGACAGACTGACATAATGAATGATCAGTGGTTACTGTGAGTCTCCATGTGAAAGTCACAGGTCTAGCTGTGCACCGAACTTGCTGTTCCACAAAAACGTCTATGTGTGAACTGTGTAGCGTGTTCAATGGCATGCAAAGTGCCAGAGCAGATTTTTTGTTTACATTCAGTAGTATTTCCAATGGTTATACAATACTTACAACTGTTCAAAAGATTATATATCATATATCTTTAAGCATATAAGCAAACAAGCAAACCTAAATATGACACCGTATGACTAGAAAATGGCTAATTGCACAACTTTAGAAGATGCTCTTGACCTCAAAGTGAAATAACAGTCCAGCAGAATTGGCTAACACCAGCTTCACTTCCTTGTTTGAAAGCTGAAAGACTAGATGTGTGTCACGCCAGCAGCGTCTCTGTGCTGTGAATAGACACAGGGGACCATACCTAGCTTGCTTCACACAGCTGTGTGTGTGTGTGTGTGTGTGTGTGTGTGTCACCGGCGTCATCGCACAGTTGACCGCATCCTGTGCTAATTCAATCGGGCCTTTTTTCTCTTTCTGTTTTCCTCATGCTTACTGGAATATGGAAAAAAGGTCTGTTGATGTTGAGAGAATAGTCCTAGTTTATTTTTAACCACATCAGCTTAGCCTTCTAGTGGGTGCAGCTGCCATGTTAACACAGATCAGTGTTTAAAGCTTCTGTATGATAATAATCTGGAGTGGGAATACATCATTTATTGCACACACTGTGTCCACACCTGTGTGTGATGTGAGCTTGGACCTCGTCAGACGGATTGCTCTGCACCTTAGCTTGAACCTGTTCTGGCTGCATAGAAAAATCATGACTCTTCATTCCTTCATGTCCTGAAACCTCCATGCTCCCGCTGATCTGAGGTCAGTGACAGAAGGCCTTCATGTCCTGAAACCTCCATGGTCCCACTGTTCTGAGGTCAGTGGTAGAAGGCGTTCATGTCCTGAAACCTCCATGATCCCGCTGTTCTGAGGTCAGTGGTAGAAGGCATTCATGTCCTGAAACCTCCATGATCCTGCTGTTCTGAGGTCAGTGGTAGAAGGACTTTGTCGTTGAGTTTGTGTTGCCTGTGCAGATCTGGGTGTGCATGTGCTGTTTGGTTCATGGGCCAAACAGTGTCATATTGTAGTCTTTCACCTCCTGCCGGATATTATTCATACTGAGGGATTGTGTAATTATAACAACGAACACAAAGATGTGCACACAAAAGTATGCACACACACACACACACGTAGAAGAGGGTTTCTGGTAAGGCTCCTGGGTTCCCCCCTGTAGAACACGCTAAAGGATGTGCAGCATCACCTTCGCTGCTGGTTTCGTTATGCGTGTGTGTGTGTGTGTGTGTGTGTGTGGTTTCTTCTGAAACATATGGGAGGTACTAATACAGAACTACAGGACAAGAGCAGAAGCCCAGGCACAAATAAGCTAATTTGTAAACAGCTTGCTGCCATGTACGTGGGTACTGAAAAATAATTCGGGAAAAAAAATGTAATTCTGTACTGTTACACAACTGAGTACGTCGTAACATTAACAACTGTGTAACGGCATAGAATTACACTCCTGCACGCCTTCAAGTAAACAGAAATGAACGATCGCATATCATCGCAGTATTGTTGTTTATAGTGAAGCCTCTTCTAACCAAAACGCTGATTGAACTAGAGCGCTGTTCCTGTAACTGAACTGATACCGCGACTCCAAGCCACATGTAGCTACAACCTGTCCAGAGTTATGTGTGCAGGAAACTAGACGTTCACCGGTCTCTGACGCGTCTGTCCTGCTTTCTCAGAAAGAGGCACGCTCGCTGTTTGAAAGCACGTGAAGCCTCACCGGGGGCCACTCTCATGTGGATATCTAAAGCTGAAATGCGCTTTGAGCACTATCTGATGCAGGAGCCGACAGTTCTCTGGAATCTGATAGTAAACTGCAGGAGAAACGTCATTCGGACGTAAGGTTGGGTTTTGACTAATTTGCTGTGGTCAGTATACGTTGCTTACGTGATTCACTAACGCAAAGATAAAGCCCGTTTACGTGCAGACCCTATCAATGCAAATCATGTTATTAAACGCGTTATTAGGTCATTATAAACGCACCTTTATCTCGCTCTTGTGAAAACAGAATAATTGCATGAATGTATGAATTTGTTTAAAACTTCGTTTAAGCATTTGATTTCTCGGATCACTGAAATATGTATTTTTTTTAGATTTCATTGTGTTCGTTAAAATAAGGATACGCCTCGGTTAACGGATGTGTGTCTGTTTAATAAATTAACTACTTAGAAAGTTTTAATGCAGCTTTAATGACTCACAAAATAAAACAAGAGAAACCGACTCCCACGAACGGCCGCCAGTCGACTAGCACAGAATATGTTTGCAGGATTGACTGCAGTGTCAGCCAATGAGAAATATAGGCAGGGAAACAAGAAAAGTGTGATGTCAAGGCTATTTTTGGTCGGACCCGCCTGCATTTCTATTTTCGTCCGCTACAGGGGTTGGACTTACCAAAGGTACTTGTGATAACTCTTTCTCTCTCTTGCAACGCTGGCGAACGTCTCCTTTTCTCTCTAAGTGGATGATCCAAGAACGGATTTTTTTACAAAGACAGAAGGAACTGAATCACAGAAAAATAAGGCTACCAACCCGAGACGTCGTAAACATTTTGCCAAGGAGTTTCAAAGGGGACGAAGTAACCTGTTGTAGACTTTTGTTTCTGCTGGAAGGTAGCCGTTGCTATTCTACTTGATAACCAAAGACAGTGAGTTTGTATTTCGTAATGAGCTTGTTATAAAGTTTAGTATTTTTAGTTTAGTGTTCTGTTTCAGTTTTGAGAGCGCTGCGTTCACTTAATAAAGTTGCAGCAAGAGCTGTTTGCGCTCAGAGCGAGTGCATCGCTTTTAGCCTATGTCAGTGTAATGGGTCTGAATTCTGTTAAAGCTCATTGCTTTAAATAAATCTTATTGGTTTAAAACAAAAAACAATATACTAAACTGGGATTTATACACTTAATTAAGTGGTATATTGATTTTATACATAACACATCGCGTCAGATTTGAAGAAAGTTGCCCCGTTTAGTACAGATGCTGCAGGTTTCAAAAGAGAACAGCTTGCCAGATACCGCTGTGTCCGGTATTTATGCGGTTGACAAGTTTGGTTATTGTGTCGGAGATGTATGAAAGTGATGACATATTTTAAACAAAGTCTGAATTGGTTCTTTAAACGTTGATCCTGTGTTTTCATTGTAACGGAAGGAAGCGACTCCTGTCATCCTTTTTAGGTTTAAACTTACAGAAAGTTTGAGGTTTCCTCTTCCGTCGTCGGCATAAAACCTTGTCGCCGATTGTGTAGCGTAAATATAACGTGAGGACGGATTTGTAAAGCAAGGTTTGGGCTGTTTGCTTCACAGATGGAATTACGTGCACGAGACCAACCTTAGACTCAAAGTCAAGGGACATTGGTCACGCGGGAGAGGCAGGTATGTCACCTTTACAAGAGATCCTCACACGCAACTTCTCACGGGAATGTTGTGGTCATTTTGAGGTAGAAATCTGTTGTTTTGTGGAGTCCCAGACTTAGTGGGCTACGTGTGATATGGTATAATTAGTACCTCATCGCCACAGGCTGGGAAATATAGCCTCTTTCGTTTTTGTCTTATTATATATTAATTTCATATGAGATCACTGAAACTGTCACGTGCAATTGTAATATTTGCATAGTAGTATCGTTTCCTCGCTAGCATTCCCTGGAAGGGGTTCAGTTCGCGATTCGATTCTCATAGGCGAGCACTTACGAGTCGTCGGCTTTGATGTCCGTTTTTGTCAAACAGGCGGATAGGCCCAGCTGTCTGCGGCGTATCGGATTGTGTCTGAAGCCGCACGGATCTCAAGAACACTTCTTCTGAAAAGCTGCAGGCCTCTTATACCCACTTCTGACCTCGCATCTGTTTCACTGAGTCGGTTCTCAGCAGTGCAGCACAAACTTAACATTGTTTACTTTGGACCGTGCGCGATTTAGCATCCTTTGTTTGACTGTCTTGTCATGTGACCGCAAGCCTTGGTAAACTGTGTAGTGCTGGTTTAATAAGTCACTGCTGCGGTAAACCCCTGTTTTAATGTAATTATAATCAAATATTTTTTATCTATTTTTCTTAAGGTCATTCTTAATGGAAAATATGCTAATCTGAACAACCTCCTGAAAACAGTACAGGCTTACTCGCACTTTTACTCAGAATTATGTCACTATTTTTTATTATTTTTTTGTAAAATGAGTGTGAACTGTGTGTTTATAGGAGCGAGCTATCGTTCAACACTGTCAAAGAAGGCTAATGATGGAAGCTCAAATACCGCCTGATGAGGGATTAATTCCATTACACGCTGTGTTATCCAAAAAACAGTGATCTTTTATCTTGTGTTCAGTAGAGACTTGGTATACATGCACACCATGCAGTTCATTGAAGGAGTAGGTTAAGTCAGACTGTCTGCCACAACATGGTTCTGAGAGCTTCAGAATTATACCGCAGGTGGCATCGTGGACTGAACGTGTGCATTACTGTCTTTATAGCTCAGCTTGGTTCTAAAGCAGCTTATACAAAGGTCTGGTTGGTTTAAATCTGGTTTACAAATGTCATAAATGTTGAAGAAACAAATATCCAGGCATTGTAGTTCTATTTAGAGGGTGTGTGCTTTTCAAATTGTTTTTCTGTCTCCACTGGTTTGTTGACCAGAACGTAGGTGGCTAATGGGGCAGGGATGGTGTAGGCATGGGGGCTCACTGGTGCGTGGATGGTGTAGGTATATGGGGGCTCACTGGTGGGTGGGTGGTGTGTTTATGGGGTGGAAGCAGCAGTTCGAGGTGACTGTGTGGTTGTGATCAGGTTCTGTGCCGGCGGGCCTATGGCTGGAAGAGAAAAACGTAGGATGAGGTCGTGGCCGGTGGCGAGGAGATCGCGTTTCGCTGGAGCCTGCGGCTGAGAAGTGACACTGGCGGGCGCTTTTGTGGCCCCTGTATCCCCTGTTCAGCTCGGCGCGACATTCGCGGAATCCTCTGGAGTGTTTCATGCGAGATGTATCGTAGCTTTCGTCTTCCACGTACCCACACGCTTAAGTCATCACACAGTCCCGCCAAAATCCACTCAACCGCATCGGACCTGCTCATTGGGTCTCAGCCAGCCACGGTAGCGTGATGCACATATCAGACAAGTTTACGGAACAAGGGTTATGTGTGGCCATCATGACTCATGGTTTGGTTTTACCCACAATGCAGTGTGGCAGCCCAGGTCTTGCATAGCTCCTGATCCTGAGTAACATGACTACAGGATTCTACAGGTCATTTTCTTCCTCTAGTAAGAGTGCAGGACCATTTCTCATCATTTTCCTGGTCGACCACCCCAGGTGTTGCTATGCCAGCCTTGGAAGGTTCACACAAAAGGTGTTTGATTGCATCACTTTGTTGTGGTTCCTGTGTTGTTGCCGTGCAACGTAACCTGTAGTGATCTCACTGACCAGTGGAGTGTAGCCAGCGCCTTTGTCGCGTGTGTGTGATGGGAAGAGAATAATCTTTGAGGTATTTGTGCTTTTTTTTCCCCTCATCTCAGCGCGCTGGGGCAGGAGAGTGAAGCTAACAATAGGGAGATTGTTTTTCATGGAGCCACAGCAAAGATCACATTTCCTGTTCCTGGCTTAAGGCGGGGGTCAGCTGACTGCACCCTCCTTACACACCACTGTTGCTGTCTTCACTGCTCACAGGAGGGAGGTGGAGGAGGACGGAGAGGAAGGAGCTTAACTCTTAACTCAGCCGAGAGGAGGACAGCGTGTCCAACAGAGGAGGGGGGATGATCGTGATTGGAGCAGTGTGACTGCTTGGAAGGCTGTGATAGGTCCTGAACCGTCTTTGATTTTTCAGGGTGGAGCTTGTGTTTGTTCTGCAGTGTGATTGGCTGAGGGCAGGTGTGTGCCGATGTAATCTCTGTGTGCTCATGGCCTCATTTAAAGTAGCATCTCGGTGGAAAGTTTAGTGGCTACCAAGGCCCACGTATGTTCAAATGTGGCCCAAACTCTTGAGCGTTTTGTAGAGCAGAGGTAATGAAAGGAAAGTCCATCACTGTCGTGTGTGTGTGTGTGTGTGTGTGTGTGTGGTGTAGATGAAGGTCCTTAAAGCTGAATATTCATGATGTGAGCACTTAATACACTGTCTCTCCTAGAGCTGAATTTAAAGGAACACACACAGATATGCAGAAACTTCCAGGAAGGATGGATATATAGCAGAGAGAGAGATGAGGAGGAGAAGGGAGAGTGAGGAAAAGGGGGAGAGAGAGAGAGATGTGGAGGGGAAGGGAGAGAGAGGGAAAGGGGGAGAGAGAGATAGAGATGTGGAGAGGAAGGGAGAGGTGTCATTATGTGCATTTTTTTGTCCACTTGAGAGTCGTTGAAGTTCAACCACTGAGTTACCCTGAAGAGCGCCGCCATTTTAAGATTGCTGTAAATTGTGGGGAGACTTACCCTCATGTGCCTGCCTCTTGCTGTCTCTCTTTACCTCTTCTTCTCTCTCTCTCTCTCTCTCTCTCTCCCCTCTCTCTCCCCCTCTCTCTCAACCCTTCAGGTGCATGTTAACATGCAGACATTTTACCTGGAGCTGACATTCTTGGGATCTGGGGGGGGTGGTATTGGGAAGGGATCTGGAGGGATCTGGGGGGATCTAGGTGAAATGAGCAGCTGCCAAAGCTTTGAGCACAGCTCACCAACAATTTGTTTGATGTTTGGAAAGATTAATGACAATACACCCCTCCCCCCTTCCCCCGGTCTTTCATTCAGTATGCTGTTGTTGGAGATATGGACGACACTGAGAGGGGGGCTGTTTGGCTAACCCACTCTCGGAATGGTGTTGGGTACAAACCATCAACACTCCCCTAAAAACATCACTACTGCACTCAACACTCACCTAAAAACATCACTACTGCACTCAACACTCACCTAAAAACATCACTACTTCACTCCCAGCTCTCTCTATGCATCAGGATTATGTGTCCAAAGCGTTGGTTTGTTACTTGGTCTGGGTGAGTGTGAGTGTGTGTGTGTGTGGTGTTAATGGAGTCCATCATTAGCTTGTGTCTCAGCAGGTCTGGGAGAGGAATGTGTTTGAAGTCAAGGAGAGACAGCATGATGGAAGAAAGTGAGAGAGTATGGCTTTAGGGTGAGGTTGGTGTGTGTGTGTGTGTCTCTTTATTGGTATAAACAGATTGCCCATTTAGCAGGGAAAAGTCTTACCTGGTGTATGGAGAGAGAGAGAGGGAGGGAGAGAGAGAAAGAACGAGAGAGAGAGGGAGAAATGGAGAGAGAGAAGGTGTTGACAAATCTATTAGCTGTTTACTTGAATATTTGAAACCAAACCGTTTTCAGAGCATAATTTCAGGCTGTGTAAAATCTGAACTCTGTCCATCTTACCACTGCTGCTCTAGTGACAGCAATCAGACACCTTAATTGGTCTTAAGATGAGTTTATGTTTCAGAATTACTGCCATGTTAGTCAGGTTTGAAATGAGAGAGAGAGAGGACTGGCACCAGGCCCAATATTAGATTATAGCACATTTAAAAGCTCTCTCTCTATCTTTGAGCTAAAACCTGCCCTCTACTTAAAAAACATCCTGTACCCCAGAAGAACACACACACGCGCACACACAAACATCTCAGCTGGAAGTCACAGTTGTTGACAGGAGAACACTCTCTTTGTGTATCTGCAGATGCTTTACAACTATATATAAATCCGAACACACACACACACACACACACACACACACACACAAGCTGAAGCAGTGTGTCCATGCAGCTGTGTCAAACAGGCCATCATGCTCAGACAGCTGTGTGCCCTGCAGAGTTACTGGACATGGAGGAACAGGGATTAGTTGTGGCCTTGTGTTCGGAGACCAGTAACTCTGTGCATGGAGTCATTTCCCTGTGTTCGGAGCTCACTCACTGTGTACGTGGAGGCAGAACAGAGGGAGGAGACAGCTAGTGCTGTACCTTAACCAAAGCATGGAAGGGAGAGAGAGATGGAGAGAGAGAAAGAAAGGAGGCAGACTGGGAGAAAGGCAGTCAGAGACAGACTGTGTAATGAAGAGTGAGGGGTGAGTGTGTGTGAGTGTGGTCAGAGGAGTCTTAAATTAAAGATCCTGTCTTGCACAAGGTCAATTTAGCAACAGAGAGAGAGAGAGAGAGAAACAGAGTGAGAGAGATAAAGAAGTGTTTGATGTTTCAACTTCACACTTACTCTGTGAGTGTGTTTACTCTGCTCACAAATGTAGCGATGTGAAAATACGGTGTTATGGGTCATAGGGAATTCCTGTCACACACATACACATGCACATGCATACTCATTTTGCTCATAACTGTTAAACGTGTACAATGCAGTTAATTGTGTCCATGCCCTTTCTTTGTTTCCTAGTGAGGTAGTGAACTGCCACAGGGGTTCGGCCCGTGTTCTGGGGTAGCCCTGACTGATGGGGGTTCGGCCCGTGTTCTGGGGTAGCCCAGACTGATGGGGGTTCGGCCCGTGTTCTGGCGTAGTCCAGACTGATGGGGGTTCGGCCCGTGTTCTGGGGTATCAGCCTCTCACCGTGGCACCAGTGCCTTGTTTCCTGACAGGACAGAAATAGCAGCTGCCGTTGAACTGGTTCTGCTGCCGTTGAACTGGTTCTGCTGGGCTACGGAGCCAAAGCCTGTGCCATGCCCTAAAAAGACGAGCTCTCTGGCTGGGGCGGCCCAGGTCAGATCGGGTCGGGTGTGTCTGAGTGTCGCTTCGGTTGGTTCAGGACGGGTTCCAGTCAGCATCATGAAAAGCTCGAGCTGCTGTGGGTCTTACTGACTTCCTGTTCACGTGCCTGTATTGACTTGAGATAATTATAGCAGGGCCTTAAGCAGATTCATCTGTGTGTGTGTGTGGGTGTGTGTGTGTGTGTGTGTGTGTGTGTGTTTTTTGGATGCTGAGTGTGAATGATGTCATGTTCTCCACAAGATGAAACAAATTCATAATAGACTCTGTGTGGTGACTGCAGTTGAACTGGTCTTGAGTGGAGTTGAACTGGTCTTGAGTGAGCTCCCCAAGAACCATGATAAGTGAAGGAACCTCACACACTTGCCAGCTGTCCGAGTTCATTGTTTGTGTGTGTGTGGCCACAATATGCAAATGTGTCCTTAGCTAATCACAGTATTTTTTAATGTGTGCTGTGGGAATCCTGACCAATCCCAGATGGCTGTTCTGTGCGAGTTTGTTGAATCACGGCATTCTTTGAATCATTTTGAATCATTTTTGTTAATCAAGGCCACTCCTGACATGCAGCATGAGGGAATCAGCAAGACATAGTTCAGCTTAAATGTGTAGCAGTGCGATCACAATGTAATGAGTTTGTCATAAAAGCATGTGTTCATTCCCTATCTGACAATGCCTCCTAAGTGTGTGTGTATGTGTGTGTTTCCCATAGTGTTTCAGTGCATGTACAGAAACACAGATACTGAAATAGCTGCACACCAGAACAGGAAACAGGACTGAATCTTAAACAGGAAGAGTCTCTCTCTCTCTCTCTCTCTCTCCCTCCCTCTCTCTCTCTCTCACTCAGTCATTGTTGTGCTTTTATAGATCGCTTCCTCATACCCAGAGGGATCTCCATGGCAACCTGCAGGCCTCTTGCACGTTTATGGGATGGCACAAAGCAGTTGTGGGTTTGAACCAAACCAAACGAAGAGAGAGAGAGAGAGAAAGAAACAGAGAGAGAGACAGAGAGAAAAGGGTTTTAAGAGACACATAGAGAGATTAAGAGGCACATAGAGAGACGGAGATAAAAACAGAGAGATGGAGAGATAAACAGAGAGAGAGACTGTGAGAAAGCGAGAAGGAGAAAGAGACGGAGAGAGACAGAGATAGAAACAGAGAGAGAGGAAAGGGGAAAGAGATAAAGAGGGACGTAGCAACAGTAGGACAGACAGAGCAAGCAGACAGAAGGACAGACAGAGTGAGCAGACAGAAGGACAGACAGAGCAAGCAGACAGAAGGACAGACAGAGTGAGCAGACAGAAGGACAGACAGAGCAAGCAGACAGAAGGACAGACAGAGTGAGCAGACAGAAGGACAGACAGAGTGAGCAGACAGAAGGACAGACAGAGTGAGCAGGCGAGAGGGACGTAGAGGGACGTTTTTCATCCTCCGGCTATTTATGTAAAGGCAGCAGTGGCTGGAGCTGTAATCACCAGAACTTCCTCTGCTGAACAGGAAGTCAAACAGTTCAGACCCTAACCTTCTCAGAGGAAACACAACGGGTGGGCCTGTCTGTGTGTGTGTGTGTGTGTGTGCGTGTGTGCTATGGGTAATTAAAATGGCTGAGGTCTCCTCTGTTGTTGATGAAGTCTCCCCTTGTTCTGGGGTCTTTCCTTTGGGGCTTTGGCACTTACTTATGGCATTCTGATCACGGAGAGCAGTTACACACAGACACAAAGACCCAGGAGGGGGGGGGGGGTGTTGAAGGAAAACTTTGTTTAGTAGGGCAGCTCTCCTTCTCTGTTGTGCCTGCATCATTTTACTTTAATGCATCTATATTAAGAATGCACATTCAGCTGATTATACAGTAGTTGAGGTTGCCCTGACAACACTTCCTGTTTCCCTGTGTATTTTTATCACTTTTTTTTTTATATAATTTATAACCAAATATATAAGTTATATATTTAAATTATGCATTTGAACTGTTATAGCAAAAGAATGCCATCCACTTATGGCCAGCCTATGATGTTCTCACAGAATCTTAAACTGTGAGGTAGGAATTTATTACAGTTTATTGTGAGGTATGGGTGTTAATCTGGATTTAAGAATGTTTATTAGGTAGGGGTATTTCTTAATCTAGAGGTAGGCATGTTTGTTTTTCTGTGAGGTATGGGTATTAATCTGTAACATAGGAAGGTTTGTTAATCTGAAGTATGAGTGTTAATCTGTGAGGTAGGAATGTTAATCTGCAAAGTAGGGGTGTTAATCTGTGAGGTAGGGATGTTTGCTGTAATTGTGTGAGGTAGGGATGAGTATTGTTTTCTGTCTAACTTTGGTCTTGTTAGTTCTGCTCACGTGTTGTGTTTATGGTATGATGGGTGTATTTTACTACCACTTTGAAGAGATTGCATGCGTGCGTGCGTGAGTGCGTGCGCGTGTGTGTGTGTGTGTGAGAGCATGTTGAGGTAATGTTTAGTGGTACTGCTGATAAATGTTTTAATACTGTTGCCCTGCCGCCTTTGGAAAGAGAACATGAGAGGGTTTGGAAACTTTGTCAGGACAGAAATGTTATCCTCTCTATGCATAATAGATCACTGTTCAGGGCCACACTGACACTCCTGTGACCCCCTCCACCTCACACACACACACACACATTTATGTGCACATGCACATATGCTCACACGCTGACATTCTTTTACACACACACACACACACTTGCATTTGCTATGTTAACCAACCCTGCAGTCTGCATCTCAACGTGAGTTTTCCTGAGATCTCCAGTCATACATGGGTGCCCGTTCACATCAACGATCCCTTTAACCACACTGCCTTCTAAAGTGTGGTACACCCACACACTCATCTCACACAATCATTACCCTCCAGCTTACCTGATCTGCTTAAGAAACTCTTTGAGGCAGCTATCGTGTTCCAGACATACACACACACACACACACACACACACACACACGCATATACACATATACATGCAAGTCATGTGGGTAGCAGAACTCGAGATGGCGGGTTGGAGTTGGCTCAAGAGATGTGGAGTGGTGGAGGAACAGCCAGCATCAGTGCTTACATCACGGAGTCGGTACACACACGTCTCATCACGGAGTCGGCACACGCACAGCCCCAGTGTAGGGACATGAAGACTACATCATATAGTCTGTGATGGTCACGTAAGTTAGACTGTCAGGTGTTCTGGCCACTGTGTTAGAGTGATGACTCTGGTGGTCTGGTGGTCAGGGCACGTTTGCCACCAGTAGGTCCTGGGTATGAGACTGATTTTTGGGTGTGGCTGCTCTCCTCCACACAGTTCCAGTGTGTGTGTGTGTGATTGGGTTTTCCTCCTGTTCATGTTACGGTAGTGGTTTCTTTAAAAACTGATGACTTTAAAAACAACAGACTAATAACAGCATGACTCAGCTAAACGCTAAATGAATCAGCGTCTCTGATAACATCTGTCCACAGCAGTGTTTTTGTGTTGTGTTTGTGGTGTGTGTGTTTGTATTTGTATGCTGTGTGTAAGGGTGAGGGTGGGATATTAATACAGAGGCTGAGGTTTGTGAGCATGGCGTTTTTGCTGGCCCTGCTACTCCGGTTCTTCAGCAGTGAGTTTGTTTTGGCGGTGTTCAGTGGTGTTCGGCAGTGGTCACATGTGGGTTAAGTGGACGGTCTTCTGGGATGCTGTTTTCAGCAGCGGTTCAGAGAGGCTGCAGAATCACTGACGACCATTTGAATATGGTGTTGAGGAGTGCGGTGTTGAGACACAAACCCTGTGTGTTTTAAAATAAAACATTTCAACTTTTGCAAGAACTAAATCATCCAGCTCCAAATGCTCAAATGATTATGCATTTGATTTAGTGCTGGGATTCAGTCACCATGGTATGTGGATTCACCGGTGCTGGGAATCCTCGGTTGCCATGGTGCTGGGATTCTTCAGTCACCTTGTTTCTAGGATGTTGCAGTCACCATGGTGGTTGAATTCTGGAGTTGCCATGGTGATGGAAATCAACAGTGACATCTTTGACCTTCGAGCTCCAGCCATGAAACAAGTTCCAGCTTCTATCAAGCTGACATGCTGTTCAGTGTAACATTACACACTGTGTATGAATGTCACTCTTTTATGTGGAAGACATGTTTTTAAATGAGCTTTTGGGAACTGATATTTGCACTGCAGTTTGAACAGCTGCACTAAACATGTGTTATGTCTTCTCTGGTAAAGCTCAGATGGGAAGTTTATGTGCTGAGTTGGTGAAGTGTTGATCAGATGATCATGATATTTAGCTTGTGTGAGGTTTGTCTGGAGCGCACACACACTGCGCTAGAAAAACAGCACTGCCACTGTGAAAAAAAGCCGTGAGAAATAAATGCAACAATTCTTTCTTTTTATTTAATGTTGATGAAAATTATTCAATCAACATGGAAAATGTAACAATTGGTTAAATACGCTGGCATAATGGACCATCGTGTCAGATGCTTGTAGTTTGACAGTGTGACAAGATGTTGTTCATTAGCTCTCTGAAACTGGAATACATCTCTCCTTTATAAAACCCGCACATGTTAACGTCGGTGGTGGTGCTCCATGTCGCCTAACCTTTGATCAGCTGCAGGTTTGATGCTCACATTTTTAGGGAACTTCAGGAATTGCTCGTTGCAGATTGGCAGACAGGCCTTGGGTCAGGCAGAGGAGTGGATTACTGGATGGTTAGCATGGATTCGTTACGCTCAAATTAAAGACGTGTCCTGGTAACAGCTTTGTGTAGGACACGCTTTCAGAAGTATCAAAGGGAGGCAGGGATAGCAATTATTCACTCATCTGAAACACACACATTCTCTCTCTCTCTCACACACGCATGCGCACACACACACACACACACACACAGTGAGAGCATGCGTCCCCTGTCCTTGGCTGGAGGTTTTTGAAATACTTTCTCTAGCAGTGGCTGAATGGGGATCTTGGGTTTCTTTCTCAGGAGTTTCAGGTTTTCAAAAGTGTCCCCCCCCTCCCTTACCCCCTACCCTCACCACACACACACACACACACACACACACACACACTAAGAGAATGCTTTTATCTCCAGTCTCCAGCAGAGAATATATGTACATTCTGTCATATGGAATTTGGCCCTGTGGTGTCACAGATCATTCAGAAAAATAACACAAAATAATTCAGTCTCTCTTGATCTTCTCATGAATACAGAAGGCTTCCTCCTTGTTGCAGGTGTGTTAAGGTGGAGGTGCTTCATGGAGGTGATACGGTGTCAGTAGTGTGCTAGGGACAAGATGATTCATCTGTTCTTACTAAAATAAGGCACTTTGTCATTTATCTGGAGCAGATTTGGTTATAAACAGCATGTTTTGTGTGTGTATGCGCGTGGTTCACATACTTCACTCTACACACTCGTCATATAGATAATACACTACAGTGGTTCATTGCACTCTTTTTGGAACATAAGCAGGCACCCCCCCCCCCACACACACACAAACACACACAGACATCACCACATAGACAGACTTCTCCATATACATATACACCCCCCCAGACACACATACGTCCCCACATACATACACACACACACACCAAAACACAGACGTCCCCACATACATACACACACCCACACACACACACACCCCTCCCCCACACAGACACACATGCACATATCCCCAATACACATGCATACTCACATGAACCCACAGACCCCCAACCCTGTTCTCGTACCAGTTTCTCCATCTCATTCTCTCCCTCTCTTTCTCCCTCTCTCTTTCTCTGAGGATGTGTTTACTGTCTGGATGGGATGTGTGTGACTCCATTTCTATCTGCTGTGAACAACAAACGGACGTGAGTGGAGATGGAGTGGAGCTGTGTGTGTGTGTGTGTGCACTGTGTGCGTGCCTGCATGCGCTGTGTGCATTGTGTGCACTCTGTGTGTGTGTGTGTGTGCGTTGTGTGCACTCTGTGTGTGTGTGTGTGTGTGTAGGGGAACAGGGAGCTCCATGCCAGTTCCCTGCGCCGTCTTGCCCCTGACCCACACCAGGGCAGGGCACTTACACCATACTTCCTGTTTTGTTGCCTAGGGTTATTTTCAGACACACACACACACACACACACACACACACACAGGCATGCTCACAGCACAAACACACACACACACACACATGCTTTCTCTGGCAGTTTGCTACCCATTGTTCTGCATTTCCCATTTTTCTGTGCCTTTTCTGTCCAACTGTGTGTTTGTGTGTATTTATGTGTGTGTGTGTTCACATGCACATCTGTGTTCACATGCATGTCTGTGGATGTGAGTTTGCCTGTGCGCCTCCTGCTAGAGTGCGAATGCATGCATGTGTGTAAGGTCAAACAGTACTGTAGCTGGAACCCCTGACCCAAAGTGTGTGTTCAGGTCAGGAGGTATGCTGTAAGCCAGTGTGTCCCCTCGGCCTGTGTATCTCAGTATAGCACCCTACACCCTTCACTCCTTCCTGCAAGGGGTGGCTGACCTCCACATGCTGGTCTGACGCCCCCCCAGATGTTTCTCATCACACCAGCACACAGTACACAGCTACATCAATGAATTCTTTTATTAATCAAGGATTTCATTGATTACCTCATCGATGAATCGCGTAATCGCACGAGAAATACTTTTAAAAACATTAAAAAGCAACAGTAAATACACAAAAGAGATTAAAAGACAGTTGGATTCCATTTTAGAAAAAATCAACACTTTTATTGCTAAAGCTGGTATAGTGATGCTAAGTTTACACACATTGGCTTCTTTCCATAACCTTTGCAACACACTCACTATGTGTGTGTAAACTTTACAGTGCACTCAGTGGGCCTCAGCACGCATGTGAATGCAAAATCATTTTAGATAGCAGTAGCTAGATTGCTCAGAACACATAGCAGTTTATTATTTCCCCAGTGAATAAAAGGTGATTTACCTCACAGTCTATTAGTTTATTCATTAAATACAATTGTGTATAGCTGAGAGTTACTTGTTTCTTGTCTTGACCTAAGTTATTTTTTATTATTTTAATATCTAGCCCTGGTTCAGTTTATTCTTTTGACCTTTGTTTCTTCGTACTGTATCAGTGAGTTCTGTTGTAAGCCATCCGGGTACTTTCCGCTTAATGTTTTATGCCTACTGTATTCGGACACACTACCTGTTATCGCGTACTGCTTTGGCGTACTGAACAGGAGGGAAGTACGGCCGGACGGAGCCTCTGTGTGGTCTGTCGTCTGCACTAGAACCTGCTCGACCTCACAGCTATGAAGATATTGGACTCTGGGAGCTGATTCATAGGTTTTCCATAACTTATAAAGACAACAAAAAAGAACAATAATAAAATAATAATAATAACAATTATATAATATAATAATTATATAATAAAAATAAAATATAAAATAAATAATGAAATATGCAAAAATGTAACTTCTGGCTTCTTCACATTATCCTCTATCTCACGTGGACGTCATGCAGCGTCAACTCACGTTAATGTTGTTTTGGTGTTTTCCCACGTCTCTGGCGTTTGTGAACCTGCTATTCAGCTTCTGAATTTGTTTTCAGTTTGGATATTTTGGCCATATTTCATGTAAGGTGCAATGGGGCGTAGTGGATATAGTTATATGAATATACTTGTATGGATATAGGTACAGTTAATCGATACAGTATATTGTTACTGATACTGTTAGAGACACACTACACTCATACGACATGTCACAGACGGTTACAGACTACACCGTTACATGTCACAGATGGTTACAGACTACACTGTTACACATCTCACAGATGGTTACAGACTACACTGTTATACAAGTCACAGGTGGTTACAAACTACACTGTTACACATGTCACAGACAGTTACAGACTACATTGTTACACATCAGACAGTTACAGACTACACTGTTATACAAGTCACAGACGGTTACAGACTACACTGTTACACATGTCACAGATGGTTACAGACAATAGCAGAACAGGGAGAGAAGGTGAAGGTGGAGCAGAAAGAGGGAGAGACAGTGAAAGAAGAGCTAGAGAAAAGAGTGAGAGGGATTAAAAAGAGAGGGATAGACAGAGAGAGGCAGGCAGGCAGACAGAGAGGAAGGGAGAGAGAGGGAGAGAGGGATAGAATGAGGCTCCAGAGGTTGTGAAAGAGGAGCTGGTGGTTTGTGAAATCCTTCCTGCAATATGCTGGGTTCTGGACTCCTTCAGTGGAATCTATGAGAATTACAGAATTAGTTCTGATCTACGGAGTCAACACAGCCACCAGCTGTCTTTACTTTTTCCCTCTCTCTCCCTCTCTCTCTCCCTCCTCTTTTCCTCTCTTCTTTCTCTCTCGCTCTCTCTCTTAATCTCTGTCTCATAATCACTCACTGACACACACACGCACACATGGCTTATCTTACCTGGGTTTGAGAGAACCTTTGGAGACTGGTCTGACTGGTCTGGCTGGGCGTGCGTGCGTTTTGGGAAGTGGGCGTGAACTCTTCATTCTGTTTGGAACTTTTTTCTTAAATGTGCTGTCAGACTGAATTAAATAAACAACATTAAGTCAGTGCTGAAACAGCTGGACACAGTGCAGACCTTGTGTGTGTGTGTGTGTGTGTGTGTGTGTGTGTGTTTGCGCAATGGGTGTATATACAGATTTAATTGGTATTTGGTAAAGGATTTACTTCAAAAGAACAAAACTTTAGAGCTGCTCTCAGTTGGACACACCATCACAAACACACATGAACACACATGAACACATTCACAAATGCATATAAACACAGAAAAACATACATATTGACAAACACACACATTCATAAACAAACAGACATACACACAAGCACATAAACAAAAACACAGCCTTACCTACTTACAAATACATAAACACATACATTCAAACACATAGAAACACAAAGGTGTACACACAGAAACGTATAAAGTGTCTAAAAGGCAAATCCCCTGAAGGCATTCCCCAACACACACACACACACATTCCTCTGTGCATTCCCCCGAACATCTGCGAGTCAGTCACTCTTCTAACTGTGTTTGTTAGCCAGTTTCATATTTCAGAGAGCTTTGCCAGCCTTAGAGAAACAGGTCATTGTTTCTGAGCATGAATGTGTACAAGAAATGTATACACACACAGACACACACACACACACTCTCATGCGTGCGCTTAGACAACCTTAAATTTTGATCATAGTGAAAATGTATCACATTCTCGGATCCAAGTCTGACTCAACACACAGGTGTGTGTGCATGTCCGTGTATGAATGTTTGCGCTTGTGTGTGTGTCTGGGTGAGTTAGCGGGTGAAGGAATGTGGAAATCATGATTTGGTACATTTTCAGTCTGTTACTAATATCCTCATATTGCTGTGGAACGTGCTTCTGAAGTGATACCTGTGTTCCGGGGAGTCAGCACAGCTCGGATCTTCCCCACACACTTCCAGAATTACGCAGGAATACTGGGAATACTGTTGGAAAATCCCAGCGCAGCCTGGACCACATTGTAGTGCTGCAAGTTGGAACACTTTGGAATTGGGTATCTCGAACGGCGATATATAAATGTGACATTCACTCATCCATTTTCCCAGCTGGAACACGAGTAGGTGTTGTATAAATCTGGAGTGAAATGCCTGTTAATCAAAGAGATTAGGGCAATCTCAGAGATTAGGGCATTCTCAGAGATTAGGGCAATCTCAGAGATTAGGGCAATCTCAGAGATTAGGGCATTCTCAGAGATTAGGGCAATCTCAGGGATTAGGGCATTCTCAGAGATTAGGGCAATCTCAGAGATTAGGGCATTCTCAGGGATACCCGCTCACACCACATCACACCACATTTTCACACATTCTCGGCACATCTGGTCTGAGACTGAAACTTGCACATCTGATCTGAGATGGATTGTGCATTGATTTGAGACTGACCGGTGATTGATCGGTGAGTCTGGTGAGTCTGATCCGAGTCTGCATCTGAGACTGAACTGAGATCAGTCCTCTCCCTGCAGGAGAAGGGCTGAGGGCCGACTGCAGGGCCAAACGCCTTCGCCCTGGTCTGTTATTTCTTGCGAGGTTGTAGGCAGGAAGTCTGTAACATGGTTGGCATGGCGGGCACAGCTGGTGCTCAGGGGCACGGCACCTCACTGCCCGACGGACAGAGGACATGCACAGCTGCAGCTCCCCTACAGGGCCGATTTTGTTTAGTTTGTTGCTTGAATGTCTTTGTTTTTACCTGCTAAATAAATTAGTTATGAAGGTTTGTAATTAATATAAAGCAAAAGTGTTTGCTAAATCCAGATCTGCTCTCTATATCTCACTATTCTCTCTCTATCTCACTATTCTCTGTCTATATCTCACTGTCCTCTATCTCTCTATTCTCTCTATATATCTCAGTATTCTCTCTATATCTCACTATTCTGTCTCTATCCCTTCTCTATATATATCTCATTCTGTCTCACTCTTACTCAGCGTCTCTCACTAGAGAACTTCAGAATGTTACCTCTTTTTCCATGTTGTCTCTGTTAACACAGTTTTGTCTTGTGTGTGTAAACGTGTGCATGTACAGTATGAATGCTTATCCTTGTGCTTATATTGGTTATACTGATCCAGTGTTCTGTACTGATTCTGTAGTAAGTGACTCTGGTAGCCCTATTAGTGATTGGTTGTTGTGCAAATAAGCTATATATTAAAGGTAATGTATAGACCTGACAGGCAGACTTGGGCAGTTGTGTTTGGTAATGTATGGACCTGACAGGCAGACCTGACCAGTATCGTAGGTTTATATGGTCCCTGAGTCACTGGGAACGTCTGTGGGTTTTGGCCCAGTGCATTACTTCTTACTGGAAACTTCACCTATCAAACGTGCTCAGTGTGGTCATAAGACAGTGACTCAAATATTTGTCATATCATCAGTTCAGACAGTGAATGTAACATCAGGCTTTAATGCGTAGGCACACACACACACACACACACACAGATCTACCTGGGAAGTTTTCCAGCACCATGTTCCATGACATTAACATCCTGTTAGCTTAATAGACACAAACGCTCTCTTTCTCTATTTCTCTTTCTTGTTCTCTCTCTCTCATACACATACACACACAAGTTACATGTTCATATGCTTGTGTGTAGGCAGAGGGGTCATGGATCTGTCTGTGTATAAGAGTGCAGGTGGGTGTGTGTGGGTGGCAGGGTGTGTCTGTGTGTATGTGACGGGGTGGGTGGCAGGGTGTGTGTGTGTGTGTGTGTGGCAGGGTGTGCTCTTAGCTCATAGTCAGACTGTTGGTGCTTGTAGGGAGAGGCAGACTTTCCCATTAAGTCACTGGTACAATGCAAATGAGTTGAACATGGCATGCAAAAGTTATGGAAATACTCTCTTTATCACTCAGAACTACGCTGAAGACGGAAAAATCAACATCCTATCTACACATAAAACACACACACACACAGCTAGGTAATGCAGTATGAAAATAGATCAAGGCTCCAATCTGATCTGTCACTTAATGACTCTGTGCCTCTCTCTCTCTCTCTCCATCTCTTTTTCTATGTCCATCACGCTCTCTGTCTCTCTCTCTCTCTCTGTCGCTCCTGTAGAAGTGAGTGTGTGTGTTGCATGTGGGCCTCTGCTCTGATGGACGTGCGAGGGGGTGAGCGCGTGATGCGTCCGGGCTCAGACACAGCCCTGCTCTCCCCTCTGCAGCCCCCCCTGCTTCTCGGACCCTTCAGCACTCAGGCCTGCACCCAGTACAGCCAACAGCAGCTCCAGCAGCTACGGGTAAGCACAGCACACTGACCTCAGGTCAGTACACGTACAGAAGAAGGATTACAGCCCGCAACCCCAAAACCCCCAAGTGTAATGAACATGGAACTCAGAACACAGTTGTAATACCTCCTGATCTCAGAACTGTTGTAATAACCTACTGATCTCAGAACAGTTGTAATACATCCTGATCTCAGAGCAGCTATATAAGACTGGAGGATTTCAGACCACACTGATCTCAGAACAGGCAGCAGCAGCTCATCGGCCATATGACTGCATCAGTAGTAGCAGTCGTAGGACTGTGTGTGTGATGTTTACTGTGTGTGTGATGTGTTTACTGTTGTTCATTCATTCAACATGGAGCAGCACCTGAGAGACCAGGAGGAGGCGAAGCAGCAGTTACAACAGATACGGCACAAAGACAAGAGCCAGCAGAGTGAGTGTGTGTCTCTCTCTCACACACACACACACACAAACATGCATTTGCGCTCCCTTACCCCCTACCCTCACCACACACACACACACACATGCATGTGCGCTCCCTTACCCCCTACTCTCACCACACACACACACACACACACACACACCTGTGTCCTCTGTAGTTTTGCATGCGTTTGCCTGGGCCATCTCGGCTGCTCTAATCAGCTTCTAATCAGGTGAGCTTGCTGAGTGTGTAGGCCTGTGGATGGTCAACTCAGAACCGCTCAACGGGTCACGTCCAGGGTTGAGCATAGATCCAGATCCAGACCCAGACCCAGTGTGCAGAGGAGTGGTCCTGTGGTCAGTGCCGGGCCTGGGATGGGCAGAGTGAGGAGCTGTGTATGAGTAGTGATGGACAGTCAGTAAACCTGGACCCTCTGAGACGGGCCCTTTAAAGGCTGGTCTTGCTAATAGTGTTAGGGTTAGGGATGGCCTGCACAGTGCACAGTAACCAGTGCACAATAATGACCAGTGTTACCAGTGAATCCATAGAAAGGGCATTGAGGTGCTGAAATGCATTAATATTTGTCTGTGTGTGCATCTGTGTGTGTATTTGTGTGTGTGTGATTGGGCACATGTGATTGGGCACAACCTTTGCTCTGTTCGGAGCAAACAGGGCTGTGTGTGTGTGTGTGTGTGCGTGTGTGTGTGTGTGTGTGTGTATGTGTGTGTGCAGTAGAACAGTCCATTGTGCGGTAGCTCCACACTGCTCCGCTGGCCTGTGTCACCTTACACTGTTTACACCTGCTGAGTCACCCATCACGCGTTCAATGCGGCACGCTGAAATACAGCGCGCAAAAATACAGCACACTGAAAACACAATAAGTACAGCACGCTGAAAACACAATAAGTACAGCACGCTGAAAACATACTCAATACAACAGGATGAAAAGTCACAGACTTATAATAACATGACAATAATTTGTGTTTTTCCTGTGACTTCATTGTTCTGTTTTCATTCGGTGTTTTTATGTCGTATGTCTTTTCAGTGTCATATTTTAAATGTAAACAGGTCAGAGCAGCAGCAGACAGTCCTATGGCTGCTCTTGTGTCTCCCCTTTGTTCTTGTGTCCAGCTCTTGGTGGAGCTGAAGGTAGCATTCACAGAACAAACATGTTAACACTGACCCAGTGGTACCTGCCCCTCCACCACTGCCAGATCATAGAGGTGGTGGAGGTGTGGAAAGACCCCACCCTGCCCCTTAAATGCTGCTACTCAGCAGGCAAGGGCGGGGCCTTGGGGCAGAGCGTGGGGGCAGGGCCTTGGGGCAGAGCATGGGGGCGGGGCCTTGGGGCAGAGCATGGGGGCGGGGCCTTGGGCCAGAGCTTGATGTTTTCTGAAATGTCTATTCTCATTTTAGTGACTGTGACTGTAGCAACATTTCCCAAAATATACATACACATATATACAAACACAAATATACATACACCAATGTACATACAGTATACATGCACAAATATACACAGTTCACCTACTCTGACATGAATCTTCTGGACCAGGTTCATCTCAGCATCTCAGAGTTCTTCTTCAGATTCAGTCTTTAGTCTTTTCATGCTATTGCTCAAGTATAAGAGGAGGTCACACTAAACATACACTAAACTGGGTATGTTTATCAAAAATCCTCATTGGCATTTGAGCTTGTTCAGTGACTCAAGTTTATTCACGTTCTCTCATTGGTCTTTTGTGTTGATTGACAGGTGCAGTGGCCAGTTCTGTAGTGAAGCAGAAGTTGGCAGAGGTGATTCTGAAGAAACGAAAGCAGAAAAGTGGCTCCAGTCCTCTCAGTATTTCAGCAGTACCCTACAGGTGAGGGACACGTGCTTGGGTCTGGCGCAGGGAAGGCAGACCTGCTCACTGCAGTGTTATAGGCATTTTCTTTGTTGCCAGTCCCAAACACAAGCATCGAGGACAAAAGCCCAGATTGATCAGCTTCATCAGATCATGTGCTCACGTGTCAGAACCTTCAGTAAAGGACTAGAATTTCAAACCATCCCTAAATACCCCAGAATACTTTCTTCTGCAATATCTTTTGAGTTCGTCTTATTATCTTATTGTGCTGGTGTGTGTGTGTGTGTGTGTGTGTGTGTAGGGAGTTGGGTCCTGATCCCAGTGGCCCAGTACAGCCTCTCCTCTCGTCACCACCACAGACCCTCCGGGATGGAGCTGATGACCGGCCACTGCGAAGAGCAAGTATGTCTCATACACACCGTGTGTTCAGATACCCTCATATGTAATGTGCTCAACAGCTGTAATGTATACCTCCCCCCCCAGACACACACACACACACACACACGCACAACTGGTCTCACCTGAGCACCTAAGTCAATGCCAAGAACGTCCTGGCCTCCTTCAACAGACACATCATAGCCTGACTAAAACTCCACCCCCTTCTCCACTACCCAACACAGTTTTCCCTTACCACACCCAACACAGCCTCCCAACACACCCTAAATTACACACCCTCACATCACACAACCTGCCAACAAACTCCTAACCAACATGTCCACCCTCCATTATTTATCTACCATCTGGCCAATCCTAAATCCATTTGTCAATTTTCCTAAAGGTTTTTGTCAGAATGTGTAAAAGCCTCAGGATTTGCCTTTAGGTTGTATGACATAGTGTTGTTTAGCTGATGACATATTCTTCTAACACACTCCTGAGTGACCTTTGTTTTAGAAAAACACCAAGGAAACATTTTGCAAATCACTTCTGCAGAGCAGGTTTAGTTAGTTTTCCTCCACGAAGTGAAGGCTAAAAATGCAGTGGAATCAGAACTGCTAGTCCCTGACCTAGGGCGAGTGTGCCCGTCACCCCTCAAATTACACCACCCAGCGACCCTGTGCTGTCCTGTGCCGACGAGACCCTGTGCTATGCTGGGCGCTAATTAGACCCTGTGCAATGCTGGGCACTAATGAGACCCTGTGCTGTGCTGGGCGCTAATGAGACCCTCTGCTATGCATCTGTGCTACACACTGCGTAGGTGTTGAGGAAGGCAGCAGAGGTGATGCCTCTTCGTTATGGTGCCTGAACGGAACAGTACGGTGGTGACGTGGTAGGCGGTGCTGTGCCGGTGTAGCAGACGCGGCTGTCGTGGTTTTATATGTGTCCGTGTTCCTGCTGCATGTCGCTCTGACATCCCCCCCCCCCAACCAGTGACCATGTGCTCAGCTACGCACAAGAGCACGGACACAAAATGAGTATGTGCCCTAAGACATCCCACCAGTGAAGTATTAGCGTGTTTGGTGAAAAACAGTGTTTAGGCTGAAACCCCCCCCCACCTGCATTAGGAGAGTTTGTTGAGTGCGCTCTGGTGTTAAGGTGTTAACGCTGTGGGTGTGTCTGCTGTGTGCAGCCTCTGAGCCCAACCTGAAGGTGAAGCACAAATTAAAGAAACATCTCCACACGCGGAAGAGTCCCCTCACGCGCAAGGAGAGTGCCCCCCCCATGGTGAAGCACCACCGTGGCCCCGACCCGCTGGGTACGTGAGCTGGACCTGACCTCGGCTGCCCTGTCGCACGTCACGTCACACGTCACACCCAGTTACTTTACATTCATATGGAGATTAGTGTTTTCACCTGCTCACCGGAATTGAATTTCTCTCTTTTTCTTCTTTCTCTCCCTTCCCTTTCTCCCTTGACCCCCCTCCCCCTTCCCCCCTCACTCTCTCCCTCTTTCCCTCTCTCAGACTCTTCTCCCAGCAGCAGTAGTACTCCTGTGTCTGGCTGTAGCTCTCCTAATGACAGCCTGCCCAATGAGAATGGAGTGCTGCCCCCTAGTGGCAGCCTGTCTCACGAGGTAACAATCCACCACGGTGCTCTCCACACCTGAGCCGCACAAGCATTAGCTCCATTTAAACAAAGCCCACAGCTCAGCAGCACAAGCCATTGACCAGCATTTAGTTAATATTACTTTGAAGCATCACACACACACACACACACACACACAGCGTCACACGCACAGCAGGCATCATGGGAGCAGTGGTTAATATTCTGGTGCAGTTTGTTCTGCGAGGGTTTCGTGCTGGGTGACGGGATCCGGGAGGTGAGGTCCAGTATGTGTTCTGTGCCACGCTGTAATGACATGTTTTAAACAGGGACACCAGAGAAGGGCTGTTCAAAAACACAACCCCACAAAAACACACACAAACGTACGCTTGCACACGTCACACACGCGCACACACTAGTCAGCTCTCTGTTCTTTCTAGGTTATGATAAGGCTGTAAATCTAACCCTGACCTTTCAGCCTAAAGTCGGTTATATTGGTGCAATTCAGAATTCTTTTAAGCTGATTGATGCTGAAGAGCTAATCAGCCACTGTCAGCCATAACTAGGAGGACCTCTGCTCCTGTGACATTTGTGTGTGTGCATGTGTGTGTGTGTGTGTGTGTGTGTTTGTGTATGAGCAGGCCCACAGACTCCTCCTTCCAGATGGTTCATTGGCTCATTTCTCTGTGCAGAGTCCTTCCACCCTCCCTACCATCACACTGGGTCTTCCTGCACATGCTAAGGTGACCCTGCCCACCCGAACACAAGCCACACCCACCCATTTGCCACATTCCACAGACCAAGGGCCAAACTCATTTGCCAGTCACAATAATACCAAAAATTAGCTAGTGATTCTTCAGTTAGTCTCCAAACTCAGATTTTCACCTTTGATTGATTTGTGTTGATTTTGACCCTTAAATCTATCTGACTGTATACTTGCTGTCCATGTCTAACATGCAGTAAGAATCCCAGGACGAAGATGATGGCGATAATGATGATGGTGATGATGATGATGATGATGATGGTGGTGGCGGTCTGTGTGTAGGTTGATGGTGAGCTGGGATCTCTAAAGCTCGGCCGGGTGCCCGTCGTGCCAGGCGGCTCACAGGTTCTGGTGCCTCTGAGTGTGGAGGACCAGCAGGGCGGCTCCCTTGTCCAGCCCCTGCTAATCCTGGAGCCCTCTGGCCTCGTTCACGCCCCCTTGCTGGCTGGTGAGTGTTGCTTCAGAAAACCGGAATGTGTGTGTTCACTCTGGATGAGTTAAGTGCAGTGAAGAATTTCCCTACGGGGATTAATGAAGGTGCTTCTTCTTTTTCTTCTTGTCAAGACTTTCTACACTTGACAAGGCTGCCCCCTAGTGGCCATAGCTATTTTATCTTCATAGAACAGTGTGATGTAGTCCTTGTGGTTTTCATTTTAACCTTTAGGAATGCTCTAGTAGTTACTGTTAATGGTTCAGTAACTACATGGAAATGAAAATGAAATGTCTGCAGTTATATGCAGAGAGATCCTGGGAGTTTAAAGGAATTACAGGCATTAGCTGTTTGTTAATCCCTATGTGAGCTGAGACTTGTGCAGAAAAGTACCACACTCATGGTAATACACTGCGCTCAGGACCCTGGGTGAATCAGACCGTGCACAGTCACGAGACAGCAGCTATGTTCTCAGTTCAGTAGACAGAGAATAAGGTGTTTGGTGAGGGTGTGTGAATAAAGACTGATAATTCACGAGTGCGTGTGAATCAGATTTTGGTGCCAGAGAGATATAGAGAAATAGAATTAACTAAAGTTGTACTGAGAGTGTCTGAGTGTCTGTGCGGTTTGGTGGGGTCATATTAAGAGTGGGGATGGTGGGGTTGTTCTGAGAGTGACTGCAGTGTTGGGTGGTGGTATCGAGTGACTGCTGTGTTGGGTGGTAGTGTCGAGTGACTTTGCTTGGTCCCAGTTCCAGGGCTGGGGCCTGTCCCTGTGCAGCTCGGCAGTCCCTCAGGGCCCCATAAACCCCTGAGTCGCACGCGCTCAGAGCCTCTGCCCCAGAGTGCCCGCCCACTCCACTCACAGCTGCTCCAACAGCAACACAGCACTCAGCTGCTGGAGAGGCTCAAACAGCAGACACACCTGGGCAAGGTGAGCACACACACACACACACACACACACACAACCCCATTTACACCTACTTGTACACAGAAATATGCAAACATATATATCTATACCTGTGAACCCTCAATATAATCGGTATTACCTGATATGTGTGTGTGTGTGTGTGTGTGTGTGTTTTGCAGCTCATGTCTAAATCAAGTGAGAAGCCGCGACTCCGGCAGATCCCTTCTGAAGACATGGACTCAGAGGAGGTGGGGCCATCATCCGACGACCTCCATCAAAGCAGGGTCAGGGCGGAGTCCCTGAGAGAGGCGGAGACTCAGGAGGAGCAGCTCAACATACAACAGACACTCATTCTCAACCAGGTACGCACAATTCACACACGCACACACACACACACACAGAAATGCATGCTATATATTTGGAAGTGCTTTCAAGCAAAAAAGACAGGAACCACGTGGTTGAAGCAGAACAGCCTTTCTGGTCATATCCCTCATCATCCAGCAGGGGGCAGACACAGTTGCAGATCAGTTTTTTGAAGAATAGACTCACACTGTGGAGCCACAGTCATTCTAAACACTAAAGGTGGTGTGAGGTGTAGAACACCTTGTAGAGCAAGTGCCGCAGGGGGTTAGAAGGTGTAGGTATGAATGATAAATTCTATGTAGTAAATCAATATTATCTCTATTAGACTTTATGAGGGTACTAACAATTACAGATAATGGCAATTACTGTGAATGAATCATAGAAGGGAAATATATAAGTTACATATAAAGTACATTTCTCATTTTACTCCACATCCTGACAGTGTAAAATTCAAACCGTGCGTGTGTGTGTGTGTGTGTGTGTGTGTGTGTATGTGTGCCTGTGCACGCATGTATGTGTGCACATTTGGACATGCGTGTTTGTATGCCTGTATGTATGCACATTTTTGTGCATGTGTGCATATGTTTGTGTGCATGCATATGGGTGTGTGTGTGCATATGCGTGTGTGCTTTTGTGTGTGTGTGTGCGCATGTGGATGTGTGTATGTGCGTGCATGTATATGTGTGTGTTCATGGATGTGTGTGTGTGTGTATATGTGTGTGTGCAGTCACGCCTGTGGGAGACGCAGAAGCAGCTTCAGCAGCTACGCAGGCAGACGGCCCACATGGAGACGTTGGCAGTACCCATGATGCTTAGCGGCCTTCACCGCCCGTTGTCCCGCACGCAGTCCTCCCCAGCCTCCACCTCGCTCACGCTGCCTGAAAAAACCCTGGCAACAGAGCCTTCACACAGCCAACCACGCTTCACCACCGGTAAGAGACCAATCAGAGCTCACTCAAATCACAAACCAGGGTGGACTGGATCTGAAATCTCAGTTTGTATGCCTAATAAACAATGTGTTTCATGTATGTGTGCATGTGTTCGTGTGTGTGTATGTGTGTGTTTCCAGGCCTGGTGTATGACTCTCAGATGCTGAAACACCAGTGTACATGTGGAGATAATAGCAGTCACCCAGAGCATGCTGGGAGGATCCAGAGCATCTGGTCTCGTCTGCAGGAGCGAGGCCTCCGTGGCCAGTGTGAGGTACTGCGCTCACTCTCGCCCCCTACTGGCCTGCCTCTCTCTATTACTGAAGGGACAGCTGAAGATTCACTATTTAGTGTAACTACACTGAAGCTAATATGAAAGACATGTGCTTAAGAGAGGAAGGAGAGTCTAGAGTGGAGGGAGTTAAATTTCATTAACTAGTCCCTTCAGCATCTCTCTGTCTCTCTCTTTGTCTTCCTCTCTCCCTGTCTCCCTCTCCCTGTGTAGAGTATTCGGGGTAGGAAAGCCACTCTGGAGGAGCTGCAGTCTGTCCATACTGAGCGCCATGTTCTCTTATATGGCACGAACCCCCTGAACCGCCTCAAACTGGACAACCGCAACCTCGCTGGTAACACACACAGTAACCCTTTGCACACATGCATGCATATTATCATTACTTATACACGACTCAGTAGGCAGTATAAATATACACACATGTAGTTTTAAAGTAACTGTGCGTGTGTGTGTGTGCGTGTGCAATAAATGGAAAGCAGAAACATATCTTTTTGTTATAGCTTGCCGTAAGAATGTAATAACTAATTTGAGTCATTCTTTATCCATCAGGCATTTTGTCCCAAAGAATGTTCGTCAGGCTGCCCTGTGGGGGTGTTGGGGTGAGTGAAAAGAAGCATAAACACGCGCACACACACACACACACGCACACACACAAGTTTTCAAGATCTTACCTGCAGTCATCTGAATCTATATCAGTGTCCAAGCTTCTCAGAGCTGCCCCAACCCAGAGCAGATCAGCGTCCACACCCTGGGGGGGGGGGGGGGGTTTACTGAGCAGGCCCAGGTAGCAGTGCAGAGCTGCAGTGCCCCCTGGCTGCTAGGGACATGCACTGCAGGCTCCAGATCCATCACAGCTGTGATTGGAACAATATGCAGCGCGGAGGATGAAAGAAATTCCACGATCCACACGGCACGGCGAGCCAAACCGCAGAGACTGCGGACTCCATAGCAGAAAACAGAGAAAGAGAGAGAGAGAGAGAGAGCGGGGGAGAGTGGAAAAAGAAAAGAAATGAGGAAGAAAGGAGAGGGGCAACAAACAAACGGAGTGGTGGAGGAATGCATAACCTCATCTGTGGCCTCCCCCACTCTCCGGAACCAAATTCAGACTTTTCTTTCTGTTCTTTTTTTTTTTCAAGGATCTATCATTAACATCTGTATCAATGATTAATGCACGTCTACCTCTCTCCTCCTCGGCTGCCCTCAGACCGTCCGCACCGTCCCTGCCGTCGGGGTAGCGGCGGTGGGGTCTCCTGCCCCAGGTCAGATGGGGCCGATCACTTCACTAAGTCAGTTCCTCACATTTCCTCCTGACAGGATTACGAAAGCCTCACTAAAATCATGCGCGGGCTTTTATGACCGGAGTCGTTATGTCCAAAGGATGTATATGCTTTACAATGTTGAGCCGTTTTGACACTGTAATTCCTAATTCTCGCGCACATGCTCTGGAATTATATTGACGTCCATTAAAGTTTACGTCTGTCTGCAAGTGCCTCCTCTAAGCTGACCAGTGATGTCATGTTGCATGTTATTGTATCCATAGTAATGATGTCTCACTCAGCAGTATATGTGCTGCATTAAACCAGCCCTGATTGGCTAGCTGCAGTTGGAAGCTAGCTGAGCGTGTGGGTGTGACCCTCTGGCTGGTCTAGGAGTTACACATTCCTGATCGGGACATCTGTTTATTATGGGATGTTGAGCAAAATGGCACGTTGCCTGTTGCCTAGCACTGGCTCTGGAGACGAACCACTGGCGAGCGAAGCTGACGGTGGCGGGCGGAGATTTATGGAGGCTGTCATTATGATGGATGTGGCGGCAGGCAGGCCGACCAATCAGCCAGCCAGAACAGCTCCACTTCCAGCCAATCAGAGCGTGGAAGAGATGAGCTGTGTCATTAGCAGGAACAGGCCTGACTGAGCAATGCGGGATGACAGGGTTCCGTCAGGACGCAGGATGCTGGGCGGGACTTCAGATGGGTTCACTGAGAGGGGACGTCCGTCTTTACACTGCTGGACATGTTGTGGCTAGCGTGGGAGAACTGTCCGAGCGTTCTGTGGTCTAGAGGCAGGAGTACGCCATCATTAGGGCTCTGATGTCTGCGCTGGGATGCACAATCTTTGAGGCATCTGCTCTTAATGTTCAGTGTGTCAGATGCTTCTGAATATTCAGACATGTGTCCACTGAACAGAATCCATTTATCCTCAAATAAACACTTGATTTGAGATGTGAGGGTCACCATATAATAACCACATAACTGAAGTGAAACGAATTTGTATGATCAGCTATAATGTTGAGCTATAATTTAACGTTTTTAAAACCGTTTGTGGCTGAAAGCCAGACCACTGATGGGGTGAGGCAGAGTTTGTAGTTCATATAGATCAGGAAACATTGTGGTTTGACCATGAGCTAGACAGCTACTTAGGCCAACGGACTGCAGCCCCGCCCACCGAGTTCCGGCCTTAGACCAAGCTGTGACTGCTGTTTCCCAGAATGCTGTTTTCTGTACCTCTTAGAAGTGGATTCTTCGTAGGGTATTGCTTCTAATTGCTTCTAAAGACTCAAGAAGCTTTTAACAACTCAAATGTGTTCTGTGAAAATGTAGTCAGTATATATATATGTATGTGTGTGTGTGTGTGTGTGTACAGGTAGACAATGACACCATCTGGAATGACATGCACACTTCTACAGCTTCACGCTTGGCTGCCGGCAGCGTAACTGAACTGGCCTTCAGAGTGGCTAAAGGGGAATTGAAGGTGTGTGTTGCATGTACTCACACACATGCACTTAGATACATGTACACCCACAGAGCTGCATTCTTTTTCACACACACACACACACACACACACACACTAAGTGTCTGTTGGGTTAATGACGTGAATGTGTGTGTGTGCAATGGGTTAACGATGTTGAGTGTATGTTCTGGGTTAATGATGTTGGATGTTGAGTGTGTGCTGGGTTAATGATGTTGAGTGTGTGTGCTGGGTTAATGTTGAGTTTGTGTTGGGCTAATGACATTGTGTGTGTGTTTGTGTGTTTGTGTTCTTCAGAATGGTTTTGCTGTGGTGAGACCTCCAGGACATCATGCTGACCCTTCTAACCCAATGTAAGTGACATTCTTGGAATGTCTAGAACTGTGTGTGAGGGGGGGTGCACATGTTTGTGTGTGTGTGTTTGTGATTGTGAGCAAGCGTGTGTATGCACATGTGTGTGTGTGTGTGTGTGTGTGTGTGCGTGCGCTGCAGTGTCAGCAGCTCTGTCTGTGTGGATATTTATGGGTTGATTATGAAGGTTTGGAGGGAGCGGGGTGAAAGAGACTGATTTATGCCTGCTGTTATTAGGTTGCTGAGGTTGCTGCTTTGTAAATTCCTCTGCATTTCCCCCCAATCCCTAATGTTCTGGTCCTTAGCCTTCTCTTTCCCTCTATCTTTCTCTCTCTCCTCTCTCCCTCTTTTTTCCTCAACATCACTCTCTCTTCTCCACTCTTCCTTTGTCCTCCATGAATGCAGTTTTGTTTTACTACCATAACACATTGGTCGAGGAGACCATGCTGCAGATGTTAGATGTTAGATGTTAGATGGAGCAGGGTGGACATTTTCTCACTTTCTGACAGGTGATTCTCTCCCTGGGTTGTGCTTAAATGTGCTATTAGTGCGATGGAACTGAAATAATCCCTCTCTCTCCTACCCCTCCCCTCACTCTCTTACCCCTACCCCTCCCCCTCTCTCCTACCCCTCCCCCCTCTTTCCTGCCCCTGCCCTCTCTCTTTCTTTCAGGGGTTTTTGTTTTTTTAACTCCGTAGCGATTGCTGCCAGGCAGCTACAGCAGAAGCTGAACGTCACCAAGATCCTCATAGTGGACTGGGTAAAAACACACACACACATGCGCACACACACACATGCGCACACACACACACACACACACACACGTGCGCACACACACACACACACACACACACACACACATGCGCACACACACACTTGCACACACACACACACACACAGATACAAACACACACACACACACATTTGCACACACACACACACACAGATAGAGACACACACACACACACTCGCGTGCACACACACACACATTTGCACACACACACACACAGTTAGAGACACACACACACACTCACGTGCACACACACACACACACAAACACACACACACACACACACACACACACACTCACGTGCACACACACACACACACACACACACACACACACACACACAGATAGAGACACACACACACACACACACACACACACACACACACATACACACACACACAGTACAGGGAAAGTGGGCTCCACTAGCCAGCGGGGGAAGAGGTCTTGGCTGGTCACTGCTGCTCCTCTGTTCCACAGTCACTCTTATTTTCACTGTGGAATTTGGTACAGCAGGTCTCACCACTGCAACACTGTCACAGTGCCTTACTGCTGTACTACTGGACTATGACAATACCTGTTCAACCAAAGTGATCTGGATTATTGTAGGTGTGGTATTGGTCTGAAAGCAGCGTTACATGTGTGGCTTACCTGATACAGCACTATTGCTGTGACCTGTTGTCAAGATCAAGTTCATAATTATCTCATAAATATCTCATAATTATCTCACCATGCAGGACGTTCACCATGGCAATGGCACCCAGGAAATTTTCTACAACGACCCTAGTGTGCTGTACATCTCACTCCATCGCTATGACGACGGCAACTTCTTCCCTGGGAGTGGCGGACCAGCAGAGGTGAGAGAGAGAGAGAGAGAGAGAGAGATCCTTGGTCAAATCAGTTAGCCCTCCGTGTTGAAGCAATTTGTAGACATGCTTCTTTAAAATAACATTTTTTGTGCATTTGAAGCTGTTGGGATGTTGGGAGTGTCGATACCGCTGATCTTCCTGACCTGGCGCGTCGGCTTCAGCCTCTGTGCGGTGTGGCATGCGGTATGTGAGGAAGGGCGTGCCTCACCTCTCCTGTGCCTGTGTGTGCAGGTGGGCTCTGGAGCGGGGGAGGGCTTCAACGTGAACGTGGCATGGACTGGGGGTCTGGAGCCACCTGCGGGGGATGCCGAGTACCTGGCGGCCTTCAGGTGAGACGCCGGCGCCGTTACCGAGACGCTTTCCCGCCGCATGGGGCGGTCTGGCCGAAGAGCCAGCTGTTATGAGTTCCGCTGTGGGGGCGGAAGGTTCAGAATCCCTCTGCCAACCCAGAGAGGTCTGTGGAGGAGGTCCATGGAGGAGGTCCGTGGAGGAGGTCCATGGAGGAGGTCTGTGGAGGAGGTCCATGGAGGAGGTCCGTGGAGGAGGTCCATGGAGGAGGTCCATGGAGGAGGTCCGTGGAGGAGGTCCATGGAGGAGGTCCATGGAGGAGGTCTGTGGAGGAGGTCCTGCGTTTGCAGGCAGTGCAGTGGGTTGGTGGCGCTTTGCTCGCTGCTCTGTTTGGTGCCCTGGCTGCTCGAAGTGGCCTGAATGTGTTCGCAGCAGCGCAGGCCAGAATCACTTCCAGCTTTCTCTTTGTATTAGCTTTTCCGGCTTTGCCACTTCCACATGTCATTTCATTGCCACCGGTGGGTGGTTTCAATAAAGTTTTTGTATTTTTTGATGAAATGCTGTTTTGGGTCCGTTGGCTCCACTCCAGAGAGAACAAGCCAACCGCACACTAACCAGGGTGCCGCGGGGCCCTGGGTGGGCTGGGAGTCTGGCGACATGCTGAAAGGTTTCTGCTTCAGACCTTTTAATGTTCGTCTAACCCTCCTTTACTTAATCACCTCTTCCTCTCTCTCTCCCCGACCTTTAATGAATGCTCTTTCTCTCATTCTGTCTTCCTCCCTCATTCACTCTCACCCTCTCTGTTTCCACCACACACACACTCTCTCTCTTTCACACACGCACACTCTCTCTCTCACACATATTCTCTCTCTCTCTCACACACACACACACACTCTCTCTCTCTCTCTCTCACACACACACACACTCTCACACACACACATCCTCCCCCCCCCCCCCCCTTCTCTATACTCCAGCAGAAGTTGTTCCTCTCCATGCAGGAGAGCTTTTTTTTTATTGGTCTGGAAGGAGGCGGAGCTGGTTACCATGGTAAGGGAGGTTGAGGGGGGTGGTGGGCAAAGTGGAGGATCCTGGGTCATTAAGGCAAATGGCTCCCAGATGGCAGGCTGTCAGTGACGTGAGAAGAGTGACAAGCCCCAGATGGGAACCAGACGCGGTGGCGGTCCCTTTGAACCCAGCACTGATGCGCCTGAAAGGGGGAGTGACTGGCAACGAGTGCCTGGCCCAGAACATGGAGTGTGTGTGTGTGTGTGTGTGTGTGTGTGTGTGTGTGAGAGAGAGAGAGAGTGTGTGTGTGTATGTGAGAGAATGTGTGTGTGGGTGAGAGAGAGTGTGTTTGTGTGTGTGTGTGTGTGTATGAGAGAGAGAGTGTGTGAGAGAGAGTGTGTGTGTGTATGTATGAGAGAGAGAGTGTGAGAAAGTGCGTGTGCGTCTGTGTGTGTCTGTGAGAGAGAGAGTGTGTGTGTGTGTCTGTGTGAGAGAGAGAGAGAGTGTGTGTGTGAGGAGAAATGAACTTAATGAGGCATCAGCACCCATATGGACCACTTTCTGGCTATGATGTACTGTTATCTGTGTTATGAATAAGGGTTGTTATCTGTGTTATGAATATGGGCTGTTAGCTGTGTTATGACTATGGACTTCAACCCCCACAAAGAGTTGCTGATGGCTTTCTATTATTAGCCAATGAACAATGCCAGGGCCTGTAATGAAATCCCTCTGACTGAGGGCTCTGCAGGGTAGAGTGGATGATCTGCATCACTCTGAGATGGGCTCTACTAACCCACATCACTCTGAGATGGGCTCTACTTCAGTGAAGACTGGAAGCAGAGTGTCTTGCGTGTGTTCAGATTCTTTCACATTATGTGATTGTCCCACGTGTGTTGGGATTCTTACCCATGTGATGTGACTGTCCCGCGTGTGCTGTGCAGGACGGTGGTGATGCCTATCGCTCAGGAGTTTGCTCCCGACGTCATTCTGGTTTCATCCGGCTTCGACGCTGCAGAGGGTCATTCAGCACCGCTTGGAGGATACAGAGTCACTGCCAAATGTATGAGACTACACAACATTACACAACACTGCGGTGTGTCCGTGTAGTGCGCGGTGTGTCCGTGTAGTGCGCGGTGTGTCCGTGTAGTGCGCGGTGTGTCTGTGTAGTGTGCGGTGTGTCTGTGTAGTATGTTGTGTGCCTGTGTAGTGTGCGGTGTGTCTGTGTAGTATGTTGTGTGCCTGTGTAGTGTGCGGTGTGTCTGTGTAGTATGTTGTGTGCCTGTGTAGTGTGCGGTGTGTCTGTGTAGTATGTTGTGTGCCTGTGTAGTGTGCAGTGTGTCTGTGTAGTATGTTGTGTGCCTGTGTAGTGCGCGGTGTGTCCGTGTAGTGCGCGGTGTGTCCGTGTAGTGTGCGGTGTGTCTGTGTAGTATGTTGTGTGCCTGTGTAGTGTGCGATGTGCCTGTGTAGTGCGCGGTGTGTCCATGTGTCTGGGTCCTCATGTCTCAGCTTTCTGCATGTCCTGTGTTCAGGTTTTGGCTTCCTCACCCAGCAGCTGATGACGCTGGCAGGAGGACGTGTGATTCTGTCTCTGGAGGGGGGTCATGACCTCACATCTATCTGTGACGCGTCAGAGGCCTGTGTCAGCGCTCTGCTGGGGCTGGAGGTCAGGGATCATATCACACATAAGACCTGCTATAAGACTGTAATAAGACCTGCTATAGGTCTGTTATAAGTCCTGTTTGACATGGTTATAACACACCACCAAGCAGTAAATCAAGGAACAAGTTTATGATGCTTCTCAGATTTCATTTGCATCTATTTTTCCTTTTACTGATACAAAAGTCCCTTTGTGTCTTTCTACCTCTCTCTCTGTCATATTCATATTCAAGGCTTTTCGACATGTACTGTAAAACAGCTTTTGCAAAGCTTTGAGAATAATGCTTACGCACTCATTTGTCCTGTCTCATTTGTCCTGTCTCATTTGTCCTGTCTACGTCTCTCTGTGTCAGGATCCCTTCCCGGAGGACATTCTCCTGCAGAAGCCCAATGCTAATGGAGTCCTGTCCCTACAGAGAGTCCTGCAGATACAGAGTATGTCTCTCTCTCTCTCTCCCTCTCATAAACATGTTTACAAACAGGACTCTCTCTCCCTCCCGCCTTTCAGCATTCAGTAATGATAAAGTGACCAGATATGTCCATCCACTCACCCAGGTCAGTACTGGCCGTGTGTGAAGCCCTTGATGGGTACAGTGGGCTTGTCATTCCTGGGAGCACAGAAGGGTGACTGTGAGGAGACCGCAGCTGTAAGGGCTCTGGCCTCCCTCTCTGTAGGAGTTCTCACCAGCAAGAGGTACACACCCACAGACACGCCCCCCACCACCTCTATCACCTCACCCTTCATGAATATTTAAATTAGCATCCTCACAGTTACAAACTAGGAGTTAAGCTTAGTCAATTGGACTAAATTGAGACTCATCACTGAAAGCCTTTTTCAGTCTAGATTCTGGTCTGGGTGTCTGGCCTTAAAACTAAAGAGTAAAGATTACTTTTAGTTCAATAATGAATAAGATGATATTTGTCAGTCTGGCATGTAAATTTTAATGATTGTGTTTTTGATTATGTCTTCAGCCTCCCTGATGAACCTATGGAACATGACCAGGACTCTATGTAGGCTACGTCTGCCTTTCCTCAAAGTACTTGTCCAATCACAGTGAAGTTCCATGTCACGTGACTGCGAGTGAGCTCAACCTCTCTCTCGCTGCCTTAAGACCAGCAGTGCCTTTGATGTGAGGGGCTGTGGGGATGTCACTTCCTGTTTACTTCTATGCTACTTCCCCCAGGCTCCGTATTGCCCATGTCAGTATAGCGGTGTGGCTAAACTAATGGACAGTAGCCCTGCCTCCACTGGGCCTGTGGATTCTGGAACTTTCTCTCCATCTACTCCCAATGTGTACACTGACATAGCAGCAGGTGAAGGAAGAATCCTGTTCTGCTGCCTAAAGATGTTTTTTACCTTTCACTGAAATCGGACCGTGACGGACCCGTTCCAGACCCGGTCAGTGTGTGTTCCTTCCTCGCTCTCGGAGGAAACCGACCAGTGCTTTTCTGTTGGGAAGCAGGGCTTGAGGAGAGCAGAGGACCATTGTGCTTCACCTCACTGTGCTCCCTCTCATTCCACTGTCACTGCAAGAAAATCCCCCAGGGGAGTGTTTGCACCTGGCAACCACAAAGTGGGTCCTGTCTTAATGATGTCACTTCCTCCATGTTAACCACTAAAGAAAGAAAACAGAAGGATGATCTGGATGATTTATTCTTTACTTTTTTTTTTTGCACTGTGCATTCCATAATGTGAACTGTGATATTTTTTTTTTCCAAACCTCGGGGAAAAGAAAAATCTAAGTTATTTTACGTAACATTAGATAATAGTTTGAAGATGAAACGGAGGAAACATGGGCAGGCTCAGCTGCATTCTGGGACATTCCTAGACGCACAACACAACACACTCGCATGTGCCTGTGTGGGGTGTGTGTGAGGTCTTATGGTGCTCAAGATCAGAAGGGCAAACTTGGTTTACCACACACACACACACATACACACACACACAGTTCATACATAACTTTAGTATGCATATGCAAAAACACAGAGTCTCACTCTATTCTTATGACCACTGTAAAGGTGTTATCACTGACTAAGGCAGAGTTTCTCCTCCTCCTCGTCCACCAGTAGACTGGGCTGCACATCCGAACCTGGCTCCTTCATCCCAATCAGCTCCTCCTCATCCTCAGTGTTAATTACTTCTCTTTAGCCTATGGCTCCGATCCAGGATTTCTTTGCATTTGACCATAACTTTCATAAAGATCTTTTTACTTTCTTGCCTTTCCACAAGATGTTTAAATACGCGATGAATATTAGCTAGTGTGACCCTAGAACCTCATCTTCTCTTATTGTTGTCCTGGTCGTGAACGGGAAGATGTGGCCGCTTCACTGGCCGCTTGGGGAATGTATGCTGAGATGTGTTGTCTGCTCATGCTTCCATGTGGTTCTCCGTATATCACTCTAGTGTGCAGCTGTCCGCAGTCATGTCAGCCAATCAGCATCATCCACTAGAATCACGTCATACCAGTGACCAGGAACTGGCACCAGTGCACGGCTACCCTGTACTCTGCACGTGCTCATGCATACTCCCTACTGCGTCTGTCATATCCCCCCCGCATGTGATATACTCCATTCTGCAGACTGCATACTCCATACTCACTGTCCTGCACAATATATAGTCCATACTCACTATTCTGCAGACTGCATGTTCCATACTGCATACTGACATTCTTCTTGATGTGTTTCTTCTTCGAAAGCTACGTTATTGGCCAGCCTGTAAATGGGTGTGGCTTAACTCCACCCTGTTCTCATTTCGGTCTGTTGTTGCCTCAAATTTGTACCGTTCAGGTGAGGCGTTGGGACACACAACACACACCACCAACGTCACGCACACACCACTACCCTCGATCACACACCACTACCCTCAAACACACACCACTACCCTCACACAGGCTGAGCTCAGAGCTGACCCCGTTTCTTCAGTCCATGAGATGACGGTCTTCTGTATCTGAACCGTCATTCTGGGAGTCCAATGTGTTTGTGCAGCAGTCAAAACACGCAAGTGCTCGTGGTGACCTTCTAAACAGCAGTGACTAGATGTCACCGCGTTGATCTGCCTCTGTGCAACCCTGTGTCTCTGTGCAACCCTGTGCCTCTGTCTGCTGCATCTATCTCTGTATCCTGCTTCAGAGGTTACTGTGTCCACTACAGTAAACATAAGCAAACAGGACGAAGACAGGACACATTGCAATTCTTTGGCATTTCCGATATGTGGAACCTTTTCCAGTATATGGAACCTTTTCCGATATGGGGATCATATTGAAGGGACAGGAGCTGTCAGTGTTCTGGCATCTTCCTGTCTCCCTGTTCTCTGAAGTGTGGTTTGTTTTGTGTGGAAGGGACGTGTAGGCCTTATTGCCTTGTTGCCTTGTAGCCTTGTTGCCTTGTACCAAACCACTGTGGATAACTGTGTGCATTTGATCTATGTAATGTCTCCATGAGTGCGTTGTGTGCTGTGGCATTGTGGTGTCGTTACTGTGACGAATCTGGGATGGCTGTATCCCAGAGGAACCGGCAGACAGTGTCGTAACAGACAGGACGAAGGGACAGCCCCATCGTTAACGAAGGCAAATGTAACGACTCTGCTAACTCCGATTGTTAACGAAGGCAGACAGAATGACTGTTTCTTAAGAAAGTCAGATGAAGTGCATCTGCTCTTAATGACGACAGACGCATCAGTTCTGATCATTAATCAAGACAAACATAATCGCTCGGATTGTTAATGAAGACAGACGTAATCACTCTGACTGCACAGCCATCGTGCTGGATGTGTATCTGTGTGTAGTTCACGTAGCCTTTGGCCTGCCCGTGGGAACAGTGCCTCCGCACTGGACCAGCAAAAGAATATATGCTGTTACTTTAAACGCTTTGGCCCTTATTTGTGGTCCATAATTATATGTATTTTTTCTTTTACATTCAGGACCTCATTGAGAATGAATGTTACATCAAAAGGAATTATCCAAGTATTTTTGTAAACCATAAATTAATAAGGCCAAAACAAACATGCATAATAAATAAATAAATCATTTTTTTTTATTTAGCACCACTGAACCCTCTAACCTGATAGTTTGGACAGTAACTTCACATTCCTGCCCCATAGAGGGCGCTGATATTCCTCTCACACAGTAATGTGTGTGGTATATTTTTTACAATAGCTTTGTGCGTTTGTACTGTTGTGGTATACCTCCTGATGGGTTTGTAGTCTTGCTTATGCTCTTGATAACACGAGAATAAGGTTGGGGTTGGGGGGTGGGGGTGTGGTTTGAAGATGGGGGGGGGGTGTTTTGTGCTTTCTATGCCTGTAATGGACTAGAAACTCATAGGCCACTGAGCCATTCATGTCTTAATCTTCTATATTTTTGTATTTTCTTAAAATCACGCCTTTCAAATCCAATGTAAATAGCTATCCAAGACCAAAAGACTTCACCTACATGCCTTGAATAAATCGCTCTCCACTAACTGGATCTCATTAACAAAGAATGAACTGTTTCTTCAAACCTCCGTGTACTTAACTATTATTTTGTTTATTTCTCATTCGCCTTTTATTCCGATGTATGTATAGAAAAGAATGTCTATTTTGTACTGTCTCTCTCCTCCGAATTAAAAAGAAAGCATTTGGTTTGCGAGACATTTGTTTTTTTTAAATGTCTTGTGTTTGACATACAACGTGAATATGGGTTCCAGGGCATTCACCACTACACATGAGCCAAAGACTGAAACAGTGAAGTGAGTGGAAGAGAGCATTAGGGTTGGGGTTGGGATTGGGATTAGGGTTGGAGTTGGGGTTATGGTTGGGGTTGGGGCTGGGGTTGGGTTTAGGGTCAGGGTCAGGATTGGGATTGGGGTTAGGGTTAGCATGTGTTCATCTGCATGCCATGATGAAGGTCAGGACCTTTGAAGAGAAAGCTGAACAAGTCCTTCATCAGATCAGGCTGAAGAGAACCTTTTGAGTTTTTCATCATACTGTAGATCTGATTTTCATTCTCCAGACATTATTTAAACCAGACATGAATTCATTACAGCTCCTAACCAACGGAAGTGGAAAAAACAGGTTTATATGCAAATAAACTCTGACTTAGCTGACACTTCAACTTAAGTAATTACGTATGTCTGGGTCTTAACAAGATGTCATTACACCTCATTAACACAGAAGACAAACACTTTCATATTCAACTACAAATTATTATTATGTAGTAATCTTCATAAATAGTAAAAGTGATAAAATAATATGCTTCATAGTAAATTATTTATAAATCATAAGAAATGTTGAACTAAACATTTTTTTCTTCTAATATGTCAAATATTTTATTTTCTTAAACTTACAAAATATATAATTTTGATTATCCAAAAAATTTATGCACTGCAAAATGTATGGCACAATATCACTTAATGATTTCATTTGTTATACAGTTAGACTGACAAGCACAATGTTTACATTTTGACGTTACAACTCATGATATGCTAAGGCATTTTATGCATCATCCTGTAGATGCTGATCTCAAAGCTTGGTTCTTTATACGCAATCATCTCAAATCAGAGTCCTCGGGAACAGCACATCAGTTTGGAACTTTACAAAGCTCATGTCAAAAGTCTTTCAAACTGAGGGAACGTTGAGACAGGTGGCAGTGAGAACCCACAAACCCCCACTCTGCCTGAGGGTCTCTTGAGAGTAAGCTGTGAGTCTGCGGGACTGAGGATCTGGAGGTCTGGGTTCTTGAGGTCTGGGCTCTGGAGGTCTGGGCTCTGGAGGTCTGGGCTCTGGAGGTCTGGAGGTCTGGGCTCTGGAGGTCTGGGCTCTGGTGCTTTGGAGGTCTGGGCTCTGGAGGTCTGGGCTCTGGAGGTCTGGATTTCTTGGTTATGGAGGTCGGGGTTCTGGAGGTCTGGGCTCTGGTGGTCTGGAGGTCTGGGCTCTGGAGGTCTGGGTTCTGGGAGTCTGGATTTCTTGGATCTGGAGGTCGGGGTTCTGCCAACAGGGCACAAGATCTCCAGCTGTACCCTTCTGTAGTTGAGGATGAAATGATGAGTGTCTTTTTGAGTCTTTGTGGGGTCTTTCTGCTTATTTCGGGCCTGGTAGAAGAGATGGGCTAAGGCAGGATTCTTCTGCACAAACAGGGAGACAGAAAGATGGCAGAACACTGAACACGTCAACACATGTGGGACCATCTTTCACAGTTACGAGTTTTCTTTCATGTCTTATCTAACAGGTTTTTTTCCTCAACGTGTGTGTACAGCGTTATACATCTCTGACACATCTACTTTTCATCTGTGAGTTATCTATTTTGTTTGTACTATTTTAGCCTAGACACCCAAACTGTTCAAGTTGTGTAGAGCTATTTTTACACACAACTTCCAACTTATGTTTGAAAAAAACCCTTTTAGAAAAGAAACATAATTCTAAAAAATATATAAGCCTTTGAAATAAAACATAAAAATACTTCTTAGACAGTAAGAACACAATAACACCACAAAACAGATGGAATAAGTGGAACAGTCCATTATGAGTGTGCGTGTGTGTGTGTGTGTGAGAGAGAGCGGGAAGGAGAACATGAATAAACACATACAAACAATCAGCATGTGCAGTGAGGTGAGGTTGGTAAGCTGAATGTTTCGTAGTCACGCATGGGAGGGATTAGTGATGGGGAAGGAAACCACGGGAGTGGTCCAAGCACTTTGTCTTTTTTTCCTGCCATGATGAGTAAGGTTTACACCCCCCCTCTAAGCCCTGGGGTAAGTACGCCCCAGCTGTACCGGTGGACGAGGGACCCCGGGTGTCCCCTCCCCGGAGAGCAAGCACCTCGCCACTGTTGACACTGCTCCAAAGACTCGGGACTCATGTGTAAATCATCACCCAAAATAAATCTGGCAGCTCCGGCAACACGATGACTGCACACTCCAAATATGCAAGCACATATGAAACGAATTAATTTGGCCTTTTAGGATTAAGCTCCAAGGACCAAAACAAATTAGTCTTTAATTTTTAAATTATTGTAATGACCCTGGGGAAGAGAACCTTCTCATTGTACTGCACTCTTGAGTATACTGACGGTAAAGTTTAATGGAACTGAACTGAGCATACTTCATATTAAACAAACAATACAAATGGTGTTTCCTCTTCAGGTGAGAGTATGTGGACTGACATGGGGAAGAGTCTATACAATGGTCAACTTTCAGGGGACACCTGACCTAATTAATTCTTCATTAATACTTCTTTAGTGCTTTATTTGTTATTCATTAGTGCTTTATTAATGCTTCATTTGTGCTTTATTAATTATTTATTAGTGCTTGTGCCATTTTGTCAAGCTCATGTTTTTCTATAATAAATATAATAATTGTATAATTTGATTAAGACAATAATTGAACTGCATAGATGTAAAAGAAATATTTCTGATTTCTGATGCATTAGTGAGTATAATGTAATGTGTAAACCACATAATTAAGTTCTCCTTAAAATGCAGTCAGACACAAAATGGATAATTTTTTAACTTGATTTTTCAGTATAAATATCAAATGCTAAAAAACCAAACTTTTTTAAAATTTATATAACCCACTTTGTGGTACCTTGCCATTCACACACACACTCACACACTTCACGGAAGCACATTCTGACTAGGATATATTTTAAAAGGAGTTTGTTTCTCATTGTTTCTCTCTTGCTCTGTCACTTCCTCTGTGCTCTCTCTCTCTCCCTCTCTCTCTTTCTCTCTCTCTTGTTCTCTCTCCTCTCTCTCTCTCATTCTCTCTCCTCTCCCAATTTCTCTCTCTCTCTTTCTCTCTCTCATTCTCTCTCCTCTACCTCTCTCTCATTCTCTCTCCTCTCCCTCTCTCTCTCTCTCCCTCTTTCTTTCTCTCATTCTCTCTCCTCTCCCTCTCTCTCTCTCTCTCTATCTCTCTCTCTCCCTCTCTCTTTCTTTCTTTCTCTCCCTCTCTCTCTCTCTCAGACACACATATACACCTTCTAAACACCCCACAACTGTTTCTAATCATTAGGTTCCTGGCTGTCTAGGCCCAGCAGGCTTTAACTGCACCGCACTGGAAATGCGGGTCTGAGAGGAGGGGTGTGAGGGGTGGAAGAGGGGCAGAGGTGTGGGAGGTGGAGAGCAGAGGTGTGGAGGCACGCACGGGGGTGGGGGTGCAGGGTTGGGGGTGGGGCAGGGTGGCTGGGGGCAGGGTTGGTGTTGTTGCCCTCATGGAGCAGAAAACAGAGGCGTTTCTCCATTTTCTTCTCCTGTTCCCTCACATTTTTACCCACTACACTCCTCATCTGCCTGCTTCTGTGTGGTGGATGCTAGATGTAGATGTACTCCATCCCTTCACAGACAAACAACAGGAAGTAAATGGTCAAATTAATTTTTGCATTTCTCTTGCACAAGTTTGGACATACATTGATTAACTGTACAGATCTCTTCACGTGTCTTTTCTGCACATTTGTTTTAAAGGACCCAGATCATTCGAGGCATCAGTTCTTTGCGATGCTGGTACTGCTGTAGGAATCATCCTGTCACTGACGCATGACTCCTATACATGTGAGAAACTCAGGCCAGAAAACACCAGTGGTCACCCGAAGTCATTTTTTACTTCAGTCAGATTTGCAGATGGTGGTCAATCATTCTTATAGTTTTCATTTTAGCAGTTTTCAGATAAAACGCATAAAAACCTATTGAAAGTCTTAAAAACCTATTGAAATCAGCTGAATTAAATGCAAAGTAAAAAACTAATTAATTAAAATATAATAAGACCTGGTGGGTTCAAAAAGTATAACCATCAATGAAAACGAATGAATTAATGAAGCCTCACCAAGCAAAACTGCGAAACCCCCTACATCTCTGGGTAGCTTTGTGGTGTGTGTGTGTGTGTGTGTGTGGAGGTTGTGCAGTTATGTTATGGGTGTTAAAAACGTTCAAAATGAGTAGAGTGCGATCTCTGCCTCACTAGACGTTTGTACGATAATTATCCTGAACCCGGCTGCACGCGCTTTAAGCACCTCCAGTACTCAGCCATGAGAGTTCTGCAAATGTTGGATGTGTTTATATTTATTTTATGTAATGCATGTGTTATGTACGTGTTGGTGCATGTGGGTGCTCGCATGTGTGTATCTTAAATTATATTTTTTCAAATACAAGTTCAGTAGGCTACTTCGGGTTACAAAAAAGTGAAAGAATTAAATTTATATTACTTTTACTACATACACAATAAGGATAGAGATCAGTCCTGTAATTATACCCAGGGCCACAGATAAACAGCTCTCTCTATTATAATATATAAAAGCAGCTCTCTATTATAATATGTAAAAAACAGCTCTCTCTGATATAATATGTAAAACAGCTCTCTCTATTATAATATATAAACGCAGCTCTCTCTATTATTATATGTAAAAGCAGCTCTCTCTATTATAATATGTAAAAGCAGCTCTCTATTATAATATGTAAAAACAGCTCTCTCTATTATAATATGTAAAATGAGCTGTCTCTATTATAATATGTAAAAGAAGCTCTCTCTCTCTATTATATGTAAAAACAGCTCTCTCTATTATAATATGTAAAAACAGCTCTCTCTATTTTAATATGTAAAAGCAGCTCTCTCTATTAGGGTTAGTAAGAGTTGGTGAAACCTCCATTCATCTCTGCATTATCATAGGAGCTGCTGTTGTAAACCATTGCGCTGGACCTGACTTTTGTCTTGTGAAGGTGTGTCATAAGGCATTGTTACTGGCCTATGTGAAATTAGGCGTCTTGAGCTGGATATGAGTGCATAAGATCTTCAGTTTTCTGGGCATTCAGCAAATAACGTTATAAATCCTACATTCTGCTGATCAGTCAAGAGATAATATAACCCTTCACTCATCCCAAACTGTTAACTGTTATTGTGTGTTTTGAATTGAACAAAATAATATGTATGATTATATTTTAACAGGAAATCACAGAGGAAAGTTATATGGATCATAGATGACATTTACAAGAATAATTGATTTTAATAAATTAAACATTTTAAAAGAAACATTTCAATACCATTTAATAATTTACAAATTTTAAATAAATTTCTATTCAATATTTTTTAATTAATTAATAAAATTAATAACTATTTTAATAAAACTAATTTGTAACTAGAGCTGTTACTATTATTGATTTAAATATTTTATTATTGAATTATTAAACATTTTAACAGTGTTATTTCTTTTATGGTCTTGGTTGTGATGTCAGTGTGTATGTTACAGCAAAGCGCTCAAATGAATTCCAGTTCTGGTTCTGAAAGTAAGTGTGTATCCAGTAGAAATGCTCTGTTATGTTGGAATGCTTAAACTGCATCCTCAATGATGGCCGAATTTTTGTTATTTTGTAAAATATTTTACAGAAGTTATATATAAGATATATAAGTCACTTTCCTTAACATTGAGGGAATGTTTTAATGGAGTTAATGCGTAGCCATTGGGTTTGACATAAATGCAAATTTTTTTCAGTGGGACTGTAGATCTCAGTAGGTCTCAGTAAACTTCCCATGTAGCACTGTAGCACCTGCTGTTCAAACTCAGTATTCAGCAGCACAACTATCATACACAGACACAATCACACCTAGCACACACACACAATCACACCTATCACACACAGACACAATCACACCTAGCACACACACACGATCACACCTATCACACCCAGATACGATCACACCTATCACACACAGATACAATCACACCTAGCACACACACACAATCACACCTATCACACACAGACACAATCACACCTAGCACACACACACGATCACACCTATCACACCCAGATACGATCACACCTATCACACACAGACACAATCACACCTAGCACACACACACAATCACACCTATCACACACAGACACAATCACACCTAGCACACACACACAATCACACCTATCACACACAGACACGATCACACCTATCACACACAGACACAATCACACCTATCACACACAGACAAGATCACACATCACACACAGACATGATCACACCTGTCACACACTGACAAGATCACACATCACACACCAGACACAACCACACCTATCACACACAGACAAGATCACACATCACACACCAGACACAATCACACCTATCACACACAGACAAGATCACACATCACACACAGACACGATCACACATCACACACAGACACGATCACACCTATCACACACAGACACGATCACCTATCACACACAGACACGATACTGCCAGAACCTCCATGTACGGTTTCTTCCCTGAATATCTTCCCATGGTTATTCATCACTAGGCCAAATTATGTATCTAGCTCTGCACATTTCTTTCAATACGAATTTGAACAGTGTAATTATGCATCTCTCTCTCACACATACACACCAAATAATAATAAAAAAAATCATCTTCTCAATTGACATACCTGTAGGGGTCTGTTGTGAGAAAGGTGGAGGTCTAGCAGAGGAATAGGGTACCATGGAGGTGGAGCAGAGGAAAAGTGTTTGGGTCAGGAAGGAGCTTCACTGGAGAGGTGACATGGTTACTGGGCCGATCAGAACAAGACAGAGTGGTCAGAGAGCGGGCGGAGCGGAACCAAAGAGTCAGTTTAAAACTAGGGCACAGGACTGAGTGGATACTATTAACTATGAGCTGGATGTGAGTCTTGTTACAGGCCTCCAGTGGGTGGAGGTGACTGCTTAGTGAGTTGTGGACATGGACCAGGCGCCCTCCATCCTCCAGACGGAGAAGGCATAGCTGAGCCTCTCGTGGGCCAGGTAGTTGCAGCTGGCTAGCTTGGCGTCCATCTCGTCACTCTGCAGCACCTGGTAGAGGAAGTCGATGTAGCGGGACGCCAGCTTGAGGATCTGGATCTTGCTGAGCTTGTCTGAGGGCAGCGTGGGGATGATCTTCCTCAGCGAGGCGAAGGCGTCGTTCAGGGACTGCGTGCGCTGCCTCTCCCGCACGTTGGCGATGACCCTTTGAGAGTGGAGGTCCTCGAACGGCTGCCCGGGCAAGGGGGACACAGCGCTCGCTGCCGGCACCAGAGACGAGCACGACGATGATGACGACGAAGAGGGAGAGCTCTTCTTGGGACGCTTGGGGCCAGAGGGGGCCAGGGTAGAGGCTCCTTCGGGGGAAGTTTTGTCCTCATGGGGCAGATGCCTGCTGCCCTCCTTCTTGGGGCTGGTTACTCGTTTTCGCCCCCCGGAGCCATGAGGGGCAATAACGACGGGGCACTTGTTGGGGCTCCGTTCTGCCTCCTCGTGGCTGGGTAACACTCGGCCCTCTGGGAAGTCTCTGTAAGTCTGCTCTTCTCTCATAGCAGTTGGTTTTTCGTCCCTGACTGCTGCTGTCTTCTCCGCGTCCTCCTTCTAGACCCACGTCTTGACTTCTTGGTCTTTCGTCACCTCCTATTACTTAAACACAGACTTGTCAGTTAACTTTAGCGTTAGGTGGTTTAAAAAGGCCGACCTTCATAGCCAGACCCACGAAAAAGAAGGTACAATAAAATGTACAATACCTTCCTGTAATCAAGAATGAAACAGACCCATAGGCAGCAGTTCGGAATGCATATACACACTCTCTCTCTTTCTCTCTCTCTCTCTCTCTCTCTCTCTCTCTCTCAGTATATCCTTTGGCCTATGGAGGTTTTTGCAGCCTGAAGTCACCATCTGGTTACCAGCACTTTTATAAAGGCCAGCAGTGGGATCCTTACAAGTCCCACCCCTCTGAGCAGTGATTGGATAAAGTTAAGGCTCCAGAACCCTCCCAATTTGAGAGAAACAGGAAGACCGTATCTCTTGTGATTGGTGGATGGAAACATCATGGGTGTGATAAAGGGCAAGGGCAAATCAATTAGCCAATCGTCTAGAGCACCGTTGTAGGCTTTCCTGACATTATCTGTTGTTTATTGAATCCAGATCCCCACTAAACAAGACTACACCCCTCCCTCCATGACTGCATCCCACAGCATAGAAATAGCACAATGTAGAGCTTTTGCTTTGACTCGTTTCAAACGCACGTGTTTTTCTGTGGTGTGGTGGGACGACACTTCTCTTTGGCCAGGTCAGGTAGATGAAACAGAAGCATGGTGCAGATCCTAGTGATGAACTTTCAGGGTTGTGATGTGCAGCTACATTTATATGTGTGTGTGACTCCTTCCCTGTTATTGTATATAACTCAAGGATTTCTGAATTAATAATTTGAATCTGTATGTGTGCTATCACATGTCAAAGCAGAACCTCATTTCAGGAACTTAGAGTTATGATATGTCAGTACTGTCAAATTGGAACCTCACGGTATTGTCAAATCAAAATAAGAACCTCTGTGATTTCATATAGCCTCACAATGATGCTGCATCGGGACAGCAAAATTGTATAATTTGGCAACATTATTGGAAAACAATAAAGCAACTCCTCCCAGCTTCCCCAGTTTGACCAGTTCTCGTATTGTGGTGTATGTTTCCGTGGTGTAGTCCTCCGTAGGAGTGGGGCTAGGCCTGCTTTCTCTGGCGATAAGTCTAAACATTTCCACTGGGGAAGACAACAGAATGCTGCCTTAGAAACACGGACTCCTGTGGACATTGAGACAGACAGAATGCATGCAAACTATTTTTTGGTCATGTGACTATCACATTCAGGAATACACAACAATAGAGACGGACAGAGACAGACACACAGAGACAAAGACAGACGCCGATAGGGAGACAGAGACGAAGACGGAGACAGAGGTGGAGACAGATGGGGGGGGGGGGGGGGGGTATGAAAAGAAACAGCTGAAGTTCAGTCTCATCCTCACACTTCCCTGCCCTCGCGTGCCAAACTGCCGTCCTCTCAGTAATGCGGAGGAATTCCTGACAGAAGAAACAAAAGCCCAGCTCCAGAAGAGAGAGGGAGAGGGAGAGAGTGGGGGAGAGAGAGAGAGAGAGAGAGAGAGAGAGGGGGAGAGAGAGAGAGGAAAAAGGCACAGGCCAATCAGATCCAGATGGAGGGGATGGGGCTGGGCTTTGATCTCTGTGCAGTGCTTGATTGATGCTGCACATTTGATTTCCTTGTCAAGGCCGTGACATAATGTTTCACTAACGGCCAAACCTGACTCTGCCCCACCAACTCCCTAACTGTGTCTCTCTGTCTCTCTCTCTTTCCCCTGCTCTCAATGTCTGTCTCTCTCACTCTCTCACTCCGTCTCTCTCAAAAACAGTCCTCTGTCACTCCCTCTCTCCTATTTAGTGTATTGAGAGAAAAATTTACCAAGATGACAAAACTACTAGCATCCAAATGACACTAGATAAAAGCTAAGCAAGGTATCAACAGGATAAACTATTATAGAAATGCCCAATCAATCAATTAATTAATCAATCGAAGTGTATTTATTTAGGCTTTTTACAGTCATTATCACAAAGCAGCTTTACAGATGTCCGGATTTAAGCCCCCATTAAAACACGTCAAAAATGGGCGGAGGGAACCTCAGGAGGGAACCTCGTGAGTAACCCTGATTCAGCCATCTTCCTCTGGACGGCACCGGCCACAAGTGCATAAGCAGCATTAACAGACTAAAATGCCTCAAGAACTATTACTACAGATGACTTGAAAGTTCACATTTTTCAAGACAGAGATGTAAGATACTTTTTGATGATTATTCAAGCTTAATACTACACTTTAACTTGTACACTTATAATGACACTTTAACAACTTATTAAATTTATAATAACAAACGTATAACAATTTTACTTTTTACCACTTTAACAAACTTATAACTTAGAAACTTATAACTACGTTTTCTACTTATAACACAACAGCCAACAAATGAAATCAACAAATAATCAAACTTGCGAAACAAGTCAGGCATTTGGTATAAATGAACTTGCACATTAAAATAATTCTAATGTTATTTCATCAATGTCACATCACCCTGTAAAAGCTTCTCTCTAATCCCAAGCCTTTACAAAGCCCCCAAAAGTCATAAAAACCCAATTATAAACTGTTGGGTAAAAACTCAGTCTCACACAAGCATTTGAACACCAGCACTGGGTCTGTTCTTTGAAGGCAGAACAAAGGCAGCCAGCTGCTTCAGTCCTTCTGCGCTGGTCTTCAGCCCTTCTGTGCTGGTCTTCAGTCCTTCTGCGCTGGTCTTCAGCCCTTCTATGCTGGTCTTCAGCCCTTCTGCGCTGGTCTTCAACCCTTCTGTGCTGGTCTTCAGACTTTCAGTTCATTTCAGTCAAAATGTGAAAAAATAAAAAGGTAATATAAAGTCTTAAAGAACCTTTTGGGCAGCATATGGACATGAAAGTGGACCAGATTTATCCTCGTAATGCTGACACGCTACATTCTTATCTCTGTTTTGTTTTCCTCTCTTCTCACTTTTATCTCTCATTATCTCCATCTTGTCTCCCTCTCATCTCACTCTTATCTCCAATTGTCTACATTGTGTCTCCCTCTCGTCTCACTCTTATCTCCCATTATCTCCATCTTGCCTCCCTTTCATCTCATTCTTATCTACCATTGTCTCCATCTTGTCTCACTCTCCTCTCACTCTCATCTTAGTCTCATTCCCTGAGGTTGACCCCCTTCCCCCCATCTCTGGGTCACCTCAACACATCTGGGAGCCATTTCCTCCACAGAGGCGGCACTTCCTGTGGCCAGTCACTGTAGAGACAAGGAGAGAGAGAAAGAGAGGGAGAGAGAGAGGGATCGAGAGAGAGAGAGAGAGAGAGAGAGGGAGGAGGGGGCTCTTCCACTGTGTTAGTGAAGGGTCACTTTAGGTCACACCAGGACTGAACATAAGGTCACAGCCATGCAGTTCCAGGTCGAGTCAGATCTGGGCATGACCTGAAATGGTTAAAGAGGGTTAGTTAAGCAACCCCAGACATGAGAAGCTGATCTCCCAGACTCACACATAACGCGTTTGTTCACTTTTTACATTTTATTTACTTCAAATTGAAATACTAGAAACAGTAGGAAGACTCTCTTATACTCTCTGAATGTTTACAAACAGCAGTTGTATATCATTCTAGCACATTTACAGTTAACTAATGTCAGTAGGGTAGTCAGCAATAGCTAATGTTTACCTACACAGCTATGTCTCTTAGACTGTTAGAATGTTTCTTCAGAAATCAATAAAGTCGACTTCAACCCATTGGTGACAGAGACCAGTCACTACCTCCTACACAATATTTTGGAAATTCATTCTTTCTTCCTAAAATTCATTCAACATGGAGAAGAAAGGCATGCGGGCCAGTGTAGTGTAGTGGTCACCGTGTGCTTTAAACACTCGGGGCCTAGTTTCATGTTTGCGGAATTTCCTTAAATTCGTTTTGAAGCTGCATTTCCAAAAGCCCTTTTAATGTTGAAACCATCTGGTTTTCACTCAGTTCAAGATGCGAACTTTTCATTCATGTCTTCTGTACACGCTTTTGAACAAAAATAGCTGCAAGTCTGCAGGAGGCGTTCGACTCGGCCTTACATCAAGCTGTCCTCATCTCCCACTGCTGCTCTGGGTCTGTGACATGTAGATTAAGCAAAGGTTACTTGAAACTTGCGTCAGTGTGCACAGAACCCCACGTTTGCGATAGTTTAGAATCGTATACACATGTGAATGAATCGTACACCCTTCCATACACACCCACAAAGGCACCTTAGAACAGTAATGTTATATATTCCTAAAATAGAAATAGACTACCTTTCTTGTGAGTCAAATAATAATAATATATTTTTAAGTGGAGCATTAAACTTAACCCTTACTAATGTCATTATTGTAAAAAATCTTTCAAGTGCTTTAAAAAAAAAAGCCTTTCCAGTGTACTTTAACTCAATAAGGGCCACTCATAGAACCTTTCTGATTAGGCTAAGCTTCATAGATGCTTAAAAACCACAAAAAAGAGACAAAAAGAAAATACAAGAAAAGAGAACTATATAGCTAGGCCTCCCCCGCGTCTGAAATGGTACTGCTTGCAGCCGTCGTGGGTTGAACATTAGAGGAAAGCCGTGTTAGAGGTCCCCTCGCGACGACTAGCCAGAACAATAAGCTGTTTTAATGGGTTTCCCACTTCAAAGCGCAGAATGCAGCTGAGCGCGCGCGCTGCACTACCTGCAGAGCGCGCTGTCTTTAACGAGGGCTGGAGAGAGTAAACGCCCTTTCATTTCTGACACACCACTTAAACATTCAACTCAACGGGAATTATAGTGCATTGCTTATTATAACACACAGACATACACACACAGTTTATTACGCTACTACTGGTTTGTTCACTGCTTTAACTACAGTCCACGATATGGCAGGAATGTGCATGCCTTCGTTTTGTGATTTGCATTTCAGGTTCTTCATCTCAAGATCAGGTTAATACTAGCTTACCTGCGGAGCTACAACTCTGTAACATCAGAGCTATAACTTCCCAGAATGTTTACCGGGACTAATGTTATCAGCTAGCACTGATTCGATTTTATATGCAGCGAGGTACTCACAGAAAAAATCAAGAAAAATTCAAGAAAATAAATTGCAACTAGTTACCTAGCTTTGTACTTATTATGAAGACTTAAACGAGTTCTACCAGTATTACAGTATTAGCATGTTGGTAGCGTGTTAGTAGAAACTGCTGTAGAAATTTGGTCAGTTTCTCACAGAGGGAACTTTTTGAGAATTGTTTTACCTCTTTCAACCACTTTTTACTTTATTTTGTGTGTGTGTCCGTGTGCTTCTGTGTGTGTGTTGGGGGGATTTTTGTTTGTTTTGTGGTGATTGTTTGTTTTTGTGTGTGTGTGTGTGGGGGGGGGGGGTTGCATCTTTGTAGCTTCTCATGTGAAAACCAGCTCATCACCATGGTTTCAGAAAGCCCCCACCAGACCTGTTCTGTGTGTGATTTCCTGCAGTCCTGACCAGCCTTTAATAGGACATATGATTTTGATGTCAAAAATATGATGTTTGGGAAATTATGTGCATTTTTTAAAGATTAAATTGAACTTTTATAAAACAGCATTTTATATATAAGATGTAATAGAAATGAAAAAAAATGGAAAAAAAAATATATGATCAAAGAACAGGAATAAGACATTGATAAAAACAGACAAAACAGAAACTAAAACGTAAAGCAAGTAGTAACAGAAAATCAATAAATGAACTCTGAGAGACTCAGGCAGTCAGTGTGGCTGTTTGAAGGTGAAATATTGTCCTTCATCCTCATCTGTGTCACAGCACTTTACAGTCTCTGTGGTGATGGAGGTCTCCATCAGCCCACACACATCACCTTGCACACAGAAGAACACGAGGGCGTATTTTGTAGTCGGCTGTTGAGAGAATGTTAAGGACCTTGGTAAGTGACCGAATGCAGTTTTAGAAACATGGATATTACTGTTAAGGTTGGTGTCAGAACGAACACCCAGTTTCGGGACAGTGTTTAACCTTCACTGGTTTATTCACAACTATAGAACGCGTTGTTTCGGTGCTATAATGACCCAGAAAGCCAGACTGGAATATCTAATTTAATCACCTGCAATTGAGATAATCTAATAATTGAATCTAAACTGGCTTTTCAATGTAGAGAGCACCGTAAGCCTTGGAATGTTCTGTAGCTGAACACACTGACTGTATTAGTTGTGACTGCTTCATTTGAGTGTATAAAAGTGCTGTTTTTTTCTCTGCCTGCATATTTTACACGTTTTAGCAGAAGTAATAACATGGGCTGGGTTTCCCAAAAAAATATTATAGCACAAAGATTATGAAACACATCGTACTGATCACTGTCTCACTTAGCACTATCACCCTCACCGACCCTCATCTTTGTAAGCCAACATGCCTTTCTGGTTTGAGATTACAAATCCCCCATGCCTGACGGAAAAAGAATTATACTTCTTTCTTGAGAGCGATTGCTGATTGCTGCATGAAAAGGCCTCTGTTCAGCAAGAAGCACCTCCTCTAGTTGGCTTCTGTTCCTCATCAGACCTGTCTGACCCGTTGTCTTTTCCCAGCACTGTTGTCACTGCCCTACCATGCTGGAATGCGGTGTGGATGACACTGTCCTGTCCCGTCTTACCCCGACAGCTCATTGTTCGGCCCTGCTTCCTGGTGCGTGAGTCTCGGTGTGAGCGGCGGGAGAGGGGAAGACCTATGACGGCCATTCAGCCAACGCAGCTGCTCACGCAGGAGCTCAGCTGTGCGATTTGTCTGCAGTTGTACGAGGACCCAGTCTCTCTGCCGTGCGGTCACAGCTTTTGCCTGGCCTGCGTAAGCTCCGCCCAGAAGTCCTGCTCGCCCGGCAGCCAGCACTGCTGCCCCGAGTGCCGTCAGCAGTACAAGGGTCCTGAGGCGCTGCTCAAGAACTTCAAGCTTGGCGGGATCGTGGAGGGCTTCCGAGCGGCCGTGTCGGACGGCGTGCTGAAGGAGAGGGAGGCGGCGGTGCCCTGCGACCACTGCCTGGAGGACGCGACCCCTGCCGTGAAGACCTGCCTGCACTGCGACACCGCGCTCTGCCAGGGACACCTGGACAAGCACCTGGAGCGCCAACGTTCACGCACGTACACCACCGTCGACCCTATCCCCGAGCAACGTGTGCGCCGCTGCGCCAAGCATGCACGGGACGTGGAGTACCTGTGCTTAAATGAGCGCACCTTCCTCTGCTCGGAGTGCTTGACGGAAGGGACGCACGGGGAGCACGAGGTCCAGACACTGGAGGCGGCCAAGGGTGACTTGAGGCGCGTGGTGGAGGGGCTGGGGAAGAGCGCCTCCGACCGCCTGCAGCTGACAGAAGGCCTGCTTCGGAGCTCTCGGGACAGGGGGAAGAGCACGGGGAGTCCTTTTGAGGTGCTGGAGGCCAGAGCTATGATCCTGCTGGACACCATGAGTACACGCATCTCTTCCTACAAGGTGAGCAGGGAATGTAAAAAATAGTTCTTGGTGGCCAACCTAGACACAAGTCAGTCGAATTCCCGCGCTGATAGATCGGTTCAACGGAAGCTTCAGGAAATGGGTCTCCATTGCCAAACTGTAGACAGGTAGATTGCAGTGCATAATGACAAGCAAAGTTTGGTGGAGGAGAGATAGTGGACTGGTGCAGTGTGTATCTGTGATTACGGCTGAGCTTCACCCACATATGCCAGGGCCACAGTGTCAGCAGCTCTGCTTTACAGACACAATTAGTCATGAGGCAAGAATGAATGCCATTGCAGGCATCTGGGGAGAATTCCAGGTTCTGTTTCGATTGTATTGTAATCTGAAGAATTTAAAAAAAATGAAATAAATAATAATTGCCAGGTGTATTTACTGTATGTCATCTGTAGTTTCAACTGCAATTCTATTTAAATAGAAGAGTGTCACCACTGTGAGTAAAGTCAGCAGGTGTGGAGAGAGGCGGGGCAGACGATGTTAAGCTGCGTGTCCATGTCGTTCTGTGCAGAAGCGTATGAACGCCCTGGCGGGGGAGGAGCTGATGGAGCAAGAGAAGGTGTGGCAGATCAGCGTGGACGTCCTGAACGAGTACCAGCAGCAGCTGAGACAGGCGCAGGAAGCAGCCCAGAACCTTCTCTCATCCTCATCCTCAGACGTCCTCTTCATCTCTTACTTCCTCACCCTGGAGCAGCAACTGCGACAGGCGGCCAGCGTGACGGTCCCCACGCTCCCCGTGGCGCAGCAGGCCGACACCAAGCGTCTGCGCGTCTCTCTGGCCACCGGCGACTTACACGCCGAGATGAGTGATCTTCTGCGAAGCCTGCTCAGCTTGACCAACCCGCTGGAGCTGACCTTCGACCCCGCCTCGCTCCACCCCAGCCTCATGGTCTCCACCGACCTCCAGACGGTGAGGCACGGGGGCGGCAGCAAGGCCAGCCTGCGTGAGCAGAGCGAGCGCTTCATCACGGCCGCGCAGGTCATGTGTCAGCAGAGCTTCACCTGCGGGACCCACGTCTGGGCCATGGAGCTGGGCTCCGGGTGCACGTGGTCGGCGGGACTCTGTTACCGGACCGTCCCGCGCAAAGGGGAGCAGAGCAAGCTGGGTCACAACGCCCTCTCCTGGAGGCTGCAGTGGAAGAACAAGAAGCTGACGGCTTGCCACGACTCTGTGAGCACCACGCTGGGGGAGACGCCCGCAGTACCGCCCAAGAGGCTGGAGGTGGCGCTGGACTACAATGGCGGCACGCTTGCCTTCTACAGCATCAGCGCGGGAAGGAAGCAGCATCTCCACACGTTCAGAGCTGTGTTCAAGGAGGCAGTCTACCCTGCCTTTGGCCTGCACTCCACATCTGACGAGTCCTGGATCACCCTGCTCAACTGTATGTGACACACAGACGGTTCTGTACTTTATATAGGTTCCTAGACAGTGGCACAAGAACACCTGCATACAAACAGCTGTACAGAAAACCTAAATGTCAAGCTGTCTGACTAGTGCTCTTTTAAGACTGCTGAACCAGTCCCTGCCCAGTTAAGGAAGACATAATTTCTTTCCAGTCTATCACATAAGAAAGCAGAGTCTTGGCATGGCAGGATTAATTTCATGCATGGAATGTGCAAACCAATCAGACTGGCTTCCCTCGACATGAAACAGCTGTTTGGAGATCAGGCCACGCCCAGGGGCGTGTCTTTACCACTCCAGAGAGGTGATGAATTAACAGCCCCAGAAGAATCCGCAGAAAACCGTGGACATTTCTAGAACTACCAAAGATCATGTCACATTTTATCAAGAAACCTGTAGCCCTCGAGTCACTGACTTAGGCCTGTGTTGAGGGCACAGAGGTGAACAGTTTGTAGCTTGTTAAGACTGTGTAAGGAAATCAGGTAGAGGAGGGGATGTTAGTATTGACCTGCCTGTTCTGTCAAGTATGGCTGTCTTGTGACTCTTTAATCCAAAATCTTTAATCCCATCTTTAATCTCAATACTGCCACATCAGAACCGGCAAACAGGGGAACCAAAAATGCTGTAATAATAATTTTAAAATGTAATTTTCAAAATTCTGAAACCTCCTGCTTAATGTTTTGTTTGTGCCTATGCCAATTAATTTCATTGTCTTATTATCATTCAGTTTATGATACTGAAATGAAGATTCGCTGACAAGCTGTTTACCAGCAAGTGACAAATGTTTGAAATGTGAGAACGTTTTGCCTGGAATGTGAAGCCCTCTTGGGCCACTGAGAAACACCTTCACTTCTCCTTCAATGGAGATAATGATCTTCACAGCGGTAGTAGATCAGGAGTAGAGGGTTTGAGCCTGGGCAGAGCAGCATTAAACGCCTGTGCTCCCACATCTGCTTGTTTGGGGATGACAAAAAAATTGTTGATCTGTCTTAAGTGATGATTGGACGTGCAGTTCAAATGTGTTTATGTACCTGATGCCATACTTTACCAATATAAAATAAACCTGGACATCCTGGATTCTCCTCTTAATTGTCTAACTCTTTTATAAGAAAGTCTCGACACAAAATGCCTTTCGGGAGGTCATGCGAGCTCAGAAAGGCTTGATTTATTTGGGTTTACTGAACTGATTATCCGCTCAGCATCTGTCTGCAGGATGTAGGGAAGTGAATCTAAAACGAATCTCAAAGGAAACTCTGAGCCTTCAGCACTAACCCAGCTGGACAAGCAGGTCTGTGGAGGGACAGATGTAACACTCTCTAAAGGACTGTCTGGTTTCACTAAAATATCACTGAAACAATAGTGCATTTTAAGACTTGTTTGGATGTTTTTTTTCTTGCGCTAATATATGAAAATAGAACCCAAGCAGTTTTATATGGAGCAGCGCCATCTAGTGGCCAAACATATCATTCTTATGTCAAAAATTAGTAAACTCTTGAAAAATATTTTTTATTCAAGTATTGCAAGTAGCATTCCCCATATTTTCATGTGTGAATACTTTCTTATTTCTCATGTTATGAGGCTTATAAAGGTCAATACCGATCTGCATTCATTTATGGGTGTTCTGAGATAAGGAAAAGAACCTCGCCCTGGGTAGTCATTAACGTTAGACTTTAAACCTCACTGGGTCATACGTTGTGATAGAAGACATTTTACATTTGAAGATTTACACTGAAAAGTAAGTTTTTTTTTTTTAATCTTATACACACTGCATTGTGTCCGTCTTCCTAAGACATCATGTTTGTGTTTGAACGCCTTATAAATAAGGGTGGAAATCTACCCATTGTTCTACCGAGCCAGTGTCAGTGTTGTCCTTGTTTTCTGAATATAAGCCTGTGCACTGATCTTAAAATGGTTTTTCTAGAGCTTCTAAAGCAGGTTAAGACATAGACCACAGGCCATAGACCACCATCTGCCTTAATGTCATTGTGTAGGAGGTGTTGTCTCCCTCTTCCATTCTGTTATCATTAGACACCGTTGAGGATGAATGATGAGGACAGTGATTGTGAGATCTCCTTCCCCGTGAAAGTGAGTCGGGTGCATTTTCTGTGCGCACAGTCGAAAATACAGCAAAAGCAAAGGTGTATGTCGCCATGCTGTTTACTGACGCGTGTGAGTTGGGTTCCTCAGTTCTGTGGGCGTCTCGAGGTGGTCCGTCCGGACGGTATGCAGATCCTAACAGAGGCGGCTGCAGCGTTGCAGGTGCTGAGCAGGCGGACATCCTTCTGATAGCATTTGTGCACTTTCCTCGTGATAGCACCACTGACTTCTGCCACATTACCACCACTCACAGAATCCCAGCAGAGAGGTGAGTGACAAGGTGAAGAAGAAGGCGAAAGTCCATTTGTTCCTCTCCAAGACTGCCATCGACATCTTGGAACATAAAACAAAGGTGTGTGTCACTGCTTGGCTGACAGGTGTGCTTTGACTCACTGAGAGAATGACAGGTGTGCTTAGACTCGCTGAGAGAATGACAGGTGTGCTTTGACTCACTGAGAGAATGACAGGTGTGCTTAGACTCGCTGAGAGAATGACAGGTGTGAGAATGACAGGTGTGCTTTTGACTCACTGAGAGAATGACAGGTGTGCTTTGACTCACTGAGAGAATGACAGGTGTGCTTTGACTCACTGAGAGAATGACAGGTGTGCTTTGACTCACTGAGAGAATGACAGGTGTGCTTAGACTCGCTGAGAGAATGACAGGTGTGCTTTGACTCACTGAGAGAATGACAGGTGTGCTTAGACTCGCTGAGAGAATGACAGGTGTGCTTTGACTCACTGAGAGAATGACAGGTGTGCTTAGACTCACTGAGAGATTCACTGCTTCCTGACAGGTGTGCTTTATGCTTTGACTCACTGCAAGGATGCTCAGTACATTTACAACTGCATTGCAGCCAAAAATGTTAATATAGCTGAAAACTAGCAGCGCGAGATTATCATTATACTGTGATTTTTCAGCAACTATCAGTGATAGTTTTCGCATTCAGGCATTTACTGTTTTTTTAGCCACATAAGTTTTGGCGTGTTAAACATTAATATTCTTCCCAGTATGATGGAAGTGATGGTAATGCAGTCTCTCTGTCTCTCTCAGTTCATGCTCTACTCCTGCCCTCTATCTACTGTGTCTTTCTGTGCGGTACACCACACAGAGCCTAAACTATTTGGCTTCATTGCCAAGCACCCAGCGGCTGACATCTACCACTGCTACGTCTTCCAGAGCCAAAAGTTTGTGAGTAGGACAAGGGGCACAAGCCAAAAAGCTTCTGTTCCTCCATACAGCTCTCCTCTGCCATGGCCCCGCCCCTCTCATAGCCCCTGCCCCTCATAGCTCCGCCCCCTCATAACTCCGCCTGTCTGTAGGCCACTGCTGTGTCACTGACACTGCTGTGTCACAGTCCTCCTCCTTTCTCATCTGTCCCTCAAGTCTCACCTGCTGGTGTCCGTGGTTGGCGATGCATTCCAGGCCTCCAGGCAGAAGGAGAATGTGAAAGCAGGTCGTGATCTGGTGGTAGAAGCACTCAGGCACAAGGTGAGGAATCGTTCATGAAGCGCACCAGCGCAGGTCTTCAGCATGTTTTATGTCATAAAATATTATGACAATACCAAATATACCATTCATAACTATTTAACCCCTGTGTGGAAGCTCCAGGTTTACACAAGTGAAAGATATCACCCTGAGAACATGTTTACACAGCTGTACACATGTTTACAGTTAGGATCTACCTGTGAATCATTGAAACGGTTTAGCTGTTATAAAACACCCACTAAGTTGAAGGACAAGAGATTCTCAAGACAAGAAAAGGCCATCAAGTGATAGCTTGGGGTTTGGCTATCCCAGTGAGCATAGACAGGTCCGCTGTGAGAAACATCATGTTGTAGACATGCTTTTTCCAGCGAGGACACTGGATATTTTGTTAAAATGAGCAAATGGATGGACAGACGATGCAAAATGCAGGGAAACAATGCGAGGCAAATTTCTTCGGTTTCCTTAAAAAAGCAACTCAGAGTTGTAAGACGTGTTCAGCAGATAAAGAGACACAAAAACCCAAGGTGACACAGGAGTTGCTGAACAATGAAAAGGTTGAGTGTTCTGCATCGGCCAATCAGAGTCTAGATCCTAAATCCAACTGAGAGTCTGTAGCACTCTGGGATTCTCTGGGTCTGTGGATTCACAAGCATATCCCACCACACCTGAACAACATGGAGCGAATGAGCAAAAAGTGTAAATCCACACAGGTGTAGCTGCTATTGCAGCAACAGCTACATCTACCCAGTGTTGTGCATACTTATGCAAATGATTTTTTAGATCTGCTGAGAACTACTTTAACTGCTGTTAACTACTTTAACTTTAACAGCATAGATTGCAAAAAACATCTAATCTGGAACAATATGTGTTTGTGTCATACGTAATCCAGACAAATATGATCATGTTTGCAAGGCACTGAATACCTATGATGTCTCAGGTTTTTGTGTTATGTGAAGTATGAAAGGGGGGTCTGTGTGTCTAAGGTGTCTAAATCTCTGTAAATCTGTGAGATCTAAAGTTATCTCACTGTTCTAGGTGAGTTAAAATGTCACTAACATGTCACTCTCATCTAGAATAATGTCCTGCAAAGAGAGAATACTGATCTGAAGAGAAGATTGCAGGAGAAAGACGGGGTAACACATGCATACATGCAGGGGCAGACAGGGGGTCCTTTGGCAGGCCATAAATAAAATCTGAAATTTTCTTTGGGGCAAGGGTTCAGTTTCTTATTGAAGTAATTGTAATGTCATAATAATAATAATAATTATAATAATCATAAATCATAATTGTATCTGACTCTTCCAATGACTGCAATTTGTCTCCCTTTTAAATGTTTTTTAATTTTTTGTTTTTGTTTGACTTTCAGGTGAACATTTATGAAAATGAAAACGAAGATGACATAGAGCAATCCACAGCGCAAGGTCTGTACACACTGTTGGCTTAGAAGGATACTTGACATATTTAATCTCTATATTATTATTGTTGTTGTTATCATTGTTGGTGTTGTATTGATGTTGTTTTAAATGCAGTGAGATTCAACCCTGTGGGAAACAGGCGCTGAACAAGCGAGAGCTTTTCTGAAGAACATCTCAAGAGAACGTGAGGAGCTTGAGCTTCAGTCTTCAATGATTAGTGGTTATAACGCGTCGCAGCCTCGTAGCAACATAAACTAATGTCCATGTTTTCTGTGTTAGTCTTTTCGTTCATTAGAAGGATGAAAAAATCTCTGAGATGATGCTTAATAATGATGATCTTTTATGTTTTTAAATAAACGTTAGCGTGATCTGAATTATAATGTTTATAAGACTGTGAGATTGTCACTTTATAAGAACGCCTTTTTTTCACCGAGTTTCAGGTTATCATTGTAAATCCCCTATAGTAATAGACTCCGCGCCACTAGGGGGATCTAGAGAATGTTGCGAGAAGCATCTGCATTATCTGGCGAGGAAGAAATAGCCTGAACCAAAACAACGGAAGTGTGAAAGCAAGCCTAACATGCTTTGTTTGCAATACTCCTTTGGTAAGAAGACCGGATGATTTGTGCGTTTACTTTACTGATTTAGTCTGCGTCTCATTGGGTAAATGCAGACTATTTTGCTAATCCACGTCTTTAATAATTCCTCTTAAGGGCAGGATGGCGCTTGGTATAAAATATGTGTGACGGGATGATTTAGTAGTTTGGAGACGTAGATCAATCACGTCTAAAAAGATACGTAAACAACGAAAACAAAATCTTCAGTTTAAGTAAAACGTGACAACAGCACATAAGGAAACTTCTTCCTTTAAAATGAGGACGTGGCGTTTTGGAGACGTAGCTAACGAAAGTACCTTGCGTGATTGAGATCTCGCCGTCGCCACTAAACGGGCCCTTGAACTTAGTTCAACAAGTTTTGCTTAGAAGTGGAAACATAAAGCTACATGGGTACGGTCTGGGCCCGAAACTACGAGGCACCTCGCCCCAGCCCGCGATACGGCAGCGCGAGACCGAGCGCCGATGCAGTGGATGACGACAACTCACTGGACGGCATGGACAGACAGGACGACATCGCCAAGTTCCCGTATGTTGAGTTCACAGGACGTGATAGTATAACGTGTCCCACATGCCAAGGTACCGGCCGAATTCCATCTGGTGAGTCTCATGGTTCAATATCTACGTGTACTCGATTCCAAAAAGAGAGGCCTTTAAAAAGTATTTCATGTGTAATTGTCCAACTAAAGATTGTTGCTTGTACCACCAAATGCGTCATAACTACTCGTGACCAGCTAATCAGGTGTGTTTATCTAGAGCTTGAGGTGAAGGGTGTAGGTGCTCCTGTATTTGACCTGTCTGCTGCTGTCTCTCAGGTCAGGTGAATGAGCTGGTGGCATTGATCCCCTATTCTGACCAGAGACTCCAGCCCCAGAGGACGTGAGTCTTTCTTCTGCTCTTACTATGACTGATCATGTCAGTTGGTGGAAGGAAACCTACTGAGCCCCGCAGAGAAACAACTGAAATTCATTAGATCTATATCTTGTACAATAAGTGTTGCAGGGTTCTTGGATGAAGGATTGTTCATATAGTTGCAAAGGTGATTTCTGTGCGTGGGGGACTGTGTTGACACACAGACTCTGAGCTCTGGAGGGTTCCATTGCTGAACCAGCCTTGTTTGTGTGGCATGTGCTCAGGAAGCTGTATGTGGGGCTGTCAGTGGTCGTGTGTCTGCTGGTGTCTTTGCTCGTGGCCTTCTTCTTGTTTCCACGGCCTGTGCTGGTGGAGGATGGAGGCGTCCAGTCCGTCATCATCCTCTTTGACCACGAGAGAAGCAGAGTCCTCATTAACATGACCGTGAGTGCCCCAAAGCAACCGTCAGGGCCGGCGTTAAGCCCTCCTGCTGTTTTGCGGTTCATCCGTTTGTGATCTCTGGAAACGCACAGTAGGATCCCACACTTAACTGCACTGTAGTTTCTCAGCGCTCTCAGTCTGGGTTACACATGTTCAAACAGCAGCTCTCTGCTGGTGCCGGCCTGGGACAGATGCCAGTCTGCGTCAGATTTATTTTTAATCGTTAAGTCACAGTCCTGTAATTTGTTTACCCAGTGTCTGCTTTTAAAGCTGTGGATTTTTTTTTTTACACGTAGATCACGTGACTGTCTTTTTTTCTCATTAGTTACAGACCTATTCAAGCATAGCACAAATTGCGATTTTCTTAATGAGATTGTTTAGGGTTATTGATTGCAAACCTATTTGTGTCTTATTGAATTCATCAACAAAACTTCACAGAGTTCCACATTTTGCTTGATTTGACACTGAGATATTGGTTTTTCCAAATGTATCCAAGTTTGTCCTTGTCCTCAGAGCTCTTTGATCTTCCACAATGGGAACTTCTTCACTGTGTTGGTGGACAGCGTGAGTTTCCAGGTGCTATACATGAAGACTGTTATTGGTACACAGCAGCTGGACAGCGTCCTCAGCATCCAGCCCCTCAGCCAGAGACAGGTACGCTGCTGTAGTCCACGCCCACAGACAGTTGCGCTGCTGTAGTCCACGCCCACAGACAGTTGCGCTGCTGTAGTCCACGCCCACAGACAGTTGCGCTGCTGTAGTCCACGCCCACAGACAGATGCGCTGCTGTAGTCCACGCCCACAGACAGGTGCGCTGCTGTAGTCCACGCCCACAGACAGTTGCGCTGCTGTAGTCCACGCCCACAGACAGGTGCGCTGCTGTAGTCCACGCCCACAGACAGGTGCGCTGCTGTAGTCCACGCCCACAGACAGGTGCGCACAGCTGTAGTCCACGCCCACAGACAGGTGCGCTGCTGTAGTCCACGCCCACAGACAGGTGCGCTGCTGTAGTCCACGCCCACAGACAGGTGCGCGGCTGTAGTCCACGGCCACAGACAGGTGCGCGGCTGTAGTCCACAGCCACAGACAGGTGCGCGGCTGTAGTCCACGGCCACAGACAGGTGACATTTTAAAGGGGTTGTAAAACACTGGGTCTCAGAAAGGTGCTGCATAACTAAAATATGAAGGTGATGAACGTTCAGTACGTGCTGTTCCAGACACTGCTCAGCACTGTATGTAAATAAGGTTTCATTTAGCACTGACTGTGTTAATCGCACAAGCAAGTTTACAAGTGAAACTGCCGATAATGAGTTTAACTATTTAACTGTTGTCATTCACAGCTATAGGTGACTGTTGTTTTCTCTCTCATTCTCTCTCTCTCTCTCTCTCTCTCTCTACATTCCTCTCTGTACATCTCTCCCATTCTTTCTTTCTACATTCCTTTCTACATCTCTCTCTACATCCCTCTCTTTCTCTCCACATTCCTCTCTGCCTTTCTCTCTACATTCCTCTCTGCCTTTCTCTTTACATTCCTCTGTACATCTCTCTACATCTCTCTCTACATTTCTCTTATTTTCTCTCTCTCTCTCTCTCTCTCTCTCTCTTTCTTTCTCTCTCTCGCTTTCTCTCTCTCAAGATGAACTTCACAGTCAACATGGAAATTAGTGGAAGCCTGTCCTATGTGTAGTAAGTTTCAGCTCATTTCACTATTGGTTGTGGTGTCTGTAAGATGTGGCGGTGGCCGGGGTCAGAGACATGAGTGTTATTGGTCAGCTCTTCTCATTGTTGACTTTTTTTTTTTTTTAACTCGTTCTTTTTTCTTTTTTTTTTTTTTTTTTTGCAGTGCGTTTTGCACCATGGCGAGCATCAAGGTTCACAACATTGTGGTCTTTATGCAGTGAGTCTCCACTCTCCTCTTCTGCATTTTCTTTCATCTCTGTTCTTCTCATCATCCTGCCTCATAGCCAAGTGATTACTAAGTGAAATTACTTTACATGGACACCTAAAAGAAAGAGTTAAAGAAGTTTAAAGTTTAAACAATTTTCCCTACAGGACCTCAGTGAAAACATCCTTCATGGTGCGGAGTGCTCAGTACACTCTGGAGGCCTACCGCTACATTGACTGTGGTGCTAACTCCACCCTACACCACCCTCCTGTCTTCCTGTCCTGGCAGGCTTGAAGGCTGCTCAGGGGAAACGGAGCAGCCAGACGTCAGTGGACCTTTGGGGAGATGTGATGCACTTTCGTGTCAGTTTGACTTTAAGACGAGTCCCTCTTGGGTGATTTTCAAACATAAGTGGTGGTCTGGCAGGGATTCTACATTCTAACTTAGCTTTAAGTTTGGGGGAAATGTATGATAAATGATGATGTTACCATTGAACACCAGGCTAATGGAGTTTGATGAGTGTTGATGACGTTTTAGTGGAGAGTTAGTGCTGAATACAAACTTGGTTCCACCCCTGTTGAATTCCTTAAGCGATCATTTCAAACAGCACTTTTGTGGGTGATGCTGTACACGAAGCAGACGAGATATGTAAATGGAACACAAAGGGCTATGAAATAACAGCATCTGTGCACCTTATGAATAGTGCTGGTACATTTTTTGTTAGGACAGTCTTGTTGCTGGTTACAAAGAACGCATTTAATGCAGCTAATAAAAGGTTGATTGCTTTGGTTTGTTTGTGTTGTGTTGTCATAGGAACTTGGGTTGTCTGGGCTCATGCATTACAAGGTCGTCACATTCATTAAGTCTAATTTAATAGCATTTCCTGGGTCACTGTTTACAGACAGGAATTGTGGGTAGTGTTCTCATGTGTGTTTTCAGCGTCTGGTGCGTTCTGGAGACCTCAGTGTCTGGTGCGTTCTGGAGACCTCAGTGTCTGGTGCGTTCTGGAGACCTCAGTGTCTGGTGCGTTCTGGAGACCTCAGTGTCTGGTGTGGTCTGGAGCAAACTCATCCAACCTCCTATGTCTTCTCCAGCACTCTGACAAATGCCATCAGGTTGCCCTGTATGTGCTGTCAATTACTTGAACTCATTTAATGAAGTTCTTATCTATGCAATGGAGATTGTGCAAAAAATTGAAGGGAAAAACTTTTAAATGAATTTTATTTTGCAAAATGTAAGAAATGACTGTATTGCCATTCGCCCTGTTCTGTGTTTACTGCTGACTGCTGCTGTTTTTCTTTTCTGATCCTCGATATAACATGGTATTTCTTTTTTTTCTTTGTTTTTTCTCACAGAATGGTTTATACAGTAACATTAATAATCTCTATTTTTTGTGCATTAACTGTAATGAAAAATGTTAAAGATAATGTTTGATTGCTTAAAAAATAATAAAAGTTTAATGTAAGTTTGTATTGGTTGACAATTAAGTGGGCATAGGTGCACTGTGCTGATTCTGAATTTTGCATTGTTTGCATGTAATTATCAGTTGTGTGTGAGAGTGTAAAGGTTCGGGTTGTGTAAATGAGAAAATATTGTTCTGGTGACAATCCAAAGCTCCAAGCTATTACGGGGGGGGATTTTTACCTGAGACTAGGTTACGTCTCCACTTTCGCCTACGTTGTAAAAAAATAATAATTTATAGGGCTTTATGTTTCTTAAATCCCAAGACTGCTGAATATATTTCAGGGAAAGTAATAAAGTCTTATATTGATAAAACTAATAAGCACTTGTATTTTAATATACATGGTAATTGGTCATTATTCCTTCTGCACTTCAGCTCCGATCAGTATAGACACGCTTGCTGGAACTACTGGAAACTACCTTGAAGATGTGCAAAAACAAGCAAATACAAAAAAAAAAAACTGATTGGCGACAAATTTTGGGTAATGAATGACCGGTTAGCAACCTGCATATTTTTGAGACCACTTAACCCTACGTAGCTACTCTGAAGAAAAACTCATAATCTGTCACCCCTCTGTGTGTTTTTCAAGTTGGAAAGCTCATGTCTGATTGATCATGTGATTGATCAGTAGTGCCAGTGGTGACTCTTCAGACATACCAGATAGTCCTCATGTCATCAGTGCAAATGCTGAGTCTCTATTTAAACCAATTATTGATTGGATTTGTCTTCATGTCTCCTGACAAGGGTGAATCGTTATTGACTGTATAGTATTAAGTGGCAAAATCTAAAGTTACACTAATAAAGTACTGGACTATGAGTGCTCTACAATAAACCATCTTTAAGTAACCCAGCCTCCTGACTCTCCCCATGGGTAAAATATGTCCAGAACCCCTCTTTAGCAGAACCAAGGGTGATAATTCTTCTGATGATTCTTCCTTCTACAGTCCTCTATGATGTCATTGATGTTTATGATGTAATTATGTTACCGTGGTGAGAAAATGTATCTAAAAGATTCACAGCTGAGGGATCTATGATGAAGAAGGTTTATTAGAGGTCAATGGTCATTTGAAGTAGCCTGTTGTGGAGACCATTGTAATGCGATCATTTACAGCTACTGCCCTCCAGGGTCTCCCTCTCTCCCTCTCTGACTGCTAATGGGACCTTTAGATATTTTATGTGTAACACAAGTATCACAGATTCAGCACTTGTGTTGTACCTACCTCAAAATACAGGTCCTGTTACATACATTTAGCCTATAGGTCTGCTTGTTTTATTAACTGTTATGGGGACATTAGTCTCTTTAGTGTTGATAAGAAACTTCTCAGAAATCATCCAGTCATCTGACCTTGAGTCGTCAAGCTTCTGTGGAATAAATCTTACTTGTGAGTGGGAAGAGCATGTGCCACCATCTGCACAAGCTCTTCCAGAAGAATACATGAAAACATATCAGACATTCCAGCAACCCTTCAGTCTGGCTTGCTAAGGAGGAGTTTCAGCTCAAACCTAAGGATTTAACCCAGTGCTCATATTCATGTCATATTACTTTTTTACTCATTTTCCCGTTAAACTACACCCTAACCCTTACAATACACCCTAATCCTGCACCCTAACCCTACACCCTAACTATCACTACCAGGATGTCTTAGAGTCTTGGTAGCAGTGGGTGGGGAAAGATGGGATGGATATTTTTTATTTTATTTCTGTACAGTAAAAAATGCTGATGGAGAACTTTGACATTGGTGTAAATTCTTTGTATATATTGTCTCTACTAAAACTTTTATACTTTTGAAAAAACGAACAAAAAGACCTCTGTAGGAGCCGTGGTGGATGGGTGTGTTCCATGTTCTCGCCTCAGAGGCAGAGCTGTGGGGAGCAGCCCTGCTGAAAGCACAGTGCAGTCGCACAGTGCCACCGGTGCAGCTCAAAGCAGCTCCAGCCAGAGCAGCAAGGTTCTGCAGCAACTCGCCTGTGCCTGCTGGAGGTTGGTGGAGAGACTCCCCACGAGCAGGACGGGGACCGTGCTGCCAGCACTATGAGCCAGATGGTGGTCGGTGGAGCACGGAGGTCGAGCGGCGTGTCGGAGCCGGACGCAGAGCCTCGCTCACCGGCATCGACGGGAGGAAGCCAGTGGGGAGGATCCAGATCGTCTCTCTGCTCGTGCGAGAAAGCCAGTGAGGAGAGCAATATGCTCACATCCTCCGAGTGCCACCAGACAGACGCTGAAGGTACAGCTTGCCCTGGAGACCATGTGTGTGTGTGTGTGTGTGTGTGTGTATGAGTGTTTGGTGTTTCTCTTTAAAGATTTGTCCCCAAGCTTTAATGTTCAGTTAGCTGAGTAGCTATAGTGAAGTTAGGAATAAATGTCCTTTGCATCCGGCTTCTTAATGTTTGCTTCAAGGCTTAAGTTAAGGAAAAACAAGCTTATGTAACCCTGTCCACACATAGCAGCAACTCACAGTGCTTCATGTGAAAGAGATGCTACACATATAAATAAAACTATTGATTTTAACAGAACACATTTCAAATATAGATCAAATAACCAGCAACTGAATGTTAAAATTAAAGTGCTATAAGAGTTCAAATTAAACATGTAAAGTGTTGCGATTAAAGATGCAAATGAGGACTAAATTACGAATGAAAAGGAATCAGTTATCTGGTGATTAATATGGTGATGTGGTGAGCTTTTTGCTAGCTCCTCTGTCGCTGGTTGATCCAAAAAGTGATTATGATGCAGACTGGTGCTAGTTGCTGTATATATGTTTACATGTAAAGTCAAATTGTTTTGTGAATTAACTGTGCCACACTGACATTCATAAAAGGTCAAAGCCACAAACGTCATATCAGCCCTTACACTGTTTAACCAGAGACAGTTGCTATAGGGTCATACATTTTTCCATTTCTGTGTGAAAGCTATATTCATTGTTCTGACAAAGAAGTCAAAGTAAAAAAAGGTTTCCCTTCCTTAACCTATTTATGTTTTTTATTGTGGCAAGATTGGTTGACATTGACAAAATTATGGTACAACTGCTCGAGTATCATTTTACTTACGAGGGAACATGTTTGACTCAGTTTGACACACGCTCAGATGCCTGTGTTCTCCCCCTACCAGAGGACTGCGCCGCCCTACTGTTGGCCTGCCTGTACTGCCGCTTCTCGGACATCGTGGTCATGCTCCCCGGCACGTGTGAGAGAGCGCTGGGTCGTCTCTTCCCCTCCTACAGCTACTACGTGGCGTCCTGCGAGCGGGACCCTGTTAAGGACGGGAGCTCCTGCGGCGTCGAGCTGGACTGTGGCCTCCTGGACGTCTGCCACGGGACAAGCGACCTCCTGGAGCTCGCCATGGAGATATCAGAGATGTGCTACCGCTAACCCCGCACCCAGCACCACTTGGAGACACGCCGACGTGGGCCAAGGCGAGACGTGTGCGCATGACTAGTGGGAAGAGGGAGATGGACCCTTGTGTTCCAGGATGAGAAGTGTTGACACCGATGCAGTGGTGCGCGTACCAATCAATGGGATGCTTTTACTGAAGGTGAGCCTTCAAAGGCTGTTTGTGAGACAAAGGCAAAGCCAAGCTTGAAATGGACACCCTATATAAAGCTTGGTCTTTATATAGGACCCTTTAGTTCTAGGATTATCAGGACATTCAGGGAGCCTACCACAGCCTGCCCCGTAGGCCTCTTGTGGTAGTAGCATTTACAGCAGTAGCCTCAAAATGATATTTACTTTGCTGTGTACTGATAGTGCTATAGGGAACATCACACATGTCAGTTTGAACTGCAGATAACTGCAGTGAAACATCAAATGCAATGCATACACATGACATTCACTACTGTCAGTAAATAAATATGACTACCAGCTTTAGCTATCGTGTTACGCCATTTCATTTAGTGGGTGTATTGAACAATGAATCTGTATTGCCTTATAATAATATGCATAATATTGTAATGTCTGATGAAGCCATAATGCTGCTGTGTGTGCCAGATCTTCTGATCCAGTACAGAAGTGTTCGGCATGCTTTACAATCAAATGCAAATGCAAAGATTTTGTTGCAACAGTTTTAAATGGCATGGGCTTACTGCTCTTTCATCATGCTATACTTCACCATTCTATACTTCACCATTCTATACTTCAATCAATCAATCAAAATGTATTTATATAATGCTCTTTACAACAGTTGTTGTCACAAAGCAGCTTTACAAGTGTCCGAGTCCAAGCCCCCTTAGTGAGCAAGTCAAGGGCGACAGTGGCAAGGAAAAACTCCCTAAGAGCCTGAGAAAGAAACCTTGAGAGCAACCAAGACTCAGTGGGGGAACCCATCCTCCTCTGGCCGACGCCAGTCACGATGACAACAATAATTAAAGAGATACGTAAACAATGAAGTGATGGGAATGATGAATAGTTCTCTTCTTTGTGTGCATTTATATACGTGTTCTCTATGTATTTCTTATTCTTAAGAGTCCTAGACTTCTTGATGGTCAGTGATAGTAGTCCAGGGCTGTGGAGATACAGCCATAGCAGGGAGGAATTCAGGGTGGTGAGAGGGGTCAGGGAAGTGGGTTGATCCTTCATCCATAGCTGGTTAGGCAGGAGGTTGTTGGCCCAGGGTGGATAGTAGGAAAGGCTCGTCTCTCCTTGTCTCAGTATTTTTTTTGATAGGAGGGCAGCCATTGGGAAAAAGAAAAGAGGGACAATTAGCTCTGTATGGGATTATATGTGGGACAAAGGAAATTTAAACATTTCTGGAGTGTCGCAGCAACTCCGGCAATTAAATTATTACAGCCTAGCTAAAGGGCAGAACCAGAAGGTAACACAGACTTTGACATCCATCCACTACACTGTCAACAAACTTGAATGATCACGTGCAGTGACAGGGTGACAGCACCAGCGCCCCAGTTTACCATAAAACCCTTTGCCCATGAACACCTGGATCTGTAACCTTTATCTAAGGGGGCACATTAATTACCAAATGCTAAACTAAATAAGTAAGTTTTCAACATAGACTTAAAGATTGAGACTGTGTCAGTCTCGGACACATTCTGGAAGGTTATTCCGTAGTTGGAGGGCCTTATAGGAAAAGGCTCTTCCCCCTGCTGTTATCTTATTAATTGTTGGAACTAATAAGATGCCAGCACCCCTGTAGTTAGAACTCTGGCTGCAGCATTTTGAACTACTTGAAGTTTATTTAGTTTCCTATTTGAGGATCCTGACAGTAATGAGTTACAGTAGTCTAATCTGGAGCTAACATAGGCGTGTACTAATTTTTCTGCATCATGCATTTCTTAGCTTGGCAATGTTACGGAGATGTAGAAAAACTATCCTAGTAGTATTATCTATGTATTTATCAAATGATAGGTCAGAGTTGAGTATGACGCCGAGATTTTTGGCTACTGAGCCAAGAGTAATGGGGTAGTCTGCGAGATTTAGCATTAGATCTGGTATTTTCTGTCTTGCCTTTGGGCCCAGAAGGAGAACCTCCGTTTTTTCACCATTAAGGTGGAGGAAGTTTAGTGACATCCAACATTTAACAACGTCCCTAACATATAACATTTAGCGACATCCCCATTTAATCTCTTACGCAGGCCTCAATTTTTCCTAATCTGGATTTGTCATCAGGTTTGGCTGATATCATGACTTCATCATGCTATACTTCACCATTCTATACTTCATCATGTTACACTTCACCATTGGATTTGGAGTGTTAAATATGTTAAAGTTATCATTTAATCCAGAGAATGGGAACTGCAATGATGTTTGTTTGGGGGGGGGGGGGGTGGTTGTTATTTTGGATGGGTTGCATGTCTAAAAATGCAAAGGTTCAGCAGGGGCAATGAGGATCTCTTGGACCTTGGGTGGACTCTTTGAACTGTGTGAACTGCGTGGACTATGTGAACTGTGTGGACTGCATGGAATGTGTGAACTGTGTGAACTGTGTTGGACGTTTTCATGTTCAGGCTCAGTATCTGGCCTTTTGAGGTGTAAATTCAGAGACTACATACAATGTAAATGCCATTGAACAAAACTCTCAAAGTCAACGAATGCATCTCTCCAGATAAAGTTGCTGTCAGCAAATAAAACCTGTTTGTGGACTGTGCAGGCTGCCTGTTTTATGGTGCACAAGCACAGGATATGATAAGAGATAAGGGAACATGAGTTATTGATTCAGTTTGCTAACTGAATTTGAGTGCACACCTCTGCTCCTGAAGATTGTATATGTAGATTTGAAGTGAAACAAAACTATATGAAAGCAGATCTCCACTACCACTTTGTGACAAATTAAAAAGAAAAAAAACCTGGAACCCACCTGTAGACTACATAAAGAGGGTACTAACCCAATTGATAGCAAAAGCGTTTTTTTATCGCAGTCTGTTTTATAATATTATTATCGTTCTTTTTTCTTTGTTTTTCATAGTGGCACGTAGTGTTTTGTCTATTGTAATGGTTTTTTCAACAGATAGCTTGCTTCCCATTTCCCCAAATCTCGATCAGACTTTAGTATTTTAAGACAAATCGTCGTCCAAACATCGTAGTATATTTAAAAGACCGGACGCATGTACAGGCGTTGTTGTTAAATTGTTTAACTGCAGAAGCAAGTTATTAGTTTCATTATCGTCGCCTTTCTGATGACTCGTGATTTCATACTCAGATTATCATACTCAATTATTTATAGCATGGCCTATTGAAACCGGCTGCCAACTGTGGTGTGGATTAATATTTTTATGTTTTAGCCTGTTTGACTGACTACTGTGGGTATCGTCGCAAGCAGAGGGAAAAAACGCGTCGTCAGCAACGAAAACACCACAGAATACAGCCTAGTACAAGCCAAAGGTACGAGGACCAGGCAACCTAGCTGATACCTGAGAGACCTCTAGAGAGACACCTGTCCGACGCTAAAAGACCGCCTAAGAGTCTTTGCCTGTAGGTGTTAAAAGGCTTTACACGTTTATTTACAAGAAAGTATTCATTAACACGCATTTTTGTTCATCCATACCCTTTCCTAGATGGCGCTGTTGAAGCATAAAAGTCTCTTTGAGCTTCCGGAGGCAGAAGGAAAACTATATCCATCCTTTCAGTCCTCTGACATCATCAATAGGAGACGTTGCCGCCTCACTGGATTCCTGATATAGCTGTTTTGTTTTTGACACCTTTGTCTCGAATTCTTTACTGGATATGGTGTGACCTGGATGGACTTGCCATAGAGACCATGCTAGAGGAGCTGGCCTCTATGGCCAGAGGGGAAAATTAATTGGACAGTTTGGTAGACTTTGGACATGAGTCCTGGGTTGGAAGTGGGTGGAGATTAGGTTGGTTTATGATGCATTCATAACCACACACTTATTTATGGTGCATTCATAACCACACTCTTACTTATGATGCATTCATAACCACACACTTATTTATGATGCATTCATATCCACACTCTTACTTATGATGCATTCATAACCAGAGAGACATTCTTACTTATGATGCATTCATAGAAGCTATTTCAAATATTTAACAACAAGTAGATATTCTGTTGCCTTGGACATTTTAAATCCATAACAAAATACACTATACACAATGTGAAAACCATTCAGTATACTTTAATGTTTAAAACACTTTTAAAAACCATTGCCATTGAACACATTAAAAACAAAATGTGCTTATCGCCCTTAAACCAAGTGCCCATGAAACCCAAACAGTGGTGCTACTCACCACGTGAAAGAGGCCAGCACTTGTTACTTCGGTAACTCTGGATTTGGACTCCTTCCATATTCAAATTGCATGCTGACTTTGAAGATTTGGGCATGTATACTTTCCAAATGCACTCCTGCACATTTAAGTACAAAACTAAGGCGTTTCAGCATTTTTTCCACATTTCTTCATTTTGTTAACACCATGAATGCATTCGTTTACAGTTCCGTCCTGCCGCTGTGGTTCTTCCCAAACCAGGAGCGTGCGAACCCTTCCCCTTGCCTCTACACCAAGTCTGGGCACTTTAAACCCGTTTCCGGGACATCCTCAGAAGAACAGGACTGAAACACATGTCGAAGGAAAGCACGACATGCAAGACCTGTATGACTGGACCATGTTCGGCTGAAGTGCTGTTAAAGCGTGTGTGAGTGCAACGACTCCCTGGATTCGTTTTTTGGATTCACACCTGCAATGAAAGCCTTTTGCATGAACCTGAAACCCAGTTCCCTCAAAGTTATTGCTAAAATACTTGCTAATGCTAATAGTAATGGTTACGGGCTTGACTAAAGAGCCAAAAGAAGATTCTTCCGTGTTTTCATTGCATATTCAGACATCACTTGGAATTTGGCAACAGATCTGCCAGTCAGTACTATGTAAAGCTACATTTAAAAACACTGGAGTGAACAACATTCATTAGTAGTTTAAATGAAAGAAGTGTGAGAGTCCTGTCTATGTGATCACTGTACAGCCCATCAGGACATTATAGTCCTGTCAGGGTTTGCAACTCATAGCAGGGGAATTGAAAACTGCAGCTCAAACTGACTCCAACCAGATCTATTCTCTCCTGACTGGTCTTTCCAGACCCACTCTAACCTGACTGGTCTCTCCTGACCCACTCTAACCTGGCTGGTCTCTGCTGACTGGGGTCTCATGTTCTGTCCCTTCAGGAAATGCCAATCATTCTGTGTCCACAAAAAGGAAGAAAAAAAAAAGAAAAATGAAAGGGAAGAGCGTTGTGTTGGAAGGCTAAGGCACATCTTCTGTGTGTTCCTGTTTGCGGGGACATGACATTTGGCTAGTGAGCATCACTTCAAAGTAATTCTTTGCATAGTTCCACACAGATAAATCATAGCTAGGCTTATGTGATCAACATAGTGGCACAAAGTAAAGACTTTTACACCGAAGTACATCAGAGTGTTTCTGCTACAGTTGTACATTAATGAACAGTCAAAATATACAGTAACAATACAGCTTATAGGTTATATGTCACAGAAGTCATGTAACATTTTGACTATCAGTCACATAACAACAAATGTAAGCAGGTAACATCACTCCCCCAACCGATACAATACAAAACAGCATCATGTGTTCTTTCCTTCCTAGATTTTTCAAAGCTTGTACATACAGTGATTTTGTCAAAGTGATAAATAAATAAAATCCCATATAAATCCCACATCAATCACCTTTTCCCTCACAATGTTCCCAACAACTAAAACTGGGAAGAAGTGAGGGTTTAAAACTAAACATTTCAGCAACTCATAATTTAAACATTAGAAAAAGCAAAATAAAGGCTGAGCGTTTCGACAAGAGGGGACCTCAGAGGAGACCTCAGTGGAGACCTCAGTGGCACAGGCGGTCAAGGTTCTCCTCATGGGCTTTTCAGAGTTCCTACTGTGGACAAATTGTTTTTGAATCAGTTAAGAAGTTTATAATGCTGAAGCGTGCTGGCATAAAGCATCTTCTGTACATCTTCCAAACCACAATGTTGAAGAGCTTTAAATCATATGAGCACTGCAAAAAACTAGAATTTCCCTCCTTCAAATAATGTTTGCTTGCAGTTTGTCTATAAATTATTCTGTGTTGCCAGTAAACAGGACAGGAAGTGACCAAGGCAGGAAGTGACTATGAAATGGCTATGGCAAACCTGTACTGTTTTTTCATGTACTCAAAATGACTCTATGTCTCTGTCTCTGTGTTTCTTTGTCACAGATATGATCAGGTAAGCATCTTAATAACTGCAGGCAAATCTCTTTCTCATTGTTATTCACTCATACTATCAATTCATCCCAAGATGGATTAAACTGGAATATAATTTTACACTATGCATAATATGCCAAGTGCTGTCTAAACAATACTGACCTTGATTCAGATTAAATACAAGCCAGATTCTGTTCCTTAACAAAGAAAAACATAAAAAGTGACATCAAAAATGGGATTCTGTTAAAATATAATAATAAAATAAAATGACTGTAAACATAGAGACGGTTTTAGGTGGCTCTCTGTAAGAGCGCAGTGCTTCTGCAGATGCTAGCTGAATGTCACTGGTGCGTTTGGGCAGCCTGAGCCCAACTACGGTGGCCCGGAGGTGCTAACAGCCATGTTCCGTCTCTTCCATGTTAACGCTACGGTGGGCCGGAGGTGCTAACAGCCATGTTCCGTCTCTTCCATGCTAACACTGCTCTTACGGCTGCTGTCCTCAGACGCCCCGGGGGAGATGGAGGAGAGCAGTGGGTCGCTCGTTGCTACCGGTGACAGTGTATCATCCATCAACATGTCGTCCAGCTTGGCACTCGTCGCCTTGGTGATGACCCTGTAGACCTCAGGGTCAGCCGGAGCAGCACTATTGGCGACCCCGTGGCCATCACTGAAGGTGATGGTGCCGTCACTGAGGTCCAAGGTGCTGGAGAGGCCCACATCTGGGCCGGAAGGTTGCGGGTGGAGGTATAGGTCCTGGGTGCAGTCTCCCAGAACGGGCTCCTGTTTGATGGGGCGGGCTGACAGCTCTGGAGAGGTGAGGGAGGAGGAGGTGACTCCCAGTCCGTGCGCTCTGGCCTGCATCTCCAGGGCCTGGTCAGCGTTCAGCAGTAGAGAAGTGGAGGAAAGCCAGCAATACCAGTTTATTCAGTGGAACATCTAGCTGTGGTTCAAACTATTCCTGAAATCATTCCTGTTTAAACATGGCTGTGATCGTCTAAGCCACAGGCTACATGTACTGGTGAAATGCATGCATTTATTTATTTATGCATTGACTCATTTAATTACTATAATTTATTTAGTTAAAAGTTTTAGGTGAGAAATATACAGCATCAGAAGGAATCTACCACATGTTCTTCAGCACACAAACATCACTGATGCAGAACCTGATGAGGTGTGTAGCACATTTGTGTTGGTTCAATTTCCAGTTGGGAAAATTCCCCTGTGTGTCAACCCTTTGAGTGTCTTGAAACAAATTATGTCAATAAGTAATCTTAAACTAAATTTAAAAGCCACTAAAGACTCATCTAGAGCTATCACTGGATGGTAACCTCCCCCGACTCATTGATAACTGATTCCAATCCATACAACAGCAACACATTTGATCTCCTGCAAACACTACTGAGGACCACCAGTCATGCCTTGTGTTAAAATGTTCCCCCACCTCCACCCTGAATACTTTGACAAGTAAATGTTTTATCTTTTTCATTATCAAAACAGTTGTAGGCCAGCTTTGTGAATGAGACGTGTGCTACGGCACAATATTATCCCCAACAGAAAAGTAAGGTGACTGATAGCCTTGTTCTGCAGCAGAGTTCCACCTGTGCCCACAGCTCGCTCTGCAGGTGAGCTCTACCTGTATCTACAGCCTGTATCTACAGCCTCGTTCTACAGGTGAGCTCTACCTGTATCTACAGCCTCGTTCTGCAGGTGAGCTCTACCTGTATCTACAGCCTCGTTCTGCAGGTGAGCTCTACCTCTACAGCCTCGTTCTACAGGTGAGCTCTACCTGTATCTACAGCCTTCTGCAGGTGAGCTCTGTATCTACAGCCTCGTGGTGAGCTCTACATGTATCTACCTGGTATCTACAGTGAGCCTCGTTCTGCAGGTGAGCTCTACCTGTATCTACAGCCTCGTTCTGCAGGTGAGCTCTACCTGTATCTACAGCCTCGTTCTGCAGGTGAGCTCTACCTGTATCTACAGCCTCGTTCTGCAGGTGAGCTCTACCTGTATCTACAGCCTCGTTCTACAGGTGAGCTCTACATGTATCTACAGCCTCGTTCTACAGGTGAGCTCTACATGTATCTACGGCCTCGTTCTGCAGGTGAGCTCTACCTGTATCTACAGCCTCGTTCTGCAGGTGAGCTCTACCTGTATCTACAGCCTCGTTCTGCAGGTGAGCTCTACCTGTATCCGCAGCATCAGGTGCCGGTTGGCGTTTTCGAGCTTCTTCTGCCGGTTCTCCAGGTCTCTGGCATGCTGCTGCTCTCTCTGGAGCTTCCTAATGTAGTCCACAGAGGCCTTAAGAATAGTGCCCTTGTTCCAACGCATGTCCCTGAGGAACATACACACACATACACACACACACACACGCAAACGAACAAGCACATACACACAAAACTCATCCTCAGCTGACCACCAAGTCAAATGACCCATAGATTTCATACTGCTGAATTTTATGTGTTCTGTAAAAAGAACTCTTTCTATTTGCTCCTTTTAGGCAATGCTGCTTGGCAGAACCAGATATGAACTTACGGGTCATTTGATTTGGGGATGAGAGTTCCCAGCTCTTTAATTCGATCGTTGATGTTGAATCGTCGTCTCCTCTCAACTACAGCCGCAGATAGGAGTTAGATCAAGTTAGATCAGTATGTGTCACAAAGGTCCCATTTTCATTAAGCGAGTAGAAGGACTGAAGACACTCACTCAGGTTGTGGTTATCTTTTTTTTGCCTTTCCTTAGCAAGAGCACGAACCTCTGCCTCTGAACGGGGTGACACAGAGTCCTTTAATGACCACGGGCTAATTCATCACTAAAGTACAAATCAGCCAGCATCTCTGTAATCCAGTCACAGGTGTGAAAATCGCTACTCTTCCTCAGAGCCATACCCTTCCCTTAGAACTTCATCACTGCTTTGGAATTGTTTGGGTTTTGGAATTATGCAGACAGGGTTACAATAAAGAGGAATATGTAGAAACATATATAAACAATTCATTTTGTAACATAGACCATCGTTAAAATAACACAAATCATCGTTAAAATAACACAACTTCTATCAGAAGTTGAAGATGTAAGCTAGATCCCATCCTAGCCATATGACCGTCTGTAAGTGGGTTTATTGCTTAAAGAGATTTGCACACAGGTGTGTGATGTTGGAATGCTGGTTCCACATACCCACAGGAAACCCTTCAGATCTCTGATAGCTTTCAAACTTGCCACAGGAGTCCGGCTTCTCCATCATATGCACCATGGCGGGTGATGTGGTGACTGTACACAGCACATCGTCAGTGTTTCACACAGCTCTTTATTTCATTACACTCTGCCAACTTTACTTACAGTGTTACTGTAACGACACTAAACTTCAAACAGACTCTTCAACGTAGCACTCACAGAGAATGGCCAGTTACCTCTCTGCTTGAACAGTGATTACAAGTGCAAAACAATTCAATAGTGAGTCACTAAATACAATGGGTTAGATCACAGATATGTAATAAAAAACATTTATTGTTATTGAAATTATTATTTTACACTTATTTATGAGTGTACTAGATTACACCACCGAAATCTAGACTCTGTGAAACCCCTTTGACAGGGATGTTAGACTCCAGCCCTAGAAGCTCACACCACAGTAGTAAGAGTCTGATGCTTTATCATTCTCACTATTTGATCAATTTAGAAAGTAATGAATGAACATTGTTGAAGGGCCTTCATCACATAAGAGTGCGCACGCGTATGTGTGTGTGTGTGTGTGCTGGTGTGTGTCTGTGCGTTTGTGTGTGTACGTGTCTGTACGTACTCACCAGAGAATTCCCTTTTAATATTGGGCAGATTGGCAGGGCAGGAACTGCTGACGGTGAGACTATGGGGACCCATGCCATGGTTACTATGTGGACCCATGCCGTGGTTACTATGGGAACCCATGCCCTGGTTACTGTATATATCCATGAGGTTGGCCGAAACTGGGATCTGTGGTCATAAAGCAGGTTATCAGTGCTGGTCCGTCATCCATCTCTTAACCACGCTCACACACCTCATCCATCTCTTAACCCACGCTCACACATGCTGTCTTTATTTTCAGCTACTGTAGATCCCAGAAATGTCTGAATTACAAGCGATTAGTCGACATTTTCCATTTTGTCAGCAAACATATCGGCACAGCAGTGGATGTTCTGAGGAACAGCAGCTGTCCTGTAACCACTGCGAAGATCTGTGCAACCACAGCAAGTCTGTGTCAAAGCTGCAACCTTGATGCAGACTATCCCGCACATCAGAAGACAGCGTGCACCTGAGACCCAGGCTGAGCGACCTGAACGTGAGAGGCAGACGGACGGGCCTCAGCTCCAGAGGGTGCGGTACAGGGAGACAGATGGTGTGTGTCAGCGGTGATGACAGCTGGATCAGCTGAACCGCGGGGAAGTGGCGGAGGGGAGAAGATCTGACTCACCCGCGGTGTTGAAGGTAGTGAGAAATAGTTCTGTTAATTGGTGCCGCTACACCACTTTGAAATTACACACTCGGAAATAAATAATTAAATAAAGAATAGCTCATGAATAGCTCATGATAAACTTCTGTTTTTGGAAGCTTTGTTTGTACTTCCAGAATTTAATGATCTATTTTTTATTTCTTTTTTTTAATACATAATACATCATTCAACAGATTCATTTACTGTGTTGTTTAGCTGCAGGATAAATATTATTCATATGTATATTATAACGTATACATTATACGTTATAAAATGTATTAAAACATTATAAATGTGTTGGAATTAGCATGTTACTGGGGTCATTGGAGTGCATGAATGTGTCCATTCCCCTAACGGTCTAGGATCACATTTCAGACAGACTAGGAATGATTTTATATCAGGATAAACACTCCTCAAGCATAGCAAGAAAGTTATCCAGGATGATACGGATCTCGCTGAGGTTAACTTATTCAGCTCTAGCTATGAGGAGTTCACGGTATATGGTTTAATTAGCACATCTCCATGTTTTAACCAAAACAAACACATCGCTTATAATAAATATTATAATATTATATTATAGTAAATATAATTGTCAATGAAAACCAGTTCACAGGAAGTAAAGCAGGAAGTGAGAGCTGTACCGTGGTGGCCATGTGAAGACCTGGCTCCATGGACAGGCCGAGCATATCTTCACTGTAGCTTGATTCCAAACTAATGATGTCATCAATGACTTCATCCATCTAAAATAGCAATAACAACAACAAAACAGAACAGCTTACAAAGGTATATGAGGTACTCTAAAGTGTGTGTGTGTGTATAAGATGAGGTCTGTCTATATTGGTTCTTCGCAATGCTTTTTATACTGCTGACCACATGGTTCTCTTTACTCACACTGAGAAGTGTCACACGCTGCAACACTTCTTAGGATGATAAAAGGCGTGTCAAACACCTGGGCAATACCTTGATAGCAACTTTAGCTTCGAGTACCTTAGAAGTTCCCAAACAGAAATTCTACCAACTCTTATTTCTGATCAATAATCAGAGATTCACCCACAGCTGGCAAACACTGAAACATTATGCCATGAGAATTCTGCCATGCATGACAACACGAGATCCCAGTGACAGTTACACGAGCACCTGCGATTTTTTAAAATTGATGTTATATTTTTAATGACCTTGAAATGCCTTCATGGTCTTTCCACATTTGCATGTCTGTGAACTGATTCTAGCTCTTCTACCAACAGAAGTATCAGTCTCCAGACGTATCGGTCTACATTAATATCGTTCTGCAGAAAGATCGGTCTACATTAATATCAGTCTACAGAAATATTGGTCTACAGGCGTACTTTATTTTCTGCTCATGTATTATATTTGTTTTCTGTTTAATTTTTATCTTCTTTTTACTGTATTTTATTATGTTCCTATTATCTATCTATCTATCTATCTATCTATCTATCTATCTATCTATCTATATTTATATATGTAAAATATTTTGTTAACCTTATTTAATTAAGTCTCATTCAGCTGAGATTTAAGGTACATGTACTGTAAAGTAAAATTTGTTCTAAAGATTGCAATTTAGTTATTGCAAAAGGTTTCCACATAAACAAGATATATAAGTTCCAAGCACTTATTAATTGTTAACATTGACATTAACGTTGTCTCTCTCCCTCTCTCCCTTTCTCCCCCCTTCTCTGATGAGTGACGCACAGCAGCTGTTGTCTGAAGATGACATTAGCAGGTGAGCTAACCGTGAGAGTGCCAGTCCCACTCTTCTCTCAACACTGCCAATCTCGTTCCCCTAGAACCTTCTAATGAGCTGCAGACGTTGGATGATGCAAAAGTTCACACGAACTTACTCACAGATCCCTCTACATTCTTGTACTATTCACATGCATGTGAAGTTGCTCCAAGCAGTAATTAATTAGTAATACACAGATTAAAGCATTTACTTCTATCAGAATCAGGTGTTCCAATCACTACCATGGCCACAGGTATATAAAATGAAGCAGCTAGGCATGCAGACCTAGGCATGCATTTGTGAAAGAATGGGTCGGTCTCAGGAGCTCAGTGAATTCCAGAGTGGAACTGTGATAGGATGCCACCTGTGCAACAAATCCAGTCGTGAAATTTCCTCGGTCCTAAATATTCCACAGTCAACTGTCAGCTGTATTATAACAAAATGGAAGTGTTTGAGAACGGCAGCAACTCAGCCACAAAGTGGTAGGCCACGTAAACTGATGGAGCAGGGTCAGCGGATGCTGACGCGCATAGTGCAAAGAGGTCGCCAACAGGTTCTGCAGAGTCATCACTACAGACATCCAAACTTCACGTGGCCTTCAGATTAGCTCAAGAACAGTGCACAGAGAGCTTCATGTAATGGGTTTCCATGGTCGCGCAGCTGCATCCAAGCCATACATCACCAAGAGCAATGCAAACCTTGGGATGCAGTGGTGTAAAGCATGCCGCACTGGACTCTAGAGCAGTGGAGGCGCGTTCTCTGGAGTGACGAATCGCGGTTCTCTATCTGGCAATCTGATGGATGAGTCAGGGTTTGGCAATTGCCAGGAGAACGGTACTTGTCTGACTGCATTGTGCCAAGTGTAAAGTTTGGTGGAGTGGAGATTATGGTGTGGGGTTGTTTTTCAGGAGCTGGGCTTGGGCTGGGCTCATATGTGATTCAAGGAAGGTGAGCGAAAACTTTTGGCAATATATTGCAGTACTGGCAAAGCTGCACAGAGCAGCTCTAAACAAGACAGCGAATATGTATTTTTTATGCTGTGTTTGAGGTTTTGAGGTATTGTGGTCTTTCCTGTAAAAAACAAAAACGTCATAGAAACTGAAAGACGGGTACCTCTTTCTCGCAGTTGGAGTTGAGTGTCAGTAAGGCCATGGGGCTGTTGGGGGCGCTGCTGCCCGGCCCAGGAGGCATTCCCCCGTGGTCAGAGGCCTGGTTGGCACACGGCAAACTGACTGCCTGGGATCCAAGACCTCCGCCTAATGTGGTGGACAGGTAAGCCTTCACCTGCTGCCTCTGAGCTTGCTGGATGTGATACTTAGTGGGGTTCTCTAGATGGGTTTTGACCTAAAGAAAGATAGAAAGAAAGATGGGTGGGGGTGAGTAGGGACAAATAGAAAAATAGAAAAACTATTAAACTATTCAGATTTCACACAATACATGAGGTAAACATTCTTTTATAAGAAAGCAGGGTACACTCAACTTGGGCACTCAGCTCAGACTTTACTTACCTATGTGATACCATTAATATGTTCTGATCCCAGAGAAATCAGAGCCTTCAGCACATACTATTAGCTATTGCAGTTCAGTTCAGTAAAGTTGGTCTGTTTTTTTTTTTCACTTTCTTTGCAGCATTAAACTTAGAACTGGCATCATGACCTTACAATGGGTGTTCCCCAGGGTTCCATTCTTGGTCCACTCTAATTTACTTTGCATAATGAATCAGTAGCATCACTAATCAGCTTGATAGCTTTTCCTTCAACAACAGTGATACATAACTGTACTTCTTTGTTCTTTCATTTATCTCCAACTCTCCCACCCAACACTAAACACAGGTCATCCAGCCTTTGCCTCTTGCTCCAAAGATTTTATAAACTGCAAAGAACTAATGTGTCATATATGGAAAGCAATTAACACAAGCCACAACAAAAAAATACTTTTAGCACTTGTGTTGTTTTGTGGATTTATGCCTTTAGAGAGCCTCTTAACTTCAGAATGTGGTTAACACAATGGAGGTCTTTTTTGCCATCTGGCAACCCTATTACCCAGCCCACACTTCCTCCAAGCAAGGAACAACAGTTTCACTCCATTTACACTCTGGAGGCTGAGCCTGTGAGCTCAGAACACACTTGATAAAATGGCATTTATGGTCTACAGATGAATGGAGTGGTTACAATAAAAGCATGTATGACAGTGAACTTCTCATTTTAACTTCTTGACTGTCCATGCTGGCCATACTTGCTTAGGGATGTCTTAAGCTTGTTCTTCAGATATACAGTTGGCTTCATGGATATTTTGTCTTTATTTTAAAATTAAAAATAAACATGGATTATAAAATGTCAGTTTATTAAAGACATATAAATAGATGCGTTTTTTTTCGCAGAATTTGAAGAGTATTTTTGGCACTCATTCAGAGTCATTAAACAAACCTCTCAGCCAGACATAAGGGACGAGTGCTCACGCACTAACGCCCTAGCTACATGCACAAAGACCTAAAACATTTAAGTAATTGAAAATGAGACATCTGATCTTTAAAGAACAATATAGTTCAAACTCTGTAATTGCAAACTGTATTTTGTACAAATATTTGTTTCATATTAAAATATTAAACAAATAAGAATATAGGTCAAGCACTGTAACTGCATTTCGTGCAACTTAAATTAAACTTAAATTAAACAAAAGCTACTTATCCAAAACAAAATACATCTACATGGGGATTGATGGTATGCCAGGGTCTATCTGCATGGGGATTGATGGTATGCCAGGGTCTATCTACATGGGGATCGATGGTATGCCAGGGTCTATCTGCATGGGGATTGATGGTATGCCAGGGTCTATCTGCATGGGGATTGATGGTATGCCAGGGTCTATCTGCATGGGGATTGATGGTATGCCAGGGTCTATCTGCATGGGGATTGATGGTATGCCAGGGTCTATCTACATGGGGATTGATGGTATGACGCTTCTCTGTCTAGTTAACTCAGAAGGCCAAACTGTCAGTGGTTGGCTGGTTATTCGAAGTTGATTAATGATTAGTACAATGTATGACTGTGTAAGAAACTGATGCAACAAACGTGAGCTGCGATAATGACGCTCCTTTGAACACATTTGAGGGTGTGCAGTGACAGAGAATAATATTTACAAAGAACATACATTTGTTTTTAAATTTTAAAATACAGGTGTTTTTAAATATTAAAATTGAAATACAAAAAATACAGTATATTAAAAATGAAAGACTGAAAGCTTATTTGCTTATGCTGACCTATGCATATTTGGTCTTTTATTTGAATTATATTTCATTTGTCATAATGTGTAGTAACCTTGATACTAAATCCCTACCTAAGTCTGTGGTCCTTTCTAATTAGGTTCATTTTGATCTTCTGGGCACACAACATGCTTACACAAAGAGTGTCCTATGATATTGTTCTAAAGTCCAGTAAACGTCTAATTTCACCAGAATTCCTCCACATTCAATTAAAGTTAAAGAAATTAAAGTTAAAGCTTTGTGAGAGTTGCCATCACCAGAGTTCATTAAACGGCTGTCAAGGCTAGACTGCGTGGTTGTGCGTTGGTGTCCATGCAGTTTTGAAATTTTATAGACCTTGCCATTTTGTCTAAGAGGGCAGTTAACATTTTCATCCTGAAGGAAAATAGCACTCATTAGTTTGTCTTTCCCACTACCTTCAGAGTGATCTTCTATAGTCTTCATCTCTGACTGAGTCATGCTGCATGGTGTGACTCTTTGACAGCCAGCTGTCAATCTCTCTTGCTCATTAAAATATTAAGACCACACCCACACCACTACCTGTTAGCCCAGTGTGGTTGGTTTCTCAGCAGTGTTTTGTCAGTGTTTAGTGTAATATGATGAAACCATTTTTATGTTTTACAGTATGTTCCCTTGAACTTTAAAAACCTTTATTATCATAGCAGAGACCATCCTGTGTTCAGCTTTCTATTTAAGCTTTCCTTATATACTTTGCTACTTTGGACTCAAAGATTATTCTTGCTGTTGTTATTCGCATACTTGTTACTATACTATTATTGTTTTGGTTGTAAGGCAGCATTCAAAAGCAGACAATGTCCTTGAAACATTTCCATTTGTAAATATCAGTGCTGATTGTGGTCACAAGTGGAGGTTGTATACTAGTTATAGTGGAGGTTGTGTACTAGTTATGAACACGTAGACCCTAATGTCATCTCTGAGTCTCACTGCAGTGTGGATGTCATGTGGATCACAGCCATCACTGGATTCTTCTGTGCAAATAGTTTGAGCTTATATAACTTAACTGAGCAATTATACAAGCTTGTAAAACTGAGTAATTATACAAGGGTTTTCATTCAATGAAAAGGGAATCTGTACTGCCTCAACTTTCTTTTCAGTGCAGTTATACTATTTATACCTGTGTGTGTGTGTGTTCTCATATTGGTGAACCTAAAGAAGACCTGTAAGTGGTGAATCATAAGTACTTAATTTTTGCTATTATTAGCTATTATTAGCTTTTGAAAAGCCACATTCTATGTTTTGGCAATAATATAGAATGTTTGAACACAATGTAAACTATTTAATTCCGCTCACTGTAATGCGGTTAATTTGCAGTGCAGCAGATGGACTAGCGGTTGAGCTATTGCTACGCTAGAGACTGTGAACGCATCATGAGACCAGCACAGCAGGAACCATGTCTTCAGCCATTACCAGGGCAACGGCCGTGCCCAAGAGTTCTACGACACAGGCAGTTGGATAACCAGATGCGCAAAGTGTGAAACACATGGCAAACCAACCACATGAGAGGGAACTGGTGAGGGTCAGAGGTCAGCGTACGGTCACGGTCTTTTCTTTGTGCTACGTGTAATGACGTGAAATAAAATACAAAAAAAGCACTGAATTTCACGAGTTAATGTGAGGCGGCTGGATAGATAATTTCAGGATTAAATGTGAGGCGGCTGGAGAGGTAAAAAGGTGAAAGAATGCAGCTTGTTGGCCAGCAGACAGGTTCAGTGATAACGGACATCTGTGCTGGACGGCCTGTCGACTCCTGAGCCTCAGAACGTCCTTATCATTTAAAATCAACGACATTAGAAAGAGCCTCTCTCACGAAGCTCTTACAAAACAAGTGTTCTGGCTTTTTGCTTTACATTTTTTTTGGAGGGTTTTCCGTGTTTTCCGAATGCTCCCTGCAGCCCTGTGGTGAAATGTGCCAGCATGCTGGAGAGCTCCTACCGCTGCTTGCCTGAACGAGAAACCTTATCTGGATCTACAGGACATTTATGGGAGATTTTCCTTTTGCCCAAAGAGCAACAAACAATATTACTAAACAGCTCTTCATCAAAAGGTGACGATTTGAATTCACTAAACAGTTAGTTTCATTTTGCATTTATACAGCTGCCTGTTAATTATTGGAAATAATGTGTGCAGATTATTGTGTGTAGTTTAATAGTTTGCAGTGTAATGTGTGTAGTTTTTATATCCTGAAAAATCTGCTAAAATATTATATTATTGAAACAAGAAAATGAGGAATATTCTTTATTGCTGTCATAAGTAGAAAGCTCTCTTCTTCTGTGTGTATATGCATGTGTGTGTGTGTAAGAGAGACACATAGAGAGACAGAGAGAGACAGAGAGAGACAGAGAGAGACAGACAGAGAGAGAGAGAGAGAGAGAGAGAGAGAGAGGGGTGTTATACTACATAGATGACCATGCATCTTTTTTTGTTTCCAAAGTTATTTCTTCAGGGAAGCAAAAGTGTTGAAACAAGTCACATGTATGACAAATCACAGTTCTGTCTGTGTGGGGGGTGGGGGTCATAGAACAGATTGTTGCATGACATGGCACAAACAAAATGTCAGCTGCTGAAAACAATCCAGGTCAAAATAAATGTGTACAGGAAAAATTCAGAATTGAAAACGATCATTGAAGACTCTGAATTCAGGATCAGACTTTGGGCCTACTTACACTCAGAAGTATGGATTTGGATTTAAATCCTGTAAGAACACTTTATGACCCCAATCCCCAGGGCCATTAGCAATAATTAAAATATATAAATCTTTTAACTTAACAGTTGTAATTTATGAAATTGTCTTAGTAAAGTCTACAATGCCATCAGTGCTTTAGTAAGTTACTGAAGCAGAAGCTTTTTTTCAGTCTTACGATTAAACAAGATACGGAATGAACGGAGTGGTTAATCATGGACATTCTTTGGTAAATTAGCCTCCAGTCCGCGCCCAGGCCCAGGCCCAGGCCCAGTCTAACTTTCTGCCCGCTCCTAACCCGATCCAATTCTTGTTCCGCTATGGGACAAAGGTCTCTCGGGTAATTAAGAGACCAATCGGTCTTTAAACAAATCATCTAAGCTTCAGGTCTGCACCTGTAAGGTCCAGCAGGTCTGGCCGGTACCCCTAAGCTAATTTCGTGTGGCTTTGAAGAGGGGGGGCCTGCCACGCTAATCACGGACAAGCGTCTCACGGAGTCGCACGCGCATGGAGATTTTGGCTGTCTGCACGGCTGTTCACTGCACAGAGGATAAAAATGCCTTCGTCTCCTCGAGTGGAGCGGGTATTTCTCACGCTTGTCTAATTCAATATTTCACGACCGTTAAGTCATAACGCTCCGGCGCTAAAAGATCATGGCGATAAAGGACCAGGATACGCCTGCTGTTTGTGTTAAGGCTGCATGTCTATGAGGACAAAATATTTGTTTATAAAGATCTGTCAAGACACATATTTCACTCTGTGGTAAGAGGAAAATTAAATAAACGAAATTATACTGAGACACTTTCAATAATCTTGCGCTCTCAAAAGCAGGGTTTGCAAAATAATACGATCAATTCCGTCTTCACTTAATTTGGCAGATAATTTACATTTTTTAGCGTTACATTTTAATAACCACACATTTTACACATGCACAACATGAGAGAGATTGGGAGATTCAGTCAGTCAATTGAAGAGCAACCTGGACCTAAACCAGCGAATCTAAAGCCAAAGAAGGCAGAATTCACTGCTGATCTTAAGCAGGGGCGACTGTGCTTAGTCAAAGGGGCGGAGGACGCAGTTAGTTAGGGATAAGTGAGGAAAGAGACGCCAACGCAGGCGTTCTGTGCGCTAATGCTTCAACCATCCACAGGCTAAGACTTTAATGTATCTGGAGTTTTCTTAAAGTGCACTCGAGATGCTGAATTTAAAATACAAATCCTACAATGTAAATCTGGTCTCAAAATAAAACAGATATTATCAGTGAAGCCTAAGCATTTTTTTAATGTTAAATGTTTGAAATATAAAACAGTTCTGTGTGTGTGACAGGGTTTTTAAACGGGTCTGAGAGTGTCCCATCAAAGATCTGTTGTCCTGTGGAGCTGATTTCCAACACTTCGACACTGAGGGCATTATTAATCTACATTGCACTTGAAGGAGAAAACCATTTTCTTACTCAGATGCTTTTTTGATATCACTCTTCATTTGTTTAATTAATGTAATTAATTAATTATTGTAATATAGCTCTCCCTTCCTCTCTCACTCTCACTGTCGATCGATCAGTCATAGATAGATAGATAGATAGATAGATAGATAGATAGATAGATAGATAGATAGATAGATATGCAAGAGATACACATATTTGATATTCAATATTCAATGTTATACTCTCCACTTCAGAAGAAAGGGAATAACAGTAAGATTTAAAAACGCCTATTACTGCTTGCAATGATTATACATCAAAAACCAAGATCTCATAAAACCACATACACCATATACTTATAACCCGGAGTCTCCAAATAATAACTGTAACTGTAAATAATAATAACTGTAATAATCAACCAAACTATTACACACACCTCCTTTGTTCCCATGGCAATGCCATCAAATGTTCAGCAATAAACAATTTTAACCTGATCTAAACTCTTACCAAGTTGCATCAGTGCTCCATGATCTTGTGCGGTGGATTTGGTAGTAATGATCACAGTCTGTGTCCAGCAGCACAGAAGATCAACAACAGCGTCTAGTTCTCCAGACTAACATGGAATCAAAGCTATGAAAAGATGTGAATGTAGCAGTGCAAATAGGATTAAGGATGGCTAAAGCCAAGAGGCTGTAAGCACAGCATGCCTTAAAGAGAAACTCTCAGAGGGAAGATAATCCCCGTATGCGTTTTAACACACTTCACTCCTCCGGCCCACCTTTCCTGTCTCTCTGCTACCTTCCACACAGCCCCGGAATAAAGCACGCTCCACCGAACGACGACACGGTAAAGTCGGAGGGAGCAGAGGAGGAGAGAAAGAGAGCAGCGCAGATTTAAAAGAGCTGAAAACAAAATCCGGAGTGGCAGCATCAAATTAGTAACAGAAGCAACACATAGTCATTTGTGTATAGACTCCGAGGGTTCACACGTGTCTGAGTGTGTGTGTATCTGTTAGTAACACAACAAAAGGTGTAAGTTATTTTTCCATCTGCTTAATAAAGGTAGCTACAAAGAAGTTCACGCTCAAAATTCCTTTTGGTTAAACACTGATCTCAGTTCAGTCAAGCATGTTCTGTTTGAATGTTCACAGCAACTATCAATGCCTCTTGCAAATGCAACAGTAGATTTAAGTCTGCATGTGGGGATACAGTTACACTCAAGCTTGTCCGTGGATGTGGGGACAGTTACACCCAAGCCTATCTGTGGATCTGGGGACACAGTTACACCCAAGCCTTCTATGGATGTGGGGACACAGTTACACTCAAGCTTGTCTGTGGACGTGGGGACAGTTACACCCAAGCCTATCTGTGGATGTGGGGACAGTTACACCCAAGCCTTCTATGGATGTGGGGACACAGTTACACTCAAGCTTGTCTGTGGATGTGGGGTCAGTTACACCCAAGCCTATCTGTGGACGTGGGGACACAGTTACACAAAAGCCTTCCATGGATGTGGGGACACAGTTACACCCAAGCCTGTCTGTGGATGTGGGGACACAGTTACATCCAAGCCTGTCTGTGGATGTGGGGACACAGTTACACCCAAGCCTGACGGTGTTCTCTTACCCTCAGCACCTCCATGGGCACCTGGGCAGCCGTAGGCAGGCTGCAGTGGGAGCTGACGTTGATGGCAGGGCTGTGGATGTGCGGGGGCTGGGTGTAGGGCGAGGCCTGGTGACGTCGACGCTGCTCTTCACGTCTGTCCTGCTCCTGGAGCTGCTCACGCATCAGCTGCTGACGGAGGAGGATCCGCGAGGTCACGGCTGACGAGGACAAGCCCAGGGGAGGTCGGGAGGAGCTACACTGCTGCTCCAGAGGATTACTGCAGAGCACAGAGAGAGGTGGAGAATGAGATGGGGGCAGACAGAGAGGGGGGTGGAGAGAGAAGAAAAGGTATGAAAAGAGAGGGAAAGAGATGGAAAGGGAAAGTTAGTGGCAGTGTGTGAAAGAGATGGAGGACAGAAGTAGGACAGAAGAAGAGAAAATAGGAAAATGAAAAAAAGACACAAAAGAAGAAAGGACAAGAAAGGGAAAGAAACAAAGAAAGAAAGAAAGGAGTGAATTATGGAAGGAGAAGCAGAAATATTCCTTAGTAAGGAGCAGGCAGACATACACTCTTCCACTTTCAGCAATGAACGTATTTTATATATATATATAAAATACGTTTATATATATATCAAATACGTATATATATATATATATATATATATATATATATATATATAAACTGAAAAAACAAAGTAAATGGTAAGGAGATCAGTGTACAGCACTCTTCAAACCACAAAGAGTGGTGCACTCCTCAGAATGTCTATCACCTGAAAATCTCACCACTAAATTTAAATGACACCCTCAAATTTAAAGTTTTTATCACACAGAACAAGATGGACTCAACGCCCGTCTGAAGAACCCAAAGAAGCAATAGTTCTGGATTTTACCCATGGGAACTTTTTAGGTAAAAAGTCAGTTCAGTAATTCAGTAAACAGTAATATGTCACATGATGTACTCAATTAGCCAACCAGAGGAAGCGCAGTTTGATGACTAGTAATGCTGTAACAGTTTAATGAAGCACTTCAATAATAGGCTCTGTTTGATAAAGCCTACTACATACTGCATATTGCATACTACACCCAGTACATACTGTACTGGATACTGGTCTGCATAATAGTATGCAGTATAGTGTCCAGTACACAACAAATGCAAACATACTAAAAAGTCACGTGAATATACGGAGGTTCTGCTCAATTGGGAAAGATTTTCCATGATTGTTTCTTGACGAGGACAGCACTGGTCGCATACTGGAATATTTGGTGGAAGTAGTACGTCATCTTTTGAGTGCTGGAAACATTTATTTTCATCACATACTGCATACAGCAAACTCATTTGGGGCCCATTCAGTACGCAAGTAGCATGTATCAGGCTATTTCAAACACAGCCAAGGTACAGCTGGGATTTAGGTCTTCACAGAAACAGAAATCCAGTCTCGCTCTGACACAGAAAAGCAAGCAACAGGAAGTTACACAACATCTTTCCTGCTTAGCTTTGCTGCATTTAGGGAAGCGCCCCCAAACACCCAATCCCTGCTGCTCTATACACCATTAGTCTGAAGCAGGGAGGAGACTAGCACTGCTCTATACACCATTAGTCTGAAGCAGGGAGGAGACTAGCACTGCTCTATACACCATTAGTCTGAAGCAGGGAGGAGACTAGCACTGAATGAATGAAGTTCACCCTTATGTAGTGTCTTTCTCAGTACCCATAGAGGCTTTACAATCAACACCCTGTACACAGCTTTTAAATTCAGTCAACACACACAGACACAGTCACTCACAAACACACACACCAGGGGTAGTGCTACTTTAAAAGCCCACTGTGAGTGAAACTAGAGACAAACTTATCAGGACTCATGGATAAAACACTTCCATGGTACAGCAAACGCATTTATATGTATCGAAAATTCAATAATACTGAATTTGGCAATAAAACTCAAATCCTGGCAACAGCTATTCGTCTGTAGGGTTAATCGTTAAAAGCACATGCTATGCAAACCCAGAGGAGTCATATATGAATCAAAAACACTATTAACGAGTCATTGCATGAAGCCTCGAGATCGGCACAAAATGACCCACTGAGGCATTAATTGATTGAGGTGGCAGTAAAATAATGAAGCATTAATTGGCGGTGGGTAATTATCAGCACCGGTCCCGTGTTGCCCAGGCAGGGAACACGGAGGGAGAGGCACCGCCATCTGCCCTGTCTCAGGAAGGTGCTGCTGGCGTCCATGAGTCATGGGCTCCAGCCGTCCACTCATGCGGGCTAGAAACGCTGACACTCTCCAACCAAATACAGGCTGCCTCTGGAAGGAAGCTTAATCTCAGCCCCGATGAGCTGCTTCTGCTCACACTGCACCTCCACTAAGTTGAGCATGAGACATCCCGACTGAGTTGAACATGTTTGTGCAGAAGACCGAGGTTTTCAGCTTCATGTTTGTGTTTCCTGTTTCAGATAAAAAAAGACACTGATGTTTGTGTCACTTTTGTCTCATTTGAATTGATCAGTTATGTGTAAATATGGGTCTTAGGAAGGTTTTAGGGGTCTTAGGTGGGTCTTAGGAGTTGTGGGTCTTTGGTCTTAGGTAGGTCTTAGGTCGTAGGGGTCTTAGGTCTTAGGTGTCTTAGGTGGGTCTTAGATCTTAGGGGTCTTAGGTGGGTCTTAGGTCTTAGGGGTGTAAATGTGCAGCTGGAGAAATGAGACGCTCCAGTGGTAATTTTCTTTTTCAAAAACAAATTAAGTTTTGTCTTAAACTCCCCCCATAAAGTGCAAATTAAATTTCATTTTAATGGATTTAACCTTCATCAAATGCAAAGTTAATGCAAAGTCACTTTAAGCTCTAAAATATTGCACACTGGCGAACCCCGTGCATAATATTTGGACTTGTAGGCTTTCCACTCTAACCAGTGGTTCTCTTGCTATCGTAGAGAAAGACTTTAAAAGAGGGTAATCGTTCGCGTTTGTGTGTGTGTGCTATGCACACACACCATCTCTGTCCCATGTGCATGTGTGGCAGCAAAAACAATAGCTTCATAGTCCTATGTGGCCATACCCCTAACGCCGAGAAAGCAGCAGCCAATCAGAGGACAGCCAAGTGGGCAGTGTCAGAAGGAGGCCGTCCTCCTACCTTAAGCTGCCAGATCATTAGCGTTTCTGCCTTGTACGACTGATCTCAGAGCAGATTTTTGCTAAGTAGGTAATACTGCTTAATGTGGGATTCAGATGGGGAAATCTGTGTAGAGGTAAAACTTGACCCTGAATCTGTGTAGAGGTAAAACTTCCACATGTGGAGAGAGCTGTTAACTACAGTACCTACACTATGAAACCAAACCTACATTAACATTAACACCCAAACATTCCCTACAGATCTACAACACTTACCATTCAACTGGACCTTCAGCAGACGTGTGACACAGTACTGCCAATCTTCTGTTTACTTTAGATTTTTTTATATTAATAATAATATATTATGCCCATTAAGAATCAACACCAACCTATGTTGGACATTTGAGAACTTTAAATACAGCTCAAAGAAAATTAAATATCCTTCCAATACTTCCTAGAAAATAACACATACTAGTTTAATGTTATTATGCATGAACTTGTAAGGATATTTATATGTCAAGATTTTAATATAGTACATGCACTGACATAAGTGGATATGCACATGCACCCACTCTCTCTCTCACACACACACACACACACACACGCGCGCTCCAGCGTCATGACTCTTGTACTCACGGGCGGCTGCCGTGAGCCGTGTGGTAACAGTGGGCTCTGAACACTTCCAGCGACTCCATGCTTGTCACACAGGCCTGAAGGTGTACCCGTCGCCCTTGGAGAGCTTCGCCTGTCACGCTAGTCTGGCAAGCATGTGTGTGTGTGTGTGTGTGTGTGTGAGAGAGAACGAGAAGAGGGGGGTGGCACCAGAGCCGGCCTGGCTACTCCAATCCCAGGCAGGGGTGCAGAGTGAAACATACACAACCACAGACAACCACTAACATGGTGTGTTTGCATGCATGAGTGGGTGTGTTTGTGTGTGTGTTTATATTGCAAAGATCATATTAAGGGAAGGAAGAGTTGTGACTAAGCCCTGCATGGAAACCGGATAGGAATCTAGACTATGAGAGCTATAAAACTGAAAAAAATATTTTATAGTAGATCAAATCAAATGAACCCCCACATGCCAACCTATACATATCACTGTATACAGCATTTTGGCTTCGAAAAATCGAAACCATTTTTTATTGTCAGATGCAAACAGACCTAATGATACACTTCAAATTAGAACAGAGAGCTATAATAAAAATTATAGCTGTTAATTTGACATGACATTTGAACACATCTTGGCATCACAGCTGACATCATGATGTCATGTAATAAGCCCCAGTCTGACACCTTTCCCATGAGAACACAGAGTGTGTAGAACAGGCGAACACCAAGTGCCACTAGATGGCGCTCCATCCCGCCAACCTCACAGTTCACCTTCACAATCACCTTCTCTGAGGGTGTGATGTCACTACAGGTGCTGTGGGAAGGGGTGTGGGCTCCTGCCTTCTCTCTCTCTCTCTCTCTCTCTCTCTCTCTCTCTCTCTCTCTCTCATTCTCTCTACCTCACTCCTGCTCTCTCTCTCTCTCATTCTCTCTCCCTCACTCCTGCTCTCTCTCTCTCTCTCTCTCTCTCATTCTCTCTCCCTCACTCCTGCTCTCTCTCTCTCTTTTCTCTCTTCAGTGTTAATTACTACAGAGCATGCTTGACAGCACCCTGATCCTCTCACCTTTTCACCACTTCTTCAACGATATGGCACACACACACACGCATACAAACACAAACACACACACACACAGAGGAGCTAACACACTGTACAGTTCACATGTTTTAACAGGGTGAGATCATATCTCCTAAAAAGAAACAAGATTTGCTAACGCAAAGCAAACCAATATCGATTGACAGCGAAGGTTCCTCATCCTTAAGCCCTGCTTCACCTGAAACAGCAGTATTGACTGAACAGAGAGGTGACTTACAAACACAGTTATGCTGGAAGCCTCCACCGCCACAGAGAGCAGAGGCCTCTTTGTTATCATATGTGCAGAGAATCTGGGAAGGACCCACTCATTCAATCTCAACTTGTCGTCTCCTATTTCTATAATTAGGGTTTGTTCACTGGCCTCTCTCCTGTTTGCTGTGCCAATCCTCCTTCTCTGCCTCTCCCTCTTTCTCTCTTTCTCTCTCCTTCCCTCATTCTCTCTCTCTCTCTCTCTCGCTCTCTCTCCCTCTCTGCCTCTCCCTCTCTCCCTCTCTGCCTCTCCCTCTCTCTCCCTCTCTTCCACTCCCTCTCTTCCACTCCCTCTCTCTCTCTCTCTCTCTGACAGAGCAGGCTGTAGAGGAGGTCGAACAGCTCACACACTGCGAAAAAAACTAAAAGCTACTAAATGACTAAATTGTTACAGCACAGCAGAGTAGCTGTCCTTTTAATCCCAGAGCCCGACATAACCTTGCACAAGGGACTGTTCCCATCAGTCTGCAAAAATAATCCAGTTCACATGTGAACAGAATGTGAGACACTTAAAATGGACCCCACACATTATCCCTAGTTTAATCATCCCAAGCACATATCCTACAACTCCTTATCCCCCATCAGAGAAATACAATTACAACAAATAAACTATAATACAGCACAGCAGCAAACAGTAAAAAAAACTGTACAAAATTCCCTAATATAAAACATTTTTTAAAAACAGCGTATTCTGCACCAGAAAAGATCTTACCATCTTACCTTTCCACGTCTGCCAGGAGCGATCACAGGTGCAAGTACTTTTGCAGCGTTCCGTCTACACTGATGATTCTTTCCAAACTTCCCACTAACCCTGTGATGGTTGCGTGAGTCAGCCACTCTTCCTCACTCCTGTCTTCGTCTTCGTGGGTTCCAAAGTGAGTTCTTAGCAGCTCTGAAACGCCAAGCGCTCACATCTCTCTGACTGACCTAACTGTGAGACATGACTGGGTGGGAGAGTGCCTCAGACTTCTTTTTTTTTTTTTTCACGCTCTGAATTACAGCAATTCTTTTTTAGTATGTTGTGTTTTTTTTAATGAAGAGAGGTGGTTCAGAGTGAGATAGCAAGGCTAAATTCAGTGTCAGTGCGAATACGTCACTCAGCAAACATCTTCATTCTCTTTCACTCGATGGGAAGTCTTGCCGGAGAAGAAACCAGTCAGTTATGACTTCCTTAAATCCGGACGGACACTCGTCTGTGCACTCACAGGGAGTGTCCAAGCACCATGACAAACTGAACACCTCCTACACCAGTGTTTCTCCCACACCAGTGTTCCTCAGCCGTGGCCCTTGGGCCCTCCTGATAGGTCCAACTTTGCTCTGGACAGGTTCCCATCATAAAATGTAGAATGTGGAAACTGCATGTACGTAAACAGTCATGAGTCGTTTTATTACAAACACCACTTATAGACACAAACACTTAATCATAAGCACCACTTTATTAGAAACACCACTGTGTTACAAACACCTCGTGTAGGTGTGGAGTCTACATGTGTTAGCATGGTTGGCAGTATTTGTCATCCTCCAGACTTTCATCACTAGTGAGGGTTTGGTCACACAGCTGCAGCTGACCGCGTGATCCCAAACCAACAGTGGTATTAACACGTTATTATTATATTATTATTATTAGTTCCATCTATATAGCACCTTTCTCAAACCCCAAGGGCACATTACAGACAGAAATCAGCTTTTATAATCAAATCACACACACACACACACACACAAATGAGACGTCGCAGCCAATCCACACAAAACGCAAAAGGAAAGAAGGTTAAGACCAGGACAGACACACACACACACACACATAGACATGTGAATTGTGTATGTACATTTCATACAGGACAATTTGGACAGTTTTAGCATGTGTGAAAACCCTGGTGGTATCAGAGCAGTGCCTGCTCCTGTGTTTGTGCTGTGAGATGTTTCCAAACCTCAGATATCCAGCAGCGTTCCTGCGCTGGGCCACCACAGAGACAAACACACCTACAAGACCTACAAGACTTACAAGACCTACAAGACCGTCATAAACACGGACCAGTGAATACCACTGCAAGACAGGTGCTTGTAGCCCAGCGACCAGTGACTGTATGCACATGGAAGTGTCAGTGTGCAGTATATGAATACAACCCACAGACTGTCTAAGATGTGCGTGTTTGTAATCCAGTGTGAGTTTGTACTGTAGTCTGTGTGATGGTACTCTATTGTGTGTTTGTAGTCTAGTGTGTCTTTGAACTGTAGTCTGTGTCATGGTACTCTATTGTGTGTTTGTAGTCTAGTGTGTCTTTGAACTGTAGTCTGTGTGATGGTACTCTAGAGTGTGTTTGTAGTCTAGTGTGTCTTTGAACTGTAGTCTGTGTGATGGTACTCTATTGTGTGTTTGTAGTCTAGTGTGTCTTTGAACTGTAGTCTGTGTGATGGTACTCTATTGTGTGTTTGTAGTCTAGTGTGTCTTTGAACTGTAGTCTGTGTGATGGTACTCTAGAGTGTGTATTTGTACTTGTGCGAGTGTAGTCTAGTGTGTCTGTGTTTTCTCTGTTGTATGAGTGTAGTCTAGTGTGTCTGTGTTTTCTCTGTTGTATGAGTGTAGTCTAGTGTGTCTGTGTTTTCTCTGTTGTATGAGTGTAGTCTAGTGTGTCTGTGTTTGCTCTATTGTGTGCATGTTTGTACTGTAGTGTGTGTGTCTGTATTTCAGTGTGCCTTAAACAGTTGGCTTCACATGTCTTCCAAACCAGACCACAAAATCATAACGATTTCATAACTTCAAGTATGTGAGTTTCACTTCTGACCTCTCTGTCAGTGTTCATTAACACACACGCACGCGCACATACACACACACAAACACGTACGCACGAACGCATGCACATACACACACACACACACACACAAACACACATGCATACGCATGAACATATGCATGCACACACACACACACACACACACAAAGGCATTAAATCCACAATTAGATTTTTAAAAATAAAATCCACACCTTCCACTGTCCCCAGAACAGCACATTCTCATCACTGTGCGAATACATGTTGTTAAACTCAGATCTCAGATCACTGCGACTACTCAGAGACGGTCATGCATTCACCGTTTATTTATCCTCAACAATCTGCACCAGTAGTGATGACACTGCAACAGATCATCAACTTCCCAAAGTTGTGTTTTTTTCACACATTTGACATTAAAGGCCTTGGGTGTGAGAGGTCACGATCGAAACAAACCCAAGAGCTACTGGTGCATATGTCATTTAGTAAGTGCTATGAAATCACTTCAGTTATGTACTAATATTACAGTGTGAACAGCACATTTCCTCTTGGGAGACTCCTGATTGGCTCTTGCAGTTGGATTGACCTTTTCTAGCACAGACTCCACTGTGAATCTGCCCACTGATTACCATGACCACTGCTCCACACTCCTGGACTCCTTATACTTGTGACATATCTTACCTGTTCCTCTGTTTACACCGTCTCCCTGCTCCCTTGCCTATGATTGTACCTGCCACCTGTCTTGCCACCGTACCATCTCCACTTCTGAGCTCTGGATTACTGCAAACATTCATCAGACATCCACCTTCTACACTGCTGAGGGCATCTGTCATTCTTCAGTTACGCACATTACACACAGCTAGTGAACTGGGTTTATAAGGATTTGAACGTTTCGACAATTTTTCGGTTTGTGCTGTTAAACGGTACGACTCACTGTCGCTTCAGTATTGTGCATAAACACTGACAAGAAAACAGGAAGGCTGAGGTGTGACTCAGGCGACGTGCCGGCGGCCTATAAATACGTCCCGTGCTCCTGTCCACTCATGCAGTAGCTCTGGATTCTGATTTTCCAAACGGCACGAAAGCTCCATCAGAGCAATGCCTGTCTGTAATATAGCGAGCGATGACTGCACACCGATACTCTCCATGTATAACCCTTACACTGTACTCATCTGAATGAGATGCTAACCTCTGGCCTCTTTTAAAGAGCACCAGGTCATGAACGAAGCTAAAGCTGCACGATACAGACAAAAATATTCCATTGCGATATTACTGGTATTGCGATACACACTGTGACATAGTAAAACATACCGAGGATCCCTTCAATGAGCTGTGGTAAAAGACTAAGTTATTTAGTATTGTTTGATCACGTCACTGATTTCATTCAGCAAATCACAAACAGTATGTACAGGCTCACAGCTCAGGGAGTAAAAAAAGGGCTCACGTCGAGGGCTCATTTGCATAATATAACCCTGTGCAATAGTAGTGCTGCGAAGACCAACACTGCAATAAAAATAAACAAACGATACATGTGCAGCCCTAAAGGAAACGGATATGTGGCGGAGGATGTTTGAGGGCTGACGGTTGCGTAAGCTAGCGCGGAGGCTGCGTGCAGACACCTGTCCCTGTCCCTCACTCTCGGGGACACTGGTGCTGGAGACATATCAGGAACAGCATGGTCCCACTGCCAGAGATACTGCTGGACACTGTGCTACAGACCCCACTGGTAGGAAACAGGGCTGTGTTCCAATACTGTGTGTGCCGCATTGAGTGTTGCCCTGGTCTGCCTCCATACTGGCATTCCTGGGTGAGAAGGCTTAGTCTGGTTGGTTTTGGACCCTACGACTCAGGTACACGCTGGTGAACTCTAACCTTAAACCTTCAGTCTACAAGAAATGATGGTCATTCATCTTCGATAGTGGCAAGACTTCACAATGACAAAGACTTGGCTCTGGTCAGGAAACCCATAATGTTCCGTGTTAGATGAACTCCTAAAAATTTCATCAGACGCGGTGGAGGAGGTGGAGGGCTGTGTTGTCCCTGATGTTTGCGTCTAAATCCTGTCGAGCCGACTCAACATCCCACTCAATGCTCCATGAAATGTTCCATGAAGTAGTGACATACCACCAGCATTAGTCTCAGATACAGTTACAAGCTTGTAAGGTTTTATCACAACCACAAACAGTGAGGTCTTGTGTTATAACCATGCACTTTCACATAATTGATTCATCCGATTATTCTCTTTTAGGGCTGGTCTAGATATGTTAGCAGGAAAAAAAATCATTTCTTAGAATGTAGTGTTAAGCAAGCCTGCCGTCTGAACCAGTTTTACTATGTTAAGACAACACCAATGCAAAGACCATTAAAGGTTTAGATAAACATATTTCAACGCTGACCTCTACTTGGGTGAGACTAGAATGGTGAAACTTACTTAAGGTGCTGTTATCAGACACTCTATTATCAGACACTCTGTGGGTTTCAGACGTCTCTGAGACTTTGCTGAGAATTATTAGGCTGGGCGGGAAGCCCCAGTCCTGATGTGTACCAGGCAAAGTAGATAAATCCCTTAAAGCATGTTAGAGGCCTAGTTATCAGAAGGAAGGACACGTCCTAAACAAGCCCTGTTTTAACTACATCAGTTATACTTCATCTTTTACTACTGCCTCCTGTTTAGCAGTGGTTATTTACTTCTTTATATCCTTTACATAGTTCTGTCTGTTTTCAACAACAACAACAATAAAGATAACAATAATAATAAATCTTAAAACTTGCTAACATTAGCAAAGGTACTGTTCACCAATAAAGAGTAAGAACTGGGTCACTGGAACACAGAGGTGTGTCACAGGGTTGGTCCAGACTGACGTCATAGCCTCCCCCAGCGAACTCCAGCGAACTGTTGTTCTCTTTATGTTATATCCCCTACGTGCACAACACAACCCCGTCTGCACCGTCCTCACACACAGCCCATGGTGAGGGGATCTAATGTGTATACATTTCCCCTCGGTCTCTGTCACAGAGGCTTCTCCTGCAAAACTACTGCACCATCTTCATTTACACCTTGTACTGGCTACACCCCCCCCCCCCCCCCCCCCGCTTCCAAAGCTAAATTGAGGTCGGTTCACGTCTGTCAGGAGGCCACCAAGACTCTTCACCCTGCCGAAATAGACTAAGACCAGAACAGAACAATCACACTTTATTTTGACTTGTTGAACTGCATAAAGAACATATGAGTCACCCCATCGCCTGGGCACCAGCGCACAAGCAGCCCGTCGGTGCTGCAGAACACCCGCCTTCTGTAGCACTCGGGTCAGGGCTTGTGGATAACACTGCCTCTCAGGGTTCATACAGCACACTCTACTTCAGCAAGAGTAGTTAAATGCAAAGTGCATGTTTCTTTTCTTACAGGAACTGCATAAAGGCCAAATCTACATTATTTTCTATCGAAAATGACGCCATTGTTTCAAGACAAAGGAGTGAACCAAGTTAACATTCACCGGCACAGTAACAATGTTAGTGACAATGTAATGGCAACCGAGTAATAAAACCACTAGTTTAGAATTACCAATTAAGTCATAAAGTTCATTCTGAATGGAAGAGGATAAAGCTTCCCAAAACAGAAGCTCAGTGTCTGACATCTTGACACAGCTCAACACAGGCTGTATCTTAACAGAGCTCAACACAGGCTAAATCTTAACACAGCTCAACACAGGCTAAATCTTAACACAGCTCAACACAGGCTAAATCTTACAGAGCTCAACACAGACTGCATCTTAACACAGCTCAACACAGGCTAAATCTTACAGAGCTCAACACAGGCAGTGTCTTAGCAGAGCTCAACACAGGCTGCAGCTCAGCTAAACCCATACCACAGCTAACCCCATACCACAGCTAAACTCATACCACAGTCTACACCCATACCCCATGGTAAACTCATACCCCAGTCTAAACCCATACCACAGCTAAGCCCATACCACAGCTAAAACCATACCGTAGTGTACATCCATACCCTCCCCTAAACTCATACCCTATCCTAAAATCATACCCTCACCTAAACGCATACCCTGTCCTAAACCCTTACTCCATCCTACCCCATACGCCAGTCTAAACTTCAAAATAAACACATACCCAGTCTAAATCCAAAACGAAACTAATACCACCAACTAAACTCACGGTGAAATCTGATCTCGCGCTCAAATATGAATCAGTCTACACTGTTCGGTAAGTTGCTATCGGAACGCCTGCTCCCCAACCACCGAACCTCCACCTCTTTACGACGGAGGAACTGGAAAAACAGAAGCGATGCGTTACTTGCTTTTCCTTGTCTCGTTTTTTTTCTTTTGTTTTTGAAGACATCTGTAAATATTTCTTGAACAAGAAGAGAATTCACATGTTAGGAATGGGGAAGTTACATCATGTGCCGTTTAGCTGAATGTGAGTACTTTAGGGCTTTATTTAACGGACGTCTGGAATTTGGAATAGGTGTAGAATCACTCTTTGGGATATGGAGGAATTCAACCAGAATTTGATAAAAAAGCGCCTGGAAATCACAGCGTCTGTATCCTTAGCCTGTTGGAAGCAGATGATTGCTGCTTATTCGCCCAAAGCCACAGAATCTTACCATCACAAATACAAACCTCGAACAGTACCACCGACAACAGCTGACCCACTGCTCAACACACACACACGATATGATTTGCGGCGTCTCTGTGTTTGTGCTTAAAACCACAAGTGACACAATTTGAGAACAATTTCATTCACAACGTTGCAAGGTTTATCACTGTTGTGTATGAACGCGGCATTTAGGTTAAATTGTCTTAGCTGTAAATTAAACATTTTAATAACTTTAACAGTCGGGCAGTCTACACGACACATAAGCTATACGCAAATATTTAATATTGACAACACCCACGAGCATTGTATAACTGTAATCATCAAATAGACCGGCTGTAAAATACGTCAGGAAAATAGATCATCACTATAACGATTCAGTAATGAAGCCCAACTAAAACCCCTTAGTAAAACCCCACAGTAAAACTACTGTAAAACCAAATTAGATCTGTTATTTTTAACCGACGCGCCCTGGCTCAGTCCGTTTGTACCGCGCTGCTCGAAACTGTAAGAGGACTTGTGGGCTTCAGGAGAGCTGTCAAACAGGACAAGAAGTGGGAAATGCTTAGTAGGATCCACTGACCTGTTTTTCAGCGGCTGGCTCTTCAATTCGTAATATGTCTTTGGTTCCTCATTAAATTCCTCCCCGACTTCAAAGTCGGGTACAATTCCAGATTCCGACTGCATACTTGCAAGTGTCAAGTTTTGTTCAGAAGAACACGGTAGTTCAAACAAGTTCTTTCAGACACACGAAGTACCAGCCACTGTGATGTCAACTCTTCGGTCCTGTCTGCGCTCCAGTAGCTCACTGGTTAGAAATCTGTAGTTCGATGAGAGGACTACGAAGGAACAGTTTACGGAAGCGCACATGACCAAGAACTACAAAGCCCAGAACGCAGCCTGGTTTGGTGGTTCGATCGGACACTGTCAGCATCTTTTTATTGGCCGTCACAAGAGAGGGGAATTTAGCTTACATCCAGTGCGCTTATAGAAACGTGACTCAAAACGATATTTGCTTATCTGCAGGTCATTAGATAATAAGAACATCAACTCTGATGTCTTTTAAAAAAGGCTTTACCGATAGCCTTGTTAGACTATTGATAACCTTCACCGTGTCAGTGATCAAATCAGAGATACTGCACTCACACTGGACACCCAGCGCGTTTGAATTCTAAGAAAGCAAAGCAGTTCTTATACGATATATTCATCTCTCGTGTGGAACACAAAATATCTCCCTCGATTCTTTTCCAGCCTACGTCAAGTACTAATTATGACCACACGGTGTCAGTATAAAACAGCGTACAAAATATTTACTCTCCGTGGACCCCGCCTTGAGTGTATAGAAGATCCTGTCAAATATTTGCGTGTGTTACCATAGCAGGTTTACTTAACTTTAGACCCTCATCCTGAATTATAATCATGTCTGAGGGGCATGTGCGAACATTACCATTGTGCAAGTTTTCTCTGTAAACGTCGCTACAGGTAAATTATTGCTACACAAATTCAAATTAGCGCATGAAAAAGAAATAGTCACTAAAATATAAACTCGAAGGTACTGCTCGCGGAAATAAGTGAATGTTTTCCAATACAATAATAATTCTCTTGATATTCTCTGACTGTTTAACACCTTGACTAAGCTACTCGTTTTGGCTTTTTGTTACTTTCTCGTGTTTTAGAGAATTCATGTAATTTAGTGTGCAGCCAATACCTCATTCTTTATGTTAAATTGTCTATGGCAACAAAGTACAGTCAAATAATGCGCTACTCAATGCATATACTAATTATTATCAGTATATACTATTAATACTATTATTAATAGTAGTACTAGTACTATTATTAACAGTACTGATAGTACTAATACTATTATTATTAATAATGAATACTATTAATATATCCACATTAATGTGGAGTTTAATGACCAAGGAGGTGTACAGCAATATCTTTATTAATGTACAGTATAATGACGAATGTCGTTTACAACCATATGTTCTAGAAGACGAAAGCGAGCACGATCCGAAGGACCCGCTACAGTCCAGACTTTAGCTGAGATGTCTGACACTGAGATGTCAGGAGACGTCATCTCTCACATAGAAATGTTAGTCACCTCTAATAGGTCCACATTTATACCACTGGCAGATTTGATTAGATACATACACTAATTTAAAAAAGATTTTAAATGAATAATTAATAATACCCAGGTTCGAAAAAAAGCAAAAAACTCGATCACTTCGATCACTTTTCTTCGTGGTCACTGTTGTATTATCTCCACCATCAGTGCAAATACACCTGTGCCCACTAGGGGCAGCAGTGTCACCAGTAAAACTCCATTCAATCCCCAATCAGGACGTCTTTCAGAAAGGACTTTTGAGATCTGTCCTGTTCTTCATTCATTCGAGTGTGTGTGTGTGACTGTACTGTGCTGCTGTCTTCTCCACCTCCTTTCTGCCCTTGTGACCAAGCCTACCCCCCATACACACTCTACAACCCCAAGCAGTGCTCAGGTGTCTGATACCACTTGTTAAGGGCTCGGTAATTAGCTGGGATACACAGCGATGGGGTCCTTCAGGACAGTCGGATGCTCCATTGCAGCAGATTCGAACGAACCCCATGGTCGCTGCTGCAAACCAGTATTGGACCATATTATCGTGGCTAGTGACGAAACGCTTAATTCCATCATCTCACTCTTCGGCTCACGTGCAGCAGTTGCAGACGTGCAGTGACGTCTTTCCCATATGGTATTTCTCCGTACCGCCTGTCATCCGTACAGTGACTTGCACATTCACGCCACTGAATGGGAAATAACCTTCGTCTCCGTAGAACAGACTCATTAGGGCGGAGGTTAGCCCCACCCCAGACAGATGGCGGGTGGTGAAGTTTAATGAGCTACGTCTTTTAGGCCAGGTGATGGAGAGAGGGGATTTGGGTGTGTGTATTGGGGGGGGGTTGAGGGGGAATCCCCTGAGTAAAGTATGCATTAACAGTTGGGAGGGCCTTTGTTCGTAAATCTTTAACACACTTTCACATGATGCCAGAATAAAGCACTGCTGTCTCTTATATATATATAAAATTTGTTTATCTGTCAATGCATCACATAATATTACGTCACATAACTGGACCTCATTTATTGTTTACGTTTTACAGTAGATACAGGTTGGTTTACACGTCACTAAGTTCATATGTCATATCTATAATAGAAACATTTTCCTTTAAATGCATCCAAAATCTATAGTAACTGAAACTTTAGTATAGTTCTAATCAATTAACGTCCGTCTCCCTTTTGTAATCCTGTTACATGCTACCGATGAGCAATGCATTCAGTTATAGCAGCTACAGCAACGCCGCGGGTAGAGGGGTGTCGGCAGACAGCGGCGTGCGCTGCCTTTGTGGCCGGCGACTCGAAGGCGTGGTGAGCGGGAGTGAATGCAGGCGTGCGCGAGCCGCGAGTACGAGTGACCACGGATACAGATCACCGCCTCGCTGCCTAAGCGGAAAACGACGAAAAGATGCAGGCACCAAACTGAGCAGTTTCCCAGCGTACCGGTAACGAGCAGCCTTCCAGTGAACAACAGTTAAGAGGGGTTCTGAAAAACGGAAACGCCCTTATGAAAGGTAAGAATTCTCCGCTCGTATTTCCTTCTGCAAACCGGCTTAATGCGGGCACGTGAATCGGTCTGAATTAACCGGTTACCGGAATACATGTGGCTCAAATGAATGGACCTACCGTTGATTCATGAAGTTGGGTTTTTAATTCCCCTTTGTCTATGCTGTATTGATGAACTAACATGACGCTTTTTTCAGCTAAATAGATAAGATGTAAAGGTTGTGCTGGACACTAATTGCCTATTCATAATGTATGTTTCGAGGTACATTTATGTTTGCATAAACCCTTACAAGACATGAACCCTTACTGCGTAATTGTATGCTATGTTAAATCATTTAAAAAATTGTGGGACAGACCGGTACGCTGAATTTGAAAGATAGACTTATATGCCTCCGAACTGGTGGCTAAGAAATGGTTTTAATTCATTTTTAAAAACCTAGGCATACAGGTTATTAGTTATCTTTTGACGGCAGGCATACTATGTTATGTAGTGTTGTAAGGAATTTCTACTTTACGGATAAAAAGAACATATTTTACACGGCGTGTCGCGTGGAGCACGCACTGAGCAGCCAATAGAAAGCCTGCCTTCCGCTGCGCGTGCAGGCCACTTCAGAAGGTGCATTTTATAAGTGTAATATAAGACTGTAGTATAAGACTGTAGTATGCACAGTTGGTCAGCTGCTCCCCTGTTCGCTGGTGAGGTCCTGTCCATAGGAACACTGCAAACTGATAACTGTAGACCACCGTCAGCCGGCAGGGACGCTGACATGATATTGTCAAGGCAGTGGGAGTCGAGCTGGTGACAGTATATTGAGCTCAGCAGTGTTGTTGGGGTCTTTGTATGTATCGGTGTCAGTGCTGTGCCAGTCGCGGTCATGTGATCAGAAATCGACCCAACAGTGCATGTCGATTGATGGTCTGTAGGTTCTACATGCACACCTGCAAGGTGTTTCTAATTACATGGATGCCAAGTGTATGCAGATTCATGTAACAACCATGTTTATATACATGTATGCACAAATGTCACTTGCACATATTACATATTACCAGGGACGGATTCAGTTACTCATCAAGCTTTGCAAGCCAAAAGAAAGCTGAGTGAATATATAAATAGTGAAAGACCACCTGTCATGCGCATGAGCAGTCCATCCTGGAATCAGAGGAGCCAATGGACCGGTGAGTTGCCAGGACAACCACAGTGCCATGGTATTTCACCGAGTGTGATGGAGACCGTCGCTCGGGAAGGTAAGAGATCTTTGGTCTGGTGGTCGGAGCATGCGTGGGTTGGGCGTGGGTTTGAGACTGCCTCCCTAGGCCTTCGCTACAAATAGTGTCAGGAGTGGGATGGTATCGTGATGCTGTTGGGAGTGTGTCCATGGTTACGGAACTCCCACCCCCTACTGGGAGGGGATGCTGTGAGGCCTGATGGGAAACCATGGTGAGGGTCAGGTGTGTGACCCCGGGGTGGATGTGTGGGGGACACAGGTGTGTCCTGTGGAGGGATGTGCCGGGTCTCTACACACACCTGAAGGACACACACAAACACACACATAGGTGCACACAGGCATAGGTCTATTTTAGGACGGTGGAGGTGCTGCTCATGAATCCCCCGGAATTTTGGTTCCATGTCTGACAGAGCACACTGAACTGGAACAGGCGTCAGAACACACGTTCACCACCTGGGTCTGGGTCTGCACGTGTGTGTGCACATGTGTGTGTTCGTGTGTGGGTGTGTAGATGTGCGTTTTCGTGTGTGTGTGTACATCTGACTGAAAGCCTCGCCATGCTTCTGTTACCAGCAACTACTGTGCAGTGATGATGCTGTGATGCTGTGGGTTGCCCTTGGAGACCTTGAGGACCACCATGGCAAAGGCAGGGGGAGCTGGATGGGCAAGACTTGGGGCTTCTGGGAAGTCTCTCTGGCATTTAGTTTCAAAGTGGAGCACAGAGGCAGTGTGCTGATGCCTAATCAACATGTTTGTTATATTAATGCAAATTGCATTTCCTTGTTTTCAGTTTGAGAGGCTTATGGAGGAAGACATTTGTTTGTGAAAGTCTGGACCGTTCATATCTGGACATTCATCTGCAAATCAAACAAGACCATTGAGAGGAGATTTGCATGTCTTATTTGCATACTATCCCTTCCGTGGATGCTCACACTTAGGGAACTAGGAATTTGTCAGGTGAATTTACATAGCTGAAAACATGAAATGCGATAATGAATATTCATGTGTATTATCCCTGTGGGCTTGGCATGGAGGATGGTGCCAGGGCGTGTGGACCAGGCTCGGTTAAACAGTACTTCCCACGGTCTCACAGTCCCACCATTCCACAGTCCGCTTCCTGCTAGCCAGTCACTTCACAGACCTTTGACCTTTTATTTGACGGGTCTCCTCTTCCTCTTTCGGGTCAGGAAGAGACTTCAGAGCTTGACGTTGGATAGGCCATCAGCCTGGTCAACAGGAAACCAGAGTCGTTTGTGTTTGGGTGCAGACACAAGCTGCCATCTTTCTCTTGTGTAGCAGTGGTTACAGGGATCGGCCAACAGGAAATATCGGACAAAAACACAGATTAGTTGGAAAAGCAAATCAGTAAAACACATGCTTATCATGTCGGGTCTAGAGCACTCTGTCCTGTCCGTCCAACTAAAGACAGTTAAAGGACATTATTTACATGTATTTAATTGTAAAGTGTTTTTCTGTGAGTTATTCCCATTTATTGAACTTACACAAAAATTGCATTAGATTGAATAAATCTGCCTAATGGCTAATGTTGGAATAACTGAACAGATTTTTAGTTCAGAGACTGGAGACCTCTCCTTTTCCCCATGCTGTGCTGATCCCGCCATTTGATGACCAAGCTCTTCATCATTCTGACTACCTGTGGAGGGATGTGCTGGGTCCCTACACACACCTGAAGGATACACACACACACGCACAGGTCCACACAGGCTATTTTAGGACTGTGGAGGTGCTGCTCACGAACTTCCCTGAGTCTCAGTTCCATGTCTGACAGAGCACACTGAACAGGAACAGTCAGCAATGGCTGAAGCATAAATGCATCTGCATGCCAAGCTCTCAGAGATGTAATGAAGCCATAAATGCATCTGCATGCCAAACTCTCAGAGATGTTATGGGAAACATTAGTGACGACCAGCAAGATGTGAGACAGGAATGGTTTTCGTGTCGTATTCTCGAGCTCAAAATGCACTGCAGATGTGTGTTTGCCAACTACAGCAAGGCTTCTGTTCCCAGCCAGGAACTGTAGAGAGGGAGTGAGCGCTGGGAGTGCTGCCGAAGAGGAAGAGGAATACTTTACATACACCGACCAGCGCCGCCAAGCCGAGTGTATGTGTGTGTGTGAGAGAGAGAGAGAAAGAGAGTGAGAGAGAGATATGTAGACACAGAGAGCGATAGACAGAGGTGTAATCCATCTCAAGATGACTCCTATGACATGTTATCGACCTCTGTTGTAGAGATGAGTAACTGGAGAGGTTTGCATGTGTGAACTGCTCACTGATGCCTTAGCTACAGCTGATGCTTTGGAGATCCACACGATCCTGGTGCAGAAGCTCAAGCATCACATCTTCGGGATCGTGTTGATGCCGGCCATGACATCGGATGATTTACCGGGGTTATGTGAGGAAAGACATATCGATTCCAGTGACTGGTTTTTGTGGTAATCAGTGTGATTTTGATATAGAGTATCTGTATCGGACACTCACATAAATCTAAATGAGATCTAAAGAAACCATCGAAAAATTCAGCACAATATATTTGAGGTTGTTTTCCAACCTCTTGTCAGATTTTAACCAAGTGATTAAAATATGGACTCGGGAGGTTTGTGGATAGTTATGGGCACCATCAGTGGTGCTGGTTCTAGTCCCTGTGGATGCTGCATGCTGTGTCAAAAAGAAGGCTTCAGGCTTCAGAGATCTGACGTCGGGGGACACCGCAGAGCCGGGTCCCGACTCCTGTCGCACAAAACACAACACGCGTCCTGCCACGGCCGCTGGTGCGTTACAGGGCCCTCTAAACACAGACAGGACCAATAGTTGCAGAGTGCTTGGCTTGACGGGCAGGACCTGCTGGGCTGTGGGCAGCGTGGGGGGTGGGGGGGGGGGGTTGCGGTACAGTGGTGGTGGAAGGGGTTACGGAGGCAGTTGGGCGGGGGTTGTGGTGATTGGTGGGGTGGGGTTGGGGATCATCATGTCACTTCATTTACGGCCTGAGCGCTTTGTGCACTGGGCTGTGTGTGAGAGACCCATCCCTCCCCCAGAGGACTGCAGGCTGCATCAAGCCCCTCTAATGCAGGACAGGGGCCGCAATATGGAGTCAGTGCAGTTCTCAACTTGCCTGTAGGGGGAGCTGCAGAGCAGGTTTTTGCTTATTCCCAGTACTGCTCCAAAAGCTCACACTAGCATAAGCACTGGTAAGAACACTGCACACTCAGCAAGTAATGATGCGTTAATTTGGCGAATTTGGTGTTAAAACATGTCATGGTCCCCAGGTTGGAGAACCACACATGACTACAGAAGCTCGCGCTGATATATCGTTTGCACCGAAATACGCCGATTAATATTTATGCAGAAAACATCCGTAACAACAGCAGTAATCTTATCAGTGCAATTATTAGCAGTAATGCAACCCTTGTGCTTCTGGTAAAGAAGCGGAAGATAATGAGAGGGATGGTGATGATGATGATGATGAATTGTCGGTGGAGACAGAGGCCGCTGTGGTCACCGATGTAATGATAACTGCAGTGAGCTGCTGGCAAACGTGGCCTCGTGTTTAATTACATCCGAGGTGGCCAGATCAATAGAAATGAAGCGTCTTGAGAGGAGCCCCCCCCCCCTATGCGGGGCTCTTAATCACCTCTGGTACATCACATGCAATAAAGACGGATGAGTCATTAGGTAACACGTAATGTTAGTCTGTTGCTCCTTCGCTAGCATTAATCCCACTATCGGAAGGCACTTGCGAAGGCTTGTGGCGCACAGAGGAAGCATAGGCCTTGGTAGCAGGAGGATGCAGTGGGGCTGTGCTGCGCTAGAGCAGAGGGGCCCAAGCACAGGAGCCCTAGCACCCCAATCCAGGGGCAGGGAACAGACACGGAGGCTGTGAGTCCTTATCAGACATACAGCAGAAGAGGGGGCGGATGAGAAGAGGAGAGGTAGAGAAGAGGGGGAGGGAGATGGCGAGAGAGAGGGATGAAGGGATGGATAGATAGAGAGCGAGAGAGGGGGGGGGTCAGTTTTGCCAGAAGCAAAAACTGAGTAGGAGCTTTGCCTTCAACACAGCCACTGAGGTAACAGTGTGAGTGTGTGTGTGTGTGTATGTGTGTGTGTATGCGTGTGTGTGTATGTGTGTATGTGTGTGTGTATGTGTGCATGCATGTCTGTTTGCATGCATGTGTGAGTGAGTGTGTGTGTGTTTTGCAGGGCAGGGAAGCAGTATTGGATTGTCTGAGGGCGAGAGAATCCTGTTCAGACAATGCTGTTTATAGGAGCTTAGACTGGCAGGAAGTCATAGCTGAGCCAGGAAGAACATTTTCCTTCGTCTCCAGGAACCTGATGACTCCATAGAAGCTCTTACTGCACTTGTGAGATCTGAGCTTGCCACAGGTCCACCAAGCTACACGCCTCAGGATCTGTAGTGCTACTGTACACCACTGATTACATACAACAAACACAAGCTAAGCTACTCACACTTGTGATAAGGAACATTAGACATAGGCTGTCTGTATTCTGAATTTGAATCCTTTGGGGAAATGCCTTCGGACTGTGTCTGCTGAGCGAGGGCAGGAGGGCTTGTCTTCATTCTCCACACACTGCAGAGCCTGTTGTGGGACTCACGTCCTGATCAATTATTCATCACTGGATCCAGCAAAGATAAGTCTGAACATGGCCTGTTTTAGATCTCGCCGCATCGCAGCCATCTGACTCCAATGTCTTTTCAAGTTGAGAGAAACGTTTCACTTCTCCCAGATTTCCAGTGGAATTTGCAGCAGTGTAGAATTCTTAGGAGAGTGGGACTGGTCAGGTGTGGAACACAGTGGTCACTGTTATACAGTAAACGGTCAGATATTCGGTTAGCCGTTAAGCCCGCTGAGCAGGGGAAGGTGTAGACTCTAGGTGACTGCGCTACCAGCTCTTAGCGATGGAGAAGCAGAGGAACAGGCCTGCTGACCCTGACTGTAGCTTAAGCTGACCGTGACTGTAGCTGACCCTAACTGTAGCCGTAGCTGGCCCTTATTGTAGCTGACCATAACTGTAGCTGACTCTTAACTGTGGCTGAAGCTGACCATGGCTTTAGCTGACCCTGACTGTAGCTGAAGCTCACCCTGACTAGCTGAAGCTCACCCTGACTGTAGCTGAAGGTGACTGTGACTGTAGCTGACCCTGTCTGAAGCTGAAGCTGACCGTCACTGTAGCTGAAGGTGACCATTTCTGTAGCTGAAGCTGACCCTGACTGTAGCTGAAGCTGACCCTGACTGTAGCTGAAACTGACCCTGACTGTAGCTGAAGGTGACTGTGACTGTAGCTGAAGGTGACCATTTCTGTAGCTGAAGCTGACTCTGACTGTAGCTGAAGCTGACCCTGACTGTAGCTGAAACTGACCCTGACTGTAGCTGAAGGTGACTGTGACTGTAGCTGAAGGTGACCATTTCTGTAGCTGAAGCTGACTCTGACTGTAGCTGAAGCTGACCCTGACGTCTCTGAACTCCACTCCCCTCATGCTTGTCCATCAATAAGAGCACTGCCAAGTGACTGTGGCTGTGGTGGATACGCGCACCTAATCCTCTCGCATTAATGTAACTCTACAAGCAGACACACCCCATGCTATGGTGGAGTGTAATATCCCAGTCTACATTTGTAGGGCCTACACACACACACACACACACACACTCACACAAACTGCATGCAGCATATATTGCAGTCTTAAAGCTGCTGTAGTGTTGGAATAGGGGAAGCACTCAGTCTCTTCTATTTTAATGGCTTAGTTAAGAATTCAGTCACCTGCGGTCACTGCTGAATAATGCATGGTGTGATCTAACAGGAACCCTGGTAATGGTTTGCATGTCTGTGTTTGTCCAGTAACAGTGACCTGGCTGGACACACACAGGTGGTAATGGGACAGTGTTCCTGAGCCCTGAGGGTCACAGCTGAGACTGTAGCTCTTCTGTCCCCCCCACCAGCTCCAACTCTAATAAAACAGCTGGAGGTGGAAGATATTTTACCATCATATCACATATCACCCCACAGAAGATTTTCTTATCCTCTTTCCTATATCTTTCCTGTCATTCTGTCTTAAAAGGTGTGTGCGTGTGTTTGTGTGTGCATTTGTGTGTGTTTCCACTTTTAACACTTTCCATCCACTTCAGAAGACAATAGACAATACTGCCCTAACTGGCTTGTCTGGTGGGACTGCAGAGAGTGTTCACTCTTAGTGGAAGGTCAAGCCTGTGAGGTCATCAAGCTGAGCCAAGGAGTGTTGTGTTGATGACCTCACACAGCAGGGCAGCTTCACGCACAAAGCTGTGTTGTCTGTCTAGAGTGTATACTGCACCCAGAGGGTAGTCCTAGATCCCACCGCTCCAGTGCTGTCTTGTGACCTGTCAGACCCTGGGGCTCTTGTTCAGGATCCCTCCCATGTGATACCATAAACATGTAACGAGCACACACACACACACACACATGCACACGCACACACAGACTGTCTATTCTTCACCTCCCTACTGGATTAAACCATGACTATGGAGGAGAACCCTGCAGGCCCCTGTGTTTAGATGCCTCTCTGGATGAACAGACTGTGTGTGTGTGTGTGTGTGTGTGTGTGTGTGTGAGAGAGAGTGTGTAAGAGTGTGTGAGAGAAAAAAAAAAGCGAGACAGCTTGGTTCTGTTGGTGGAATGTTGAATCTTTTTTGGAGTCTGGATGGGTTTTGCTTAGCGAGCCCTTATACAGTGTGAAGATTCTGCTAGATTTTCTCTTTGGTGTTTATGTTTGTTCATTTTAGAACAAACATAGTATCATGAAGATTTGTGGTGTTAACGTTTGTCTGTTTCCTGAGGTCTTATTGCTTTAAACCTGTTCCACAGTAGTTCAACAGTGCTGTGGCCCTATCTGTCTGTCTGGTCAAGAAGCAGGGATACATTTATTACTGGCATCTGTTCATCCATTACTCTGATTTTATTGCCTTTTCAGTAGGAGATATCTTAAAAATTACTATACAGAGAATTACTATAGATAAAAACACACTGTGTCCTGAAGATAGTACTGAAGAGTGAGTGTGTTGACCACACTGGTGAGGGGAGTTAAAAATAGTTTATTATTCATTTCTGAAGCTGTGTCCACCATCTGATGGCGTGAGAAGACATTGCTGCATCAGAGGGAGGCATCATGGCCCCCATACATATCCACTAAAATAAAGGAATGAATTAGTATCAGTTATCTTGTATCAGCTAGTCTTCACAGTTAATGTCACATTCAACATTTGCCATTTCTGTTCCACTGCCTGAAATGTTGGATTGTCTTTTGATATATGCGCTGCAGTTTCTCGCCAGATCTCACATGTGGACTCTGTGGTTTCACTCTCAAATGTTCTGGTTGGGAAAGCGATGTGTAATGTGAAGGGGAACAAATATCTCACCCCCACACAGAGGGGACACTAAGGGGAAAGGGCTTGGTGAGAAACACTGCCATCTAGTGGCAGCCTTGCTCAACCATGCTAAAACTAGAAAATTGAGCTCACAGGTCACAAGATATTTCTTCTTATAATCAATTATATAGATTAATATCAGGTTTCTATAGTGCTGAATAGCATCCTATGCATTATACAATTGCACGTGCACACACAAACACACACACACACACACACACAGAGGAAGAGTGTTTTCAGTTATTTTAGTCAGGTCCAGTTTGGGTCTGTATTAAATCTGAATGGGCATCAGCGTTTGGGTCTCAGCCGTTACACTTTTATGAAGCTAATTCTGACAGCAGCATGTAAAACCACTATGGCAGGATACAGCAGGAAACACTGATTATTACACCAGAATAGATATACTGTTTGTGGAACTGGAGCAAAGCAAACCAGTTTCCGTCTCAATTACCTCCTAATGACTCCAGCGACGATGACAGAAGAGGGTCAGATACACCTCCCAGCTGATTGGCTGGTAGAGGAGCTGGTGAGCAGGATATGATTGGCCTGTTCATTGCTGTGGCCGCAGTAGGGTTGTGTTAGTTTGCCTCCCCTCTCTCCAGGTTCTGGACAGGTGCATAAGCTCTCAATGTTATCACAGACTCCTTGAAGCAGAGCAGGAGACCAACTTCCAGCCCATGGGCTCCATCTTAAACTTACGAAGGGTTGGTTAATGATCTTGGGCGGTGATGCAAGCACACACGCAAGCACGCACACACATACACACAGGCACACACATGCATGCAGGCACGCACACACACACACCACACACACGAATGCACACACACATGCACACACACACACAGACATCCAACACACCTGATTCTACATGGCAAGCTAGTTAATGATTTGGGTGTGTATAGTATAATGAGCTGTGTGTGTATAGTATAATTAGCTGGGTGTATATAGTTTAATGAGCCGGGTGTGTATAGTTGAATGAGCTGGGTGTGTCTGTAGTGCCGTGTTCCAGGGGTAGCTCTCCAGGGTACAGAGCACTGGAAGTGTCTCTGTGACTGAGAGAAACTGAACTGTGGCTCAGGTCATGGGTGTCAAACGCCAGCGTAGAACTACCAAAACAGCAGCCGCATCAGTTCTATAGGCTAATATCAAATGCTTTATCCATAGGGCCTCAGTAAAATTCTAATGAATATCAAGCTACTTTGTAGTTGGAAGAAAAGTGATTGGAAATACCAACAAAAAAATTCCACTGGCAAAGACTGAGTGATTATGAGTTCATTAAATGACTTTACCATGTACAGATGTACTGAGTAGATGATTATATACATAAAGTCCTTTACTCCTGTCTCGGTTGCTCTGCATAGTGGATTGTAATGTAATGTTCTGCACATCGGTCTCAGTCCCTCTGTGGTTTCTCAGGTGTCTACAGCGTCTGTCCCTAACCCAAGCGCTAAGACGCAGTGGGACATTTGCGGTTGGGGGGGTAGGGGCTGAAGTCCCTGGTGCGGCAGGCCTGTGGTTGCTCTGCAGTGTTGTGTTTGTCAGGAGTTGGCATTCTTTCCCCCTGAGAAACCAGCAATGTCATTACTTGCTTTTTTTTGAGAAAAACAACAATATTGTTTCCAGATGAGGCTGAGATGTGACTTCAGACAGAGTGGAGACAGTCGTGCTCCTGTCTGACTCACGCCTGCGCGCTGTCTGTTGGAGACTACTGCTGGCCTTTCTCTCTGAGAACACCGCTGGTGTGAGAGGAAGATGAAGCCGTGGCCCATGTTTCCCCTGAAGTACCTTTCCCCGTGTGTGCTTGCACATCCGCACACCCCAGGGTGATATAACACACTCCAGTCTGATGTGTCCTGATGTTCGGGGGAAGCTGTGTGCAAACATGAACACACCCAGCACACAGTGCTCTGGTTGGCAGTATCTGGGAGCTTTTTGGATTCAGGCAATGGCTCTGTGTGTGTGTGTGTGTGTGTGTGTGTGTGTGTGTGTGCGCTTGTCAATTTGCTCTGTGTGTGGGGAGGCAGAAAAGGGAACTGCAGGACTGAGTCTTCAAAGGCCTGAGTCTGTCTCACCCGCCTGTCCTGCCCTCTCTGCTTACGCCGCCCACGGAGACGCCCTGTCTGCCCTCGGGCCTCCAAACGCCAGGGCCGCTGAGCCCCAGACGCGTCTGGTCTGTGCCACACCAGCTCTCCTCGCCTATGTGCCTTTGTGGAGTGAGTGTGTGAAGTTCAGTGGCTTCCCTGGTCACACCTCAGGCTGTCTGGCGCGAGACACCGGGTCATGTCAGGACACGGCGAGGGTGTATCAGGGCTGGATCCGGGCGCGGACGGGTGTGAGTCTGTGCCCAGTCTGGTTCTTTCCTGCTTCCACACGCGGGACGTGTGCCAGGTGAGAGACGGTATCCTCCGGCCAGCAGTCCACAAAACACGGGCCAGCTTCTGGGCTGGGAGTTTCTAAAAGTGAATGTGATGGGTATAGTGGAAACGCCTATCACACTGAAGAGCTCTTGGAGTGAGGTGGAGTGAGTTGGAGTGAGTTTGAGTGAGGTGCTGGTTTGGCCAGAGACAGGAAGTGATTGCTTTATGTTGCATTTGTTAGATCACTTATAAACCTCTTCTATTTGTTTCTATTTGTGTTTTAGCTTTCAAAACAGGTGGTACTTATAAATATGTGTGATATGAATTATAAATATGTCTGTGTGTGTGTGTGTGTGTGTGTGTGTGTGTGTGTGTGTGTGTGTGTGTGTGTGTGTGTGTGTGTGTGTGTGTGTGTGTGTGTGTGTGTGTGTGTGTGTGTGTGTGTGTGTGTGTGGGTGTGTGTATTAGCAGCTCCGCACAGTCCTTCTTCAGCCGGATTAAACTATTACCAGAATCAAAGACCAGCCAGACTGTCTGACCTTTTCTATGTTTGATGTCTTTGTACAGAGACACACACTGTCTTCACACTCATAACATCACACCACTTCTGACACCCCATGTGCTGAGCTGAGCGGTCTGTCCAACCCCACACGTTTACTTTGCTGCTCTGTGAGCTGGACTTACACAAAAGAGGGAGGAAACATTTAAACACATGAGTCTGCTCCTCTGCCCCACACACACAAGCACACACACACAGACACACGCACACACACACACACACTCTCCATGTTCTGTCACACACCTTCATTCACTGTATAGCACAGCAGGTGTGTCCTCTGTCTTCTGTTCTTGGTCCCCTGTGCTCTGTCCAGGTCTCTCTCGGTCTCTCTAGGACCTTCATTAAAAGCAGCAGCAGTGAAATTGTAAACTGTGCCATAAATCCAGAGCTGCGTCCATGGAAACAGTGTTTCTCATTCACACATCAGTGCAGTGCCCAGCGGCTGCTGTGCTCGCCAGAAACAAGGGGCTCCTCCTCTGTGTTCTCTGCTGAAATCTCTGCCCTGCTGAACGTGCTGCTTGAACAGAGCCCCTTGGAAGCCCCTGAGGCAAAGCCACACCTGCTTCCTGCTCTTGACAGTGTGTGTGTGTGTGTATATGGGCTGTGTCTCCAGTGGTGACTGCCGCTGAGTGAAAGCAGCGTCTCTGCAGTGGTTGGAGGAGAGGTGTACCGAGAGCTAGAGACAGCCATCTTGGATTAGTCTACAGTGACCATGTGCATGAGCAAACTCACTCAGAGGGCCTCCTCTGTCTCACCTCTGTCTCACCTCTTTCTCATCTTTGTCTAATCCATGTCTCACCTCTGTCTCACCTCTGCCTCCACAGATGACAGAGGGACGCCTCTGCCAGGTGCATCTCCTGGACGACAGGAAGCTGGAGCTGCTGGTTCAGGTAGGAGTTGTGAACATCCTGTACCAGGCTGCTAATCTGCTGTAGGAGGAGCCTAGGATTACGATGAACACACACACACACACACACACACACACACACCAAATGGGGAGATTCGTTCGGCTCAAGTAATCCAGCATTGTAATGTCTCTGTGTCTGATACATCATACTTCATGAGCGTAAATGCATGTTGGGAATGTAGCTGATCCAAAACTACCTTGCAGCTGCATTTCTCAAAAATCACTTCTTAATCCGTGGAATAGTATTCAAAAACCTCTGACGACCTGTGACGTCAGTGAGAGGAGGCAGCAGTGTCAGTTTAACTCACTGACTACTGCCTCTGAAATGCAGCAGCGTGCTACAGAGCTGTTCAGTAGCCTGGTTCAGTAGCCTGGTTCAGTAGCCTAGTTCAGTGAGAAGGGTTGTGGGAAAAGGTTCAGATTGACTTTATAGGTGCCTCTACTTTAATCCTTATACATTATGCCTATATAATCTATTCCTTCATTTTCCTGTGCGTTCGGGTCATGGCAGGTGCGTTTCCCTCTGGTTAGAATCGGGAACATGTCTAGGTGATCTGACCGTCTTGTCAAATTGGGATTGACTTCAAAACTGGGAGTCAGTAGGAAGGTTTTGTCCATCTGACATACACACAAATATGGTTTCAGTAAACATTACTGTTTCATTTCTGTCGGCGTGCAGCCCAAGCTGTTGTCCCGGGAGCTCCTGGATTTGGTCTCCTCCCACTTTAACTTGAAAGAGAAGGAGTACTTCAGCTTCAGCTTTGTTGATGACGTGTGAGTACCCAAACTGACACCAGAACCAGCAGAACAGACCTGAATCCTGAATCAGTACCAAGCTAAAAATTGAATGGAGCACACACACACACACACATACACACACACACTTTTGGCCTCATGTTTGAGTTGAATGTGAATGTTCTAATTCGTATGACTGATTTCCCACAACCCCTTGTTTTCCTAGAGGTCAGTGCCGTTGGCTCCAGTTGGACCGCAGAGTGCTGGAGCACGACTTCTCTAAGAAGACGGGTCCCATCGCTCTCAGCTTCCGGGTCAGGTACGTGCCTGTAGCTCTGGGACACGTACTGTCTCGTCTCCCGGTCCGTGCGGAATGCATTGCTCATGCTTAAAGGTGGCTCATGGACTGAGTCACTCCTGGAACATATTGCACAGAAGGAGCAGGTTAGATGAGTCTGATGAACCATTCTGCTCCAGAAACCAATAACCTCGACCATCTGTAAGGGAATCTTCAGGCTAAATGAAGGGACTGAACTACTCAAACTCTGTCTTCTCCTTCACAGATTTTACATTGAGAACATTTCCATGTTGAAGGAGCACACCACAGTGGAGCTGTTTTTTCTCAATGCTAAAGCTGCAATTTATAACGTGAGTTGTCTGACGTTCCCTCACTGACACAATGCTCCTGCCTCCCCTGCAACACAGTCTTGCAACACAGTCCTGCAACATAGTCCATAAACAACTTAGAAACCCTCAGACTGTCGACCCCTCACACTGCAGGTGCTCAGGGACTTAGGACGGAGACGTCTGTGAGGGGTTCCCTTAGGACGGAGACGTCTGGGAGGGGTTCTCTGAGTTGTCAGTCCAAAATCAGCCTTGAATCAGATTCTCATGTGCTTTGCCTGTAAGCAGAGGCCTGTAGCAACAGAGCCAAAAGACAACCGAGTCAAAATCTGAATGGCTAGGGTAGAAATCAAAACTCCTGGGGCAGTAGATTTTTATGACTATATGTGAGAATATGTGATCACAACTACCCTTGAGCAGGGACAGACATGGATCAGGCACATTTACTGACCAAGGCAATTTAAGCTATTCAGAAACGATGGAGAATGACCTGTGGTAATATCTTGCCATATCAACTGTCCATTTGAAAGTGAACTGGTAATGATGATGTCTGTTTTCTCATGTTTCATAACCTGGATGCTTGCGTGTCGTCCAGGGTGATATAGAGGTGGAGAGTGAGCTCGTGTTCAAACTGGCTGCACACACCCTGCAGGTGAGAGCAGTCTTGGCTTTGATCATCTTCTTTTTTTGATACTGACGGCCTGTAAATGAACGCACATGTGGTTTATATTTACAGGAAGCCAAAGGTGACTATACAAGGTAAGGAAGACTAACCGAAGAGGACCAGTTGTCCCTGAGTCTGAACCCTCACTGTGTGTCCCTGAGTCTGAACCCTCACTGTGTGTCCCTGAGTCTGGACCCTCGCTGTGTGTCCCTGAGTCTGGACCCTCGCTGTGTGTCCCTGAGTCTGAACCCTCACTGTGTGTCCCTGAGTCTGAACCCTCGCTGTGTGTCCCTGAGTCTGGACCCTCGCTGTGTGTCCCTGAGTCTGAACCCTCACTGTGTGTTCCTGAGTCTGGACCCTCGCTGTGTGTCCCTGAGTCTGAACCCTCACTGTGTGTTCCTGAGTCTGGACCCTCGCTGTGTGTCCCTGAGTCTGAACCCTCGCTGTGTGTCCCTGAGTCGGAACTCTCGCCATCTGTCCCTGAGTCTGGACCCTCACTGTGTGTCCCTGAGTCTGAACCCTCACTGTGTGTCCCTGAGTCTGAACCCTCACTGTGTCCCTGAGTCTGAACCCTCGCTGTGTGTCCCTGAGTCTGAACCCTCGCTGTGTGTCCCTGAGTCTGAACCCTCACTGTGTGTCCCTGAGTCTGAACCCTCACTGTGTATCCCTGAGTCTGAACCCTCACTGTGTGTCCCTGAGTCTGAACCCTCACTGTGTCCCTGAGTCTGAACCCTCACTGTGTCCCTGAGTCTGAACCCTCGCTGTGTGTCCCTGAGTCTGAACCCTCGCTGTGTGTCCCTGAGTCTGAACCCTCACTGTGTGTCCCTGAGTCTGAACCCTCACTGTGTATCCCTGAGTCTGAACCCTCACTGTGTGTCCCTGAGTCTGAACCCTCACTGTGTATCCCTGAGTCTGAACCCTCACTGTGTGTCCCTGAGTCTGAACCCTCACTGTGTGTCCCTGAGTCTGAACCCTCACTGTGTATCCCTGAGTCTGAACCCTCACTGTGTGTCCCTGAGTCTGAACCCTCGCTGTGTGTCCCTGAGTCTGAACCCTCGCCATCTGTCCCTGAGTTGGCTGGGCAGCCTTTACTCTTCTGTAATGCTACAGAACTGAGTTAACGTTCCTCCCATTTTTTTCATTGCTTTATGAATATATCAATAATTCTCCACTCCGTGTTTACTGATAACTCTAGTGACGAGAACACCAGGGTGGACTTGAAGAAGCTTCCTACTCTGCCAACCAGAGTCCTGAAGGAGCATCCGTCCCTAGCTTACTGGTACGGCTCAGCATAAGGGCAGTGTTGTGCCCAGTGCACACACACACACACACACACACAGCTGGAACTGCACCGCTGATGTGTGGATTTTCTCATTTTGAATAGTTCAGTTGTTTGGGCATCTGGTCAAGTCATTATTTAAAATGCAGTTCCAATGTGAAATAATGGAAAAGTCCTGTTTGTGTAGAGCCCTTGTGTGTGTCCTGCTGGGCTCTGCTCTGGAACTGGAGCAGAATTAGCCAGGCAGTCAGGATGTGATGTCAGAGGCTCACACCACAGGCTTGAGCTGTGAACCTACAGCAGAACTGGGGTTCCAAGGGGGCATCTGGTAGTCAAGAGAGCCTTATGGATCCGGGTTTGCGAATATCTCTCTTTCTGAGTGAGGGACTGAGTGCGATAGGGAGAGAGTGAATGAGGAAGGGAGTCTGTGAGTGTGCGCGTGCATGTGTGTGCGTGTGTGTGTGTGTGTGTATGTGTAAGGCCTTGGATTATTCATTTTTGTGGCTTTCATCATCTCTGCAGCGAGGAGAGAGTGATTGAGCAGTACAAGCATCTGAAGGGTATCTCTCGTGGTCAGGCCATTGTACAGTAAGTAAGAAAAAAATGACATGATTAAACATGCAGGGGCGGATCATCCCAGCAGATGGTTGCCTCACGTTAATGTCCTTTCCGCGGTGGCGTCTTAAGCAGCTGTAACCCACGTGGAGGTTTTGTGTTTCAGATACTTGACCCTCGTGGAGTCCTTGCCCACATATGGAGTGCACTATTATGAAGTGAAGGTAAGGGATAATGATGGAGTTTGAATACACAGTCGACATGTTGAGCTCGTCCTGAGAGAAAAGACAAATATGGGCAGGGGCCTCTGCTGCAGACCTGAACAGAGATCCATAGCTGCACTGCCTGACAACCTCGATGGGAAAGAGAGCTTCCACTCCTGATAGGAGAGATAACCTCAATGGAATAGAGAGCTTTCACGGCTCCTTTGATGAAAATGGGCATCACAGAAATATTGATACAGTTATATATAGTTTTATAGAAAATATAGTTTTCACAGTGAGGTCTTTCTTCAAGAATCGTTTGTGTTTTTGGTTTAAGAACTGTTGAAAAGTCTTGTAATTCCCTTTGAGACTGACAAGTCTAGGACTATGAGTTGTCCCCAAATTGTCAGTTCTTGGTTCTTTGTATGCTGAGGTGTCTTTTCATTCTGTTTGATTTTGGCAGGATAAGCAAGGGATCCCCTGGTGGCTTGGAATCAGCTACAAAGGCATCGGGCAGTACGACATGCAGGACAAAGTCAAACCACGAAAGGTAAAATCCTGCATCACGCCCCACATCCAACCAGCGATGGTTTTCCATCCTTGAGTTTTGAAATAAAAGCATCCGTGTGGTGGAAGATCTTAGAGAGGTGTGGATGTGTTGGGTGTTAAAGACAGACAGAAACCTTGGAGAGCGTATTGTTACAGACTTTCCCCAAAAAGTGCGTCAGTAACCAGGCGTGTCAACAACCAGACCAGTCAGTAACCGGGCAGGTCAGTAACCGGACAAGTAAGTAACCAGACGAATCAATAAGCAGACATGTCACTAATGTGGCTCTGCATACAGCAGAGAGACAGAGTGGTATATCCCAGTCTGGCAGCGGTCCTGTGAGTGCTTCCCTACCCTAATACACTCACGAGCAAGTTCCGAAATCAGATCCGATCTGTCAGAGCAGAGACAAGGCTACACCGTGGAGAACAGCCACTCCAGGCAGACCGCCAGCTCCGGACTACTACCTTCGCAAAAAGACGAACGGCACATGGTCACTGGCTGATCAGGGTGCGGTTTTACGTCGGCGGTCCTGTGGTGGGCTGTGGTGTTCTGAGAGTATTGGCTAGAACCTGTACACAATAGATCCAGTTGCGTCCTGTTTACTCATACCGAGACTGGTGGTTGTGCGTGGATGAGACGTCTCTCTGCTGGTCCTCCCTGTTCCTAACATGTTGAGGTGTTATTGTCGGTCAGCTGCGCTGAGTGTGTTTACTTGTTTGTACATGGTAACCTGCTCCTCAGGTCGGGTGGAGCGATTGTGAGCTGCACACAGTGGACACACCCTTACCATGAGTTTCAGATGAGTGTTGTCATCGTCAAGCTGATGTGGTTGTAGGGAGAGGGAGGGAAGGAGAGAGAGAGGGAGAAAGAGAGAGAGAGAGAGAGAATGTGTCTGTGCATGTATTAATACATGCATACTTCCAAAGAATTGAAAGGGAGCAAAAGAAGGAGAGGGGGAGGGAGAGAGAGGGAGAGAGAGTGAGAAAGAGGGATGAGGAGTGTAACATATGTGCTGTGAAGAGCTGCGTTGGTATTTGGGCGATGTCAACATGAGGGAGCTGATCGCTGTTCAGCAAACCTGAAGAGACACGTTGGGAACACAGAACTGAGAGATCTGAACACACACAACAACACAGCCATCCTGGGATTTACATTTTCTGTATTTGATTAACACGACTGGTAAGGGCTTTGTTCATCTGCATCAGCTGTGGAAATGTTGTAGTCAGGAGAAATGCCGTGATTTGCAGTTAATATTGTAATGACTTGAAGTTGAAGTATTAAACTATACGGAACGCCACGCAGCACCATTAAAATGTCAGAGTTGAAGAAAATGTCAGCAGGGTTCGTGTGGTTACTGTAAAGAACATGACTGTGATAGATGGCCGGACTGACTGTTTAGAAGAACCCATCTCCTCAGACCAGAAGATTCCAAGTGTGTTGACCGAGCGGGCAGAAATGTATACATGACGATGATCGGAATCAACAAAGGGAAAATAGCCAACTCTGTAGAAACATCACATCACTGTTAGACCACACGCTGACTGGGGATAACACAGCTGTTCCTCGTGGGCTACATCTGCCTCGCAGGCACTGATTTATTGAAGTACTGAAGTCCGCAGTGAATGAAAGTGTTTAAATGACATTACTGATGCTGTTTACACCTGGTTGAGGTGCGCTCTGGGCTCCAGATGTAGACGGTGACTCACTTCACAGTTAGCGATAGCCAGGGTGAAGCTGGCGAGGTGAACGAGCTATGCAGAGAGCACTGACCGAGCCGTCTGTGGCGACATCGCTGCTGTCTGAACTAAAAGCTCGCTCACAGACTGTGTCTCCTGTTGTAGCTGTTTCAGTGGAAGCAGCTGGAGAACCTGTACTTCCGTGAGAAGAAGTTTGCGGTGGAGGTGAACGACCCTCACAGGTGAGAATGAAGTCATGAGATGTTCTGAGATGAACTCCCTGGGTTCATGCGGAGCTCCGTTCTGCCTGACTGCCTCCCATAGGCCTTCTGTGACTTTAATGAACAATCCACTTCTCTTACGGTGCTGCTATGCTGCAATTTAATAGACTTTGCTCTTTATATAATAAATAATTTAATAGATTTTGCTCTTTATAACTGAGGTCTCCATTACCCTCAATCCAATGTGAGATGCTGTTTTCACTGCTGGTAGCTTGTGTTTTCCTGAGGACAAAGAACTGGCAAAATTTCCTCCCTGCATTTCAAGAACACATGCAATATTACTCAGAAAATGCCAGCAAATCTCACACTGGGTTGGTGTGCTGCACATTTGTGTGATTATGGGTAATTCAGTTGAACGCTGTCAGTTGCTGCATTTGGCTCTTTGGTTCTTTATCTGCAACATTCTACCTTTCGTGTATCTTTCATCGTGCTTGTTGGACCAGTGTGTTTTAAAAAAACATATGACAATATTTCTAATTGTTTAAACCTCTCCTTTTATGTGTCATAAAGTGGCTATGTTAATATTTTCTGCCTTTAGCTTGTGATTTGTCTAAACATGTATGTTGTGTGTCAGAGCAGGTCTGGTTAAACCTGGAGCTCAGTGTCAAACACTGCAGGAACACTGCTAACAGTCTCAAATACTGCAGGAACACTACGAACACTGCAGGAACACTGCTAACGGTGTCAAATACTGCCGGAACACTGCTAACAGTGTCAAACACTGCAGGAACACTGCTTGCCAGGGTGCTAAGAGAGCAGTAGATGCTTCAGGTTTCCTTATTAATACGTAAGCAGGCTTGTGTGTGTGAATGATCTTGTACGTCATTATTCAAGACGTGTAAAAATGTCCTTTAGAAACAGGATCTTATGGACACTGTGTGTGTGTGTGCATGTGTGCGCGTGTACGTGTATTCTCAGACGGGCAGTGACTAAACGGACATTTGGACAGACTGGTTTGGTGATCCATACGTGGTATGCCAGCCACTCTCTGATCAAAACCATTTGGGTCATGGCCATCAGCCAGCACCAGTTCTACCTGGAGCGGAAACAGAGCAAGGTGAGACTCCAGAGAAACACAAACCCAAACAGCTTTCAGACACTTCTGCTCCTCTGAAAATGGGGGAGCCGCGTTCAGAAAGTGCTATGATTCCAGTAGGGGTGCTGCAGTGGATACGAATCACCTTGAACTAAAGCTCCCGTTCTGCCTTTGAGGTTCATCACAGCTCCAGGGTGCAGGCGTACAGAAGCACACCTCCTGATTCTTACTGTCTTGTGCCACAGGCTAAGATCAGTGCAGCCAGGAGTTTGGGAGACATCGCCTCTGACCTGACGGAGAACGGTGCGTCGAAAGTGAGCAGACTAAATGCCGGGACAAAGAACCAGCATGTGATGGCCAGTAACGGGAGTCTGGTGTCCACAGGTGAGCTCACCTGTCCTTCGGTCCTGCACTCCTACTGCACCGTTTAGTTCTGTTCTTAATATCTTTCGACATAATGCACATTATGCAAATATATTTTTATACAGCTTGCTAAAAATGTAACAACTTTTTTTGCATATACACTTCACATGTAGGCACAGAGCCAAAAACAGACAGACTAGATTTAACAGTTCCGACTCCTGAATTCGCTGAGTTACACATTTCTCTCTTTGCACAAACGATGTGAATGCTGACTGATCTGTCAGTAGTGTTTCAGGATGTTTTCATGTTCGTGATCGTGATGGGAGTTGAAAGTTCATGGTATTCACTGCCTGGTTGGAATGTGCTGTATTCTCAGGCATTCTAAGTTATTTAATACACTACCAAACTCCCCGAGACCCTCTGGTTGAAATGCTGCATACTGAACCATCGTTTAATGTTATTCACAGGTTCAGCGGACTCTGAGTTGAATGACGATCAGAAAAAAGAGAAGCTCTCTGAGCTAAGGAAGAAGGAGAAGGAGATCCAAGATGCTCTGAGTCAGAAAATGGCTGAACTGAAGAAGATATGCTTAAGGGAAGCGGTAAGAATCCCAAAGTGTTTGGGGTTGGTGTTATCGCATGGTACACAGCAGGAGTCACCACCGCGTTCTACTGCAGGACCTGGCAACCCTCTGACCCTCTACAGCTGAGAACAAGGCTGAGAAAACAGAGACATAACGTATTCACCTGAAAAGCATTTTGAATGTTTACTGGCTTGATGTAATGACAGCAACCTGGCAGAAAACTAGTCTGTACCTCAAACTTAAAAGGTTCCTGGAACGTCTCTGGGCCTGTGATTTATTTAACACATAAGGAATCTACTAAGGATTTGCAGTCTTAGGAACCATTTCAAGACAGCAGGGAAAATGTTCCCAAGTCATACGCAGTTACTACAAGCTGCCATTAGAGGCAGTAAACAGTCACATTTTACTGGTCTTGGGAAGCAGAGTTTCAAGAGTTCAGGACACCCTTCAGTTCCAAATGTATCTGTTGTTCGTGGAGATAACCATCGTCAACATAAGCCATGTAAATTGTGTTGTCCTTCAGGAACTGACTGGTAAACTTCCCAAAGAGTACCCAATGAGTGATGGAGAGAAAGCCCCAGGCTTCAGGAAGAGGATTGGCACAGCGTTTAAACTGGACGACCTTTTCCCTTATAATGAGGTAGGTGTGCCACAAGCCCAAACAGGAAATCAACAGACATCACACGACGTTTCACAGTCTACTGTATCCTCTCAGCACAGAGGGAGCGGTTTGACATGAGTGACGCTGTAATCAAACTGTAATTAACTTTGGTTAAAATTTCTAAATCAGTTTTATGTTTGTAGATGATTAATAATACATAACATACTGCAAATATAAAGGGTGATTTAACTGCTGACAATATCAGTCTTAATATATCTGTCTCAGTAAAGTGATATCGACGAAATTGGTAAAAAACATGCCTGTTTTGATTAGCAAGTGACATGTCACTGTGAATACAGGAGCCTACAAATATTTATAACCAAGTAGAACAGCACGATCCACGGGTCCATAACATTTGGGAAGTTCAACCGGGGGAAAATCCAGTTACTTGAAAAATAATTTAAGAGTTCAGTATTTGATGCCATGTCACAATTGCGGAATGTTTTTCCTCGTGTCCAGTGGTGTGAGCGTTTCGTTTTACTGCCAACTGCTGTTTGATATTCCAGAATCAATGGGGTTTAAAACATATCAACCCGTAGGTTTTACCAAACATGTACTACTAACCTTTCATTAACCTTTCATTAACATTGTCAATAACCTTTCATCTGTGTGTATTTTATTAGGTTAGAATGCTGACTGTTCCAAATGGAACCTGTAGGCATTTAGCTGGATTTCAGTTGGAGTTTAGCTGGTGTTTAGCTGGTCTTAGCTGGTCTTCAGCTGGGGCTTAACTGGTCTTAGCTGGTCTTCAGATGGTGTTTAGCTGGTCTTCAGCTGGGGTTTGGCTGGTCTACAGCTGGTCTTTAGCAGGTGTATAGTTGGACTAGCTGGTGTGTAGCGGGACTTTAGCCTTTTTTTTAGATAGTCTATGTGGTCTTTAGCTGGTGTATAGCTGGACTAGCTGGACTGTAGTTGGACTTTAGCCTGTGTTTAGATAGACTAGGTGGTCTTTAGCTTTTCTCTTGCTGGTCTTTAGCTGCTGTTTAGCTGGAGTAGCTGGTCTTTAGATTTTTTTCTTAAGGCCTTTACTTTTTATGTAGCTGATTTTTAGCTAGTCTTTAACTGTACTTGTTGGTCTTTAGCTGGTCTGTATCAGGACTTCAGATGGAATTTAACTGGTCTTTAGCTTTTGTTAGCTGGTCATTAGCTCTCATTTGTGGGCTTCCTCTGGGCAGGACCCGTACCTGAGGAACCTGGAGAGCCGATTTGCTCTGCAGCAGAAGATCGTGGAGGCAGCGAAGAAGCTGGCGGCCGAAGCCGACATCAACAAGACAGTGAAGAAGAAGCGCAGGCGGAACTGTGTGGACGCCATGCACAGGCTGCAGGAGATCGAGGACGAGATGAACCGCTACCGTGTGAAGAAGGGCAAGAAGCCCACGCAGAGGGCATCACTCATCATTGCAGGTGTGAGGAAGGCTAGGGGTCTTGGACATGGAACAGAAGTCAAAAACGTAAATGGGGAATGATTTGCTGAGAGGGAAAAAAGTTCCATATGATACTCTTTCCACTATTATGATGGCCATACTGGGAAGCCAAGGTGTCAGACAGCCTTAGTTTTAAATGGATATCTTTGCTTGTAGGAGAATATTAGTAATTTTCAGATTGTCATTTGTTTTTATTAAGTGCTGTGAGTTCATGTCCATTCTCCTCTCTGCTCATATCCGTTCTGATCCGCCTGCTGCAGTTATGTGGCGTAGTGTGTGTGCTGTTCACTATACACAGTGTCCCACTATATTCTACTTGACCAGAGATGGACATTCCAGGTTCAGAAAGTAAAAGTACTCACCAAGATTTTGCTCAGGCTTCCTGGATTGTGTTGATTCAACTAATTTTACCTGGCACTTATTAGAAAATCCAGCAAGCTTGAATAAAATCCTGGGAAGGAGTTTTACGTTCTGAACCTGGAATGTCCACCTCTGTACTGAACATACATGCATCACAGGAGTCACAAAATTAGATGTGCCATCCATGAAGCCTCCCAAGATCTGGTCATTCTGTTAATCTCCCAGAATCTCCCAGTTCAGTTTCAAACTGGGCAGCTGTGACTGTGTGTCAGAGTCTAGTAGAAACACAAACCAAGCTGTCTCTCTCTGCCCCCCCCCCCCCATCTCTCTCCTCTCTCTCTCCTCTCTCGGGCTCTCTCCTCTCTCTATCTCCCCCCATCTCTCTCTCTCCTCTCTCTCTGTCTCTTTCCTTCTCTCTCTATCTCTCTCTCCTCTCTCCTTCTATCCTTCCCTCTCTCGCTTTCTCTCTCCGTCTCTCTCCTTCTCTCTCTATCTCTCCCCCTCTCCTTCTCTCTCATTCTCTCTCTCTCTCCTTCTCTCTCTCTATCTCCACCCCCCCCACCTCCACCCTCAGATGACCTGGCTCCATCTGAATGCAGCTCCGTGTGTGACAGCTCCCCTCTGGATGACGGTGAGTGGCGTGATAGACGAGTGCTGTGCTGCAGTGTAGAAGGTTTCCCCTCCACCCTCAACCCTTCCGTTAGTCTGTCTGCTGGACAGCCATTACTGCAGCTACGGGTACCGCGTCACGGCTAACAGCCGTGCACATATGAGCGGGGCCTTGCAGGACTTTGTGCTGATGCTGTGTTGTATGTGTAGATGATGACAGTGGCCAGAGGAGGCGCTCTCACTCAATACAGTGCCCCACCCTTCTCAACACTCCGCCCACCGCAGGCCTGGACTATGATGCAGACAGAAGGTCCTCGGAAAGTGACACACACCATGACAACCGATCCCTCAGCAGGTGTGTGTTTGGTGCTTAAATGGTGCTCACATCTATTTGAATAATCTGGGGCATGATTCATGCTGAATTTCTCTCACCCCTTGTGTGTGTGTGTGTGTGTGCATGAAGGCTGGATGGTGAGTTACAGGGTCCTGTGCATCACTACAGGCCCCGGGAGGTGGCGTCTGCCACCAGCAGCCCATACAAAACTGTCCCCCGCCGGCAGACAGAGGCGTCCAGTGGCACGCAGACGCCTCTCATGACCCGCAACGCCTTCAGCAGCAGTCAGCTCGGGTAAGCAGACCGCAGCCTGTTGGTCATGTGGACACACCACAGTCTGTCGGTCATGTACACACACGATTACGTACACGATTACAGACACATACACATAACAGACACATACACATAACAGACTGCAGAATATTCAGACGTTCCACAATATTCATCACGTGTATCATAGCGATGCAGTTATACAGCAGAAATGCGGATTGTGGTTTCCACCTGATTATGGTGATACTCATAATAATAATGATAATAATCATAATAATAATAATAATCATGATCATAATCATGGGTACTGATTAAAATATAACGGCCTACATACCATGGACCCACAGTGGAAAATCACATTGTGGGAATTGTGAGTAGTGGAAAACTGCATTGTGTGGAGAGTCTTAATACTCATAATTCAAAAACCCTTTTAATATAATTTATTCTGTTTTCTATAGTATGGATTCCCTGTCTCTAGTGTAGATTCCCTGTATCTAGTGTATATTACCTGTGTATAGTGTAGATTCCCTGTCTAGTGTAGATTCCCTGTATCTAGTGTATATTACCTGTGTATAGTGTAGATTCCCTGTCTAGTGTAGATTCCCTGTATCTAGTGTATATTACCTGTGTATAGTGTAGATTCCCTGTCTAGTGTAGATTCCCTGTATCTAGTGTATATTACCTGTGTATAGTGTAGATTCCCTGTATCTAGTGTATATTACCTGTGTATAGTGTAGATTCCCTGTCTAGTGTAGATTCCCTATATCTAGTGTATATTACCTGTGTATAGTGTAGATTCCCTGTCTAGTGTAGATTCCCTGTCTAGTGTATATTACCTGTGTATAGTGTAGATTCCCTGTCTAGTGTAGATTCCCTGTCTCTAGTGTAGACTGAGTTCATGTTGAAAACTGGCCCCCTCTCTGTGCTCTGTGTTAACCCTGCTCGGGCAGGTCTGAGGGCTGTATCCATGGATTCCGGCATCGCAGCGGCAGTCTGGAGTCTCAGGCCCAGCTGTGCTATGCCGGCTCGGAGAGAGCCGTTTTCCCAGCATTCCCATCACGACGCAGCAACAGCACAGAGGTCCTTGACGATTGCTCCTCCTACACCAGCCTGTCCAGCGCCGACTTCTGCACCACCTGCCCCCCCACGCCGCCGTACCGCACGCTGGACTCTCGCGCGCACGACCGCCGGCACCACCGCAAGGTGGAGATCTACGGAAACGCAGGGAGCATGCCGAACCTGGTCCCCAACAGCTGCAGCAGCTACACCTACCACCCGCACGCCCATTACAGCCCCACCGCCTACTACGTCACCGGCTACCCCACCTTAGACTATGAGCCGTACACTAACGGCACATGCATGTACGAAAATGAACTCGAGGGCCATTACAACGTCAACCCCTCCTACCAAGTGCACGGTTACCATGGGCACAACAGGAGTGGGCATTATGGGATGGACAGCACGGACTGTTTGTCACAGAACCCCTACGCCACGGTGAGGCCCGCTCGGACCAGGCAGGGACCCAGGGGCGAGCACCTGGCTAAGAGCATGCAGAAGGCACTAATGGTGGAGCACCTGAGGGGCTGGTACAATCGCAGCGCAGGACACAGGGACTATGGAGCCCGTGCCCTGCACAACAGCTACGACTACGACCGAGGCTCCCAGCACAGCCTGGGCTACCAGACGCTACCTGCTCCCTTCAGCTCCTCCACCAGGACCAACTCCTACTCCTCAGGTAATGAGGCCTCCTCCACCACACAGACTACAGCTGGTCTTCACAGAGGCCTCTGCAGTAATCCCACAGGCACATGCCCGACCCCTGAGAGCTTCAGCCTGAACAGACCTTAACAGGGATGTTCAGTACTGCTGTTTGTTATAGACGTGGCTGAATTGGAAGCTCTAGATTAACATTCCCTCTGGCTCAGCATAAAGTCCTCTTGTGCAGTTTGGTTTTGGCAAGTCTGTGGGTTTTAATCTGTGACATTTTGAGTTTATTTACAGCAAAATGAATATTCATCCACCTTGTACAGTCTTTACCTTCTTTTTCTTCTTACTGCAGTCAGAACTCAACCATCCTGCTGTCTTTTCTTTCATTTTCTGTCTTTTGGCCGCTGCTTTGATTTGTGCATTTCGTGGTTGCGTTCAAGAGTCTTGATTAGCCAGCCAGACGGCATGTCTTTCGTGTCAGTAATGTTTCGGGGGTTTTTTTCGTTTTTTTTTTTTTTTCTTTTTGTGGCCGGCAGAGGATCCCCTGATCTTTGGGGTCCAAACACGTGTAGTCAAGCGCCCACCGCTGCTCTTATGTAATGAGGTCCTCTGACTCCCCCTAATGGCCTTGCGTACCTGTGTTTGACCGCTGTCCTCTTCGTTCTGCTGTAGTGTCCTCTGTCGCTAGTACAGGGCCAAACTGTCTCAGTCACGCAGCAGCAGGACTGGGCGAGAGTGACGCAGATGGGGACACGCCCCTCACCCCCCCGTCTCTCGGCCCAGGAGCCTACAGCCCCGCCTACAGTGTCGTCCGCAGCAGGTGAGAGAGAGCCAGCACGCAGGACCGAACATCCCTCAGGACACACGGAGGGCCAGGGAACCCCATCCTGAACACTACTCAACCCCATCCTGAACACTGCAGAACCCCATCCTGAACACTACAGAACCCCATCCTGAACACTACAGAACCCATCCTGAACACTACAGAACCCCATCCTGAACACTACTCAACCCCATCCTGAACACTGCAGAACCCCATCCTGAACACTACAGAACCCATCCTGAACACTACAGAACCCCATCCTGAACACGGGCCCTTGGCTGCAGAACTCACCAACCCAGTCCCGCATTACCCGCACTGCCCGCACTCTTTAAGAACTGAGCTAACGAATCGCTGTGTGCTAATGGCAGTGTTCTCTTCTGCTACGAAGCACAACCTGCCTTTAACAAGCAGCAGCGAAAGAGCCACCGCTTCCGTCTCCAGAGGCGTCCCAGAGCACAAGCCCGTCTTCTGACATGAGCGCGCCTCTCCAAGTCACTTCCTCAGGACGCAAATTAGCATAGCTGCCCACAGATTGGTTGTAGTTGTGAGGTTCCACAGCAGGCCCCGCCCCCCACTCTCCCAGCATGTCTTGCTTCTTCCTCTTCACCCTTTATCCTGTTCTTCCTCTTCCTGTTGTGTTCATTACTGGGGACGCATGGCAGAGGTTTAGAGGTGAACTATGTGAATATATGTAATACGTGGCTACACACAGAAAGACCTCGTTATGTACACTGGTTTAAATCGCACAGGTGCAAAGGCCAAAATGGCGACTCATTTAGGCTCGGTTTTTTTTCAGCACTGTGTGGAGTCCACGTGGGTAAGTGTGGCGCACGTTTGTGACGTTAGTTTAAAATGCCTTTCCCGCTGCTCCGTGTTCCAGACTGCATGCGGAGTGCAGCCCCAGCCGACTCTCAGTTTCCCCGTCTCACGCGGCCGAGTCTGGGGATGTGTTTGGTGCCACTGCAAGCTGCCCGGAGACACAACACTAGAGAAGCAGAAGCACAGGTAAACCCTGACCGAGCTCCACCGCCGTTAACGCGCTCACGCAACCACAGCCGTCGGGAAGTCACACGCCTCTTGTGTTTTTGTTGGGCTCGTGTCGTTTCATGTTTTGCACTCTCCTTCCCAGTACGTACAGATGCTGCAGAGCAGACACTGCAGTGGTTTCCATTCCCAGGAAGAGTGAACGAAGAGTGAACAAACAGTCGTGCAACACAACCTGCGGTACATCGTGAGCACCTCCTCCGGATGCTGGACTCTTGGAACAGGATAGTTCAGTGGGTTTCCGGTCAGGCCTGAACATTGCTGGAAACGCACACCTCAGAAACACAGGCCGACTTCAATAGACTTCAAATGGTCAAGGGGGGCTGGAGCCACTAGGGCATCCACAGTAATGTAGTCTACATGCCAAAATAAGAGTCCCTTTCTCACTGGGACCAAGACCTACAGCAGTGAGATTCACAGGACCACAGTGAATGTCCACATATTTAGTTCGGAGATTTTGTGAGGGATTAAACAAACAGCCATATCACATCAGTCTGCCTTTTCTTCTCTTCCATGTTAGGCCTATAGTACTGCTGTCTTTCTTAATCTGAATTTTCGTATTTTGAGCATTAGCGATGCCTTCCACCTGGCATTTTATCATTTCCAGCATTCATTATAACCTGAAGTTTGGGCTAAAATGAGACATGAACACAAATAAAAGCTTTTTTTCCACGAAGGATTTTTAGGGGCAGCTGCCAGACTTCCTGTACATCCACCTCTGAATGTTTCCTCTGCTCTGCTTATGTTTTATATTATTATTATTTGTTTTAGAAACTATTTTTGTGCCTTAGCACAATTATGCTGGGTTGCCAGTTTGTTAGATACTTCCTTCCTAGCTTTCCAACAGTCCCAATGCTCCTCCCCTCACAATCTACATCACATCACACAATCTACATCACATCGCGCAATCTACATCGCACAATCTACATCATACAATCTACATCACATCACACAATCTACACTGCACACTGACACACATCACGTGACTGTGTGCTATGTGGTATAAATTAGGTAGACCTGTATTTCAGAGTGTTCAGAATGTGTATGAGTGGGCAAAACTAGTGTCCTGTCACCGAACAAATGTTCCGATGGAAAAACAGCGATGTTATGGATACAAAACCAAATAGACGAGAGGAACAAAAGTTGAATTCCCAAAATCACACAAGCAAATGGATCAAACCTGGCAAACTGGATTAGAATTCACATTAGTGTGAACATGCAGAATGCAAACTCAAATTTCCCTGGAATTGATTACAGGGAAGATCTAGTGCCGAAGTCATCAATGTGGGAATGTCCAGTGGGCAGAGACGCACGAAAAGGGAAACGTTGAGGGACAAACGTTTTGGAGGCATCGGAATTTGATACAAGCAACATGGAATTATCCATGAAGGAAGAGGAAGAAGAAGGAGAAGAAACTATTTTTATAGCACTTTATTAGACTACAAAGTGCTTTACAGAAGGTAGAGAATACACAGAAGTGTGATAAAGCACATTACATCCTGAGCACCGTCATCTCAGAATGGGATAATGAAGGTTAGGAAGGGTTAAATATGATGGACTTTAACAAAAGATTAAATTTAATTTAAAGAATACAATTATTGAAACATACATTAATCAAAATATTGAATCAAAAGGCAATTTAAAAACTGTCCTTCACGGAATAGAAAGTGTGAGTGCCTCATGCTGAAGAGGGTGTGTGCTTGAGAGGACTCCTCATGGAGCTGGCCCCTTTGTGGTCAGCAGTTGTCAACAGCCAGTAAGGTGGACACACATTTGGACTCTGACACCCACTCGAACATTTGGTCTATCAGTATCCATGCTGACCACATATTAAAGCTTCGCGGCTAGAGTTGTATCCATACTCATCTGGGAAGGTGAAGCAAGATAACCAGACACTGTCCTGAAGCAGGTGTGGTTTGAAACTCATTGTGGCCCTGACTTTGCTCTGCTTCAGTGGCCTGCACAGTGCCCAGATCTGAGCCCTGTGGAGTGTTGCCCCTGTGGAGTGTTGCCCCTGTGGAGTGATGACCCCGTGGGGCGAGATGCAAAGGGCAGATCACAGACGAGACTGCACAACTGTCCACTTTGCAGCAACTCGGCGGAGTACAGCACACCCATCCAAGCCATGTTCACATGTTCATACATGTTCATACATGTTCACACGTTCATACATGTACGTTCAACTCATGCTGTTCTGTTGGACAACGGAGATGCAGCACACTACTGGGTGTACCTAACAAACAAGTTACTCGGTATGTACAGTAAATGCAGACCCAAAGCTAAATATGGAGAAAGGGGGCCACTAACAAAGGGTCTTCTGAGCCCTCCTTAAACCTTCACGCGATGGGAAGGATCACGGACTGTGGAGAACATACCCCATATTTGAGTTTTGAACTCTGCCTCTTTAATATATAAGAATGTGCTCGTCTACGTTAGCATATCAGGAGACTTTTGTTCACTTTGACTCTCACTGATAACACACCTGCGTTCCATGCTGGAATACATGGACCTTTTTTTATTCTGAATGTCTTGCTATGATGTACAGGGCGTAGTATTTTTCTGTATTGTTCATTGCTGTTGTGTAGAAGCACGTGTTGTAAAAGCTAACATTAACAAACAGATGGTTTTGTGTGGATTTTTATGTGCGTTTGACCTGAGTGTGAACATCGTGCATTTCTCAACAGTCTCTCCCTCAGTGATGTTTGTGCAGTGTTCATCTTCAGTCTTTTGTCTCAACAAAATAATAAAACACACACACCACCCCATTATTTGATGGGTGTGAATAAACTTGGCTCTGTGTATTGGCTTACTAAATCACTTTGGTGCATTGGTACCAAAGTTGTACTGTCGGAAACTGAACGCATTGCGATCTCTCCTCAGCCATGCAGCCGGACAAGAGAGAAGGTCCCATAATCGCAACCACTCACCCAACATATCATTACATATGGAAACAAATCTCCACCACAAACCTCTTGACCAATCGCACAAAAAACCAGCAAAAGTTGTGCTCTTCAAGGACTTATTTATAGATTTCTGTTGTGTGCTTGTTTTACTTGTAATCAAAGTGGTCAATAGCTCTGAATGTGCTCAAAGTAAATCCACAAATTCTGTGTATATTGTGTATACAAATATTGTATATTATACTGTAATTTCAGCTTGTTCAACGTAGACGTTTAGGTAAGATCAGTCCCACACGCTCCTGGTCGTATTGTATTTGATTACCCTCTTCAACACGAGCAATGGCTTTAAAATCAAAACTCAGAGACACAGGGTAATTGAGTGGATGTCCTGCTGCTCCAGTACGGGGATGAGATGAGGACGAGACGAGACCTTTATACCCAGGGAGGACCCCTCCAGGGTCCTGCACTGTCCACTGGTATATCTCAGGAATGCTTTCTGACCCAGAATGCAATTCTGAATGCTTCAGACTGTCTTTCAGACAAGCACTCATATCCAGAGCTCATGTGCTCGTACAGGTTTGTGCGCACACACATGGATCTAATACTTCAGTCTGCAGTCAGTCTGCAAGCTCGGCCCCTCAGGTGCAGTACAGATTGAGTATACAGCATGTGCCACGCTCACTGCTCATTACTTAACAGTTTAACAAGCAAGAACTGATCTTTTGATTAACTCGGCTGTTCTGTTGTATACAGACGAAAACAAGCCTTCTCTCACCCTCCCTTTGCAGTCGCCTTCTCACGGGTCTCTGGGAAAACGATTGTGAAGCTGAACTGCCTGCTAGGCTACCTTCCACCACTAGAGGGAGGCACAGGGTAGCTCTGAAGTAATCGGGTGTGATTAGTCCCACCCGTCCTCCTACCTGCAGGGCTCCATGATGGTTAGTGTGTATTGACTGTTCTGGTAAAGAGCAGTTATTGCTATTTCAGTTAGACCTCTTTCTTTCCCAAAGCTTCTCCTCAAGTCCAGCACACCAGTCTGCAGTCCCGAGAGAGTCGGGTCTTTTCCGGCAGGTGTTTTAACCTGGTGTTCCTGTTCTACACACACACACACACGCAACTCCTAAGTCCGTTTGGGTGAGTAAACAGCATTCATTTATCAGTTGGCTTAAATTACTGATCTGAGCGAGTGTACGTGGAACTGGAGATTGTGAGACCAGCTATATTGATGTTTGTGTAATTAAATAGCTGGCCTTCATTCATGTGTCCGGCGTAATGGTGGAGATAAATACAGCCAGTATGAAGGTACAAATGCTAATTTGTCCCAGTACATCCACTTACTGCCACAAGTGAATGCATGTATGTTAATGCAGTAATGGTGTAATGTTTAAGCTGAATAGACACTGTCAAAATAGGCTTTTCTAGGACCAGGCAACATATGGTCCAGCACAGGAGGCACAAATGAGAAGTGATGTGTGTTTTGGCTGAGTGGCACTTGCATAATTCAGAACACAGAACCTGAACAGCAGGACTGAACTGGAGAAATATGGGGGGGGGACAAACAGAACCGAGACAGGCACAGTAGGAAGCAGCCTGCATGGACTGGAATGATCCTTCTTCTTCTTGCCCACTTGTCTTACTGCTGAGGAAAGAAATGCTGCTTTACTGAGGCCTCCAATCTTGTAATCGATACTGTAGTAAACACTACCAAAGCAATGGGGATGGCTAATGTTAATAAACAGCTTCCCTCCCGGACAGATGAGTTTGCTCTTTACATTTGACTCTGTTCCTCCAAACCTAGACGATGGCTTCTTTAGAAAGAGCCTCTGTTCCATTCAAAGAAACAGCACGTGTTGTCATAGACTTATTGCAGAGGGGAAGCAGCCTCTTTTGGAAAGCGTCTGCCAATGTGGGTGAGCATGTGTGTTAAAAAATCCATCCTGTCGTGCAAAAATTAGGAGCTATCCAAGTATGGAGATAGTTCCGCATTAAAGATGGACACTACTACTGCTGTTGGCTACGCGACAGATCTTGTCCATATTAATGGGCTGTTATACAGTGATTTCACACATATCTACGCTTATGCTTTATCAGCTGCGGAACTATGAAAGCAAGTTGGCAAACTGTAGCGTTTCTGGATGCAGTTCACTTTTTAAATGCTTGTGGAAGGGTGGCTCCTTCTGGCAGGACAGCTGTGTATATACTGTAGGCAACTCATTTGTAATTACTAATCTAAACCATTGGATATAACAACGGTCCTTGGTACTACAAGGGAACTATGAACAGGCCTGTGCGAGGGGGGTGTGGTCTCTTATGGCCACACCGGCCCGAGCGCCTGGTCTACGCAGGGTGAGGTCTGGGTGGTAGGACGGCCTGGACGTACCGGGTGCTGCAAGCGTTTCAATTGGATTACACGTCTTCACTTCATCGCATGGCCTCTGGTTACATTTCCCCACAAATGGCATGGATCTGAATTCCAGATATCATCCACATCGAATTCGTGCATGACTGAGACAGAACGTATTGGGGAGTTGCACGTCCGCTATGGGAGCTGAGCCGGACACCTTTTCGGCGCTAGGCGTATCGATCATTTAGTTGCCTCCATTTTATCATCATCGTACTGCGACGCCCCTTTCTGTGCGCCTTTGGACTCGTTAGCTGCCTTCCCGGTGTCATTACATCACCCTCTTCCCCCACCTTCCGCTGGTTTGAAAACATGGAAACTTGGAAATAAAACACAACTCTCCCTGGACTGAAAATGAAAATCAATCCAATGCTTTATCCAACACTTTCTTCATCACTGGGCACAAGCAGAGAGCAGAGTGTTCTGGTACTGCCCGTGGTCAATATAAAACAAAAACGTGACAGTTATGCATTTCCCATATTACCATAAATATCATTTGTTCTTTCCTCAAAAATGCTTCACAAGGGTTGCACTTATTTTTTACAGGAAATAAAACAACCATTTTAAAATGATCACAGTTTGTGATAAAAGACGGTAGGATGTTTTGCCTAGACAGGAGGAGCCTACTACTTGTAGACGATAAGGATTTGGAAAGAATGTGTGAGCATATATGCAACACTACACAAATATAATCTGTCACATAAAATTTCAGGTTCTATCATTAAGTGTTATGTACAGCATGTAAATCGAAAATGTCTATGCACCAGCGCTCAGGTACCGATGAGCTAAACAGAGCTCACATTTCTCCACATTCTCTCAGGTTGTGAGGTCTTCACACCCTAAATGTCACACTCCAACACACACAAGATGCATAGAAGGCTGTTCAGTGCGTCTGCCCTGTGTTCTGTGCCTAACGATTGTATGTCACGCCAGTGTGGAAGTCGATAAAAAAAAAAAGATATTAACAATTCAAATCCCAAAATGTCATCTGAGCCTCTGCTGTGTGTCTTTTTTCTTCCAAACCTCAAATAAAAGGTTCAGAAACACCACACTGAACTTAAAGGAAAATGTCTGGTACTAAAAATGTGTGCGCGCGTGCGCATGTATATCATTAGGCCACCAGTGCAAGACGATACTGTTAGCACCACTCTCAGACGGCTGAGACGTCGTGATCCGAGAGCCCCGTTTGGACAAGCCCACGAGTCCTGAGACATTTACAACACACACCAGCTCAGACAGGGGACAGGGCACAGAAGGAGACGAAGACATCCAAAAAAAAAGCCGTAGGGAGAACATCGTATGCAGGAAAAGTGAACAGCGGAGAGCGGGACTGGCCCACGGCTGTTACATCGGGCTGTATTTCCTCTTTTTGGCGTCGGGCTGTTCCGGAAGACTGCCTCTCTCCCTCCGTGCTGCAGTGCGCTCCCTGGATTTCATCTAAACGTGAAAGACAGCAGCAGAAAGACAGAAGGTCTGAGACCAAGATTGGAGCGGTTCGGTCTGGATGTTGAACGTGGTAGGTTTTTCAGGTATGAACACGAGTTCTCACTCACCTCCCCGTCCACGGTCTCCTGCCTCGCCCTCCTCTGCTCGAGGTTTTGCTAGAACGGAAGGGAACGTGTCAAGTTCCTTTGCGGCCCTTAAGCATCTGAATCTATTACGCTGTGCAACACCGTCCAGCCCTACAAACTCCGCCCTACCCCGTCCCCAGCGGAGGCTCCCCGCTCACCTTGTGAAGCTCGGAGAGCTGCTGGTGTCTGAGCAGAGCTTCCTTGCTGGGGAACTGCCTCCGACACAGCAGACAGGCCAGCTTGCTCCAGTCCGTCAGACGCTCCTCCTTGTCGCCGCCGTCCTCGTCGCTGTCCGTCTCTCCTCTGTAAGCCGCCACCAGCCCCTGCGGAGGGCTGCCCTGCTGCAGACGCCGAGGGGGGGGGACGTTACTCAAGAGCAGCTCGCAAAGAAGTTCAACCAGCGGAAAAGCTCTCTCGCTGACTAAATCCGCTCACCTCTCTCTCCTCGGGCTGATTCATCTGGTCCAGCAGCATCTGTGGCCGTTCTGACAAGGCGCCCTGCTCAACAAAACGTGCAAGCTTGAGAGATTCAAAGGGCAGAAAACATGGGGACACGAGGCATCAAAAGCGGGTCGGGGACACTCCACCTTCTTCTCCAGTACGGCGTAACCGGCGTCGGCGCTGGCGGACTCCCGTCGGTCGTCGGGCCGCCCCTGGCCGCCGGGGCGGGCGTGCATGAGGGGCGCGGAGGCCAGCGTGCGCACAGTCTCCTTCTGCCTGTTCAGACTCTTGGCCCAGCGCTCCATGTCTTTGGCTATCTGAAACCCAGGCGCAGCACACCAAGACCACACCGTCACCACCACAGTCGCTCCACCGGGACAGAAGAGGCCTCGCGGGAGGAGGCAGTGCTGCAACGAGCGTCGGTACAAGACGCCCCAAAACGGAGCGATAACACTTCAAATAGTCCCGTCTACGGGCCTTGGACTGCTATTTGCAGCAGTCAGCGCACACAGCATGCGCAGAGGCACCCACAGCCTTGGTGGTGGTGGTAACACCACACTCTGCCTAAGGGCTCTGGGCTTGTTTGCGGACATCCCTGTCTGGCCCGTGTGGTGTAGCTGGTGGCGCCACCTGCTGGGCGGTCTTGGGCTTGGGCTTGTCCTTCTTCTCCTTGCCGCTGTTGGCCGAGGCCAAGTCGGAGGCAGCGAGGTCGTCGGCGGGGACGTCGGCGGTTTGTGCCGAGGCAGGAACGTAGGTGTGGCTCTCTCCATCCCAGTACATGTACTGCTGAGTGTGGGAGTTGTAGTAGTACTGCGGAACCAGAGAACAGCACCCTCAGCACGGCGACGCTCATCCACCCGGCCGCAAACGGTTCTCCCAGAAACCCCTCCCTCAGAACAATTTCTCGCCAAGGCCTTTTAATTAGGAGTTAGGTTAAAGGTCTCTATCGTGTTCAGGTCAGACCACAACGGAAGAGCATCGTGAGGTTTACTGGTGTGATCCTCCCCACTCATTTTTAATGTCGGGTGCAAGTTACCCTGTAGAGTGGCTTGCTCGTTCTGCATAAATTAATCAAATGAACTCGTTAGCTAACGAAGTCTGTCCCTGGCCACACCCTCTGTGCATGGTCATTACAGGTGTGCTTTGGTGTTACCTGGGAGTTGGCGTCATAGTAGAGGCCTGTGAGGGGGTCATAGTAGTAACCGGAGCTCTCATCATACTGATACGTGGACACGTCCGGATCAGCTGCAGGAGGGAGACGCCCGATTCTCACATTCATTAAGTAATCATTTACCATGGTAACTGATTAAAATTAAGAGTACATTAAGAGGACATTGCCTTGGTGACATTTCTAGAACAAGACTGGTCACAGGCAAAACAACGCTAGGCCCCGCCCCACAGGAAACCTTGTCTCAGGGAATTATGGGCTTTGTCTCTATGGAGATCACAAGGTGACTCACGGTACTGCTGACGCTCTCCAGCTGTTCCAGGGGTGGCAGGTTGGGGCTTTCCGATGATCTCCACCTGCTGGGAGACCGGAGCCTGCACACACACACAAATCTAGTATGCAAGTGTTCTAATGAAGTTACAGTGAACTAGTGAATGATTGCTTCCATGCGAGTGAGGGTTTTGCATGTGTGTGTGTGAGAGAGAGATGAGTGTGTGTGCGTGTACCTGACTGGGCTGGGTGTACGTAGCTGTGGTCAGCTGGAGGTGGCTTGGTGTGACAGCCCCTGCAGAACTAACCCCAGCAACTTCGGCTGCAGTCGGGACTGCGGTAGCTGTAAGAACACACACACACAAAACCTTTAATCACACATCCCACCACTCAAAAGTCAAACACATTCTTAGAAACATCATGTATGCAGTATCACACTTTAATAGTACCGTATGGTGAGGATATGCATGCATGTTGAGAGTTCCGCCCCCTCACCTGTAGCCACACCCACTGCCTCATAGGCTCCCATTAGCCCCGGAGCAGTGGAGACTAGCCCTGCCCCCACAACGGCACCAGCACCTTTGTAGCCCTGTCCCTCAGTGCCACTCCCTTCTGGACCCTCCTGACCAAACAGTGCTGCCCCCTGCTGGTATATCCCCAGATCACCTGTAGAGGCCCCTGCAGGGATCTGCTGAGTGGTCTGGGGAGGTGAGAGGTCTGGTTAGGGTCCAGTCGAGAAACTCTTTAGGTCATGTATACGTGTGTGTGTGTGTGTGTCTGTACCTGTGACACGGCCCATTGTGCAGCAGCTATGGCTGTGCTGGCTACTGTAGCCGCACTCACACGGCTTCCCTCAGCCGGGAACACATCCCTGTGAACGAGAGAGAGGAGGGAAGGAGAGAGTATATATGTATAAAAACAAAGTATACAGGTACAAGTAACATCATTCCCCCAAGGATCTTCAAAGTTCTTTGATTCTCACTCCTCTTTTAGAGCAGCACAACAGTCTTTGTAAGCCCCTCCCCCTTACAGTTGTGTTAAAAGTATAGGTGGCTTTCGCACCGTTTGGAGCCCTTGGCAAACTCCACAGACACCACCTTCCCGTCGATGGACAGAGGAGGCTGCAAGGCCTGCAGGATCTGCAGGAGCTGAGACGCCTCCTACAGGACACACAGAGAAATGCACCTTGAACTGCCCAATGAACCACAAGTGATGAGGTAAAGTGCATTACGGTGATGGGTTTAATGTGTGTGTGTGTGTGTGTATGTGTCACAGAGGTGTATAACTTGTGTTATACCACAATGGTGGTGAGCTGCAGGAAGGCGAAGCCTCGGTTGAGCTGCGTCTGTTTGTCCTTAATCAGCCGCACGTTGGAGGGGGACAGAGTGGCAAAAGGAGCCAGGGCTGACAAAATGGCCTCCAGGGTGGTATGAGGACCCAGGTTCCTGAGTATCAGGGCTAGACAACACCCAACATACTTTAGACTAACAGCAATACGTCTATGCATGCATATTAGAGAGAGAGAGGACTTACTGTCATTAGCCAGTTCCGCTGTTTGAGATGATGGGGTAATGTTCAGGAGGGGTGCAGTGGACTGGTAGATGGTGGGAAGAGGCAGCAAGCCTTGCGTGGAGTCTTTTACCTGCCCCGGGGGTAATTCTTTCTGCACCAGGGGCAGTTTTAGCTCAGCTTCTGAGGACAGACGTGAGAATACTGTGCAATTGAAAGTGCGACCTGCACACCACTCTCACACCGGTCAACCCATGTCCTGCACAACCCCAAACACACACACAGTTCCTCTCACATTACCTGACTTTGGAACTCCGCATTTGAAACATCTTTCCCTTCGTTTGAAGTTCTGCACCCCGCACTGGAAAATATCAAACGTACATTAACCGCAAAAACCAATGAAGACCAAAGCTCAGTAATACTGATCAGCCGCAGCCGTCCCAACTACACACAGTCCCAACTCCTCATTAACTCGTTTCACTTTTACAGCCAAAGGGAGAGAGGTTTTTATTTATTCATTGCTTGAGAAGCACAGACACTGTATGAAATACTGCGTGAAACGTGACATGCGTTAGTAAACACCTTGGTGCATAGCCAGTCTTCGTTGGCGCGGGGCTTTGGGTCGCTGTAATGCATGGCCACCCTCTGTCCCAGGATACTGAGAACTCTCTGTGAGAGAGGGAGAGAAAGAGAGAAAGAGAGAGAGAGAGAGAGAGAAAGAGAGGGAGGAGGAGTAGTAGGGAGGGAGGAGACAAGAGATAGCCGGGTAGTCAGCATCGAAGACACTCCCCTCCACACTCACCTCACCATGAGAAGGCCAGTAAGAGCAAAGAGGTATACAGAGAGAGAGAGAGGGAGGGAGAGAGACCAGAGAGAGAGAGAGAGTCCACAGAGAGAGAGATCACCTTCAGCTTGAGAAGACTGGGACGGACCTGTTGGCCTGAGTGTGAGAGAGTGAGGGTGAACACCCTCTCCCGGCCCCGGGACAATAACACCTCCCCCCTTCAGGGGAAAATCAGTACCATCGCCTTCACGGCCCCTAACCAACCACTGCCCCCACCCCAACCACCACGACCAACCCAGTGCAAAACAACCCCCTGAGACTTCCAAGACAAGTAGTACAGGAAGAAACATAAAATGTATATCATTTATAAACAGTTAAATGAAAACGGGGGAACCTTACATTTTTTATATAGAATGAAGGTCCTCTAGATGGAAATAGTAGTAAGTGTGTTTATACGGTAACCTGAGCCTCACCTGCTCCATAATGTGCTTGTGAAAGAACAGCTATGCTTCACATTATGCCACTATAAGCTTGTACCTGCAATAATGGTGCCTACTGTAAAAAAAAAAAAAACTGATCATCTATAGTAGGTGTACTGTAGAAAACACCATCTACCAAGAGTTCTATAGCAAAAATAATGGACTGAACAGAGACAGACTGTCTATAGCAGGTCTACTCTCAAGGCCTTCCTATAGTATGTCTAATGCATTACGCAGAGTCACGAAGTGACACTGAATTGAAGGGATTTCAGCACAATGAAGTGAGCTTCTAAGAAACAGTAGAAGGCCAAAAATCTGAACTGTGCAAATGAAAATGCTAAGAACTACTGCGTCTCCCATGTCCACTCCACTCTACCTACTCCTTTACAATCAGCTGTAGGTTCAAAGAAAGACAGAGAAAACCCACAGGGGTCAACTTCCTCTGTGATGAGTAACTCCCATCACACACCGTAAGGAAGACCCACACGTGAATTCAGGAAAAGTGTGTGCGCGTGTGTGTATGGGTGGGTGGGGTGTGTGCGTGTAGTGTGAAGTGACCTGGTTGGTCTCCATCCAGCGGCTGGCCTCCTGCAAGTGATTAAACTCGACGAAGGCGAATCCTCGGCTCTGACCTGGAGACACAGCCGCCGGCCATAACAACAGAACAACAACAATGCAGTGAGGAGTTAGTGCGTTCACATCGAGAGAGAGAGAGAGAGAGAGAGAGAGATAGAGTGAAAGAGAGAGAGAGAGAATGGTTGTGTCTGTACGTGTGTCAGATCTACAGAAGGAGGGAGAATGTCATGGACAGGGGGAAAGTGCTGACCAGTCCTACTGTGTACCAGTGTAGGTGCACTCAACAGTTTGTTGACTGTCAACTGGTAGTGATATTAGAACACAAACACTCAGCTGAATGAAAAACACAGACACACACACACACATACATACAGGAAAACAACTTCATATGGTCAGTGGCATGAGAAAAAGGCACATTTACAGGCTCATCCTGATTTAGCCGATGGCTTATACCAAGCCTTCATCACACCCCCAGCATAAGTTCACATCTTTCTTGCTCTGCTGTGTTAGCCACAGCAAATCAGGCAATGTCTGCCCCACTGAAGACGTACAGGGGACTTTGTCCTCGAGGAAATGAGTTCCTCTTGTGCTTCTCCTGCATCCTTTAAGTATGGAGGGAAAAACTGTAGAGGGTCAAACCCAGCTACTAATCTAGAGTAACCCAAAGAAAGGACCTCTATCTTAAGGTCCTGTAGCCAAGACTGCACTGTAACGAAAACTATAGAAGTATATACAGACTGTCTACGCAACAACACACAAACCACAGAAGCGGACAAATAATTCTGGCAAAAGCATTGTGTTCGGGGACACCTTGAACCTTGACCTCCGCAACAACTTGATCAGGGTTGATAAGATGCTTTATGCAGTGATCGAGGGGATGGGCCATTGAGCTCCAGAGACACACTCACACTCAACCCTAACCGTGTGTTTTTTGCTCACGGAGTGATCCCACAGAACACGCAAGCAACTGCTCCCCCGAACTCTAAACACACAGGTCATTTTGCTGGAGTGGGAGATCCTCCTTCGTTTTTCATACTTACACAGCGGTGAACCTGCAGCGCCCTCTACCTGTCATCGCCAGCAAGGAACGCAACCATAACCACTGGCGAGCTGAAGGGGCGGTGGGGGGTGTTGTCATGCACACTGTATGAAATGACTCTGCGTATGAGTACACAGGCAGGCTCCACGAGGCGTATGGCTTTGTTAGGTGATGGGGTTAAGAGTGTAAGAGGGCGAATGTGCAGTGTGACAGTTCAGCGGCGGAAGAGAGGAGGTGGAGGAGAAGGTGGAGACGTCAGAGCGGAACTGAGGTGAGGGTGTCCGTGCGCTGCGATGTCTGCACGGCACACCACAAAGGCGGCCTATGGTTATTAAAGCATGGAAGCTACAGACACACACCTCTCAGCCGTCATGGCAACGGACTCTTCTAAGCCACGGAGAATGTGACGAGGAAAGAGGCGGGACCTATCTACAAGTGAGTGGCATAAACGGGCCGACACCTATTTGCAGGAGCGAATGAGGAAGAGCCGCTGTGCGGCTTTGGTTCTGGATGAGCGGAGACGAAAGGAGGAGGGGAACCTGGGGTACGTCAGGAGCCCCAGGGGAAGGTGAGCTCACCTGAGGATTTATTCCTCATGAGCCGGACCTCTCGTGGCTGGACCCCCTGCTCCTGCAGCCGGGCTCGGATCTGAAAACACCACGACACACCATCAGTGCTCATGTCTGCCTACCCCAGACAGCACAGGCCGAGACCCAGGAACCCATGTTGGGCTAACCCATGTCCTGACCCACCTGACTTATCATTTACATTTCTCATGAAATAATCAATTTGTAAATTGTTTACATTTTTTTTTTAAAAACAAAATGTATGTTTATCAAAAGGCCATCCGTTAGCTGCTGAGGGCCTTTATGTTATTAACATTCTAACATTATAATATTAATAAATATTCATGAGAACGATCATTCTCTCTGCCTCTTTGATTGGCCTAGGGGCCTCTACCTCGTTGACTGTGGCGTGGGGGGGCAGCATGCGCAGCATTATGATGTTGCTGGGTCTCGTGCTCTGCTCGCCTTCCGGCCTGTAGTCCTGGTCGTGGAGGTCCGGGTCCTCCGCGCCTGCCCCGGGTCCCGGCGGGAAGACCCCCTCGTCGGCCTCGTCCCTCCCTGCTGACTGGTGCTGGCCAGAGAAACCCTGGAGGAAGAGATGAGCACGTTAGCCCTCAGGCACGTAGCACGCCTCTAGATGGTGGGCTTTTTTTTTTTTTTTTTTGCAATGATGCTATTACATGCTCACTGAACTCGATTATTTAACAATAAGGCCGTGTAGATGCTGGGACAGCTGTACAGCATTACTGTAAGACCTGGAAATGTTCAATGTTTCAAAGACCAAGAGAGATGATGAAATCAAAATGAGACTGTGAGAAAATAGGAGTTCTACATCCTGAATCGTATACGTCACAGGATTATACAGCATAGTCTCTCTTCTGCCCTAACATGGCCGAATAGATTCATCAACCGGTTTCAACTCCTGAACAAAGTCAGGAAAGCACGGCGCTAGCGTTCTGCAGATGGAGCTTTAGGACCCTGAAACTAAATGAGCAAACATGAGAACAGCACGAAGCTCTCTGCCTTCTTGCTGAAGTGTAGTGCTCCTTCCCAGTGTGCTCACCCTTCTTTGGCCTCCGCCCCTGGGGAACGGCTGGTCTTCGGCTGCTCGTCCCCCGCCGAAGTCCTCCTGGGAGGGTCCGCTCTGGCCCTTGGCTCTGTCCCACTCTTCCTCTGCCTCTGCTGGGTGTGGGGCACGGTTATCCGGCTGTATCGTCCCCGGTCTGAACGGCTGACCGTCCCGCCTGTGCACCTCACGCTCGGGCTCGAAGCGATAATCTCTTTCCTCCTGCGGGAATCTCATGCCCACCACCGCCGGGGGAATGTGGGGGAAGGCTTTGCCACGGCGGTTCCCATCAATTCCTCGGAATCCTCTTGGTCTGAATCCTGACCGGTTTTCAGTGAAGTGGCCCGAGCTGAAATCTTGCATCCCTCCTAAACCATCGTCACGGCCGAGCTGTCTGTCGTTGCTGAAACCGTTGTCTTGTCCGAGGCATCCATCTTGTGCAACTCTGTCTTGTCCATAGCCACGGTAGTCCATGTCCCTATAATCATGGTCTTCGATATCTTTGCCATAGCGACCCAAGCGGTCCGCACGGCCACCCCTGACAAACACACGCAAACTTAAGAAAGAGAGCTTAGGATTGGTTGAAAAGTCATTTAGAACCAGACAATTGTAAAGTTCTTTGACACAGGAACAGACATGTCCATTGTCCAGAAATGTATGACATTTAATTGATATTGACAAATAAGTAAATACATACATACACATTTCAACTTACCGCCTCTCATAATCCATGTTCAAAAGTTGTCTCTGGGCAACGCCCCCTTCTTGGTCAGCTTGCCACATTTAACGACAGAACAAAATATTAGTTCGTTCTTTCAAGCTTTAGTTTGTAAATGGGATAAAAAAATATTTAAAAAAAACGAAACCGAGCCCTACAGAAAAATGTTCCAGCAACGTATATTAATGCAGACTGGTCCTGTAGCTAGCTCTAAAACAGTTTAGGCAGTATATTAAGAAGTTGTATAGCTAGCTAGCATAGCTAAATGTGCTCCTGACGGGCTGCCACATCAAATAAAAATTAACGTAGTCTGGTTAAAGTAAGCTGATAGAAATCTGGTGACTTTAGCTATTAGCCATCTAGCAATTTTAGGGCGCTAACCTAGCTAGCAGTTCAACAGTTCGCCAGGTAGCAAACTAGCTAGCTAGCTAACACGGAACCCGTTATGCTGGGTTACCGAACTATAGTAAGTTTCATTATAACTCAAGATCATTGCTTTCAAACATAGCATCCGAAACTACTGAATGCAGGTAGCTAGCAGGTAGCTAACAGCCTAGTTTTCCTGGCTAGCTTAGTTATTTTATGCTAATGAACCTAGCTAAGCTAAGCCTGAAATCTAGCCAGATAGGTTAGATATACTAAAGTAACACTGGTAAATTACCACATTAGGTCAGCTATGACGACTGACTGCACAAAAGCGTCGTTAATTAAAATATCCAAGGAAAGCGCAGCTGCCACGACTGTGAATATATTACCTCTAATATGCCAGGCACATGTCCCGCCCGACAAACTACGTGCAGCTAACGCAAACAACCAAGACAACTACTGCAGCCCAGCTCCGGGTTGCCAGATACGTCCAAATGGCTCCTCGCAAACCACTAAACCATGTAACTTTAATTTACCTTCAGAACGCTTGCTGGTATGACACGTGGGTACAAGACTGATTTGTCCTTACCTTTCGCAGATATATACCGTCGAAAGTGTAGGCCATGAGTTTACCCTAAGCCATCATAACACCCATAACCATCCGCATTAATCAAATGTTCAGTTCAATAAGCCCAGAGTTAAGCATCACGACTTATGTTGCTAGCATACACTGCAGAAAATCAGCGTTTGACTTGATGAATGAATGTTGCGCAGTGTTAAATGGCTGTTAAAGCAGAGCCTTCCCCACGCACACGCGTCTCTGCCTCCGCAGTGACGACGATCCGACTACAGAAGGCAGGCGAGCCACGCCATCTAGGATCATGACCTCCTTGCCTACCGCAAGAAGTTAAAGAAACATGCCCCAAAGCTTTACTCCTTACTGCCACAGAACACCCCATAAAAAATCCTTGCCTCATAGAACACTGGCATGAACTTTCCACAGTCCTCAGTACTACACAAACGGGAGTGTATTCCAGAAGGGCATCACTGCCGAGACATATTGGATATTAATTGGTATGGATGTTAATGTTGCTGTTGCTTAGTATCGCTATATCTCTTGCTACATCTCTTGCTGTTTGTCCAGCACTACTATGTCCAGCTGGATATCCATTGCAATTTTATTAGTCTGTGTCTGGACATCCCACAGGATCTTGATGGGTAATTTTGGTCATTCTCCACGTTCACAGGTGTATCCCACTTTGACCATGGAACTTCCAGCCTGTTTCACACAGATGCTTCTGTGTATGGTGCTCCATTTATTCCCTGCCTGGCTGCTAGCATCCTGCTGGATTATCTCAGGTGCATCTCTGCACAGCCTGCATCTGGGGCCTGGACTGGTGTGATAGATCCCAGCCTCTAATGAGCTTTTATTTAGAGCTTCTTCCTGTGCTGCTATGAATATGTGTTAATTTTGTATGTGCATGTATATATATGTTAAACACACACACTGAATCACCCATAACTGTGTGTGCAACTACATTTAATTATTACATTATAAACTACAACTTTTTTTTTTTTACTTTTTCTTCCCTAAGAAAATTAAAAAATATATATATATGTAAATGTAACAGAAATTTCACTTGGTATGCAACATGCATTATTGTTGAAGTGGAGTAAATAAAGGATGGCACTAGCTAAGGAGGAATCCTCATTTCAGAACAAACTCTTTATCCAGCGAGCTTGCGTGATCCTGAGCGATCGCTCTTCTGGTCAGTCGGCACTTTCAGTGCTACCATTATAACAAAAACAGAAGCCAGTGAAACATCACAAGGTAATTGTCGATTATGTCATGGCCATGTCTAATCAGACGGTCAAATATAATGGGGCAAACCTGTTGGCTTTTTCCATTAAATTTTATTTTCTAAATGCAATGTTTAAAAAACAGTATGCCTTAAATAACACAAAACTGCCAAATGTTTTTAGGTGACTAATGTACAGTCCCGGATCCTTTGGGACATTAGGTATGAACGGGGGGGATACAAGAAAAACAGGTTTGAAGGGAAGGTGAGAAGACCCACCAACGACGTCCAACACGCTGGATACAGAAAACACATCAAATGAGTCTAAATACACTAATTTACAGAGATGGAGACCAAAAGATACACATGCATCCATATACAAACATATACAAACATACGTACAGCCTGTCCAACACACAGAGCACTTGCTGAAGACAGTGGAGAGAAACCTATGGGAGTAGATTGCTGGAGGACACTCACAACAGTTTAAGAGTTTAGGGCTAAAATAAACTGAGCAAAACTTAAAAAAAATGAAAGGAAAAGAAAAAAAATAAAAATTTCCCGATTACGGAGACCTTAACCAAACCTCGAAACGGCAGAGGAAAGTCTTACCCCCATCCCCTCCCCCTGCTCTGGGCTGCAGGGATGACAGATAATGCAGTGTGGCCACAGGTCTCCCATGGTTTGCCCATCATGATCGCCCCAATCCCCATCTGTGACTCTTCACTGGGAAGACTGGGAATGCACGTCTTCCCCTCCCTCCCAGTTCCTGCGCCTCCATTGCCGAGCTATAACCCCACAAGCACCCCGTTATGGATTTCTATAACAAGAGGCAGGCGTTCTTCTTCCCACGCTTCTTTGCCTGTAGCGCCGCCCTGGTAGCCATTTCAAACACCTCTCGAACGCCATCTTTTGTCTTGGCTGAGCATTCCAAGTAACCAAAAGCATTGATTCGATTGGCCATATCTCTGCCTTCTTCTGGTTTCACAGGCTCCTGCAGAAAGGTAAAAGCATAGCAGAAATCAGCACTGTTATTTTTTTCCTAGTCTCACGGGATTAGTATAAAACCAAATGCATGCAGTAGTTCTCCTGTTCCAGTTCCACCCATGCTAAACACCCCACGGTCTATGGTTCACGCAGAGTCAGCGTACCTGTTTCATCTTGGCCAGTTCCCGTCGGGTGTGCTCATCGTTGCGCAGGTCCTTTTTGTTGCCCACGAGGATGATGGGAACATTTGGACAGAAATGCTTCACTTCTGGTGTCCACTTCTCTGGAATATTCTCTGACAATAGAAAGAGCAATATCAATATTCCGTAGTCAGCGATGGTTCATTTTGCAAAGAGCCCTATAAATGATTGACAAGTTATTTTAAAAGAGCACAACAGGTGCATTTTTGTTTAGCAAATGAGGATATTTAATATTCAAAGTAAATATTTCTTATAATCTTTCCAATGTTGTATGGCGTCCCCATCAGATGTGCATCCCCGTCAGTGGGCCGTTGTCAGTCAGAGCACCTTTACAGTCCCAGAAAAGCTGTTTTTACTGTCTTCCTGATGCATTTTTGAATGAGGATGTAAAACCTAAGAGTGGATGCCTCACCCAAGCTATCAGGGCTGTCTATGGAAAAACACATGAGGATGACATCGGTGTCTGGGTAGGACAGGGGTCTTAACCGGTCATAGTCCTCCTGGCCTGCAGTGTCCCACAAAGCAAGCTCTACCTAGAAGCGATGAGAACACAGGCAAGAGAATTTCACTACTAACAATACTGGTAATAGTACTAATACTACATCTTCTGACACTACCATTAATGCTACTAATATTAACACTATAATAAATGTACTTCAGGCATACGTGAACATAATTAGTGGGGTCTAAAGTGTACAGTGTTTCAGCTCCACATCTCCATTATACTTGAGGTAAAGGTGTCCCTGCTGAACCTAGTCTGTCCTGTGCCTTAATAAGAAACAGGTCCATGAGCCATCTGTTGCTGCAGTTTCTATTAGATATTGTCTAGTCCTCTTGTCAATATTTGACCACAGATGCGCTGTTGGCTGGATGAAGTATGATGGAGGAGCACCCTTTTTATAATATCTTTTCTTAAGGCATGGTAAAGCTTTAGTTTTGAGGGAAAATGGTTTATTCGAAGAAAAACTACATAGTATAAAATTCGAGTCATGTAGAATCAAGCCTTTATAGTCACTCAAAATTTAAAATAAAACTGAATCTTTCTTAGAAACTAAAAATGCATTAAAACCCTCCATCAAGACGACATTTCATGAAATCTGGTCTGCCCGGTCAAGCAAGATAAAATCTGTGTGAAAAGTCAAAAATAAAAGAAACATTTTTTGTGATAATGATCATTACAGATTGGTTTGAATTACATTTAAAAAGACACACACTATGATGTGTTTGTCGCAGATGTCTAAATCAAACTAATATAACTAATACTAATAACTAATAAAACAAAATAATAGAGAAAACAATGCACCGACTGCAATGTGTAAGTGCTAAACAGAGGACTACCCAATGTGTAGTGTAATGTAATCAATGTAATATGTAGTGTTATGGAGTGGATCTATGAATTGACCCATTTGTGTCGCCAGTCACCGTTTCAGCTTTTAAATCGTGAAACTTACCTGCTTTCCATCAACTTCAATGTCTGCCACATAATTCTCAAACACTGTAGGCACGTACACCTCAGGGAACTGGTCTTTACTGAACACAATGAGCAAGCAGGTCTTTCCACAAGCTCCATCTCCTACTATCACCAGCTTTTTACGGATAGCAGCCATCTGAAAACGAAGAGACAGGCACAAACGTTCAAAAGACAGGTTCTGAAAAGGCTGGATCCTACTGACACGTTGGAAAAGGGCCGACTACAGAGGACATTTTTGAAAACCTTTAATCTCGATACAAGGAACAAAGGCATTCTTAAGTAAAGGAATTGCCATTGCATAGCAAATAAGATTACATAATGCTGAGGTTGTGGAGAACGCCCAATAACAGCGCTGTTGAGTTCTGCTGGTATCGAAACTCGCCCATATCCATGTTGACAACTCACCTCTAGATGTCAAACATAAACGGGAGAAATTGAATAAGAAAACACTGAAGATCGGTTGCATGCGAAACATCTTCGCTTTAAGTCCGGTTGCAATTAAAGTAAACATACAGCAGATGTAACATGATAACAGTACTTGATAACGGACCTCTGCCACGACAATCATTCATCATAAAACGAGCACATACCCTTAGGTCTCGGCCCAACTCGAGGCCTGTTTGCGCATGTCCAAGTGCCATCAACTTAATTTCAGGCAAGTTATGCAACATTTACGACTAATAATTAGCGTTCTACTTGATTATACTGTGGCGTCCTATCACTCATAGAGAATGTGACAAAAGCATGCACTTAAGTAGTAAATGCAGTTAAACCTGAAACGTTTCATCTAGGTGACAGGACTAGCCGATCTGTCTGATTAGCCAGCTAAGGTAAGGGTAAATTAGCCAACACAGCCAAATTATCTAACCTAGGGTGTTATGGGGTTTGCCAGGAACATAACGTAACGAAACCAGAAGTGAACAAATTGACAGAATATAAAAATTAACAAACTGGTATTTCATTCAACACCGTATTAGCTACACTGTCAGACACCATGCACTTTTTGGCCCCACAACATAAAACAAAACTGGCTGGCTAAGAGGCCCACGGACATTTCTCAAATTAGCTACTTAGCTTATCTTAAATGGCTGGCTAAGCTCATCCAAAATGTAAAGTCAGCGAACCAAGCAAAGACTAAAACCACATCCAAACTATAACGATGCTAGCCAATATCGCACTCATAAGATGATTATGGTCGACAGTTTGTATCATGCATTATGCGAAGTGTATACCCTGATTATACACTGCTTTAGACGACAGCGATAGCTAGTTGATTAAGCTTAGAAACCTTCCAACACGTTTAGTTAACATCGCTAGATAACGCTACATACGGGTACCACAAACATCTAGCTCGAGACGCGAGCTAGTTTGCGGTCGTAGCTAGCTAGTTAGCTAACGCGATAACCACGATTGGAGATGTGTAGCCACCGAGGTAGATCAGCTAATGAGCTAGCTGGCCTACTAAATATATGATTGTTTAAGAAATATTCATATCCTGAAGCCAATAACACTACCGACTAAACGAAGCAGGAGCGTTTGTGAAAGCGTTTCACGTAGGCCAGCTAGCAGCTGTGCTCGTGAGTCTCCGGATATAGCGGGCTGCTGCTAACGGTGGCTAGGCTAGCGCGATCGACGCGGTACAACCTCAAAACAAAGTCTGTAGCCAGCGCTAAAGCTAGCTAGCTCGCTAATTAATGCAGAACTACGAAAACCTGTATTCGGACATTTAAATAAGCAGTTATAAACAATATGCTTATACAGGCATACGTTAGTTGCGCGATAACTTATATAAGTATTTGTTCGTTTATAAGGAAAATGAAACTAGTATTTTACCGTTTGCTCTATGCCAAGGAAGCATACACTTTCCGTCCGACTTTAAACCCCGCCCACTTTCGACAATGCCACGCAGCACAAGGGGTGTTATTACGACGACAAACATCTCCATAAAAATAAACACTTACATTACAAAATGTGATATTTATTGGGGTCAGAATAGTATGTGGTAACCTTGCGAAAAACAGAAGACTGAGCATAGAAATGGGTAAACTAATTTCATTTCACTATAGGTTTGTGCAGACAAAGCACTGATTAGAGTATATAGTAACTCATGTCCACTATTAGTTAACCAAACTATTAGTTAACCTAAGCTCGGCACATCACACTCACTACTTCACGGACTCCCACACATGTAGTTATGCATGTTTGATATAAGACTCCTTGTTTTTTATGGACAAAAGGTGGTAATTGATTTTATTTCATTGTAGACTAGTGTTGCCACTACGTATTGTTTAGGGTGTGGACAGTTAAAGCCATCTCCATCATTAACAAATCTTTTTCACACCTATCCATATACACTGCCTTGATATAAATTATTTTCTGACAGAAGTTACCTTAGTCCGTTTGGCACGTTGTGCTCTTGTTTGACAGATTCGCAAATATATAGTGACACGTATATCACTTAAAACTCCAGTTTCTCACAGAATTGAGTCATGTGATTTTTTTTTACATTTGTTTAAGGTTTGTGTATTATTATTATATTGTATATATTTAAATTACATTTTACACAACTAATACTTTGTCTATCATATTAGATAGACATATGTTTCTGTAAAATAGTGTGTATTTCTTAATTTAATTCCAGAATTTATTTGAAACATTTACTTTGAATTATCTTCCGGTTTCCGAGGCTCTGCTAGGGAATTTCCAGAGAATATAATTGGTACTCTGGAATGTCTTCCGGGTTTGTGAGACATTAAAGGCGCCTGCGAGAGATACCAAAACAACATAAACAAACGACAGTTCAACATTAATGGGGCTGAAAGGACACAAACGGCTACAAACGGAACATTAAAAGAGTTCCTCACTACTTAGCGAGGATCTTTCTTTAACTCTGGAAATTACTCGACGACTCTCACGGCCGCGCCTTGGCTTTTTTCAGTGTTTTTAACAGTAAGGGTTCAATCCCTGTTTGGCATGTGGCAACAGGAAGTGACACCTAGTGGCACATGCCGATTAGCCAGTGGCACATGCCGATTAGCCAGTGGCACATGCCGATTAGCCAGTGGCACATGCCGATTAGCCAGTGGCACATGCCGATTAGAAGTGGCAACCGCCAACGTAACCGGCCTCTCAGAACTCATGGCACTTTTTAAATGGCACCTATTTTGATGTCTCAAGAAATAGGCCCATGATGTCTGTATTTGCAGCTTGGCCAGTTTGAGCCTAGATTTAGTGATCAACAATTTGTTTAATTTGCTAGTACACACTATTTCTTACACTATTCTCAATTAATTCTTGGGAGACCAAAGTCTACAGGTACACCTCTCTGCACAAAGATGTCTCACACGGGTTTTGGCATTCAGTAATTGTATCCCTATTTATTTGCCACTTAATTAAATAAACTAAATTTAAAGATTTGCTTGTTTGACTTTTTTATGTTGTGGACTCAGCTTGTCATTAATTACAGATACAATACAAAAGTAAAAAGTAATTGAACTGAAATTTATTACTGAATAAACAAACAACAAAAGAGTATATTATGGAATTACAATTAAACAAACATCAGTATATGAAAACAAAAAAAAACAGCTATATATGAAAGTGCTATACAGATTAACTTGTTTTGCTTTCCCTGCATCATGATAGGTAGGCCTATTTTAAGTATTTTACAAACTTTCTGTTGGTTTTGGAGTTGGTGATTTCAGTGCATTGTGTCATTACCAAGACAATATGCATTAATTGCTTTACAGCCAGGGAGTGGTCCACTGGAAGACTTGTGTACCTCACGAAAACATTCGTGGCTTTAGTAATTCTAGTTTAGTGGTCTATTAATGGCCCAACAGATTAAGACACTCTGGTCGGCTAAGTGTCAGGTGTTGTCTGAATACAGACATTAGCATGTACAAAGAGGTCCTAATGTTACATTGGGTTTTTATGCATTGGATGACATTTTTTGAATGAAATGTTCCCTCTTTGAATAAAAAAAACATACTATTGAGCCTTCTGTGGATAACAATAGGCACACATCTTGAGGTTGACCACCTAAATGGTCCAATAGATTAGTGTCACCTGTGAAGTGGTGTCACAAGCCTGAATACAGATAGTTGCTTATATACAAATAAGTAATTGCTCAATGAAACAAGAAATGTTCATTTACTTTAGTTCATTTAATGTTCATTGTTAATAAGAAACGCTTTTCGGGCAAACAAGCTGTCCCTGCCAAGTCTTAAACTTGGATCTTTCACCCACAGGGTGAATGTGTTCACCAGTTATACCACAGGGATTTTCTTGAGTTTGCGCTTGAGCACTTCCAGCAAATAATATTAGGGAGAAAATTTGAATTAGCTAAAATATTTACAAAACATAAACATTTTCAAAGTAACATAAAATGTCATTGAACAATTTGTCTAATTTAATCAGTAGAACAATTGACAACAAAAGTTATAAACTATCTTAGTTTCCACAAATCCTACAAATGGTATTTTGGCCAGCATAACAAATGGCATTCAAGTGGTTGGTGGCACTGGCTGTGGTAGGTTCCACTTCTGATCGGCATGTGCCGATTGCGGTTGCCACTCGCGGTGGAGGTAGATGCCGATTGTATTCAACTCGTACGCAGTGGTTTGTGTATTACGCTGATGGCATGGATAACTTGAACATACACTGATAAAAAGTATCTGTAATAAATCTTTTTAACTTACAATGCTCTCGTTAACTGTCTACCACTGTAGCCTAAGCCTACTATAATGTACATTCGAAATGTTATAGATGGCAAGCCGGCAGTCAGCTAGACTCGTTCACCCAACATAAATTAACAAACGTTATAAAACATTTTAGTTGCCACAAAACCTAAAAACGGTACTTTGGCCAGCATAACAAATGGATTTCAAGTGGCTGGTGACATTGGCTGTTGCCACTTCTAATCGGCATGTGCCGATTGCGAGTGATGCGTAGTGGAGGCAGATGCCGATTGTATCCAAGCGGTGCTACTCGCTCGCAGTGGTTTATATTACTGACGGCATGAAAACACGAATATACACTCATAATTATAATAAATCCTTTAATATACAATGCTTCGTTAACTGTTTACCACTGTAGCCTAAGCCTACTATAATGTACATTCGACATGTTACAGTTGGCAAGCCGGCTGTCAGCTAGAATGGTTCACCTGACATGAAATAGCAAACAAAATTATAAATCTTAATTTCCACAAAACCAACAAACTTTACTGTGGCAAACATACCAAATGGATTTCAAGTGGCTGGTGACATTGGCGATGGTCGGAGCCGCTTCTGAGAAGCCGGTTACGTTGGCGGTTGCCACTTCTAATCGGCATGTGCCACTGGCTAATCGGCATGTGCCACTAGGTGTCACTTCCTGTTGCCACATGCCAAACAGGGACTGAACCCCCTCTCGTTTTTAAGGGGCGGAGCAGGATGTGGACCCGCTCCTTATAAACCGGCTGTGGTTCCGCTCGCCATCGTTGCTGTCTTCACAGTGCCGGATGGTCCATGTTTTATCACCAGTGCTCCACCATCCTGCTCTGTAGATGGCAGTCTTGCTTGCGTTGCTAGATACTTTTTCAAGTCGTCTAAACCATAGACCGTACCGGCTAAACCGCCAAAGACAAATATAGAACAAGTATTTATGTACGGACAGGCGACAAGCTGTGTGTCAAACAGGTCCGCAGGGACAAATCCTAATTATCGCTAAAAAAACCCATGATGGATAATCGCAAGCGATCGAGAGAAGATCCTCCATGTGTTCTAAAAACGCCGGAGAAGCGAAAAGCGGTAGTTCAGGAGCGAGATGTGGACTTCACGAACTGGGACGTGGAGGAAACATGCGCCTATCTTCGGGTTGAGGGGCTGTCTGAATGGGAAGGAACATTTAGAGGTACCTCTGCTAATCTAGTTAACTAGATGAATTGAGGTAGTGCGGCTGGCGTTTAGCTGGCGTTTAGCTGGCGTTTAGCTGGCGTTTAGCTGGCGTTTAGCTGGCGTTTAGCTGGCGTTTAGCTGGCGTTTAGCTGGCGTTTAGCTGACAACACTAACAGCAGCAGAACATCTAGATAACTCACTGACCAAACAGCTACGCTCACTAGAAGTAACCATATATATGTGGGTGTGTATATATATATATATGAGAGAGTTTTAGCATTTTTGTGTCGAGTTGTAACATTTTAACTAAGCGGACATGGGTATTATTATTCCTAGAGCACAGTGACATTAAACCTGCAACACTAAAGCTTCTAGTTTGGATTGAACTGTATTTGGACCTTGCTGGCGTAGACTTGCCTTGTGGTCTTCTGCATGTTCGTTCGATGTAGCATTTCCGTTCAAGCTGGTTAAAGTGTTGAGAAAGAGAAGGATGAAGAAACCCTTCTCCTGTTCTTCTGTTGCTACAGTCTGTGTGATATCTGTTGGAATGCAGAATCTATCAACATGACCTTCATCTCAAGGATGTTGGCATCAAATCTCTAGTTCTGCCTGCTTTCATCTTCTCAAACACTTTCCTTGAGAGCCAACAGCCAAAGCTGGAGATCCTTTGGTTGTCATTTGGTTTGGATTTGGAATGAGTTTGGATTTGTTTTGCAGTGTTAATGACTGATGTTCACAACTCTCCACAGAACAAATGATCACAGGAGTGGGGCTACGGCACCTCACCGAGGTTCAACTGGAGCGGATGGGTGTAACGTTAGTAGGGGAAGGGATGGGGTGTGTGTTTGTGTGTGTGTGTGTGTGTGTGCGCTCGTGTAGATTGATGTCGGCAGATATTTTACTATTTTTGTTTTACGTAGTAATGTACTCAGTGTTAATAGGTTCATATCGAGCTTCACTTATACTTTGTTTCACTGTATAACAACACATTACTACATGATTAGTATATACAAGTCAAATATAAATACTGATAGATTCTGTGATTAGCACTAGAATAGATATGCCATGATATTGTAGCTCTTCATATCTAGCAGCATCCTGACAGACTAGAGGGTCCCCATCTGGGACGTTCCTGACAGACAAGCCTGTCAGTCTGGGGCGTTCCTGACAGACAAGCCTGTCAGTCTGGGGCGTTCCTGACAGACAAGCCTGTCAGTCTGGGGCGTTCCTGATAGACAAGCCTGTCAGTCTTGGGCGTTCCTGCTTTCCTGGTGGCTCATTAGGAAATTCATGATTTATTCTCATAAGGATGTACATATCAACCATAGTACATGAATGTATATGATATATGTCAGCCCATGAACATGCAATGGGCCAGGGTGTTTTCTGCATGCAAACGTTTACTACGTCAACGGTTATCATTCCCCCCGTTATAAAGACTTATCTAACTTTTATGTCCTGTGCTGTCTTCAGGCCATTGGGAACTAGACTACGCATTCTCCACTCCTTTCAGAAACTTTGGCAGATTTCGGATAAAACCATGAAGGTGCGTTTCTACATATCTACAGCAGAGTGGGAAGAGAGAGAGAGAGCGCTAGTGAGCTAGCTTAAAGGAGCATGCACCATGAAAGTGAGAAAAAATATTCGAGGACCAGTGCCAAGACCAAGATAAGCCTGAGACCATGTAGTTGAGAGTGAGACCATAACAGAAACCATGTAGTTGAGAGTGAGACCATAACAGAAACCATGTAGTTGAGAGTGAGACCATAACAGAAACCATGTAGTTGAGAGTGAGTCCATAACGGGGGCCATGAAGATGAGTTTGAGACAAGATAAAGGTCAAAGGGTCATTTTGACAGCCTCTATATTTGAGTTAATTTTGTCACAACTAAGAAGTGTATCAAAGCCAAACAGCAGCCAAGCAACAAAGCCTCTTTTGCATTTCAACATTTATGAAACTATATTTTGTGCTTGTGTTCATGCACAAAAAATAGATTTTTAACTTCATTATTGGCTCAGATATTCTGTGGGAAGAGATTCTGCTGTATCAACACCAAGTAGAAATGTGACCAGGGGGGCTAAGAGCAAACTCAAATACTGTAGCCCTATTACCGGCATGTTTACAGTTTCCCTCACTGTTTGGCACTGCTGTGCTGTTATGATTTCATGCGTGGTTCTCCTGCCTCTGTCCTCAGGTGTTCAATGACCCCATCCATGGCCACATTGGGCTGCACCCTCTCCTGATCCGCATTATAGACACCCCTCAGTTTCAGAGGTTACGACACATCAAGCAGCTGGGGGGCACCTACCTGGTGTTCCCCGGAGCCTCGCACAATCGCTTTGAACACTCGATAGGGTAAGACAACAACGAAGCCAGCTTTACTACACTGGAAAAGTAGTCAAGAAAATGATTTGGATCTGTCTAGTTTTAGGGTTCAGCTACGGGTTAATTTTTTGAAGGATATTTTCAGAAAAGTTTCTAGAAAATGTTTCCCTCTTAAAAGGTTAAGAAGCCTTTCATGAACACTGTAGTCATTCTGGCTGTCGTAAGTGTGCGGAACGTTCCTGTGCTGTGTGATTGTGAGATCGTCTCTTGGCTGTGTTGGACAGGGTGGGGTATTTAGCAGGCTGTCTCGTCCAAGCTCTGAATGAAAGACAACCAGAACTCCACATCACCAATCAAGACATCCTGTGTGTTCAGATTGCAGGCCTGTGCCATGACCTAGGTGAGTTTTCTTTATTTAAGAAACACATTTTATCTTTCTTAAAATACCGAAAGTGCTGTCTGTATTTCTGGCCTGTTTAGGAGCTGCCACTCTGAGCAGAGGTTGTAACACACTGAGAGATGTGGTTAATACTGCCTCCTCTGTGTCTGCCCATGCTGGTAAAAGCACAGCCATCATCACGGCTCTGCTGGCCGAGGATCAAAGCCCCCTGCACTTCGACATTTTTAATACATAATAAATCATTTTGTCTAAAACTTTACAATAATGATAAAACATAAGTAGTTTTAAAACTACAGTACGGCCATTGAATTTGGCAAAATGACTGTTTTGTAGTAAAGCTGATTATTTTTTTCAGTGCTATGTTTAAAGTGGACTTTGAGGTCTCTCTCTTATCGAACTGTTTAGTAGTGCATGTCATGGTGCCTCTACTGTCCCCTTCCCAAGGGACACGTCCACTGCCACATAGCACCCTGTACGGTCCCCACTTCTCTGTTGCTGTGATACATGGAATTTATTTTAATAAAACAACCCAAACGAAACTCTTTTGCAGGCCACGGTCCATTTTCCCACATGTTCGATAGCTTGTTCATCCCAAAGGTCCGACCAGATCTGAAATGGAAGGTAAGAAGTGAATCATACATGTAATGCACACGCTGAGTGTATAATGCTTTTTTGCACATTGAGTGTGTGTCTGTGTTCAATGCAGCATGAGATGGTCTCAGTAGAGATGTTTGATCACCTGGTGAAGGTCAATAACCTGGAGACTGTGATGGAGCAATATGGCCTCTCCTTACCTAGGGACCTCATCTTCATCAAGGAGCAAATCGCAGGTCCCCTGAGCAGCAGTGTCCATGCCTCTCAGGTACGAGCACGCGGTCTGGAACCGCCCGGCCAGATCGGCTCTTTGCACTGTTTGAGGTGCGAAATCCCTGTGGCCACTTGCTGGATCAGCACCGCTGAACAGTGTGTTCTTGCCCTTCAGTGGCCTTACACAGGCAGAAGCGAGGAGAAGTCTTTCTTGTATGAAATTGTAGCAAATAAGAGAAACGGCATTGATGTGGACAAGTGGGACTACTTTGCAAGGTTGGTCCTGGGCTGCTGAAAGGTATGATCGGGGTATGATGTCACGCTGTTGACAGGTGGCATCGGTAGCCAAGAACGTTTCATGTGTGAGGTCCAAGATGGCTTCCTTGCTCACTGACTGACTGTAGACGCCATTCTGCGACAGCGTGTCCTACAACTTTACATACAGTCACATTGTTGCCAAGACTTTATAGAAACTGGATTTGACTGACCCATGATGAAATCCTGCTTGAAACTCCTTTAGCTTCAGCAGCTGTGAAGGTTTCTGCTGACCTCCCTGTAGAGACTGGAGGCAGTAAATATACTATGATGAAGAATTCTTGGTGTTGAATGTGCTTCTTGGATGCGTGTCCCATTCTGCTTTTTCATATCACTTTTCTTTCGCACTCTTGTTAGTATTTGTTTGTAATTGCTACTGTGTTGTTTCACATTTTCTCCCCCACGAACAGAGACTGCTACCACCTGGGCATCAACAACAACTTTGACTACCGTCGGTTCCTCTTGTTTGCGCGGGTGTGTGAGGTGAATGGGAAGAAGCACATCTGTACCCGAGACAAGGTACTGTTGTGTGTGTCAGCTGTGCCTGCCACTGGAACTGTGACAGACTGGTACACAAAGTAAACTGTTACAAATGACTGATTCACTGCACAACAAATTGTGATAAAATTTTTGCTTCCTGAAAAATTTTTGGTGATTGTGACAGGTACCTATAGGATATGCACAAATAGTTTTATTTTTACTGCATCACGTAGGAACTCTAAGAAACAGACATTTATATTTTTACCTATTTAATCACGTTTATGTTCCCCATGAGCCATTAAGTTCAACAGAACTTAATATAGCAGAATGTGCAAGAATGAGCAAGGTGCACCCTGTCAAACCTGAGAGCTCCAGGCCACCCCAGTGGCTTCTCATACTGGGTGGAGGGACCAGGGCCCTCCACCAGCTTGCTGTGCCCGAGCAGGGTGCACCCTGTCGGACCCGAGAGCTCCAGGCCGCCCCTGGAAGTATTGAAATTATGCCAGTGGCTGCTTGTACGGGGTGGAGGGACCAGGGCCCTCCGCCAGCTTGCTGTGCCCACCGAAGGTGCCCCTCTTCGGGCATGTCTGTGTGAAACCCCCTCACCTGGAGGTCAGGTTGGCATGGGGAAATGCAAACACCTTCAATCGGGTATATAGGAGAGCATGTCTTATAGCAGAATGTTGATGCTGTTACGACATTGACGAGACATATCGCCAGACAGCAAAACAGCCATAAGCATTAAATTTACTTTTTTTTTTGATATTATTGATACAGACACTGTATTTCACTAGAATGATGCACCCATATACACTAGCTTTCTGTATTAACCAAATGAGCAGGATCGGTTTATGCAAGCCACTTTTATAGCATGCTGAGGAAGGCCAAGCTCGTTCTGACTTTCCCAGGCAGGCCCAAGATGTCATATTTCCACAGAAAAGCTTCCAACCTGGTCTGATACATGCCTGGACATACTCAAGCAGCACAAACTGTTGGTGATGAGTCACTTACTGGAGTGATATGTTTGGGTAAAACATTAAGTAAACATTAAAATAAAACTGAAGATTTCTCTTAAACGGTACGTGATACGTAAATTTTGATGTGATATTCGTGTTCAGCACCCAAAAATCTATAAGAAACACCTAACAGTGCTCAAAAAGCAAAAACCTTGTTGTGCAGTGTTACTAGTCTCGGACTGTGATGGGATTGTTTTACTCATTACTCATAGTTTGTTTCCTTGTTTCATTACTTGCAAGTAACTCTGTAAATCTAATTACCCGTCTGTACAGACTGATGGGTTTCAATCAGGCTGCTTTATTTATTTTCATCTCTAACACTGCCAATCCAGGCATGCTATGTGCATCACACCTTCTGCTAAATGCCTTTAATGTCAATAGGAGAATTAATAACGCTAGACCTCATTGTACTTTCCAGTGTCACCAAATGAGTTTGGTACATCATCATTAAATGCTACGCACTCTTGTCCTCTTCATTAAAGAAAATGAATTGTCCGTTTGTGTTGTTTTAATTTAAAATGTATAGTTTGAAGCTAAATTATGGTTTCCACAGGAGGTGGGTAATTTATATGACCTGTTCCACACACGGAACTGTCTGCATCGCAGGGCCTATCAGCACAAAGTGGGTAACATCATCGAGGTCATGTGAGTACCATCACACCTTATCGCATCTGGCCAGAGCTGAACTTGAGATTGTTACTCTTCTGTATCTCCCTTAGATCATCCACTGTATCTTTTTCTTCAATCTGCCCAAAACATACAGTTAATAATGCATGAAATACACTGTCTGAGCACACAAGCAGTTTGCCAGGGGAGGCTATTGCATCATCAGGGATCACCCTGTCGGTCCCCTGGTGAGACCTGCTGCTCTTCTGCTGCACTCGGGATCAGAAGAGCCCTGTTTACAGGCTACTTCATCCCTCAGTACACCAGCCTGTTTCTGTTGGTGCCTCATCTAAAGTCATGTGAACATGTTTGATGTCTTTCTGTAGTAAGCAAGAAAGTTTTTCAGGCTGAAATAAGTGTGTGTGTTGGTAGGATAACAGAAGCGTTGGTGAAAGCTGATCCATATATTCAGATCCAGGGTTCATCAGGAAAGATGTTCAGGATCTCTGAGAGCATAAATGACATGGAGGCGTACAGCAAGCTTACAGGTGACCGATCTGCCCACGTTACTGATGATGACTAACTATTAGTTGACTATTAGTATTAGTAGAATTCATTGTCAGGGCCATTGACAAACTCTTGATTGTCCACATTTTTTTAAAATAAATTCCAAGTTGGATGACCTGCTGTGTTTGCCATTTTCTTAAACCCATTCTTGACCTTTGAACCCTCTCCCTTTAGACCATGTCTTTGAGCAGATCCTGTACTCCTCTGATCCAAACCTGTCCGAGGCCCAAGCTGTCCTCCAGAACATCATGTGCAGGCGGCTGTACAAGTGTGTGGGGCAGACCACGCCCGAGATGCATGTGGACGTGATTCAGGTGAGCAGGAGAACTGGCTGTTGGCTCTCGCTGGGTATTGCCATCAAGTTAAGTGAAGTCGTGGGCTGGGCTGCATGTCTGCAATGGAATGAAGTTTTGCGGTTCCCACACCCAGTGTCCGTATGCTCCAGTGCTTCAGTTGCTTCAATGTGTTCATGCAGAAAACGCTGCTAGACTGGTCATGTGAGATGGCCCACGCCAAACCACAGGGCATCGCCGTGCATCTGAATCCGGAGGACTTTGTTGTTAATGTGAGAAAACAATCCAGCAATACACACGCAGTTGTTTTTAAAGTGTAATTTAAAGGAATTTTAGTCCTGCTTTAGTCCTCTGAAAGCTCCTTTTGCTTGGCAGGTGATTTACATGGATTACGGGATGAAGGGAAAAAACCCTATTAACAATGTTTACTTCTACTGCAAAAAGGACCACAGCAAAGCCATCAAGATCCGCAAGAACCAGGTACCGAGCTTGAGTGTGCCCAGCACGTTACTCTTCTCCTCACACCACCTCCACCTCACACCATTATCACACCACAATGCTTTGGCATGTGATGTCAAAGCCACTTTTGTTTAGTTTTTAATCCGGTAATACAAGTGTAACCGTCCATGCAAGCGAACACGAACAAAAGAGTGAAACTTATTATTATGAATGATGTGATTGATGGTGCAATGTTCTTTAAGATTAGAATAATATGCGCCTGTAGAGGCGTTTATGGTTCTAGCGTTGATCCTTCTGTGTACTCGTTTGTCAGTTTTTATGTATCTACAAACAATTATATGATATCTGTATCAGTATCTGATTGTTCAAAATGAATTTTTGTGGCTTGTTGAAACCGACTCCTGGATCCTGTTCAGTTCCACTACAGTGATCACCATGTTTTGGTCATCACACGTGTGTCACTTGTTCTCCACGCACTCGCTTCGCCACACGTAATGTGATTTGTAAAGTCGTGTGACGGGAAGTGGTCGGTGGTCATGTGACGGTCACCAGCGTGGTTCCTCCGCGTAAGGGCGTTCGCATGACGCCTTCTTTACTCAGCGAGGCTGACGCGTGCCCCTGTAGGCACCTCGTCACCCCTGCGATGCCGCCTTCATCCTGCAGGTGTCCAAGCTGCTGCCCGAGAGGTTTGCTGAGCAGCTGATTAGAGTTTACTGCAGGAAGACTGACGAGACGAGTCTGGAGGCTGCCAGGAAGTACTTTGTGCAATGGTGCATGAACAGGAACTTCTCCAAGCCACAGGTACCATGGTCCTGCTGCACAGGGGGAATGTGGGGTGTGTAGGGTTTGTATGCGTGGGGGCTATGTCTGAGGCTGTGTGTGTGTGTCTATAGGCTTGGTGGGACCCTGTGTGTGCGGGTCCCTGATATGTCATCTCGCCTGTTCAGGATGAGTGCTAGTAAGCTCTCTAGCTGCAGCGACCAGCTCAGATGAAGCTGACTGTGACTCTGACATCACTGTCCCGACCTGTTTCCAATAAAGTATGTTTGACTACCAAAAAACTGGGAGGTCATCAAAGAGCTCTGATATGGAGTGTGTGGCGTCTGCCAAATGTTTTTTGATAACGTGAATGAGCCCCAAAACAGTAAATTCGAAACCCCTCGAGACAAAAATAAACACCAAAATAAACGACAACACAGAGAACACACAGAAAACTCGTCACCGTCATTAGTTATTTAAATAATACATGTAGGCAGTTCTAAGCCTTTGTTTAACTATTTGCAATGATGATTGCAGGCAGATTATTACTGTACCTCGATTTAACTCCACGGAGCTCTTATTTGCTGAACACAGAACTGTCCATAGAGAGCGAGAGCTTTAGTGCTGCAAATGGGGAGGCTTCTCAGAACGGGTTCAGGGTCAAAGGTTCAGACCGCCATCAGCAAACTACACGGTGTAGGTTATGTCAAAACACAGTGAACCTGTGCTTTACCTGTGCTTCTGTGATTTTACATTTATTTGGGTTTTACAGTATTACTACAAGTGTTGGTAATAATGATAATATTAATACTAAGAAAACTCTTTTAAAAAAGAAAATAAGCATATAGTGTATTTTGTGATATATAATTACTACTATTTTAGTCCATAACCCTACCAACCCCAGGAAACCATTTTGTAGCACATAAAAATTTTTTTGACAGTATGGGTGCGTGCGTGCGTGGGCTTCGAGGCGTGTCTCATGTTGTCATTCTTGATTGTTCTAGGATGGTGACATCACAGCACCAGAGCTCACTCCTCTTAAACAAGACTGGAAGATGGACGATGCCGATGATGACAGTGAGGATGATGACAATGTTATCCAGGCAGCAACAGGCCACATCCCTATTAATGGTGGACAGAGCGTAAAGGCCAACCTCTTTCCTGCTCAGGGAGAACATCAGCTAGACCACCAGCATGCTCATTGATCAGAAAAGGAAAAGAACTGTACGGTCCAGCACTCTCTGACCTCCTGCAGCAAACATAACCCTGCCTTAAGTCTTTTAATGTGAACATTATTTTAATGTGAACATCATTATTCTTGTACTTTTATTATGTATTTCTGTATAAAAGTCCCCCCTGGTGCTGGTCTGGGCTTTAATGGGGATGTTTTTATGTTATTATGTATGCACAAACCATGTGGCTGCATCATGTAATTTATTCCCATCATGTTCCTCATCAGGGCTGTCATATTATCGCCTCGGTAACGCACACTCGGCAGCACACATTTTGTCCTCCAGATGGTAAAGTTGCTCAGATATCTGGAGCTCCTGCACTCCTAGTACATGCTTTTATTTTAAAGAGATTTACTTTAAGAATTCCAATCTTTCTTTTGATTAAAGCCAGAGTCTCCTGGCTGCCCACATTTGACTTCTTTTATATCTGTAAGAAAATGCATCTGAATTTTAATAGGTTTGACGTTTTTCTTATTTTTGTATTGTCGATGAGAGCAGTATCATGCAGCTTTTACACGCCAGCCAGCATGGGGCATCTAAACAGCAGAGCGGGTTACTTTTATATTTAAATGAGCTTTTTGAGAGGGGACATTATTACTCTGTGTTTGTGTGTGGATACAATCTAATATTGCAAAATATGTTCTCTTCAAAATGCTCTGGTCAGAAGTGTATTATATTTAAATTTTCTGGTTTTATGTTTTGTATTTTCATAATATTTTCATTACCTATCTGTGGCTTGGTTTTTGTGTTTATATTTTTTGTGGTCTGGTTTATCTCAGTATTTCAGTTTGTTCACTTCTTGAGGTGTGTTTTTGCTGTGTGATTTAAGGGACTGCTCAGATAGGTTTACGATATGTGTTTAAAAGATGCACTTAAGTGAAAATATGGATAAAAGTTACATATCTAAGAAATCATCTGTAATGGTCTGTTTATTTTGGTTGTATTGAAAGTAATTGGTGTTATTTGGTGCAAACTGGGACTAATGATACACAAATTCTATTTTAAAGGTGTGTTCTACCTTCATGCATCACCTGGACTGTTGTTCAGGACAGTGGCAGCAGAGGGCACTGTTCCCCTGTCAACTTTGTTATTGGTTCTGGTCATAGACGTGTTGAGTGAAGAATTAGATTCTTCTAGGATGATGTACTGAGTCCTCTGGACAGCTGAGCCTACCGGGGCTGTCTGATGTGTCCTCTGAACATCAGCAGAGTACAGTGTAAACAGTGCAAATGTGGTATACATGTAAATACAACAAATACATGCAATTATCATTATACTATACCAGCTTTAAACACAACTATACTGTAAGGTTCAACACAACTCTTAGACAGTACACTAGATTATAGGCAGTGGGTAGATGGAAGGGTGGGTGGTTTGCTCTTTTACAAGTATGGGTTGGATACTTTTGCACAGGTTTAGTTATTAAATTAGTAAATGGACCATATAGTTACTATAGTATAGTATAGTTACTATATTACTAAAAGGACCACTCTGATTCAAACAGCAGTGTGCTAGAGGACCAGCTAAAAGGTCCAGTCTGATTCAGAAAGCAGTGTTCTAGAGGACCTGCTAAAAGGACCAGTCTGATTCAGACAGAACAGGGTACTAGAGGACTAGCTAAATGTCCAGTCTGATTCAGACAGCAGTGTACTAGAGGGCCAGCTAAAAGGACCAGTCTGATTCACACAGAACAGTGTACTAGAGGACCAGCTAAAAGGACCAGTCTGATTCAGACCTAACAAGGTAGTAGAGGACTAGCAAAAACATACCAGTCTGATTCAGACAGAGTAGTGTACTAGACGACCAGCTAAAAGGACCATCTCTGATTCAATCTGGAGTGTACTTTAAGAACAGCTAAAAGGACCAGTCTGATTCAGACAGAACAGGGTACTAGATGACCAGCTAAACGACCATTGTGATTCAGACAGCAGTGTTCTAGATGACTTTCTAAAAGGACCAGTCTGTCTGAGAGAGCAGTGTACTAGAGGACTATCTGAAAGGACCAGTCTGATTCAGAGAGCTGTGTACTAGAGGACTATCTGAAAGGACCAGTCTGATTCAGACAGTTGTGTACTAGATGACCAGCTATATGGACCAGTCTGATTCAAACTGCAGTGTGCTAGAGGACCAGCTAAAATGACCAGTCTGAATCAGACAGAACAATGTACTACAGGACCTGCTAAAAGGACCAGTCTGACTCAGTCTGGAGTGTACTAGAGGAACAGCTAAAAGGACCAATCTGATTCAGTCAGGAGTGTTCTAGAAGACAAGCCAAATGACCAGTGTGATTTAGATGGCAGTGTACTAGAGGACCTGCTAAAAGGAGCAGTCTGATTCAGACAGGAGTGTACTAGAGGACCAGCTAAAAGGACCAGTCTGATTCAGACAGAACATGGTACTAGAGGACGAGCTAAAAGGACCAGTCTGATTCAGACTGAACAGTGTACTAGACGACCAACTAAAAGGACCAGTCTGATTCACACAGAACAGGGTACTAGAGGACCAGCTAAAAGGACCAATCTGATTCAGACTGAACAGTGTACTAGACGACCAGCTAAACGACCATTGTGATTCAGACAGCAGTGTTCTAGATGACTTTCTAAAAGGACCAGTCTGTCTGAGAGAGCAGTGTACTAGAGGACTATCTGAAAGGACCAGTCTGATTCAGAGAGCTGTGTACTAGAGGACTATCTGAAAGGACCAGTCTGATTCAGACAGCTGTGTACTAGATGACCAGCTATATGGACCAGTCTGATTCAAACTGCAGTGTGCTAGAGGACCAGCTAAAATGACCAGTCTGAATCAGACAGAACAATGTACTACAGGACCTGCTAAAAGGACCAGTCTGACTCAGTCTGGAGTGTACTAGAGGAACAGCTAAAAGGACCAATCTGATTCAGTCAGGAGTGTTCTAGAAGACAAGCCAAATGACCAGTGTGATTTAGATGGCAGTGTACTAGAGGACCTGCTAAAAGGAGCAGTCTGATTCAGACAGGAGTGTACTAGAGGACCAGCTAAAAGGACCAGTCTGATTCAGACAGAACATGGTACTAGAGGACCAGCTAAAAGGACCAGTCTGATTCAGCCTGAACAGTATACTAGAGGACCAGCTAAAAGGACCAGTCTGATTCACACAGAACAGGGTACTAGAGGACCAGCTAAAAGGACCAGTCTGATTCAGACTGAACAGTGTACTAGAGGACCAGCTAAAAGGACCAGCCTGATTCACACAGAACAGGGTACTAGAGGACGAGCTAAAAGGACCAGTCTGATTCAGACTGAACAGTGTACTAGACAACCAACTAAAAGGACCAGTCTGATTCACACAGAACAGGGTACTAGAGGACCAGCTAAAAGGACCAATCTGATTCAGACTGAACAGTGTACTAGACGACCAGCTAAAAGGACCAGTCTGATTCACACAGAACAGGGTACTAGAGGACCAGCTAAAAGGACCAATCTGATTCAGACTGAACAGTGTACTAGAGGACCAGCTAAAAGGACCAGCCTGATTCAAACAGAACAGGGTACTAGAGGACGAGCTAAAAGGACCAGTCTAATTCAGACTGAACAGTGCACTAGAGGACCAGGTAAAAGGACCAGTCTGATTCAATCAGGAGTGTTCTAGAAGACCAGCTAAACGACCATTGTGATTCAGACAGCAGTGTTCTAGAAGACCACGTAAAAGGACCAGTCTGATTCAGACAGCAGTGTACTAGAGGACCTGCTAAAAGGACCAGTCTGATGCAGACAGCAGTGTACTACAGGATCAGCTAAAAGGACCAGTCTGATTCAGACAGCAGTGTACTAGAGGACCAGCTAAAAGGACCAGTCTGATTCAGACAGGAGTGTACTAGAGGACCAGCTAAAAGGACCAGTCTGATTCAGACAGAACAGTGTACTAGAGGACCAGCTAAAAGGACCAGCCTGATTCAAACAGAACAGGGTACTAGAGGACCAGCTAAAAGGACCAGTCTGATTCAGACAGAACAGTGTACTAGAGGACCAGCTAAAAGGACCAGTCTGATTCACACAGAACAGGGTACTAGAGGACCAGCTAAAAGGACCAGTCTAATTCAGACTGAACAGTGCAGGACCTGGTAAAAGGACCAGTCTGATTCAATCAGGAGTGTTCTAGAAGACCAGCTAAACGACCATTGTGATTCAGACAGCAGTGTTCTAGAAGACCACGTAAAAGGACCAGTCTGATTCAGACAGCAGTGTACTAGAGGACCTGCTAAAAGGACCAGTCTGATTCAGACAGCAGTGTACTAGAGGACCAGCTAAAAGGACCAGTCTGATTCAGACAGAACAGGGTACTAGAGGACCAGCTAAAAGGAACAGTCTGATTCAGACAGAAGTGTACTAGAGGACCAGCTAAAAGGACCAGTCTGATTCAGACAGCTCAAAGAGGACCAGCTCTGATTCAGACAGAACAGTGTACTAGAGGACCAGCTAAAAGGACCAGTCTGATTCAGATCAGGAGTGTTCTAGAACAGTAAAAGTCTGACTAGAGGACCAGCTAAAACCAGTCTGGACCAGCAGTCTGATTGATTCAGACAGCAGTGTACTAGAGGACCAGCTAAAAGGACCAGTCTGATTCAGACAGCAGTGTACTAGAGGACCAGCTAAAAGGACCAGTCTGATTCAGACAGCAGTTCAGACAGCTAAAAGGACCAGTCTGACTCAGTCTGGTGTACTAGAGGATCAGCTAAAAGGACCAGTCTGATTCAGACAGAACAGTGTTAGTCTGATTCAGATAGCATTGAACTAGAGGATCAGCTAAAGGGACCAGTCTGATTCAGACAGCAGTATACTAAAGGACCAGCTAAAAGGACCAGTCTGATTCAGTCAGGAGTGTACTAGAGGACCTGCTAAAAGGACCATTCTGATTCAGACAGCAGTCCTGCTAACAGGACCAGTCTGTCTCAGTCTGGAGTTTTTTAGAGGACCAGCTAAAAGGACCAGTCTGATTCAGACAGCAGTGTACTAGAGGACCAGCTAAAAGGACCAGTCTGATTCAGACAGGAGTGTACTAGAGGACCAGCTAAAAGGACCATTCTGATTCAGACAGCAGTGTACTAGAGGACAGAGGACTAGAGGACTAAAAGGACCAGTCTGATTCAGACAGAAGTGTACCAGAGGACCAGCTAAAAGGACCAGTCTGATTCAGACAGCAGTCAGTGTACTAGAGGATCAGCTAAAAGGACCAGTCTGATTCAGACAGAACAGTGTTCTAGAGGACCAGCTAAAAAGACCAGTCTGATTCAGACCAGCTAAAAGGACCAGTGTTCTAGAGGACCAGCTAAAAGGACCAGTCTGATTCAGACAGAACAGTGTACTAGAGGACCAGCTAAAAGGACCAGTCTGATTCAGACAGAACAGTGTACTAGAGGACCAGCTAAAAGGACCAGTGTGATTCAGACAGTAGTGTTCTAGAGGACCAGGTAAAAGGACCAATCTGATTCAGACAGCAGTGTACTAGAGGACCTGCTAAAAGAATCCAGTCTGATTCAGACAGTAGTGTACTAGAGGACCAGCTAAAAAGACCAGTCTGTTTCCGACAGCAGACAGTAGTGTACTAGAGGACCAGCTAAAAAGACCAGTCTGTTTCCGACAGCAGTGTACTAGAGGACAGTTTGATTCAGACAGGAGTGTACCAGAGGACCAGCTAAAAGGACCCGTCTGATTCAGAGAGAACAGTGTACTAGAGGACCTGCTGTATTTTTGTTCCACAGCAGCATTGGATGGATATTCTAGAAAGAAAATACAAATGCTACAAGAACGGAAGAAATGCAGCATAGAAAATATTATCTGTTACTCAGTAGAAGGAGGAAGAGGGTAAAGGTTTAGCCTAATCACCATGGCTACTAAAGGACTGAAACATCCCCCGTTTTTACTTGTCATTACCGAAAATACTTACTTCTGAGCCTTCTTCCAACCCCTTTGTCCTCTGCCTGTGATTTTGTGTCAGAACAGGGTTGTCATAATCATATTTCATTGTCCATCAGCGTTTGATGACACTATAATGACGCCTTCACGACACCATCATGCTTTTCTGTGTTTCTTCCCTGTTGTTTCTCAGTGTGCTGCTGTAGGCTACTTCTAAACGCTGACTGACCAGCAAGCCAATCGCTTCTTCCTCTACACTCTGCATCCCCGAACACACACTCCGGGGAAAGTGCTTTTAATTCACCTGCAAGCTCAGAGTGCTATTAACCCACCTGACGGCGTCTGTCACATGGCCAGCATGTTCCTGGGCCCGAAGACAACTGCCGTCCTGCCCACAGTAACAAAGAAATCTAAAGATAACCCACAATATTATGTTAAAAGCAGCCTCCCAGTAGCCTGCCAACTGGCTACTGCAACTCACTACCAACTGGAAAACAACATCCCAGTAGCCATCTGTGTGCTGTCTGCAGGGACTGTGAGGTAAATCATAAAATATTCACTGAGAACATAAACTATGAAGTGTGACGGGCAGGGTGTGCGAACTAAAAGGAAGCGATCACGCCAAGTCTCAGAGGAAAAGAGGGGTTTAATAAATAAAGTGCGCTAACCAAAATCCCGTGCACTGATCCAAATTAAGGATACAATAACCAGCAGTCAACTGGTACACAGACAAGGCATATATAGACAAACAAACTACCATCAGGTGAGGGAGCTAATAAGCCCCACCCACCTGAGGGAAGCACACAACGCAACAACAACAGGACAACTGCCGCTGTGCCGTGGCGACCGGTGAGGGGAGCCTCCCTCACCGTGACAGATCCCCCACCAAGCCGCACTACGGCCCGATGTGCGGTTCACAGCGGCAGAACACAAGACGCCAGACGAAGGGGCAGGAAGGCGGGGACAAGGCAGGGAAACGCCTCCTGCGGTCCCGGGCTGAAACATAAAACATAGAACACAATTTAGCTCCCGCCTCCCTGGGCGGGACCCTGGACCGACTGGGCCGTCAACAAGACAAAACCACGCCCCAGTCGGTCACAGAGCCCTCACGCCCCAACGGGCCCCACAAAGTGTGCGTGTGTGCAGGTTACCTCCCTACTACATAGTTGAACGTCTCCTGGACCAACCTCTCGTGCTCGGGAGAACCCCTATATGGGGCCGAGAGTTCCCCTGGGCATCCCTAGAACGGCCGGGGAGACCGCCCCTCCTGGGGAGGTTCATAGCAGGGCGGACTCCTCCACTCTGCCGGAGGTTCCAGGGGGAAGTACTCCTTCCCCATTGTGGGCCGACTACTCCCCAGGGCGAACCTTCTCGTCATCCCGAGCACGAGGGGGGGGACCTCTGTCTTCAGCAGGAGCTCTTCAGTCCGGAGCCCTCTGGTCACCCACACACACGGGGAGCCCTTCCCTCCAGGGAGGCTACTTACGACCAGGGCTCCGGTCACCCCATCACATAAGGGGGCTCCTGCCTACTTTGGAGGTCCCACATGGTCCAGGGACTCCACTGTCAACCGTGGGAGGAACCTGCACACAGTACATAGCACACACACACACACACAGACACAACACAGACGCGCACTTACCCTGACTAGGGCCTCCCATAGGAGCTGCGCCCTCCGTGCCACAGGCCGTGGCACGGACCCCTCCATAGCCCCTCCCCCAAACGCCCCCTTGGAGGAGGAGCGTACGGGGAATTACATACAACAATTCACAAGCACGCTAAGACAAACACAAACACTAGGGGGGCGTGTGTGCAGGCTACCTACCTACCATATAGTTGAACGCCTCCTGGACCTACCTCTCGGCCCGGGGCCAATCCCTGCACAGGGCCTGGAGTCACCCTGGGCAACCCTAACCGGCCGGGGAGACCGCCCCTAATGGGGAGGTGCATAGCAGGGTGGACTCCTCCACTCTGCCGGAGGTTCCAGGGGGAAGCACTCCTTCCCCACTGGTGACCGGTCACACCCCAGGACCAACCTCCTAGCCACCCCGAGCACGAGGGGGGGACCTCTGTCTTCAGCAGGAGCTCTTCAGTCCGGAGCCCTCTAGTCACCCACACATCTGGGAAACCCCTTTTTTTTCCCTTCAGGGAGGCCACTCATGACCAAGGCTCCGGTCACCCTACAACATAAGGGGGCTCCTGCTGTGGGCAGGAGCTCTTCAGACCGGAGCCTTATAGTCCCCACACGTACGGGGGGCCCTTACCCTTCAGAGGGGCTATTTACGACCAGGGCTCCGGTCACCCCATAACATCAGGGGGCTCCTGCCTACTTGGGAGGTCCCACAAGGTCCAGGGGCTCCACTGCCAACCTGTAGGAGGAACCTGCACACAACACATACACGCAGACAACACAAACGCCCTTACCCTTTCACCGGCGGGCCTCCCTCAGGAGCTGCGCCGTCTGTGCCACTCCTCACATAGAGGACATAGATGGTGGCACAGAACCTCACGCGCACATACCCTCTCACCGGCGGGCCTCCTTCCAGAGCTGCGCACCTCTGTGCCCCTATTGGTAGCACAGGACCCTCCATTGCTCCCCTCCCCCAAAACACCATTAACAAACAAAAGGGAGGGAGCACACGGGGAATTACATTTAACATAAACATATACACGAAGACACGACCCAACACGCAAGACAAACGGCAGACGCCCCTTCCACTCACTAGCTCAAGCCCGCAGTCTCACACACGCATCACACACATCTCACACATGCACATGCACAAACACAGACTGCGGGCGAGCACTTTTAGCGAGAAGGCGCCGCCCCTTGGAGGAGAGCGCTATCGGGTCTCTCGCTCAGTCACCGCCGTGCCACACAACGTGCTATACAAATACACAAACAAACAAGCACGTAGGCACGACGGGACGAGCGGTTTGCACCCCAGCTCTCCTCCACATACATTCAAACAACAGAATCTCACGTAGACAAACACTTACCACGAGACATGACCACAAACGAAGGAGAAAGTAAAGGAGACTGGCGGCTTCCGAAAGGTGGCTGGTTATTCTGTGACGGGCAGGGTGTGCGAACTAAAAGGAAGCGATCACGCCAAGTCTCAGAGGAAAAGAGGGGTTTAATAAATAAAGTGCGCTAACCAAAATCCCGTGCACTGATCCAAATTAAGGATACAATAACCAGCAGTCAACTGGTACACAGACAAGGCATATATAGACAAACAAACTACCATCAGGTGAGGGAGCTAATAAGCCCCACCCACCTGAGGGAAGCACACAACGCAACAACAACAGGACAACTGCCGCTGTGCCGTAGGCGACCGGTAGGGGAGCCTCCCTCACCGTGACAACAGAGGACCATAACACATATTTGGGTTTTGTTGATGTACTTTTTTTAATTTACTTAGTATTTAGATACAGCACATAATGCAGTTAGCAGGTATGATGTCACTGTGCCCAGGGACTAGGCAGCCTTGGTAACCTTGTTAACCTTGGGACACACTGTTCATGGGTCTTCCTGCCATGCGTTTGACCTTTACATTAGCAAACATTGGTACTCCGGGACAGGAAGTGTTCCTCCTGCCCTCTGCAATCTCTTTACAGACTTTAGATTCCTGTTTTTTTATTCTTTTTTGCTTTTTTCCAAAAAACAAGGTGGTAAAAGGAAGAAGATTACATACAATACCCCCCTCCCACCCCACAAAGAAGAAAAGAAGAATACAGTTGGAGAGTGAAGGAAAAGAACCTGCTGTACATTACATCACCATTCTGTACCAAAAACTACACAATGCAAACCCACTGATTTCTCATAACACGTTTTTTAATATGAAAATATATAAATCTAATGCGCTTTCTGTTTGCGTTGACTATATCCTTTTTAAAGCCGGGTCTATGGTAGTTTTCATATTTCTCATGCATCTGACTTCAACCAGTGGGCTGCTACTGTGCTTTTAGGACAGAATGGTGTAAAGGCAGACAAGCAGAACCATGAAACAAGCTCACAAGGACTCAGGCTGCTGTTCGACCGACGCCTCAACCACCCATAACAGGTACTGCATACATTTATGGTTCTCCTACAGATGTTTTGAACTAAATAACAAGCTTAAAAATAGACTGTATACTTTGCTCCTTTATGCTGGAACGATTCACTAACATGGCCACTTGTTTTATGTTTTGTTTTCATTTCATTCAGGCAAAGGATCGGTATCTCTTCGTAGCTCCCCCTACAGGCAAGGTTCCGCCATCACTTTACCCTCCAACAGCATAAATGACATTCAGCATCAGTTAATTTGACATTTCATTAATTGTACATAATAATATCCAGGATGCTTCATGTTTTTTAGAAAGCAAAAAGCTGTATTCCCTCCTGATTATATACTACTCCTCTAAAGGTCATATCAAACATGTGGAATAGGAAAATAAGAAACGCTGGAACACTAATGGAATGCGTACGTATATAAAATGCTCAAAATGCTCTTTTTTTATTCTTCGAGGGAAAAAAACAAAATGCGTAATGACAATCCTTAGGGTTATTTACATTCAAAAGTAAACTCATAACTGCGGTTTTGCCTCTTTGATTCTTTCCGCTCTATTGTAACCGTCACCTACCAACGTCACGTGTTTGGTAGGCTGCACTACCATCTGTGTTCACCTGAGCCTTTATGAAGCTGAGAGGTGATGCGCCTAATGGGTGTTAATGGAGGATTTAGTCGCGTGGCCATGACGACTCTATCGTGGTTGATGTTCAAATGCGGGTTAAGACGCGATATTCGTAGAAAAGGATCAAGGGGAGGCCAGAAGACAGCTCTGGAAGGCATCTCATCAGCTTTACAGCACAGAGCAGAGGCTGCTTCAGCGCGACAGTGTACAAACAGCTTCAGCCTCACTGACCGGTTCGCTACGTTAGTGCTCACATTCACAACTCTTCCTCATGCGGTTAGTAGTTGCAGCAAATACAGAAAACGCTTAGCCTGTCGACTGAGTAAAAGCACAGGAAGCACAACATTTGGATCCATTGCGGTTGCTGAATGTATTTTTTTAAAGGTCTTATATCGAGTTGAACACATACACTACGTTAAATACATACCACTCTTTGGATGACAATACACTGGTAATGATACACGTCATTCCTGAATTTGTCCTGATTACTCAAAATGAGACACATACATATGGACCAATCATACATGTCAGACAATCACATACTGAACATGTGTGCATATGGGATTAATATATTATTGTAGTACAATATGGACATCATATGTAACACGTTGTAATATTGAATTAAAAGGAATGTTCTCTAAAACCTTTGCACTAGGTATGTGTATTTTGAACTGGCATTCTGTGTGGACACCCTGTATCCTGCGCTGCGTGATGAGAGGGGAGAGGAAAACTAGACGCGCTGATGGATAACTCATATTCTCCATGATAAAATAGCGACAAAAACAGTAAAATGACAATAACAAAAGTATTGCATTCTAGAAAATAACCAATGTAATCAACAAAAATATATCCAATGTATTTGCAAAAATATGACATAAAATATATAGTAAAATGAAAAAGGTCTAATGCAAAACTGATATAAACATCATGAAAAAAAACAAATGAAGGACATAAAGATATTTCTTTTTTTCAAATCCATAAACTAGATCCTGGCTGTATTGGTACTTTGAACTTTTGATTGGCTACCTTCTGTCTCTCTCTGTATGCCTCCATCATCACTCCTTTCATCTTTCTGTCAGCCCTTTCTGCATCCTGCTGCCTTCACCCTCTACTTTGCTGCCGTGTTATTTAATAACGTTTGTCCACGGCTGAGCTCGCCCATCGCTGACCCTCACACTTCCCTGACAACAACAACAGGTAAATAATATTAACCTGATTAACTATACTATTTTCCATTTTGGAATAGTGCATTGCAAACCATTTGGTTGCAGCATATTGTCATAAAATCCTTAAAATATGTTAGAAATTTTGAGTTGAAATTAAGGCTTCAGTTGAATTTTGAGTGGGATATAAGCCTGACTGTGCCCAGACCTCAGGCGTGTATGGCTCCAGAGCACTGACAGGAGCACTGCACATGACGAGGTTGGAACTAGCAGCAGGAAGGCAGGCGTGGACCTGGGCAGAGGGCAGAGGGCAGAGGGGCATGGGAGCGGAGGATCACACCCCTCACTCTTAGCTGTAAACCTAGAGGGAAGAAGAGCTGGCCTCTGTAAACAGTTGTCAGAAAAGTACTGTGGAATGTCGTGTGTTGGCTTCATTTGAGAGACTGGTGCGTGTTGTTCTGTTTGCAGGAGTCTTAAGGCCTGGATAGACTAACCTGACTTTTCTGTCTTTGCTGATGTTTTCAGGAGAAAGGGCACCTGGGTCTTACTTCCGAAAGGACGTGTCAACCACTTCACCCGCTGCACTGAGAGGTTCAGGATGTTCTCAGTAAATGACGATGTAACAGAGCTGTATGGCTGAGACAGGCTTTCATGAGTTTGACAGAACTGGTGACTATGGACACAGTCTAAGCAATTAGCGACGCCAAATGGATTAACTGACCTTATTGTTGTTGTTTAGCCTTCCTGTTTATAGTGGTTATGGCATTAAAGCAGTTATTGGAACAGTTCCACATGCTTGCACGCATGCACACACAATCATCACGCACACACACCCACCCACACACACACACACACACACGCACACAGAAAGAGAGAGAGAACACGAGTCATCACTTCTCTGAAATCTATCCAGGCCCTTAGACAAGCATGTTGGTGTGAGCGTGTGTGTTTCAGCATCACAGGCAGGGCAGTTCCAGTCCTCCTTTCTCGTGTTATAATCAAGGTCGCCAGTAGGGGGAGTGGGGGTGGGTGGGTTGGGTGCTTTCACACTCGGGCAGTATCACAATCAAATCCAAAGGTGAATGTACGGCAGCAGAAGGTCGGTGGGGTCAAACTCTCAGCCCACTGGCCAGCACCAGCGCAGGGGGGCGTGGCCTCAGTTCCCTCCCAGGATACCAGTGACAGAGCTGGGGAAGCTGATACTGGGTGCGGGCATGTTGGGGTTGATGGGGGAGGCGGTGCCGGAGCTCTCGTGGTCGCCGTGACCAGGGGCGTCTCTGCGTCCGCTGTACTGGCCGATGAAGGAGCCGTCCTCGTTGAACTGGATGTCCACGCTGTCGCCGTATTCCGCCAGGCTGTCATCACTGGCTCGCTTGCTCTGCACGCACAGGGATTGCTGGCTCGTCGAACGCTTCTCCTCGTTATCGCTGCCGAGAGGAGGAGGCGGAGTGTTAGGCGACAGGAGCAGAGACAGACTCCACGCATGGACTCTTAAATGAGGGATTAAAACTCACCTCTCTAGAGATCTGCATTGTGTCAGCATTTGGAAGAATTGTGAGAAGTCATTGGATATATCTCATTAATATGTGAGGCATACCACGACATCTCAGAAGAATGAATGTTCTGTCAGTGTGAAGTTTTTATTCTGACTTCATCTTAAATGGTTCAGTAAATATTTCCCGTGTTTTTGTGTTTTTGACCAGGACTGTTTGGAGTCTGACCCAACACTCACCTGTACTCTCCGAATGTCTCATCCTTCATAGGTCTGGCCTCAGAATCCACTTGGCCTTCCTCTTTACTATTTACTGCAACAAGGCAAATACTGCTGGTTAGAAGCTTCAAAGCACACTGAGAACATGACGGGTGGTCATTGCAGGAGACGACCAAAAACCAACATTCTCTGTGACTGGGTGTTAAGGAGAGCCCAGCCTGCACTTCCCATGACCCCCCCCCCCCCCCCCCCCCCCGCTCCTTTGGCTGTGCGTTGATGTTTATTACCTGCATATTTGCCTCCCTTGCTTTTTTTGATGAGGCAGAGGATGATGAAGATGAGGAGGAGAAGCACCAGGGCACTGATGAGGCCGATGAACCATCCCTGGGTAGCAAAGCCACCTTGCACCTCCAAGAGTTCTGAGAGCAGAGACCCGCAGGGCGGAGGGACATAGAAGGAGCCAGACATGGAGGGGTGAGAGAGGACAGAACAGAAATAAGGAAAAGGCATGAGATTAATCACAATACATCACAGTACACCACAGTAAACCACAGTCCATCACAGTACATCACTGTACATCACAGTATATATTAGTATTAAGTTTGATATATAAGGCTGAGAGGTGATTAGTGTGTATGCACTGCAGCCCTGCCTGGCCCACTTGTCATCATGTCGTCGTTCCAGTAGGTGTAATTGTAGAGACGGATCTCCAGGAGGTACTGAGTGCCTGGTTTCAGTCCCTGTAGCTGGTAGAAGCCCTGACTTGAATTGACCTGCTCCGATTCCTCCCAGTCACTGCCAGCTAACACGCACACACACACGTGCACACACACACACACACACACACACATACACACTAGTTTGCACACAAAATTACACACCCACTGTCTTTAGGAGTGCTTTATGTGTGAGGAGTGCTTTATGTGTGAGGAGTGCTTGTGATGAGTGAAATCAAGTGTCAAGTTCATTACTCATTACACATTCACTTAGTTTAAATTCTCCATTTAAACTTCCTTAATGTCTAATGATCAAATTATGTGTTTGAATGAATGAATGAACTGCATAAAACACACAATGGTACAAAATTCCAGTTAATTCATCTTTAATGTCTATATTCCATAATATAAAATATAATATGATCATCTACAAATTCCTATATACATGTCTATGTCTTCTGCACTTGTGTAAATTATTGATGTCTGTATTATGCCCGTGATTGCTGATATACATCTTTATAAATGCAAATAGTGGATTTCCACAGAAGGTTTAGCGAAGTTTAATGAGTCTCACCACTTTTCCTCTTGTAGTGGACAGCAAAACCGATGTTTCGCTGTCTGTGCCCCGGGACCCAGCTCAGGTTGACTGACGTCTCACCAATAGTCATGTTGACAGTGGTTGGTGGTACTGGATGGAGCAGATTTGAGATGCAAACACACAATTCAAAGTACTGACATGGAGAAAAACAGATTCAGATTCAGAGCAGGGATTTACAGTCCAAACGTAGCATTTAGTTATTAATCTTAATGCCTGTTAGAAAAGTTTCACCTCCGTCCAGCAAGGTGGTGCCAGTGATTTTGACAGGTTCTCCCTCCCCTGTGTTGGTGAAAGCCCTCAGGTGGAAGAGGTAATGCCCTCTGGGATCCAGCTGATGCAGTCTGACGCTAGTAGCTGTGGGCTCGATCTTCACCATCTCTAGTGTGCTTCGGTTATTCTCTATAACTACAGACAAGGCCAATAATACAACAGTCAACACAACCTCCTACTCAGTGTATTGACATGTTATTACCTCTCAGTGTATTGATGTGTTATTACCACTCAGTGTACTGATATGTGTTATTACCACTCAGTGTATTGATATGTGTTATTACCACTCACTGTATTGACATGTTATTACCACTCTGTGTATTGATATGTTATTACCACTCAGTGTATTGATGTGTTTTTACTGCTCATTGATGCGTTTATTCCAAATACTTCTTTTAACTATATTCCAGAGGTTTGTAGTTCTAGATTTTGTGATCACTGAGAATTAAGTGTTCATGTAACAGGGCGGGGACATTACACATTATTATCAGGTAAAGACTGAATATAATTTATAGTACCTGAATCTGCTGGGTTGTGAGTGAGGACCTTTATTCTGTGACATAATTAAACTCAATTATTCAATTAGAGAACTCATAGCCCAGATTTTGGGTGGCAGTCTATGACATACGTGTCTGCTGGTGCAACAGGGGCAGGCACGAGTGAGACATGGCCTACCCTCTTGGTACTGCAGGATGTAACCTCTCAGCACCCCGTTGGTCTTTAGTGGGTGTCTCCAGAAGAGTGTCAGCTCTGTCTCAGATGGACTCTCAAATTTCAAGATAGTTGGGGGACCTGGAACTGCAGTCCGAAGGAAGAGTGAGGAAGAGAGACAGGAGTTAGATGTTCGTGAAGACGTAGACGTACATGGATGGTATCTGTGTCTAGAAATACTGAGACAGCACAATCTTTAAAAAATATTTTTATTTATATTTTAGAATATATTCTAAGGTAGCAGTGTGCACACGACCTGTCTGTTTACTAGTACCAGATGTCCTGTCTGCGCACTCGTACCAGACGCCCTGCTGCGCACTCGTACCAGACGCCCTGCTGCATACTCGTACCAGACGTCCTGTCTGTTTGCTAGTACCAGACGCCCTGCTGCATACTCGTACCAGACGTACTGTCTGTTTACTACTACCAGACACCCTGCTGCGTACTCGTACTAAACGTCCTGTCTGTTTACTAGTACCAGACGTCCTGTCTGCACACTTGTACCAGATGCCCTGTCTGTATACTCGTACCAGACGTCCTGTCTGCGTACTCGTACCAGACGTCCTGTCTGTTTACTAATACCAGACGTCCTGTCTGTTTACTAGTACCAGACGCCCTGCTGCGCACTCGTACCAGATGCCCTGTCTGAGCACTTATACCAGATGCCCTGTCTGCGTACTCGTACCAGACGTCCTGTCTGTTTACTAGTACCAGACGCCCTGCTGCGCACTCGTACCAGATGCCCTGTCTGCGTACTCGTACCAGGATCTGTTGCCTTCTGCTGATTCATCTGTTGAGCATGTTATAATGTGGCAGTGCAGCCAGACAGACCTGCTGTCTCAAACCCAGTGGGAAACCATGTTCTGTCTGGACAGTGTACATCAGGTTGACTGTTAGGGCCCAGACTCTCACCATCTTTAGTCTTTTTCTACCCATTGTGCATTAGGAATGATTTTCTTCGTCAATAAGTGCACAGGCACATACTGCCTTCAGTACACTGTGACCTTATTGGACATTATTTCAGGTGGTAATAGTAAGTTAATGTGTTTCATAATGGGATGTATAAGAAGGAGGCAGGGCCATAACTATTTCCTGTCCATATATGGTGTGTTATGCAGATTTGTCTCCTCACCTCCTTCAGGTGTGCTAAAATGGGATGGTTCAGAAGGAGGCCCCTCCCCTTTGTTGTTGAATGCTGTGATTGACAGCTCATAGTTGGAGAAGAATTCCAGGTTGCTCAGAATCTCCTCCTCCTTTCTGTCTCCTTCGACCACCACCACCACCAGGTTCTCCTTCTCTCTCTCCATCTCCATCACTCTCTCCATCTCTTGTACCGAAGCCAGAGCACGCTTGCCTTTGCCATGGTGATCACTGCTGCCCTTAGACCCCAGTCTCTTTAGATAGATCTAAACACACACACACAGGAGCAGGACTGGTGAGGAGCAGCAAGTTCTGTAGACTATTGTTGTTATATGTAATACCATAACAACCAACGTAAATGTACATATGTGGAATCCATACTATACCTAATACTAAAATAACTTAAATTTGTTAAAGACTACTTGCAGGATGCTGACATACCTTGTATCCTAACAGGTGCCCACGCACAAACTCTCTACTGACTGGAGTCCATCTCACCGAAATGGCAGTACCGTTGATCACGCTAACGGTCACTTCGGTTGGAGCCTTCGATGGCACTGAGGAAGAGAGAGTGTAATACAGGACTACTTATATCATCGTCCTGGAAATATAACTTAGTACTATAATACTACAATTATTATACTACAGTATTATAATACTCAACTGGACTTCAGTACTATAATATTATATTCTGATTATTAGTATAATATTATTATACTGAAATATTTCAAAAGGAAGGGAACAAATGTGAATTTGCTCGAAAATGAACGAAAATTAAACTGAATGTAAATGTGACTGTCACGGTCAGCCCCGGACCCCTCCCTGAGGGCGTGTGTTCCTGTTGTCGGTGTTCCTTATGTGTATTTCCGTGGGTGTGTGTCGGTGTGAGTGTGTTGATTCGTCGCACCTGTAGCTTGTCTTGTCTTCACAAGGGGCTAGTGTGGTTCGTCTATTTAATGTGTGCTTGCGCAGTGTCCCGTGCTCGTCTTTGCTTGAATCACCCCTGTTGAGCTTATAGGTTAAATGTAATGTGTCAGCGCCCGATCGCGCTTTCTGTTAATTTGTCCAAGTGAAATAAAGTACTGTGTGTATCTGCCACGATCGCTCGTCTTGCATCCAAACCCTCGCTCCACCGTGACAGTGACAAACCAAAAAATTGACTAAATTGATTTTTTGAGCAGAGATGCATGATGTATACATACATGACATATAATACATACATATAATACAGTGCATCACAAAAGTGAGTACACCTGTAACGCGTGTGGCGTTGAGGAGCGCAGAGGTGGACACAATCGCTGAGAGGAGCGAGATTTAATAAAGGGCATTCCGTAATCAGGGCTTGGGTCAAATCAGAGAGGGAGTCAGAACATGAAACATAGCCATAATGAAGAGACATACTGAACACAAAGAACAACAGACACAGAACGATACACTGAAACATGATAGCAAAACAGGCTGTATGCAAAACAATGGCCAGCAAAACAAAAGACCAAACACAGGGTATAAATAGACCATACTAAACATGAAACACATGAATACGATAACGAGGGGAAGGGTCACAAACCATGAGGCGGGACTACGAAACGCACATGGCAACAAAAACAAAACATACATGATTGACAGCCAGGGGAGGGGCTAATCGTGACAACGCCCCTCACATTTCTGCAAATATTTAAGTATTAAACACACCTGCTCCCTATTGCGCACCTGAGACCTAATAACACTAATGAATCACATGACATTTTGGAGGGAAAATGACAAGCAGTGCTTAATTTGGACATTTAGGGGTGTAGTCTCTTAGGGGTATACTCACTTTTGCTGCTGGTGGTTTAGATATTAATGGCTGTATATTGAGTTAGTTTGAGGGAAGAATACATTTACACTGTTATATAAGCTGCACAAAACTAGTTTTCATTGTGTCAAAGTGTCATTTTGTCAGTGTTGTCCCTTGAAAAGATACACTTAAATATCTGCAGAAATGTGAGGGGTGTACATACACGTGTATTAAGGGAGCAAAAAGAAAAATGAATGGTACATAAAGATAAGAAGGTGTGATGAGGCAGTAATGAGAGGAATCAGCTCAGCGTGTCGTACGGTCTTCTCCTGAGTGTCCGATGGAGGAGGCGGGGTTGGGGGCGGAGCCTTTATCGTTTTCCGCCTGCACTTTGATCTCGTAGGCAGCGAAGGTTTGTGTGTTGTTGACAGTGAAAGGCGGGTAGGACACAATGGCGTGCTGCCACTCGTAGACCGCGCTGGATGCATCACGCCACCACACCTTGTACTTGAAGCCTGGTCCATTGAAATGTCTCTGATCAACCTCCTGAAAGAGAGAGAGAGAGAGAGAGAGAGATAGAGAGAGAGAGAGAGGCAGAATACACTCAGCGCTTGAGGAGTCTGCTGCATCACTGCCTACTGTTGCTGATGATTACTGAAGAACAACAACAATGATGAGGTTGTCTGTGGGCTTTACCTCCCATGTGATGACCATGCTGTTTGGGTGAGTAGACTCACTCTTCACATTCTCCGGGTTCAGGTCGGGCTCTGGTTACAAGAAGGACACGAAGGACAGTAAATACATGAGGTGTCATAGTTCATTTTTTTTTTTTAATTTTATTAAGAACTTTTAATTAGGTCATTAAGACTTTGCAACAATTTGCAAGCAGTTACAGTACATTGGCCAGTTGAACTCTAGAATGTCAGTTTATTAGTTCCATGTGTTTATTAATTCCATATTGTCACGGTAAGCTGGCCGCCTCCGGCAGTATTTCATGTTGTCCTGTTGTTTTGACGTTGTGTTCGTCCCTCAGGTGGGCGGGGCTCATTATGCACATTATTCCACATGTTTAGCAAGTCCATATGTTTATTAATTCCATATATTTATTAATTCCATATGTCTCGATTTCTGACTACTAACATTCAGTTGACAGAATGGTAGTGTAATGCATACTGCTGGAGAAGGACACTAGCACTGCAGGTATAACAGTACTGATGAATGTATTCTCCCTATTTGGCAAGCATTCGGCTACTTTTCCCTTTTCATATGTTTTAACTGCTTATTAATTTGACAGGTATGTATCGGGTATGTAGCAAGTGTGAGCTGTGCGTGAGGTGTGTTTGAGGTGTGCGAGCTGCGTCAGGTGTGTTTGAGGTGTGCGAGCTGCGTCAGGTGTGTGTGAGGTGTGTGAGCTGTGCGTGAGGTGTGTGAGCTGTGTGTCAGATGTGTTTGAGGTGTGCGAGCTGTGTCGGGTGTGTGTGAGGTGTGTGAGCTGCGTGAGGTGTGTGTGAGGTGTGTGTCACGAGTTGGTGTGGTCCAGAGACGCACTGGCAGCAGGTGTGGTGTAGAGCTCTGAGGGGAGGCTGGGGTCACTCATCCCAATCTCGTTTACTGCCACAACTCTGAAGCAGTAGGTGAGGTATGGGTGGAGAGGGACCTCTATGTGCTGGACCTCTTCAGCAACACGCCTCAGCTCCATCCACCTGCCTGGCTCTGAGGGCAAGTCCTCCTTCATCTCAATCACATACTCTAGAGAAGCAGTGAGACACACGCACAGACACACAGACACACAGACACACAGACACACAGACGCGGGTCATTACCTTCACGTGGTTTTCACATGGATGGATGGATGGTTTTCACATGGTTCCTGCAAACCACTGTTAGCTGTGAGTCTGTCATATTGTGTCATATTGTGTCATATTCTGTCATATTGTGTTGAATCACCGAACACTCGGTTGCTGTTGTCATCCCCCGCCACCCAGGACAGAGTGACGCTGTGACCTTTTCTCTCCGACAGCTGGAGTGTATGAGGGGGCTCTGGCTTATCTAAAGGACCACAAACAAACAAACAAAGGAGTGAAACACACTCAGTCACTTATTGGTTCACTAACTCACTCACTCACTCACTCACCCACTCACCCACTCACTCACTCTTTCATAGACTTATTCACTCATTGTCAGTCTCTCGTTCCCTTTCTTCCACATCTATTCACTCACTCTCACATATGCTGAATTGTCCTCTCACTTTCACTCATTCAGTCAGTCAGTCACTCAGGCAGAGTGTGAACGCAGGGTTGCAGTCCCGGATCTGAGATCAACTCACCAACCACAGTGAGGGATCCAGTCGCAGTGTCGCTATCTACTGTGGTCATGACCTCACACATGTAAGTCCCAGCATCACTTGGGTACACAGTGGTGATTCTGAGGGAGCCGTTTGTAAAAACCGTGTACCTGCCAATGCAAGACTGAACATGTAACGGAACCTACTGAACTCATAGTTAAAAATACCACGACTTCCTTGGGACAAAAAGCAGAGTGTTTATAATGACCTGAGAGTAATGACTTGAGAGTAATGAATTGAGAGTATTCCTTTTTCAGCTATTTTTAAAGTACATATGGAAAGAATTTTGCCATTGTCATATTCCACATATTTGAAATGTGGAGTGTGTATTATTGGCGTGTGTTTACTTGTCATCCATAGGTGATGTCATGATATTCTGGTCGTCTTTCATCCACTGTATGGTGGGATTGAGGAGCTGGAGGTCCACCTGGAACTGGCAGTGGAAAGTGGCCGTGTCTCCTCGCAGGACATAGAGATCCTCTGGAGGGGTCGTGATCTGAGTTCTGTCTGGAAGGATGGAAAGAAGACGGCTGATGAGGTCTATGAACAGTAACCCCCCGCTTCATGATTTCATTGACGTATAACAGACATGATCTCCCGGATGTTTCTGGGTGGGGACGGCGTGTCCTCACTCACTCATCACGTCCAGGTGAGCAGTGATGGACAGGTTACTGTGTCTCACAGAGCACCAGTACTCTCCGCTGTCCTCCACGCTCACGTTAATGATCCGCAACGTGCCATTGGTCAGCTGCGACATTTTTGGATTGGACAGGACCGGTCCAACGTTTTCACTCTTCCTGTTAAAGACACACATCACGTTTAGTCTGGAGCATGTTTTTGTACTTCCATTATAGCCCGTATATGGATCGGTTTGCATTGGGGGGGGTCTCACCAGGTGACCCGTGGCTGAGGAGAGCCGAAGGTGGAACAGTTCAGGAACGCTGTCATACCCTCGGTCAGCCTGTACTGCTGGTTATGTGCAGTCAGGATCTGAGGCGGTAGCTCTGCACACCGGAAGGAGGCGAGAAGAAGCAAACGCACAGGTTGGTTTCCATCACTCAGGAGAAAAGCCGTGTGAAAGCTGTGTGACTCTGGCCGTACTGACCGATCACGTGTACGTGGATGTTGACCAGGCTCGTGCCGTGCGTGTTGGACGCTTCGCACTGATAGACGGCGGTATCGCTGTACTGCACGTCGGTCAGAGTCAGCGCGTGAGCGGACAGAGCGCGTCTGGGCTCGGAGTCCGTCGCTGCAACATAGAGAGCAAGCTTCATCAACGAGACTACAGGACAGAGACGTGAGCTTAAGATGAGACTGGAAGAAAGGGAGAGAAAGGAGACATAAAGCAGGTGTGTGCATGTGAACAGGAGAGAGAGACAATGTGAATGAGGAAAGAGACAGAGACCAGAATGTGCACGGAAGACGGCATAACCGCACATAAGAGCGAGATCTTGTCTGGGATGCTGGGGTGTGTGTATACCAGAGATGGGCATTCCGTTGATCCTCCACATGACACTTGGTGTGGGAATCCCCCTGGCCTGGCATTCCAGCAGGACCTTCTCTCCGGGGGCGTAGAGCTGGCTCTGGGTGATCTTTGTCCAGTATGGAGCAGCTACAGACAGAAGACGACAAGGTGGAGCTCTGAGTCAAACCCCCAGATCAAGCACAAGAGGAAATGTAGGGAGAGGAAGGTTGTTTGTACATGTGTGTGTGAGTGTGTGTGTGTGTATGTACCCTCCACGGTGACGATGTAGGTGTGTGTTATGGACCCTTCCATATTGTTGGCTGTGCAGGTGTATTCCCCCTCGTCACTCTCTGAGATCTCCTTGATCACCAGGTGTCTGTCGAAGTTTATTTGCATGGTGTTGCTGAAACTCAGAGGGCCGTCCTTCCTCTTCCAGGTCACCATGGGAGTAGGCCTGGAGCCGAGCAGAGCCAGTCCAGAGGTGAGATGAGACACGACACGACGGTGAGTGAAGTGATGTGAGACACAACGGGGTAGGGCTAGGGGTAGTAGGGGTAGTAGTGGTAGTGGTAGCAGGGGTAGTAGGGGTAGTTGTAGTAGTGGTAGTAGGAGTAGCAGGAGTAGTAGGGGTAGTACTAGTAGTAGGGGTATCAGGGGTAGTATGGGTAGTAGTGGTAGTAGGGGGAGTAGTGGTAGTAGGGGAAGTAGGAGTAGTGCGGGTAGTGGCAGTAGGGGTAGTAGTGGTAATAGTGGTAGAAGGGGTAGTAGTGGTAGTAGGGGCAGTGGTATAGAAGAGCTCAGGTGTAGTGTGGGGCTCAGGTGTAGTGTGGGTCTCAGGTGTAGTGTGGGTCTCAGGTGTAGTGTGGGTCTCAGGTGTAGTGTGCGTCTCAGGTGTAGTGTGGGTCTCAGGTGTAGTGTGCGTCTCAGGTGTAGTGTGGGGCTCAGGTGTAGGGTGGGGCTCAGGTGTAGTGTGGGGCTTAGGTTTAGGGTGGGGCTCAGGTGTAGTGTGGGTCTCGGGTGTAGTGTGCGTCCCAGGTGTAGTATGGGGCTCAGGTGTAGTGTGCGTCCCAGGTGTAGTATGGGGCTCAGGTGTAGTGTGCGTCTCAGGTGTAGTGTGCGTCCCAGGTGTAGTGTGCATCTCAGGTGTAGTGTGGGGCTCAGGTGTGTACGTACAGGCCGTGTGGAATACACTCCAGCGTGAGGCTGTGTCCTTTCAGCGCCTGGTACTGGGAGATCAGGCCCTGTGGCTGGTACAGCTGTGGTGGTCTGTTCCTCACCACAGAGTTGGCTGCAACCAAAAGTCATACAATCACCAGGAGGCCCTATGACTGTTTGGCTTCACTATAAGGTACATGTAGACATACAGATCTTCCCTGCCAACATGAGAAATTTGAAATATTTAATATACTAATTGGGTTGTGACATTGAACCCAAGAATGTTTGATTGCAAATATGTTTCATGCTATACAGCAGATTGTTTGGCAAAGCAGTGAGCGTCTGAGAGAGTCACTTTTCAGACACCACGTAGGGACGCCTTCAGGCTCAGAGCTTCTCTAGTACGTTGGAAGCAGGAGGGACAGTTGTTCTTTTGTCTGCTTGCACAGTAATTACCGGGTCACTGCCTGTCACGTAAGTCACTGTGTATCGCGTGGGTCACTTTGTGTCACATGGGTCACAGCGTGTCACGTGGATCACTGTGTGTCACGTAGCCCAGTGCATGTTCATGTGGGTTAGGATAAGTTTCTGTAGCACACATGTTTTTTTTTGTTTTATGAAGAATGTGGCAACTGTTGTCAGGTCCAGATCCATATGACAAGATGAATCAAAACCCTCTACGTTTGTGTGTAGCAAAGCTGGTTGGTACAGCAACTTGGTGAGTGTTCACTGTCATGTAAAGTTTTCACGGGTCTAGCTACACCTGCAGGGTTAAACCACCACCACAACTCTTCCTGCTGCACATGACATGATCACAAAGACTGTTGTGTTGTTTGTTACTGGTGTTTTGAGAAACTTTCATCTCTTTTCTTGAAAAGCTCTTATGTGCAGATACAGGATTTGTTTGTTTGTTATGTTGTTTGAAATCTACCAGCACTTTCAGGGGAAGTTTAAAACATGTTTGGGGATCTTCAGCACAAGGACTACAACTCAACCTCACTTGAAGAGCCTATCAGCAACCTTCAAACCAAAGATTGAAAGACTGATTTCAGTAAAAAAATAATAAAACTGGTAAGGCTACTCCACTATTTTTAAACCACTGAGGCTAATCTGTGAGGGCAGGCTGTGGTTTGGCTTTTTTGGAAAGAGCTTAGAGGCTAGGCTTAGACACAAGTGACTGTATACATGTATCTTAAAATAGTGAAGGGTTTGTTTATCTACAGTTGCTTTTGAATTGTCTTAATGCATCCTGGCTTCACAGTACATGTTTGCAAATGTGTCATGTTAATATGGGTTTGATTGTCCCAGATTGAAAACTGCAATGAACCACCTTACATTTCATCCTGTGTATTTCATTTGGATTATGAGATTAAACACTAGTTTGTTATTTCTTTTAGTGAACATTACAAGAACCACCATTTGATGATATGTTCATATGGATGTTGTGAGTAAACAGAGCAAATCAGAGGACAAACAATAATGAAGCAGCCCCATGTTGGAGGAGAGCCATGTCCTGATACATCTGCCACCTTGGATCACTTCCAAGACTTTATTCCATAACAAGACGATGCTGTGCTCAGCTTTTCACAAAGGAGAAAGAAACAACCCAGTAATTCTCTTTTAAAAGAGAGCGGACACTTGTGTGAGTCAAGGGCAGTAGACCATCTGTTTAACAGGACCGTGCTGAGAATGGCCTGTTATTGCTTTAATTATGTGTTGGGAAAGTCTCAGTAGAAGCTCTACAATTAGTGTTATGACTCATAGCCAGTAAACTAGCCAATAAGATACAATTAGTGTTCTGATTAGTAGCCAATAAGCTAGCAGTTCTGGGTGTTAGCATTGCATGTCAGGAGGTGGGACTGGGGTATCACTTACAGGCATGGACCTTCAGGGAGATGGGCTCCTTGGGTAAGATGGTTCTGGCAGGCAGGTACTGGGCGTTGCAGCTGTAGTCGTTTCTGGTGTCATTAATCAGTGTGTTGGCGAAGTACAGATTGGCATCCAGGCCGATGATGACACGTTCACTCTGCTGGATGTGGAGCAGCTCTGGGGGATTAACAGACAGCTGTTATACCGGACTGGACTGCAGTGGGGTCATGCAGACGTGACCGGGGCAGGACTGTATCGGGGTCACGCAGACGTGACGGGGGCAGGAGTGTATCGGGGTCACGCAGATGTGACCGGGGCAGGACTGTATCGGTGTCACGCAGATGTGACCGGGGCAGGAGTGCAGGGGGTCACGCAGACGTGACCCGGGGAGGACTGTATCGGGGTCTCGCAGACGTGACCGGGGGAGGACTGTATCGGGGTCACGCAGACGTGACCGGGGCAGGACTGTATCGGGGTCACGCAGACGTGACCGGGGCAGGACTGTATCGAGGTCACGCAGACGTGACGGGGGCAGGAGTGTATCGGGGTCACGCAGATGTGACCGGGGGAGGACTGTATCGGGGTCACGCAGACGTGACCGGGGCAGGACTGTATCGGGGTCATGCAGACGTGACTGGGGCAGGACTGTATCGGGGTCACGCAGACGTGACCGGGGCAGAACTGTATCGGTGTCACGCAGACGTGACCGGGGCAGGAGTGCAGGGGGTCACACAGACGTGACCCGGGGAGGACTGTATCGGGGTCACGCAGACGTGACCGGGGGAGGACTGTATCGGGGTCACGCAGACGTGACCGGGGCAGGTCTGTGTCGGGGTCACGCAGACGTGACCAGGGCAGGACTGTATCGGGGTCACGCAGACGTGACGGGGGCAGGAGTGTATCGGGGTCACGCAGATGTGACCGGGGGAGGACTGTATCGGGGTCATGCAGACGTGACCGGGGCAGGACTGTATCGGGGTCATGCAGACGTGACTGGGGCAGGACTGTATCGGGGTCACGCAGACATGACCGGGGCAGGACTGTATCGGGGTCACGCAGACGTGACCGGGGCAGGTCTGTATTGGGGTCACGCAGACTTGACCGGGGCAGGACTGTATCGGGGTCACACAGACTTGACCGGGGCAGGACTGTATCGGGGTCACGCAGACGTGACCGGGGCAGGACTGTATCGGGGTCACGCAGACGTGACCGGGGCAGGACTGTATCGGGGTCATGCAGACGTGACTGGGGCAGGACTGTATCGGGGTCACGCAGACGTGACCGGGGCAGAACTGTATCGGTGTCACGCAGACGTGACCGGGGCAGGAGTGCAGGGGGTCACGCAGACGTGACCCGGGGAGGACTGTATCGGGGTCACGCAGACGTGACCGGGGGAGGACTGTATCGGGGTCACGCAGACGTGACCGGGGCAGGTCTGTATCGGGGTCACGCAGACTTGACCGGGGCAGGACTGTATCGGGGTCACGCAGACGTGACCGGGGCAGGACTGTATCGGGGTCACACAGACGTGACCGGGGCAGGACTGTATCGGGGTCACTGCACGTATTGTTACTGAGGCAGATTCAGTTGTGTTGAACTCAGAGTTCAGTTTGGTAAGCAGAAGGCAGAAAGAACAGTAGGTGAAAGATCAAGTAGCACACGTAAAGAGAGGGAAAGGAAGAGGTTAGGGTTAGGGTTGGGGTTGGGGTTAGGTTAGAGTTAGGTTAGCTAATGGGAAGCTGAACTCACTCTTGTCCATCCAGTAGATCTGGGGAGTGACTGAGCTTTTGGGGGGGTTGCAGGGCAGGACCACGTTGTCCCCCTCCGTCACTGTCTTGTGCACTCTCTTCTCTTTGGTCAAGGTGGGGGTGGCTGTGGGACACACACACACACACACATTTCCCACCTTTGTCAGATCTGAGCTCTAAATCACCCAGACGTCCACTCAGAATGGTTTCCAACATTCTTTCTCCTACAACATCTACTGAGTGACATCATGCCAGCTTTGCTACTAAGTAATGGTTGTCCTAGTAACAAAGACTGAGTCAGGTGAGGGTCCAGGTGCCATACCTATGTCCAAGCCACAGATGGTGAGTCATTGCATTTTTCATTAACGGAATCACATCATGGTTAGTAGTGCTGGTGTTGGTAGTGCTGGTGTTGGTAGTGTTGGTAGTATTAGTGGTGCTAGTAGTGTTAGTAGTGCAGGTGTTAGTTGTGTTGGTAGTGTTAGTGGTGCTAGTATTGTTAGTAGTACAGGTGTTGGTAGTGTTAGTGGTGCTTGTGTTAGTGGTGCTAGTACTGTTGGGATTAGTAGTGTTGGTGTCAGTGGTAGTGCAGTGCAGATGTTAGTAGTGTTGGTGTTAGAAGCGCAAAAGGTCCATGAAGAGGAGAGTGGGCGGAGGAGAGTGGGCGAAGGAGAGTGGGCGGAGGAGACTCACGCTCTGTAATGAGCTCGATCAGCTTGGACTCCGCCGTCCCCAGAGCATTGGAAGCATAGCAGCGATATTTTCCGTGGTAAAATTTCAGATCGCTCTCGCTGTCTGCTGTTAGAGTCCCATTACTGAACAATTCGTCCCTGAAGAGCTTTCCATCCTTCACCCACCGATATCTATCAGACGACCAAGGACCAGACGCCACGCCAGGATCCAACGGCGATAGAGACAGCCATAGAGAGAGTGAGAGACACACAGAGATAAAAGATAGATAATATAAGGTCATCAGTGAACACACATTTAGGAAAAAGTGGACAACAGACAACAATCTCCTGCATTATGAGGAAACCACAGATGAATACTGGGTGGTGAAAGGTTATTAAGTAAGAAGCAGATGAGTGGGCATGAACGTATGGAGAACGTATGGAGAGGCACAGTTTAGGGGCCTCAGCACAAAGAGACCTGCAGCCCCAGGAGGAGCGGCTCAGAGCACCGGGGATGGGCATGAGTTTGTCTTGTTTTTCTCATTGGTTACCAGTAGCATGAGAGGGTCTGTTGACCTCTGAACTGTGCATATGCCCCAGAATACCATGGCCAGGGACTGGCCTGGACTCTGGTTGGCTAACACCCAGGGCTTGATTTCTGCTAGTAGCAGGAAACTAGACAGAAGGACATGAACTCTGGGACAAGAACTCCGTCGGTCACCCAACATCCGCATTTTTCATCCATGTTTTGCACTTGTGGTCACCCATTAACTTCATAACAACCCGATACACAACAGCACAAAACACAATATACAGGAGTACAAAGGTTACAAGGTTCAAATGTGTCATTCAGACAAACAGCAGGCTGAGCGATTTAGACGAAATGCAGACCGTGTAATTCAATTACCAATTTTGGCTTTGGTTTCTAATAAAGAAATGTGTATTGATTGCTTACCCATATCTTTCCACTTAGATATGTGAAGCTTAATGTGGGCCACTAGATTGGGAACTGGCTGAAAGAGAGATTGATGGACATAAATGACCCCCAATGGGCTGAGACTTACCGGGGTGTGGGAGTGCCACTGGCCTCACAGACCAGAGAAACGTCATCCAGGTGGAAGGCGGTGTAAGACTCCGTTTGGAACGTGATCACGGGAAGCTGTGTTACTACAGGGAGGGTTACACAGACGGTTGCCAGTTACACAGACGGTTGCCAGGTACACAGACCAGTTACACAGACGGATTACCAGTTACACAGGCTCGAATGTCTGAGGTGTGAACGAGGGAAAAGTACAAAAGATTGGTTATCACATCGCTTGCTTTCGAAGTGAAACCAACCAATAACCTTTAGCAGTGTGCAAAATGTCAAAGTGAAAAAGCTCCGGATGCACCAGACGCGGATCGGAGGAGCCGGGACACTTACGGCTGGGAGTCGAGTCTTTCGGACCACAAGAACGCAGAAGGGAAAAGAAGACAATGACATGGTGAAACAGATCAAAACATCAGCACATGCAGTTGTGGCTCCCACGTGAAGAGATACCCAGATTAAACAGGCTCACAAAGACAAGGCAGTGGTAGTGGATGCTGTAGTTCAGATATCACATGTAACGTTCAAACTTACTGTACAGTACTGTACAAAACCACTGTTGCTATGGAACTGCACCAATGCGTACAGTGTAATATACTAAGTGACGATGCATATTGGTGCACTCATAAATTCATAAAGCATTAAAACAAAGTACCGGAGCCACTGTCCTGACACACTGAACTACCACTGCTGGTAAGAGCAGGGTGGGGGGATTGATGGGTAGTAGCAGATTTAACCACAATTGCGGACTAAATATTTTAACTTAATTATTAGATGTTAATCATGAAAGGTGATGCTTAAAGAGTCCAGATGTCTGGGAACTCAGGAACAGCCTACGAGTTTATTCACGTGTAAAATATTCCACCACTTGTGATTGTGAAATGATTGCCAATGAGATGCTGATTTAATTGTATTTCACTGTAGCTGTCCAAGACATGGGCTAGTACCCATCCAGTAGAGCAGCAGTGTGTGTGTGTTTTGCTAACTCTCACAGCAGTGTTAGGCGTGCATAGGGGGCACATGGCATTCTAACTACAGATCTTTTCAGCTTAATTTCTCTGTGAGCTCTGAGCCCAAGCAGAGATGATACTCCTAATGAGTGTGCCAGCATGCATGTGTGCAGGATTTCTTCAGTCAAAATCATGTCACCCCCAAAGCATGCAGGATGTAACAAGTGTTCACCGACATTGCTAAATGCAGAACAGTCACAGTATGAACAGTTGCACATTATGTTTCACCCACGGCATGCAGCTCTACTCCAGGAAATAGGGAGACTCACAGCCTTTGGGTATCTGGATAGCTCCATATGTTTGTCCCACATAGGAAAGAAGAAGAAGAGGAAGAAGAAACTGAAGCTGAAGACTGTGGGGTCTTCCCTGCCCTCTAGTGGCTGCTGGTAGACACTGCGTTGGCAGCATTGTTCACTGTCCCATCAAATGAGTGTCCTGTGTTTCTCATACGTGTACCCGCTCACACTCTCACACACCCACTGCAGTGGTGTGTAGGTGCAGCTGTGTCTAGAGACAATTGAATTTATACGAGGCAGAAGTGGGTCTTATCCAGTTCTGTTGTCCACGCCCCTTCTGCTGTGTCCTTCTGTGAAAAAGAGAACCGGGGGGCAGGGATGGAAGGATGGAATGGGTGGAGCATAGAGAGACATAAAAATGGGGAAGGAGGAAGGGGTGGAGCATAGAGAGACAGACAAAAAGGGGTAGAGAGAGGAACAGAATGTGGCCCACGTGGGATGGAAAATGGAGGAGTGGAAAGAGGGGAAAGAGAATGAAGAATGACTGTCACCATGTATTCCATTATTAATTACATCATTATCGTTAGTATGTTGTAGAATGAACTAAACATCACTGAAAGCTTTAATGGGCTCACTGATCACAGTGGTGATGATTGCAGTGCATGACAGGAACACTGTGCAGCATCACCTTCAGGAAACACACCGAAAACACTCTCACTGCGCCTCTACACACCCACACACACACACACACACTCTCTCTCTCTCTCTCACTGCACCTCTACACACACACACTCACACACTCTCACTTTCGCTCTCTCACACTCAGATTAATTGGACAAAAGAAAACACTTAACGAGCTGAGGAGAGACCAGCGCTCAAACCTGACCTGAGGAGAGACCAGCGCTCAAACACTTAACCTGACCTGAGGAGAGACCAGTGCTCCTCATCTCAGTAAGCCTCTCTGAATAAGGGCTACTGGCTTTGAGATCAACCTGGCCTTGCTCTGCTCCCTAACCTCTGTCTCTAATGTCTCCCAATCCCTTCTGTCTTTCTGTCTCGAATGTCTTCCCATCCCTCCCGTCTTTCTGTCTCCAATGTCTCCCCATCCCTCCTGTCTTTCTGTCTCTAATGCCTCCCCATCCCTCCTGTCTTTCTCTTTAAGTAAATGTTCATCCCCACTTCCCACAGGGCATTTGTTTCTTCTGCAGTCTTCACATGCAAACACGGCCAATGATGTCTGGCACGTCAGAGATAAAGGTTCCGTCAGGCATTCATAACAAGACCATCAGCGTAACAGGATTTTTGCTTTTACCATAATTCCCATTTAAGGGAATAGCTCTATTGATTGGCTGCATAAAGGAGGTCACTCTTGCGCATCGCTCTAGGCCCTCACCGGTCAAGCAAATGTTATTTCCAAATGACACTGTGCTGGAAATGTCCAGGTGGGCTTAAGTAATGGAGGCACAGTGTTGACATCTGTGCCTCCCCATTCACACCCCCCCACACACAAAAACACCCTAATCACACGCCCATGTCCCCTGGCACCAGACTGCCCACCCGTCTGCCAGCCCCTGCTTTGAAGGACCCGATTCACATCACGTTCTATGCAATATTGCAGTCACTTACAACCTCTGAACCACATACAGTCTTATATTCCCTGCTGAGAACATACACACACACACCCTTTGCTGGTCCCAACACCAAACCCTACCTAACCTCCAAGAGGAGATCTACTGCCTCTGGTGGGAGATCTATTACCTCCATGAGGAGATGTGTTGCCTCTGGTGGGAGATCTATTACCTCTGAGAGGAGATCTACTGCCTCTTTTAAGTTTTTGAACACAGTGGGACTTATAAGAAGCAGCTACAGTATTAAATGTTTTTCTAGAGCTACACACACCAGTGGTCAGATTTATTTCCAGTGTGCGTCAGATCTTAAGCTCAGTAGAGTGGATCTGGATTTATTTATAAGATGAAGTCATGCTTGCCTGCACACCCGCACACACATACCCATTACCATTGCTGCATTAGTGAGATAAGCTATGTGAGGGGGTTTCTACCCCCTGCCTAGAACCAAAAACACCTGGTCGTTCCTGCCTTAGGGGATGTCAGACACACACACACACACACACACACACACACTGTCACACAAACGTTACCATGTTAAATAAGCCAAATGTGGTGCATAGCACAGAGGGAGTGTTGTGTGTGTGCATGCATGTGTGTGCTGTGTGCATGTGTATGCAAGTGTGTGTGCACGTTTGTGTGGGTGTATGTGTGAGAGGTAATGTTTGACTGCATGCATACCTTTCATTACTGGGACTTTTTAGTTCATGTGTACATGTGACAGTATGTGCATGCGTGTCCAGCTCTACCACTCATTAAATATTCACACACACCAGCTGTGCCACTGGGTAAAATGGGAGGGGGTGGAGACATGACTGCAGAAGGAGAGGGAGGGAGACGGAGGGGTCATTAATCTCTGCCCCGCCCCCGAGCCCCACCCTGAACCTCTCTTGAGACTCTCTGTCAGCAGAATGGTAGTGATGGAGACAGAGGTGAAAATAGACAGACAAAGCAGAACAGAAATCGTTGTTTTGATAACCTTAACACACCCTCACACTCTATACACACCTTTCCCCCTGAACTCTTACTGTGCTTCAGTGATATATGGTGGCAAGGGACAAACACCTATGCACAGCTAAATTTATTAGTGTGAAGTTCAGCTAAAACCACCACATCACAACACATGCACATAAACAATAGCTTTCTAAAATCACCAAGCACACCCCTAACCCTAACAGCGAACCCTAATTTTCATTTGTTTTGCTTACTTTCACCTCTGTGTATTACGCACATTCCATTCTGTGTATTACAATGTGCAGTAATTATGTATGTAGATTATTAGGTATGTATATTTTGGAATGCCCAGAGTGTGTTATGGCACTATTCCAAATTCAAATGGGTTTGCTGAATAACATATCCATGCATGGAGCTCATTAATATGTAATGGAGCTGTCAGTCTGATGAAGTGACCTTGATTTGAAGGTTGAATGGGCCATGCAGGAGAACAATAACAGACTGCATGGTGTCATCAGTAACACTCCAAACATTGTCCCAGTTCTGTCCTCATGATTAAATCCTCCCACCAGTAATGCAGAAATAATAGAGCAAACACGATCAGGCCTGATAACATTTGTGGCCCTGTTTAGTTTAGCTGTATGCCTTACTCTCAAACAGAAGGCCCGTCGACGTGCTGGGAGCAGCTAGAAAGGGCTTCAGATTTTTCTAGCAGTGGGTACAATTTACTACCCATGGTCACGATGTTTCTGTCAGTGTTTTCTTGTGGCAATTCTGATGTTTTTGTCATTGTGTTTTCCAGTGGTGGCTACAATTCTTCTCTCAGGATGTCCCCTGGATATTTGGGGTGGTGTCTCTGGCGTCTTTCATTCTGCTGCTCTTCACCTGTCCTCTAAGTGTCCCCTCCCTCCCCCGTGTATGTCAATTTTAATCCGCTCCTGTCTTATCTGTCCACCTCAGACTGATTCACTGCTTCCAATACAGCCCAGCTGTAGCTCAGTGTGCATCTCTCCTTCTTTGGTGCCTCCACTAACCCTTCTAATCTGATCCTGTGTGTCTGTGTGTGTGTGTGTGTTTGTGTGCGTGTGTATGTGCATGTGTCTCTTTTGTGGTTTCCACATCTCGATCTACACGCATTTGCGTTTTATTTGGTGTAGATCGAGATGTGGACATGCGGAGTTTCAGGCATTGTTCGATCTGTAATTGGTGGCTTTTCAAATGGTGAAACAGATTTGTGGTACTGCTACCTTTTGCTGCAATACTTTTGCGGCATATTTTACAGATAACGGTTGTTTGTTCCTCATCATCTTGGTGAAACCCAAACCAAACAGACAACGGATCCAGTGCTGTTTTTCTTCTGAACCAATTCGTCCGCCTCCATCTTGTTTCTTAGTGCCTAACGTTGCCAACTCGCTTCGTTATTAGTTCTCTCAGTACCTGTGCTGTTTTTCTTCTGAACCAATTCGTCCGCCTGCGTCTCGTTTCTTAGCGCTTCATGCTAACTCTCTTTGACAATCATCTTCTCTGTACCTCACTGTGCTCTTTTCCGCCTCCTCTGTACACACACGCACACCCCAGCAGCGCGGGTGGGCGGGACCAATGTAGGTGAACAGAGAGGGAGATGAACTAAACACCAAAGCAACTCTCACGCTGGAAGATAGAAGCAAATTTATACTCGATGTTCGCGATATAATAATTTTTTATATCTCAAAGATAACATACATCGATACATTGAGTATATTCGATACATCTCCCACCCCTAAATCAGACCCACGTGAGTGGTGAATCGGGCCCGTGTGAGTGGTGAATCAGGCCCATACGAGTGTTGAATCAGGCCTATGTGAGTGGTGAATCAGGCCCGTGTGAGTGGTGAATCAGGCCCATGTGAGTGGTGAATCAGTCCCGTGTGAGTGGTGAATCAGACTTGGAGATGTTCATCTCTCAGTGTTTACTACATGATAACAACATGATAACATAGCACATGGCACACGCACTTAACTGTTTGTTTGTTTGTTGTGCTCTGAATCAACAGAACCTGGAACTTTGTGCTTCATGCATCTGCCAATAATGTGAATGGGGAAGGCTTCCTGAGTGAAAGGCGACACCCCTCCCACATATAAACAGGAAACCAGAAACATCACATACACCAACTCCTTGTCTCTGTTGCCATGACAACAGGACCTCCCTGGGTATCTCCTCACAGGAGACAAGTGAATACACACTCTGAGACCAGCTTCCCCCCCACCACACACACACACGCACACAGCTCATTCCTGTTCCTTTGGATGGGCATGGGCCTTTCACAGGAACATGGGCCTTTCAGAGGGCAGTGCATCTATCTGTCTTTTACTGAACTTAAAACCTTTACAGCCATAAGCGCTCCCGTACTTAACCAAGCCTCACCCCTGTCATACGTCCAGCCAAACGGATTCCAGTAAAAGTGAAATATTGATGGTTGTCTGGCCATCAGCCTGACTCCCACAACCATCTGGAGAGGCTGGCTGACAGAGGCGGAAACAGGGCCTAATGGGATTATAGCATTAAACCGGATGGACATTAGGAGCAACCTTAACTGCTCTCCTTCTCCATTGCGCCATGTCTGTGTGTGCTGTGTCGTAACCGTGACTCTAAACCTTGCATTTGAAGGAAAGGTGATATCCCTCCACCAAGCATGTCAACGACACCCCCACTACCGCTACGACCACACCCCCCCAAGTAGACCTCCTCCCAGGGGATGCCCTGTTACCATGGTGCCCGTGCTGCCTCAAACCAGTGGACCAGCATAAGAAGCTGTGTGTGTGTGTGTGTGTGTAATATATGCATGTGTGTGCATTTTTAGTGTCCTATGTATAGAAATATTGTATTTCTATAATTGTATGTACACTAACAATCTGCCTATGTTTCCTTTACTGAATCATTTAGATATCGGTTAAATGATGACCCAAAGCCATGGATATTCCAGTCTGTTGGAAAAACGGCTCATGTTTTCAAAGAAAACTAAAATACAGATAAAACACAGGCTTAGTGGCTATTCATCACTCTGTTTTGTTTATCCTGCCGATTTAGAAAGTCAAAGACTTTCTGCAGAAGTTCCTCCATAACACTTTCTAAGAAGTGTCAGTCAGTCACATCACCATTCCTCTGAGCTGCTCCTTCTGGTGATTACCCAAAACAGGGCCCGATGACACCACCCACCTCCTAAGTAGGTGTTTGATCTCCTCCTGGGTGGTGTCCTGAGGTGGGGAGGCCTGCTCTCAGCCTGGGCGTGCGGAGTGTTTCCCCATGACGGCTATGCGAGGAACCCCCTCATTCTCTACCCCACTCCTGGGCCGGCTGGGTTTTAATGAGTCCCCAACTCTCAGGGGACCCTTCCCCACGATAACTTAATAACCATGCATAATCTTACCGCCCCGCGAGGGGCCCCATGAACAGAAGCTGGGTTAAGAAGAAGCTTTCACTCATTGTGTCTCTCCTTCACCTCCCTCTTCATTAGGACAAGCTCCTCCATGACGGTACAACTGCACTAATTTCCTCCCAGCCTGTCACAACATGCTCCTTTTCCTCATTCAAAAGATGTCTCATTGGGGGTGGATCATATCCTACTAACAAAACACTTCCTTCAGCTTTGACGAAGCAGCTTTGTTAAGAATTCATCAGAACCTCGCGGATTAGACTCTAGAGAAGGAGCAGTTTCCCAGAAGCAGATGTCAAGTGGATAAATACCCGTCAATGACGCTTTATCAAATAAACACAGGCAGGAACAATAATAAAGTGAAACCAATGGAACCACATCCAAAAATATAAAATAAGAAATAAAATGAACAATTACAGAATGTAAAACTTTTTAATGAACTATTTTGACTGTAAACCCTTTTACCAGAAATCTTTTATATGTTGACACACACACCACAGTAAAATCCATGGCTCCATTGTCTGTATCTGTTTCTGATGTAAGAATTTATGATGCCAAGTCTCTTCCTCTGAATGAGCAGTCAGCTCTTGCCAAAGCAGTTCCTGGAAGTAGCAGATTATGTAAATGCATAATAACCCCCCCCAGCCATCACCCACACCCTCCTCCACCCACGCACTCTCAGTGTCAGTAAGGGAGCTCCATCCACTCTGTGTATAACAGAGCCCCTCTCTCAGGCACATCAGGCATATAATAGTGTACTCCTCTCCCCACTCTCTCTCTCTTTCTTTCTGTCTCTCTCTCTCCACTCACACAGTCCCCTGTCATGGTAGCAGCACACTACAAAAACAAGTCAGTAAATCTGTCTTTGTCAGTTTGAAGGGTTTCACTTAGCACCACAACCACTTCAGCAATGAAGTCTAGTTGAAGGATGTTGAGCTGGCGTGACACTGGGAAGCAGATGGTTTATGTTTGTGAAAGACCTGGCGACTGTAAAGGGCATGGGTCACTTAAGGACATTCATGAGAAGAGTAGAGGAGGAACTGTGAAGTGTTGTGAGTATAGAGGAGGAACTGTGAAGTGTTGTGAGTATAGAGGAGGAACTGTGAAGTGTTGTGAGTATAGAGGAGGAACTGTGAAGTGCTGTTAGTACAGAGGAGGAACTGAAGTGCTGTGAGTATAGAGGAGTAACTGTGAAGTGCTGTGAGTATAGAGGAGTATTTGGACCTGTGCCAGACGTTCAGGGCTGAAGTGCAGGCTAATGACCTGCCATTCTGGTAGAACAGAATTCAGCTCAGTTCGAGGTAGCTGGATCAGCATGACTGTACCAGGGACAGTTTTGCCAAAGCAAATAGTGTGGAATCGTGGTCCATGACTACTGCCATAAGTAACAAAACACAAACAGTGGCAACAAATGATAACAAACCAGATAAAACAAAAGCGGTAACTACATTGACAGGATAAAGATTATTATTATATAGTGAAAGGTGGGTCACTCAGACAGTGACATTTTGCTGTCAGAGGTGCTGGGATTTCACTAATTTGTCTTGATTTCACTCTGTCATTTCTGCTCTTTTTCTCTCTGCCTGTTCTTCCTCCCTCCCTCGCTCTGTCTCTTTCCCTCATTCGCTCTCCCTCTCTCCCTCCCTTCCTCCCTCCCTCTCTCTGTCTCCCTCTCCCTCCCTCCCTCCAGTTTGTATTCCTTTCCTGTTATCTGAGGTCAGAGAGCTCAGTGGTGAGATGTAAACTTCATGAAAGCAGAGATTCTTTATACCAACCCCGTTCTTCCTGTCCTCATTTCACTCTCCATTCCCCAGAAAGAATCAGATTCACGTATTTACAGCAGCACAAAGGTGTTATTATAAGGTTAAAGTGTTGGTTATCTGTTAACTTGGGATTTTGAGCCTAACCCTGTGGAAAAACCCGTTTCCCACAATGTGTTCCCCATACTGCCACTCAACTCATTTACAGAAGCTTGAGATGAACAGTCTGGTGCCTCTGTCTGTCTGTCTGTCCCGATGTTATGTATGTCCCGATGTTAGATATCTCTCAAGCTTATGATCTGGAACACGCGTTTAGAAGGCGCAAACTATTCTCCCACGTGCAATAATTAAAATGCCACCAGTAAAATGTTGGAATCGTGGTGTTTGACACAGATCTGCAGATCTGAAGAAACGCTGTTCCTACTGGAAGGATGTGAAGCACAAATAAATCTCTCTTCCTCCCACACTGGCTGCTGGGAACATCATTAAACGCTAGTTACCGAGACTGAATCTGCGCTGTGATCTTACTGAAATAAATATAAGGCAATGAAATTAAACGAACCAGTGTACAAAGAATTTGCAGGACTTAATGATTTAATATCCAGTATATTAAATATGCAGATTTTATTTGGGAGGTTAATAACATCTGCATTAATGACAAATTTTGAATATATATATGCATTTGTGTGTGTGTGTGTGTGAGTCTGTGCGCAAGCGCATATGAGTAATGTGTAGATGCCGCTCCCTCTTCTGCAGTCGCCATAGCAACCCTGTGACTCCTGCAGCACACGCAATTTTTCTTTTCACCATCCCCCAATCCTCCCAACCCCCACAGTCCACACCTCTTCTCTCTCTCTCCATATCCCTTTCTCTCTCTCCCTCTCCCTCTCTCTCTTTCTCTCTCTGTCTGTATTCTTAGGTACTTCCTTTCGGTATCTTCACCTATACGGGGCTGAACTGACCCGCATGTCTGTCTCAGTGCTGATATCTTTTCTCACCACTGTCTCCATTAGACAGGTCACATTTCAGTGTGGCTAGTTGTATTTGTTTTCTCCTCATTCCATTTTCAAGACTTCTAGTCCAAAGTGAAACAAGAACATGTCCATTTTGAGAGCACTTAGGAATTTGCTGAGTGCATTAAGATGCTTCAGAGAAGCGTAATCGGCACAGATGTAAAGTACTGACTGACTTTCACTGGATGCTGCTTTTTAAACATTGGTGCTCCTAGAATTCCCCTTTCCTGCACAGGTTAGTATAGTCCCTAATTTAGCACGCCTGACTCTAAGAATTTGGCCTAAATCAAAGGGCTTTCTTAGATATTTTAGGCTTTAGAGGGAAAGTAACTTTCTGTGGAACTTAATCAAGTTCTTTCTAACTATACCCATATCTCATCATTGGCTCACCAACACTGTTCTCAACCTGGTTCAGCATTTTCAATATTATGTCATTACCGCTACAATTTCCTTTAAACTTTTAATTTAGGAGAATATGAAATATACTGTTCAGCAAAAGCATCAAGGCTATTTGTTATTGCCATGATATGAGCTATGAGTTTAATAACTCTTATACTGTAACTCATACCTATTATGTCATAGCTGTATCAGGCAATCATAATATATCTGTGTAATATGAGTGTGGTGGCTCTTGTGCTTCGGTAAATCCTAACAGATTTGTTTATCTACCTGCACTTCCAGAAAACTCTAGGTTTACATCTTCTCTGTTAATAGTTTTCTTGTTTTGACCTTGTGTTGCACTGTGGTGCATATACTCCCTGCCCTGTATTATTAAATTGTCCTGTTTGTTGCTAAACTGGACAGTTACAGTTTGGTTCTGTTTGTTGAGTGGCTTCTGGCTGTGTGCCAGGGTCTGGAAGCAGTCGCCATGGTTTGCAGAGGAGAGCACGCTGCTCTCAGTGAGGCAGGAATAAATCTAGCCCAACACTAGAAATATGTAGGGCCACATTTATCAAGCCTTTACCGCAAAGGATCTATCAATCTCTGTGTGTGTGTGTTCATGTATCGCATCACGATGGACTCAAAACTTATATTTCATATGGCAGGCAGTGCTGATACTCACTGATATGTGATATGTGTGTTCTAATGTGCTGATGTTGCTGGGAGACAAATGATCATTTGAAAGGCAGATTGTTAGCAACATGTAGCAGGGAGCACTGAGGTGAAGTCTACACCGGTAGGTAGTCTACACTGGCAGGTAGTCTACATGAGCAGGTAGTCTACACCAGCAGGTAGTCTACAGCATTTAGGCATGAAGGTGAAGTCTACAGCATCACAGACCTTAGTGCAGAGACAGTGGTCCAGTGCACCGACTCACACAGACTGTAAAGAATGCAGGGAGCTGTAAAGCAGGACAGAGCAGGAGCACGAGGCAGACACTGTTATTGCTGCATCTACACCCTCTGAACAAAAGAAACCAAACCCAGGGTTCTATATATACGCCACAGCAGCTGGGTACCTGGGTAATATGACAGCATCGGGAGCAGGAGGGAGAGATAGAGACCAAAAATACAGGGAAAGAGAGAATGGAGGAAGGGAGAGGGGGAGGGAAAGGAGGAGGGAGAGAGAGAGAGAGAGAGAGAGAGAGAGAGAGAGAGAGAGAGAGAGAATACATTGATTTCCAGTAAGGCAGAAAAAAGATAACAGTGGTGGGCACAGCTGTGCTGTATACATGAGTTAAAGAACACAAACACAAACCCTCAACAGCTCCACACAGGTCTACTCTGCTTTGAACACACTACCAGCTGCTTTATGTGTCCTCATGCACAACCTGTCACTCAGGTCCTCATCCTGGTCTTCACCCTGTATTTAAACAGTAATGCTGTATATGGTGGGGACATCCTAGAGTTACCAGTCTACACATTGCTATCTGTACTTTAGCTGGAATGATCCTGTATTAAGTTTTTAAGTGTGAGGTTCATGTAAAATTATTTTATTAATTTAATTTGTTTAGCCCTATACATGAACAGAAGAGAAGTAATCATAAGTAAATCAGTAAATGTATCACCATGTGAAGTAAAAGCTATAATTACAGGCTTCAAGTCATCCCATGGTCCCACATGTTCAAAACAGACTGGATATCTTTAAGTTTCTGCCTTTATTCAAAAACCTCTGACCCTGCTGCAAAGGTTCACAGCATTTTTTTACATTTAATATCAATTACATAGCAATTGTGTCATGTGCAAGGAAGGGCAGGATGCGAACCCACAGGAAGTACATATATAGATGCGAACTACACAAACACACACCTGAAGGAAGGGGTCCGGGGCTGTATCGTGACAAATTGATGTTGCGTCCCCAGAGCTGTTTGCAACAAAGGATCCATTTAGTGAGTAAAACACATTTTGTCACTGGAACATTTTGCTCTGAGTTTTGCTTACGTTCTGTATATTTGTTCTCAAATTGATATGTATATGAGAAAAGGAAATACAATCAGAGAACAACACATTAAGTGCAAAGAATTTGTTTTGCCTCTAAAAGAGCATCATGTCTTGAGGGAAAGAGTAAAGGCCCAACAGTCAGGACACATGGCAGTCAGGACTCATCACATCGGTTAGGACACATCACAGCAGTCAGGACACATCACATCGGTTAGGACACATCACATCAGTTAGGACACATCACAGCAGTCAGGATACATCACATCGGTTAGGACACATCACATCAGTTAGGACACATCACAGCAGTCAGGATACATCACATCAATCAGGACACATCACTGAAGTCAAGACACTTCGTTTGCAGTCAGGACACCTCGTCCGCAGTAAGGACACCTCGTCCTCGTCCACCTCATCACAAGGCACCCATGTAGCTGTCCTTCAGTGTTACATGGGTCTCTCACATGTGACCCTTCACATGACCACACTCCAGATTCTCAACAATCACAGTCTCAGCTCACGATGTGTCCGGGAGGTTTTTGCCATCGTAGTATAAACATGCATCTTATTTCCTTTCAGAGGACTTACTCATTTACATATTTTAAGTAAACAAGCAGTCTGAGAGGAGGATGCATGGCTGTCTTACTAAGATTAAAATGACAGCATTTACCGGTGTTTGTTGGTGTGGGACTTGATTCCTGTATAAACGGATCTGTATCATTCTTTCGGTTGTCAGGAAACCCGAACCCCAGAAAGACACGAGGACATTGTACAGATGGAGGACTAAGGTTTGAGATGACGGCTGTCACCTGAGCTGATAGCCAGCAGTCCCACTGCCAGAGCCTCTGCAGTGATGTGAACTGCCATAAGCCGGCACCACTCCCATACAGCCCTGCACTTACAGACACAGCAGGCAAAGGCTGAGAGAAATACGGAAGGATGTGATTCCTGTACCTGTGGCCACCACAACAACTCAAAGCCCAGAGACAACAACGCTCACAAACAGCTGCATATGGACTGGATGAATTTATTAAGTGTCTCTGGTTGGGAAAAGCCTCATTTGGACATTTTAAATGCTAATAAATGCTTGCAAGCCAAATGAACTGACCAAGGTAATTAAAATCCATAAGCACACATATGGGCATTGAATTCCATCTAATCGTCTACCAGGCTTTTAGCTAAATTGAAGGTTATAATCTTTGAAACTGTGTCTTCACATTTAACGTCCTAATTTGCTGTACAAAATCTGTGTAAATGATGAAATGATTTTTGTGGCAACATGTGCTGTACTGGTAAGTGTGTAAATGTGTGAGGCATTAGTGTTGATGAACACATCACCGCCGTGACGACACGTGATGTTTTGTTTTCTTTGTCGGACAATCCGTTAAAATAAAAGACATTTCCACAGTATATCCACCCAGCATATCCACCCAGTGTTAGAGTCCTTGTACCTCTTCTGCTTCCATTACAGACCCTCCTTCTTATGGTCTCTCTCTCACACACAGACACACACACACACACTTGTTTATAGTGAATTAAATGTCAGTGAGGAAATAGCTCAAACCCTTGTTTCAAACAAAAGGACCCTCTTCTGCTGCAGTCTGTATCTGTACCACACACACACAACACACACACACATGCACATACACACGGAGCTATAGAATGGCATGGAACCCTAGCCCAAAAACCTAAAATGGCTTTCTTAAAAAGAGAAAACAAAATTGAGCAGATAAACAAAGAACACACACACACCTGTGCACCTGCCCACACACACCTGCACACCTGCCCACACACACCTACACACACACACACTGGTGTAAGGTGGAAGTGTGTGGATAGGTGCACCCCAGGGTCCTGAGGTGAGTAAGTCACTCAACCCTGCCAGGGACACACACTCCAGAGTGTGTGTCCCTGGAGCTCTGTGTCCTCTCACGAGGGTTGTGCTTTTAAACTCAGGAACTGTACACATTCACTCCAAGACACTGATGTGCACTGCATGCGTACACAGGGCTGGATAGCAACCAAACACGGGGAGATCGTCTCTCTCCATCATTACACTATATTAACATTTGTTCATTATGCACAAATTTAGCAAAATTAGCAGAATGTTTTAAAAATCGTTCAATCTAAAACATTTTTTTCTCATAAAACAGTGTTATAACAACAACAACAGCAAAAACAGCAGCAAGAACAACAACAAAAATAATAATAATTATAATAATAATATGAAACAGCATGTAGCATGAATACTACATCATAGCTCACTGGACCCCCCATTAAGCTAAGGTTGCCAGCACAACGTCAAGCTGCACATCCCATTCAGCAGTCTGGCAGAGGAGATCAAGGTGTATATCAGTACCAGAGCTTCTAATGTTCTAATGCAACTTCCACATCCATCGACTTGCCCATCTTACAAATGAATGAAAAAGGGATCACCAATTATCATAGTGATTGCCGATTATTATTGGGATTGCCGATTATATTGGCGCTTTAATGCAAGCGCGAATGCTTCATAATATTGTTATATGAAACCAAAGTTCTGTTTCAGCAGGCAAAGATGGAGACTGAGAGAGAATTCCTCCCATATTTCACTATAAAGACCTCATTCTGTTTTGGAGAAGAAAGAGGAGACTGACCCAGTGAGAGAGAGAGAGAGAGAGAGAGAGAGAGAGAGAGAGAGAGAGAGAGAGAGAGATTGAATTAGTCTAATACAAAGGGCGGGAATTCAGAATGTTGGGAACTCTGGGAAATATTGAGCCCTGCTGGTGAAGTTCTCCCTAAGAGCCTTTCAGCCAGAGACCAGTGGCCAGCAAAAAAACACCTAACTGCAAACATTTCAAAGTGAACTGAGATTACAACAATGCCACCCCCCAGACAGTGTGCCCTGTAGAGCAGTATTTGTCTTAAGTAATCTTCCCTGTAACACACACCTACACACACCTTCTTTTCCACCCAGGTGGTTATCTAATAGGAGCTGAAATGCTGACATTCCTAAGAGTGTCATCAGCCCTGCATGACACTACATATGACTGATATGACTTTACATGCCTAGATCATAACTGCTGAATGCCGTTATTAACCCTCATATAATGTTCATAATCATCTGCATCGCACTGACTCTACTCATGCTCAACATTAAACACCTGATCATATTAATCATGCAAGTCTGAACTTACATTAACGCCCTATTAAATTCAGTGTCTACAAAATTCCACTTTACACAGGATGTAAAACAGGTGTGTGCATTCTAACTTTTGTATAATTTAAAGCTATAACAAGTACAAAACTGAATATATAACTGGTTTAGGAGAAATAAAAGGCAACCTATGTTAGCAAGATCATGTACTATATAATACTTTATATATAATACTTTATACTACATTGAAGGAATTCCAGCACAACCTTGATTGCTGTATGGAAACATTATGTGCTGTACAAATATGATCATTATGGATGATATGATGAGTGTTATGACCATTAGCCCTTTTGTGTGACTGTGACATGGTCCATTACTGTTCATTTAGACAGAGAAACAAAAGTAAACACACACACACCGTCAGAAGAAATCCATGTCTGACACTGAATTAGCTCTGAATTTACTGAGATTTACTGATAGATGCATTGCCCCTTGGATAAACCCATATAACACATTTTTGTAGGGACACTGTTCTGTTGACTAGATATTACTGAAATAGTAACACACTGAATATTAAAAATTTCCATATTATTTACCAGCCATACATGCACATTAGATGGCGAAAATGATAATATACAGTAGCGCAGGCCATAAATCAAACAGAATCAGGGCTGGGACATCTCTCAGCTGTCTCAAACCACGTTATGCACCAGTTCATTAATTATTTACCTTCCGTACCTACTGGTGTGGCGGGGCATCAGGTCGTAAACACTGACCTGCTCATACACTGCCTCGTTCCACCGTTCTTAACCAGCCAAAGTCACGCTAGCGTAAGGAGGCTCCTCTCTCCTTCTGCAGGAGGTGTCGTTCCGCTCTGCCTGTCATTTATTACCGCCAGAGCCGTAATGCCTGTCTGGCTACGCACCACCACCCAGCCGTACTGTGGTCCTCACGGTTCGCTCCGTAATTTCAGACAGAAATCTCTTAATATCTTTATGCGTTATCTAAAATAGTCATGCTCGCTGCACACGTACACACCTCAGAGGTGCTGACATACTTCTCCTTGTGAGGAGGGTGGGGTTCCATCATACGCACACACACACACACACGCACACGCACACACACACACACACACACACACCCTACCACCCACAACCACACTCATACAATTACACACAAAACCCACAAACCGTTCACACATCCATTGTTCAATCCTTAGGCATTTATCTGAGTGATTAGAACAGCTCTTACCTTCACAGGTACGGATGGAGCTCAGCAACACTTTTCTCTTGTTAGTGTGACACACCTTTCTCTCTCCCTATTTCACTCTCTCTCTCTCTCTCTCTTGTTCCCCCTCTCTCTTTCTTCCTGCTTCTACTATCCAATGGTTAGATTGCTACCTTCTGCTCTGATGCTGCAGTGATGTAAAAAAAATGCTCTCCCCTCCCTCTCTCTCTCCCTCTCTCCTTCTCTCTCTCCTTCTCCCTCCCTCTGTCCCTCCCTCTCCCCGTCTCTCTCTCTAGCATCCTCCTGTCCTCCGTCTGTCTATTCCATATTCTGATTCGCTTTTTGTAGAGATGACATCACCTCTTCCTCAGTGGTCCCCCCTCCCTCGCTTTCTGTCTCTCTTCTCTTTGTACCAGTGGCCCCTCCCTTCTCTCTCTCTCCCTCCCTCTCTCTCTCTCCCTCCCTCTCTCTCTCTGCTGCCTTCTGCTGCGATGAGGCTCCAGCAGTTCTTTGATCATGTTAATGTAATATATTTTTATGCAGAATTATTCTTTATCCTGTATATTTTCTTTTGCTGCTTAACAATTTTGACACTTTAACAATTTGAGCATCTCTCTAGTGTGCCACTATTTGTGAACGCATGAACAGAGACAAAACGCACCACAGTATGTGTGTACATATATAAAAAATCGGTTTCTGTTCATTAGTGTGGTAGAAATAACATTGTCACATCAGAACAAGAATGAGTCACCTCTAAACCAATGATATGTAGGCAGACACAGGGCAGCGGTGCGCAGACCCCCTAACCACACCCACCCACTCTATCCTGCCCCCTCCTGCACTCTCTGACTCAGACAGATGGACAGATGGACAGAGGGACAGATGGACACAGGGACAGGGCTCAGAGGGGTGATGCTGAGTGGCTTTGTTGTTCTCTGGTCCAGTCTCCGTGCGTCAGAGTGAGCGCGCAGAAGACCCAGTGAGGGGTCACGACCCTCTATTAACCGCTGGGCTGGAAATGTCATAGTGGGGGCTGGTGGTGGTTGGATGGGTGGGGGTCGTGTTCTGGGGGTGGTTGGTTGGGGTGGGGGTCGTGTTGTTCAGAGACCACACCCCGTGTCTGCTGCTGGCTGACGTCTGACGCAGAGGGCAAAAGACTTGTTTGGTTCTGTGACTCACCCAGTGCTGCTGCTCTTCTCGTCTTGTCTCATTCTGTGCTCATCTGTCTCACACAAAACTCCCCTTTAAATTGACTTTTTGAATTGAATGGATTTTTGAATTGAGTTGTCATGCCAGCCAGACTGGCGTGACATTTTCCTGCGACTATGTGTCCAGCTGTATATTTATGCCTCTCCTCTAAACCCACCCTGCTTTCTTCACTTACCATAAAATGAGCAGGTCAGACCAATCAATAGCTGCAGAGATCACCAGACATGATGGCACAGACAGAGCACTAACTCTGATGGCCGTACTCCCTCAGATGTTTCCACAGCTTGTGTCCTTGACCTGGGTCACATGCCGTCTATCACAACAGGTTTGCTTTGTGTGTCCCTGACAGTGCTATGTAGCTATGTCTACCGTGTGGCGCTGTAGTGAAGCGGGCGTCAAGAGTGACAGCTTCTGGACTGGGCGATGGTAAATCCTGCCCTTTATCTGTATGTCCTGCTGTCTGCTTTTTCCCCATGAAGGCAGGTCCGCCGGCAGAGTGACTCAGCAGATTCATAATCTATATGCTGTAAAGGAAGAAAGGAGCAGTCAAACGTGTCTGAAAGCCTGTAATTGTGAATGTGACGGTTTCAGAGAAATCAGGATCGGAAGGAGCCGATCTAATTCTAGGGGTAGATTGTTCCACATCTTCGTCGCTGCAGCTGTGAAGACTCGATCACCTTTGAGCTTCAGCTGAGATGGAGTCCCTACCAAGACCAAACTGATCCGATGATCTGATGATGTGAGATAGCATAGATCCAAATAAAGAGCTCAAGACTAATTAAGTTGCTTTAAATTGGATACTATAAGTCCCAGGAGGCTGGTGAAGATGTTCCAGCGTCAGGACTATTATTTACAATATTTACAATATTTCTCTACTCTTTAACACAGTTACTCCCTTAATTTCAGCCAAACAGCTGAAACAAACCAGTTTCTAATAAAATTATCAGCCACTGTTGTTCTGTTGATTAGTTATGATATTCAGAGCTCAATGAAAATTCTGATTTTCCAGATTGGAAACTGTGACACTCAGGTAATTTTAGTTCTGCTAAATGTTATTTTACATGACTTAAAGGCAACATCTGTTAGAAAGATTTATGATAAATGTAAATTATTTTAGGACTGTAAAATGAACAGAAACTAATAAACTAGCCCGAATGGGGCTTTTCAGGCGATGTCAGTAATACAAATTTTAAATGCCTTCTCTGTGATGTATGGTAGTAAATCAGTCTCTAAATTAAATTCAAATGAATAACGCAAAATGGCAATGTAATCCTAAATTGGCATTTACATGTTCCACTCATACAAGCAAGAAAATTCAAATTCAAATTGCAATTTGGTAGATGTCTATTCATATTTCATTTACACATACATTTGGATGCTTTATTTGTGCCTTGGCAGTCATGCGTGCTGTTCGAAATAGCCTACTACATACCACTGGCGTGGTATGTATTGGGCCCCAAATCAGTGTGCAGTATGCGACCAAAATGAATTTTTCCAGTACACGAAACATCACTGTATGACATGCTACTTCCGCAAAATATTCCAGTATGCAAACTATCTTCGTGGTGTACGGTATCCCATCATGCAACATGACCACTTTCATACCCTCTGTAAAAAAAAAAAAAACATGGCAGACAGTGCGAGCATAAATGTAGCCTAAGTATATTTTTCATAAAAATCTGCTAAAGAATAAAATGATATTTTATACACTGTTTTAAAATGAGAAAACCCACTAAACAGCTAGCTAATAATCAATCGTTATTTAGCTAGCTAGTTAGTGTTATCTTAGCAGCCTCTAACTACTGCTTCGAAAACAGTTGACTAAATTCCATATCAGACGCTATTGTAAAAACAATAATCTGTATTAATTATCAGACAGACTAGGGCTGCCCACCGCTCTGGGCATATGTGCACCACAGTCCCCTATTGATCACTACTGTGTGTGTTACACATTTACAGATGGGACAGATTTCGCTGCGGGTGAAAATCACAATTAACAATTGGCACATTTACATATTTATATGCATTTGCGTTCCATGATAATGCCTTTGAAATGTAGTTTTCAACCTCACCACCACGCTAAAAAGATGTCAAAATTCAAATGTTAAAGGGGAAATAGCGCCTCTCCTGTTTGCAATAACATTATGAATTAATCTAATGAGCTCTTCTGCAGCCATGTCTTTAAAAACTGGCTGTACAGCATGCTATAGTCCCGTGGCTGCCAGAGGTGGAACACTGCGGAACCTGATTGGCTGATTAAAGTGGAATGGTGTGGAATCTGATTGGCTGACTGTAGTGGAAGACCATGAAAATGCCTTCTGATAGGAATGCATTTTCAAAATGCATTTTGACACAGATTGAGCGCTGTTGGTATCATAATTGTGATGGTGGTGGTGAGGTTGAAAATTACATTTCAGAATCAGAATCAGAATCAGAATCAGAATCACTTTATTCCGCCAAGTATGGTGAGAGCTCACATATATGACATACACAAGCACACAAGACTGTTACAAATAACACACTAGAAAATATGAAATACAATAAATATATATTGGATATTCAAACGCATTATCATGGAATGCAAATGCATATTAAGTGAATAACATTTTAATTATAAATTTGTTACAACCTTTGCATGATCACATGAAACTTGATAATTCAAATCGGGAAATACATTTTCACTTAAATAAAGGCACAAATAAAACATCCAAATGTATATGTAAATGAAATATGTATATGTATTACATGTTTGAGTGTAAGATGTAAATGCAAATTTAGGATTACATTTCCACTTTGCGTATTACATTTTAATTTTGAGACCGATTTAATTCCATAGTGATAAAACTCTCGCATCCGAACGGAAGTAACAGCAGAGGAGCGAGTTTAGTTCCTGGATGATATTACACTGTAAGATGACCACGAGCTCGGAAATGTTTTCTGGGAGTATCTATGGAAAAATCCAGGCTGTTATGTTTCTAGAGAACGTCTGGGAAAAACAGACATGGCGGACTTGGACGTAAATAAAACTACCGAGGACCCCCATAAAACAGATTTTACCTCAGGTCTACATGGTAATTTATTCCCAAATACAGGCATATTAAAATCATAATTACCTGAATTATAATAATAATAACAATAATAATCTTTATTTGTATAGCACCGTTCATGCATACATGCAACTCAAAGTGCTTTACAGATTAAATAAATCAAAACATTAAAATGAAGCAGAGATTAAAAGAAATAATAAAAAATAAATAAAATGAAATGAAATCAAATAAACAAAATAAACAAACAGGTAATAACAGGTAATAAAATAAAGGTAATAAAATGCCAAATTCTTAAGATAATAAATAGAACTATTAAAATAATTAGAACAAACATAAAATGTAACTAAATAAAATGATGAAGAAAGTAAAATAAAATGGAAACCTGGTACAACAGACATAGCTTAACTAAAAGCAGATTTAAACAGGAAGGTTTTAAGACCCCTCTTGAAGCTATGCAGGGATGAAATGTCTCTGAGCTCCTCAGGAAGAGAGTTCCAGAGTTTTGGGCCATAACGGCTGAAGGCACCCTCACCAATCTTTAATCGGCTTTTAGGAATCACCAGTAGATTACTGTTTGACGACCTGAGAGACCTGACTGGAACATATCTAACTATCATTTCACTGAGGTAAAGAGGAGCAAGACCATGAAGACATTTAAAAACCATCACCAGAACCTTAAAATCTATTCTAAAGCTGACAGGTAGCCAGTGCAGTGAGTGGAGCGCAGGTGTAATATGATCCCTCTTTCTCGTTCGGGTCAGGACCCTTGCAGCAGCATTCTGAACTCGCTGTAGCTGAGAAATCGAGCTCTTTGGGAGAGCAGATAAGACAGCGTTACAATAATCAAGCCTTGATGTGATAAATGCATGGACAAGTTTTTCACTATCAGCAGGAGAGAGCATATCTCGGACCTTAGCGATGTTTCGGAGGTGAAAATAAGCTGTCTTGCATGTGGTCATGATGTGTGATTTAAAAGCTTAGCTCATTATCAAAAGTGACGCCCAAGTTCTTAACATATTGTTTGGCTTTCAGATTAATTTGATTTAAATAGGTCTGAACATCTTCCCTTTGTGAGTCACTACCAAGAACAAGAACCTCTGTCTTCTCTTTATTTAATTGCAGAAAATTGTCAGACATCCATGTCTGTATATCACCTATGCATTCAAACAGTGAGCTAATTGATTTTAGGGCTAGAGAAATGTAAAGTTGAGTGTCATCCGCATATTGATGATAACTAATGCCATGTTTGTTAATGATATGTGGTAATGGAAGCATATATAGGTTGAACAGTAAAGGCCCAAGAATTGATCCTTGGGGTACCCCACAAGTTATTTTTTGATGTGTGGAGGAAGAAGTACCTAATGCAACATAGTACTCGCGCCCAGTTAGATACGATCTAAACCATTCTAAAACTAAGCCACTAAGGCCTACCCAGCTCTGTAGTCGATCAAGAAGTATTTCATGATCAACAGTATCAAAAAGCGGCACTTAAATCTAGCAGAAAAAGGACTGAGAGTTTACCTGCATCTTTATTCAATCTCAGGTCATTTACTACCTTAACTAGTGTTGTTTCAGTGCTGTGGAGAGCTCTGAAACCAGACTGAAAAGTGTCATTTATTTGGTTTATTTTAACATAATCATTCAACTGGGTTGACACAACTCTTTCAATGATTTTGCTAAGAAAAGGAAGGTTAGATATAGGTCGATAATTATTGAGAATTGTTGGATCAAGATTTCTATTCTTTAGTAGTGGTTTAACCACTGCAGTTTTAAGAATATTAGGGAAATGTCCCAGTTGGAGAGACTGATTAACAATCATTAGAACATCATTAGATAATGAGCTCAGAACCTGTTTGAAAAAGTATGTTGGTAAAGGGTCCAGTTCACATGTAGAAGATTTTAGTGATGAAATCACATCAATTAGTGTTATCATGTCAACTTCTTGAAAATCAGACATATAACAGTTAGGTTGCGTAACTGGTATCAAGGTTGATGGTGTATTTGTGCTTGTTGCTATGTTCTCCCTTATACTAGTTATCTTGTCTCTAAAAAATATTGCAAACTCGTCACATTTTTCAACTGAGACAGATTCAGGGAAGACACGGAAGTGGGGTTTACTAGCCGGTCTATACTTCTGAATAAGACAGCTGAATTTTTGGATGAATCGATCAAAGTAGAGAAGTAGTTTTTCCGTGCTGATTTTACTTCACTGTTGTAAAAGTGTAAAAGAATTCTAGGCACGTTGCTCACCACCGGCCACGTATAGAAAAACACAACACGACACAGGTGTTGTTACCTGTGTTTGTGTCTGTTCCTATTGTTCTCCCGAATCCCTTTTTCCCTCTTGTGCCATTCGTGTTTAATGTACCTGTGTGTGTGTTTGTGCCAGTGTTTGTGCCGTTGTTTAACGTGTTCTCCCCTGTCTTCCCAGGGAGGGTATGCTGAGCGTTATTGTGGCGGAGCCCCTCACCGAGGAGTCGACTCTCGCCAGCCGAAGTTCCCCGCGTCCCGGGTCTGTCTGTAGCTATGGGTCCGGGGCTTTAAAGCTGCGCTGGGCAATCCGAGTTGCCCTTGGTGGGGGGATCTGTCAAGGTGACGCTCCCGTACCCCTCCCTTTGGGCGTGTGTTTATGTCGTCTATGTCCATATGTGTAGTTCCGTGGGTGTGTGTCGGTGTGGGTGTGTTAATCAGTCTCACCTGTGGCTCGTCTCATCATCACTAGGGAATAGTGTTGTTAGTCTATTTAATGTGCATTTACGCAGTGTCTTGTGCGCGTCTTTGTTTGATGTTGAGAGTCCAGTGCGTTATTTGTAAACCCGCTACTGAAGTAGCTTGAGTGTGATAATAAAACGTTGAATGTAAAAGCTCTCCGTGGTGATCTGTTCCGAATACTTACCCGTTACAGCATATGTATAATTTGCATCATTCATAACTGGTGTTGGTGATAATCCGAAGCAGTTCTCTGTTAAATTTCCTCATTCTGTCTTCTCATAATTCAGTTTTGTCAAATACTGGTGGTGCACTGGGCTGCACTGGGCTGACTGGGACCCCTCGATGCTGTCTGCACACTGAAGAAGGACATACCTGAGACCACATACAGGCAAGCACACACTTGCACATCGCCTATACATTTTACAGGTGTGTTTGCATTTTAAGTGTAATTATAGCCTTATTTAAATAAGAAATACCTACTGTATATACTTTTTATAAGAGTTTAATTGCTCTGTCAATTAAATTATGCCTGATAGAAACATTTTAAAAAAAGATTCAAATTCAGCACAAAAGCTATGATAATGTCCACCTGTTTTAGTATGTGGGACAAATAAAGTTTTAAAATAGTTTGGTGCAGCTGGTCTGAGAGATGCATGTCTCATTCAGTCCATGAAAACAAATAACAAACACTGTATCATTGAATAAATATCACCATTTTCTGTACACTAATACAATTCCCTACACAATCAGAGAAAGTTTACAATCTTTATCAAAAATATAACTGGCATATGCATAGACAACCCCAGTCTCTCTCTCTTTCTCTCTCTCTCACACACACACACACACACACACAAACTGCATTAAATTAAGCTCTTATCAGTCTTTGTACTGTATCTCTCCAGAGGAAGACATTTTTATTCTAGTGAAGTAGCGCCACCTGCTGTTTTTTGCCAACTATCACACTACTTTTGGTGTCTCGCTGCTGGCTGAAATTATTTGGAGTTGATATTATTTGGATGTTTAACACTTTAACTTCATCCCAGTCATCCCAGTAAACCTAACCGCCTTCAGTAATCTGTGCTGGTGAGCAAATGTGTGACTGTACAGGTGTATAAAAGAGAGTCAGGGCGTCATATCTATAAAGTGCGATGCTTTAGTTTGAAAGCAGACAAGAGAATGGCGCGAGGATTCCTGTAGTCAAAATGTATTTCGCGTGATCAGTAAATGATGTAAATGAGTAAACGAGTTTCAGTATTGCGCGTCTTTCTGTGAAAAGTAAAGAAAATGTGACATTTTAAATTTCCCCTTTATTCACGCTGCCACTTGCTTCAGATGATAAATGCCTTTAACGTTATCTTGCAGTGTCGTAAAAAGGAGATCAGCAGTCATAAAACGTTTGTTTCATTTCTTCTTTTGGCCGGGGTAAACCTTTCGGAATCGTATGACTAGAAACGAGTGTTTCTACTGCGTTGGCCATGGTAAACAGAAACGGAAAATCTGACCAGCATCAAATCTGAAGCGGAAAGTGTTGAGAGAAACGGGGCTCATGGACAGCGCCACCACGTGAGAGACTTACCTATACCTTTCTGCATAGAACATTTTTGGGTCGTTTATTACATCTTCGCTGGTAGACACTGGTTAGCTGGTTAGCACAATTAGGCCCTATTAAATTAAAATGAAATCCATTAGATTCCCTGCAGTACTTTATTTGAAATGAAAACGCGTATGTCGTGTTTTTTCATTGTTTAATGCAAAATGTTATGCAGAAGAGGATCGGCCAATTTATTTGATAGATCTTTTGTGCACATATCCAATATTTTGTTTCATTTTGTTTCGGTTGACTTTTAATCACATTTGGACGACTAGGCTCACACTACATGTAAATAATGCTACGCACATGAAGGCAAATGTATTCGCATGTGATATGTTAAGAGACGCGGCGAACCTTTTTCACACAGGAAACCGAAAGCTCTTTACTTCGTGCTTTTACTTTCGTTATGAGAGCGCTGTAGCTAATTAGACACTTTACAACGCGCATGTGAGCGCACATTTTCACGGTTTAAAGACACTGTGAGTTTTAAAATAATTTCCTGCTGAATTACTTTATTAATAGTTTGCTCACTGTTTGGACACCTATGGATTAGCTCGAAAAGTCAGGTTTTCATTAGAAGAAGTTAAACATATTTGCGTGTACTAATATGTAGCCTCACTGTAGTTGGATCATGTTGGAATTTGTTTAAAGTATCTCAGCTTATTTATTGTCACATTTCAGGCTTCTTAAGACTTGCGTTTGATCATGGACGAGAAAGGGAAAAATATGCGTCTAAGGGAGTGGTTAATTGCGCAAATTGATAGCGGAAAATACGCCGGTCTTAGCTGGGAGAACCGCGAGAAAACGATGTTTAAAATCCCATGGAAACATGCTGCTAAACAGGACTACAGGCAGAGTGAGGACGCGGCGCTGTTCAAGGTGAGACACTCATGAAGAAAGGACCATTCGAGATCTTTAGCTGCCTGTGACCATAGTTCACAGCCATAGTTTCAAAAGTCCACTAAGGTCTCAGAGGTCTCCTCTGGACTAATGCCAAACCTAATTCTTCATGATGACCGACTCATGCCAATAAAGCTTACTGAATTGAATTTACTGTTTTCTCAAGAATTACAATTGTAATGTGCAAATGTAATTAAATGTCATTAAAATATAATTAAAGCCTCTTTCTCTTGCTCTCTCTCTCTCTCTCTCTCTCTCTCTCTCTCTCTCTCTTTGTGACACTCCAGGCATGGGCTGTGTATAAGGGGAAGTATCTGGAAGGCAGGGACAAAGCAGACCCCTCTGCTTGGAAGACACGTCTCCGCTGTGCCCTCAACAAGAGCATAGACTTCCAGGAGGTTCCAGAGTGCAGTCAGCTGGACATCTCAGAGCCATACAAAGTCTACCGTATAATGGAGGACACAGAGAGACCTGCAGGTAAGACAGCAGAGCTCATGGTTTGTCACTGTGTCTCTTCACATCTTTCTCTCTTGAGCTGTTCTTATTTAGAGAGTTAGACCAGAGACACATATTCCGTGCTCATTCTCTTTCTCAGAAACCATGGTCAAGACAAATATTAGCCATCAGGGCAGGACGCCGAAAGAACTCCAAAATGTCCTGAGTCAGGTAATACAGACGATCAAACCATACCGCGTATAACAGCAGGGCTGAGGGCTGGAAATCCCCATGGAATGAGGCATTTCTGACATCTACTGGCCACGTGTGGGCAGTACTACCAGTACAAATACTGTTTGTGTTTGAGCTGGATCTTCTCTTGATTTTACTGTAGGATGGTGTAAAAGTTGAATCCAACAGCAAAGGACAGTCAAACGGTCAGTGTCCGTCTTTGTCTTACCATCACTGTTTTTTAACCATTGTTTCATGTCCTGAGGTATACTAGAAGCACCATCAACATTTTGTCTCAGTGACCATGCTAATTTAAGCAAATGCCCACATTGTTACAGAACTTAATTGAAGTCCGTTTATATCTAATCCAAATACAAGCGTATAGTGGATGTAGCATTGTTCTTTTGGGGCCTTGATGCAACATGTGACTGAAGCTTGTAGACTAAGCTTTCCTCAAGTGTAGTAAAACAGGTCGTGTGTGTTTGCTTTGTGCAGAGATACCAGTTGATATCAGGCTGAACCTTCATACCAGCTACAGTGCTCCTGGTTTTGAGAGCCCTAGTTCAGTGTCTGTCTCTCTGCTGCCCTCTGTGGGTCAGATCTCAGGTGAGTAGGCCAGGGCTAGGCTAGGCTGACTAGCTCACAGTGGGAAGCACATTTTAAGGAAAGTTTTATTGTGATGGAAGTGAAATTAGGTGGAGAATAGGGTTGTGCCGATGGACGATGATATCCATCTTCATTTATGACCCACCATAGCGATGGATGGTAACCATCGAGATGCCACGCCCACTTTTTTGTTTTTCCATAAACATGCACTGACCTTCTTTAGGTCTCCTTCACCTAAAACTTTAGCAGGGATTGTACGGAAAATGATCAAATCAGGTATATAACTTATATGAATTTGAGTCAGGGATGAAAATTAAAATACCCAACTGCTACAAATATGCCTAATTGGCATATTATTATATTATTTATTATTATTCTATTATTATTAGGATATTATTATTTATATCTAGGTTATAGCTTGTCTTCGTTTTTTTCTACATGTCTGTATTAATTTTAAACATTTCATGTTATTCACGCAAATAGAATAAGCCTGCTCGTTGTGCGTCGGGGAAACTTGCTCATTGTCAACCGAAGTTTGACTTTCAACTTAAGCGAAAGCATTAATTTTATAGTCTAAAGGCTACAAAATAAAATTGACACGAAGGTGTTTGTAAACACGTTTATTAAAGTTGAACAACATGGTAGGTTGCCAACTGTTGAAATGAAATGCGCCTCTCTAACGGAATTAAACTGACGCTTTTAACCGTTAACATTCAAGCGGAATGGAACAGCAGCTTTTTATAACGCGCAGTGCGCCAAAGCGCAAGAGTAACTGTATTTGAAAAATAAAGTATATAGTTTTAACATGTATTACCATTAAATTACCATTATTAGTAGATTCTTTTTTATGCTGGCCTAACTATTTATTTATTTACAATTACAATTAAGTAGGCTAAATAAGTATCTATTGGATAGTGACATTCTCAGGGCACGGGCCATTCAAAGGCAGTGGAAGGTTTTTTTTCTCCTTACTCCTTTGAAGTGTACCATGTCCTGAAATAAAGTGTTTAGTGAAACATTGAAACACATCTGTTATATAAAACACAAGACACACAACTAACAAATAAAAATGGTGGAAAAAAGGCATACAAAAATTAAAATAAAGCCAGGACATTGGTAACCTGTATTAAATTTGAAACAAATAACAAAATCCGACTTACCAGTGATTCATTAGAAATTAGATTGACATATCCCACCTCTTTAGAGTTCATGTGATTTTAATGAGCCTGTGAACGGTGCTTCTGGAGTTTCAGCATATTATTCCCCGTTCTGTGTTCACAATAGCAAAGAGCAGAGAGCTGCGTTAGCAGAGCAGAAACACTACTGCCACTAAACAGACAGTCTGACAGGAACACAAGTCTCCAAATACACTGGCTTCACTTGTTTATTGCTCATGAAACTTCTGAAAACTGGTTTGAGAAAAAGAAGCAAAGTACAACATTCAGAGAACTTCAGAACTTGAGGATGATCTGGAAACATATGGAGTTATTTCATACCGAACACTGAAAAAAGGCTGCAGGCGAAGGCCCTAGTCCAAAGAACACCCCATTGCTTAAAGAAAGGCATGAAAAAGAATGATTGACGTTTGCCAAAGCTTACACAAACAAACCACAGTCTTTTGGGGAAATTGTCATATGTACAGATGAAATACAAACAGGTATATGGCATGGCAGACCAATGTTACAGCTGTAGATGATGAAATTACGTCCATAGGGAAAACATGGTCCCTGAGGAGGATCCATAATGTTGTTGAACTACTTTGTTGCTTCTGGGACTAAAGGTCTTGAACACTTCACAGGAAGAATGAGATTACAGGACTCTCAAGGCATTTTAGACTTACAGGTGCTCACAGGTCTAAAGCAGGAACCCACACATCCAAAAGTACTCAAGAATGGTTGAGAAGAAAACGAGAAGATGCACTGTTTTTAGAAAGAAGAAACATCACAGCTGTATTAATGAATCCCAACGGAGACATCACAGCTGTATTAGTGTTTCCAATGGAGACATCACAGCTGGATTAGTGTTCCCAATGGAGACATCACAGCTGGATTAGTGTTCCCAGCGGAGACATCACAGCTGGATTAGTGTTCCCAGCGGAGACATCACAGCTGGATTAGTGTTCCCAACGGATACATCACAGCTCAGCAGAATCACTGCAACAGAACAGTTCTGCTTTAGCATCACATTCTCTGTTTTAAATCACATTCATAGCGTACAAAAATAAATTGTTCCGCAATCCATGTTTTTTCTTTGAGCAGGACTGGTAAATGTTAAGATTGCTAGACAGTTAATCTCAAAAAGAGTACAGTTTTGCTTCTGTCCTCAAATTTGATCATGGAAGAAATGTAATTTTGTTACATAAAAGGTTATGATTTTATTCAGTGTCTCTCTGTGTGTGTGCGTGTGTGAAGACTTCAGGCTACAGGTGTGTTTGTTCTACCGTGGTCACCTCGTGCAGAAGGTGATCAGCACTTCTCCAGAGGGCTGCTTCATCCTGCAGGGTTCGACCCCAGTGGGCAGTGAGCAGATCTACGGACCGTGTGCTGCTCACAAGCTCTTCTTCCCCCTGGTGGATGCCACGCCACTGCCACCGGGCGTGTGCCAAGCCATGGGCTGCCTGCTGCCCCACCTGGAGAAAGGTGTGCTGGTGTGGGTGGCTCCGGACGGTGTCTTCATCAAGCGCTTCTGCCAATGCAGGGTGTACTGGGACGGCCCACTGGCCCAGCACAGGGACAGACCCAACAAGCTGGAGAGAGAGCGTACCTGCAAACTCCTCGACATGCACATCTTCCTGCAGGGTGAGGGGGAGGGGGATGGGGAGGGCACACGGAGACGGGTGTAATGTAGTGCTATGTTAGGATGTGTAAGGTAGTGCTATGTTAGGGTGTGTAAGGTAGTGCTATGTTAGGGTGTGTAAGGTAGTGCTATGTTAGGATGTGTAAGGTAGTGCTATGTTAGGATGTGTAAGGTAGTGCTATGTTAGGATGTGTAAGGTAGTGCTATGTTAGGATGTGTAAGGTAGTGCTATGTTAGGGTGTGTAAGGTAGTGCTATGTTAGGGTGTGTAAGGTAGTGCTATGTTAGGGTGTGTAAGGTAGTGCTATGTTAGGGTGTGTAAGGTAGTACTATGTTAGGATGTGTAAGGTAGTGCTATGTTAGGGTGTGTAAGGTAGTGCTATGTTAGGGTGTGTAAGGTAGTGCTATGTTAGGGTGTGTAAGTGCTATGTTGCAAACCTGACTCGGTCATGCAGATTTCTCCTTTACAACATTCGGAGAATTCGACCTTTTCTGTCTAGCGAGGCTACTCAAGTGCTTGTTCAGTCTCTTGTCATTTCAAGACTTGACTACTGCAACTCACTCCTGGCTGGTCTTCCTATGCGTACCATCAGGCCCTTGCAACTGATCCAGAACTCGGCGGCTCGACTTGTCTTCAATGTTCCTAAGTTCAGCCATGTTACTCCTCTGCTGCGCTCTCTTCACTGGCTTCCTGTAGCTGCCCGCATCAGATATAAAACCCTGATGCTGGCCTACAAGGCTAAGAATGGACCAGCACCTCCATACATGGTGGCAATGGTCAAATCCCGATCTGTACCCAGAGCTCTTCGAGCTTCAAGCACAGCTCGGCTTGACCCACCATCTCTCAGGACATGCGGAAAACATGCATCCAGACTTTTTTCAGTTCTGGCACCTCAGTGGTGGAACGAACTTCCACTGAGTGTCCGAATGGCAGAGTCTCTTGCTGTTTTTAAGCGAAGACTGAAGACACATCTGTTTCAAGAGCACTTAAATTAAATTTTACTACACTAGCATGTATTAAATATTTGTGACTGTAATGACTTTTCTTGCTTTTATCTGTTAAGTAGGGTTTTCTCAGTATATATTTGAGTATATCTAGGCGTCCATACTGACTGTATCTAATAATATCTTTGCTTAAAGTTTCTTCCTGATTTTAGCCTAAACTAACTAGCTAGAGATTTTGTTCTGAGTAAAACAATGAAGCACTTTTTGTAAGTCGCTCTGGATAAGGTCGTCTGCTAAATGCCGTAAATGTAATGTAAATGTAAATGTAAATGTAAGGTAGTGCTATGTTAGGGTGTGTAAGGTAGTGCTATGTTAGGGTGTGTAAGGCAGCACTATGTTAGGATGTGTAAGGCAGCACTATGTTAGGATGTGTAAAGCAGTACTATGTTAGGATGTGTAAAGCAGTACTATGTTAGGATGTGTAAAGCAGTACTATGTTAGGTTGTGTAAGGTAGTACTATGTTAGGATGTGTAAGGCAGTACTATGTTAGGATGTGTAAGGTAGAGTACTATGTTAGGATGTGTAAAGTAGTACTATGTTAGGTTGTGTAAGGTAGAGTAATATGTTAGGTTGTGTAAGGCAGCACTATGTTAAGTTGTGTAAGGTAGTACTATGTTAGGTTGTGTAAGGCAGCACTGTTAGGTTGTGTAAAGCAGTACTATGTTAGGATATGTAAGGTAGTAATATGTTAGGTTGTGTAAGGCAGCACTATGTTAAGTTGTGTAAGGCAGTTATGTTAAGTTGTGTAAGGTAGTACTATGTTAGGTTGTGTAAGGTAGTACTGTTAGGATGTGTAAGGTAGTACTATGTTAGGATGTGTAAGGTAGTAATATGTTAGGTTGTGTAAGGCAGCACTGTTAGGTTGTGTAAAGCAGTACTATGTTAGGTTGTGTAAAGCAGTACTATGTTAGGTTGTGTAAGGCAGCACTATGTTAGGTTGTGTAAGGCAGCACTATGTTAAGGCAGCACTATGTTAGGTTGTGTAAGGCAGCACTATGTTAAGTTGTGTAAAGTAGTACTATTTTAGATAATTTCTCTAAAGCAGTACTATGTTAGGTTGCTTGTGTAAACTAATACTATGTTAGCTTACTTCTCTAAAGCAGTACTGTTAGGTCACTTGTGTAAAGTACGATGTTAGGTTGCTTGTGTAAAGTAGTACTATCCTAGGTCACTTGTGTACAGTAGCACTATGTTTAGATAGCAGGACTAAGTTAGGTAATTTATCTAAAGTTGCCTCCTGCATTAGCTCACTAATATGATCTTTGTCCTTTCTGCAGAGTTACATTGCCACCTACAGGCTGGAGGACCAAGGCCGCGCTATGAGATTGACCTGTGCTTCGGAGAGGAGTTTCCTGATGTCACTCAGCCAAAGTGCAGGAAGCTGATCACAGCACAGGTGGGTGGTTATAGGATGATGAACATGTATGTTTGGCCACAGTGGTTTGGGAGCTTGTTAGGCTGATGATGGAGATTCACAAATAAGAGTAGTTTTGTAATGGTTTTGTCAAACTCTTGGTGTTAGACAAACAGGCAGTGCATGTCCTGAAATTATGCCCTGAGAAATACTATGGAAGCTAATATTGTGGGCAGTCGTGGTCTGGTGGTTAGGGAACAGGTCTTCTGACTGGAGAGTTGTGAATTCGATCCATGATTGAAGTACCCTTGAGCAAGGTACTGTGTTCCCCTAGTGTTCACTATTGTGTGTGTGTGTGTTCTCACTGCACAGATACAGTACAAATTTTGGTGAAATTGACAAATATGGCACATTTACATTTTTCCATTTACATGTTAGCCTAATACGTTAAAAGCAATTTTACAGCTCCCTGCATGTTGAAGAAAATGTATTTTTTAATTGTAACGCTGAAATGATCCTGTAACTACCAGAACTTTCACAAATCAGGTGTGCTAGGAAACATCTACATGAACATTACATGTACCACATTCAGCAGATGCTCTTGTCAGAGCTACTTAGCCATTCCTCTGCCCACCATCTCTGTGTCGCCACCTCGAGAGTCTCCCCAGAGCTGGGCCAGGGGACGGCTGGCTCTCAGTAAGAGGGAGTCCAAGCGAGGTGAGGTCATAGGGAGAAGTGTATTTACGGGTCACGGCTAGAATGAGCTTCACAGGGCAGAGCTGATGTGGTTACAGCTCAGCTACGTCATCATCGTTCAGCCTGTCTGTATTAACACAGCATCCAGCAGAATCAAATGAATAATATCTACAGTTTTTGCTTTGGGTTTGTTGCGTGGAGAGAACTTCAAGACCGTTTAGGAATATGAAATGTTTTTTAATTGATGAGAAATACTCTTCTGTATGGATGAGCAATTTAGTGAAATGAATAGTCATATGAATCGTTGTTTTGGCACAATTGAGTGATAAAACAAACAATGAATGAACGAATGAATGGAATTACACTTATGTAGCACCTTTCCCAATACACATAACACATAATGCATAATTAAAAATGGAATTTCAAATCGATCTGGTGCATCAGATGTTAAAAAGCCCAACAGTGTTGGATGCAGCCAGCAGAGGGAGCCGCAGTGCAGCAGATTTGTTGAAGCTGAACTAATGGGCCGTCTCTGTCAATTCAGTTCATTTAATTAAGGTGCTTTACTGGCACAACGAATAATAGTGCATTTATATTTCTAAAGCTTGGGCTCCATCGTTGGTATCACAGAATTATTCTTACCCCTCCCCCTCCTCTTGCCCCTCCCACAATGGCCGTGTGTGCAGGTGGTGCCCCTGTTTGCACATGAGCTTCTCCTCCAACTCCACCTGCCAGAAGGTGAAGCAAACTAATATCCAGACTCACACAGCAGCAGCTAGCAGACAGGAGGCCAGGGGCCTTCAGCTGTTCCGAAAGCGTGAAGGCCAGAAGACGTGCATAGAGGCAGACATCCCACACGGGGGTGTGAAAAGCACTCCGACTCAGCTGTGAAAGAAAAACTGCAATCCAGAAATACAACCCTCCATTTTTTCCCTTTTTGTAGAAAACCTTTTTTTATACCTACAGGTTCAACACAATTAATTGAAAAATAATGATAAGATTCCATTTCTAGTGGAGAAGATAGAACACGCTGCTAGTAACAGCAAGGTCTGTGGTTGAGTTCACAGGAAGCACCTGTGCTTTCATACTGAAATATATGTAAGTCACTCTGGATCAGAGCAGAGGATCTGGAAGCCCTGTAGCTGTAGACACGTGGGTGTGAACCAGCTTGCTCAGTGTCAGGAGAATCTGTTGTAGGGACATTCCACAAAGAGCCTTTGGACATTTCAGAATGTCCAAAACCACATTTTTTTTGCCCAGTTATCGTCTGGCTTTTAACAACAAAAGCCATCTCATGTGCTTATTTGATATCAGAATGGGAGAAATTCTGGCTAAATATTTTGGACGTTGGGAAGGCATTCATAGGGTATGAACTTTGTAAATGTACATGGTCTGCTCAGAAGAGCAAGATGAGTCTAATTGGAAGGAAACCAAAGATTTAGGTTCTCTGGGTCTTTAAGTGTAGCCTTAGTAACATTTATTTTGCCTTGAATTGGGATTTATTTTTTAATAAAAACACATAGTAATATTTGTTCAATGGAGTTTGTGATCATGTTAAAGGATTATTTCTGATAAAAATGCTAATGTAGCTAGCAACAAATGATGTCAAACAAATGACATCATGCACATGACATCATGCATATGATGTTATGCAAATGACATCAGCACACGACATTATGCAAATGACAACAAGTTATGTGGTGACTACTAGCTTCAAGTTCGTTCTACAAATGAATCATATTAGCATATGCAGTTGAGGTAAGAGCATATGCGGTCTTTTATAAATGTGCCAGTACTCTTATAAGTTTTTCACTTTAATGTTGGTCTTTTGTTTACTAATTATGAAACAAACTCACTCAGGACTTAAACAAGGTTTCTGCTTAGGCGATTTCTGACCTTATAAAATGAAAATGTAAAATGTCTTCTTGCCTACTTGCCTAATTTAGTATACAGTCTTTTTTAGTCTTTTTGTAATACCTATAGGTGTTCGTTGTCAATTTGTTTGACACCTATAGGTATCAAAGGTTACTTTATGCTATGAAAGTCACAACCTCGACCTCATGTATTTATTTAATTGATCAGCTAATTGCATGTCTGTAATCTCTGTCTTAATTTTCAGAAATGTAAAATAATAAATCTCATCCCATATAAATCTATAAAGCCTTCTTTTATTTCTAGCGAACACTGTAATACAGTCTCACAATTTTAAAAATATACAATTTTATAGCTATACATTTATAAAGAAAAAAAAATAACATTCTTTTTCTGGAAAAAGAAGAACAACAAAGACGAACTAAAAGAGGCTGTAAAGTGAGAGAGTGTGCTTGATTAAGAATGAATACCCGTATCTGACTTCAAAATACTTCCCCTCATTTTTTTTTTCCCTGCTCTTGAACGTACAGAAACATAAAAAAAAAACGAACATAAGCACGTCGTAAGGTCGAGTGCACTCACGCAGCGTCACCTTCCGGTGTGTTATTAGCACCGTTAAACTCGTCTTCATAAACCCATGGAAAAACACCAACGAACAGCCGCGCTACGCTCGCCCGCTGACCGCGCCACGTGCTGGCGGGCGGGAAGGGATTGTTAATCTCAATCTTTCCATCATTAGTGTCTTTTCCTTTGTAAGAACACACTGGATTGTAACGCTGAGGTGATTTGGCATGGTGACCACACGCTGAGAAGCTTGGCTAAAGGTTGCGGATACATTCACTCTGCAAGGCAGAAGACCAGAGCTTAGTTCATAAGCATGAAATTAAACTGCATTACGAAAGGAACCATTAACTTTAGATTCATTTTTTTTTAGCATATTCATATAACACCTGTAATAAGATATATCCATATATTTATATATTTGCTCTTTTTTCCCCATCCAAAGTTGTTTACTTATAATACTGAGTTCGAAGAGATACCCTGCAGAAGGAACACTGTCAGTAGGCATAGGACAACCATTACTAAAACAGACAGTAACCGCGTGGCGTCAGACAGGTGATTCTGATTGTCTCACGTAAAGACCGACAGTTTCACTGTGAATTTTGGGCTTCACTAGCATTACGTTTTAACCCCTGCCCTGCCTTCACCACCCGTACTACCCCGTTTTTTTTTTTTTACCCCCGCCCCGCCTTCACAACCCGTACTGCCCCGTGGACAACATGAAGGGAGGGCAGTTTCCATGGCTCTTCCAGAGCAACCATGAGGTCACGAATGATCAGTTTGTATTAAAACCCTTACACGTTGCGCGGGTTCCCGCCTGCTTTGCCCCAGGCAGCTGGGGGTGAGTGTGAGTAGTTGTGATTGTGGGAAGAAGCTGCACACCGCTGTCTCACTACTGCTGTCTCACTCGCTTACAGCTTTGAGGTAAATCTGGGCAGGTCCTGTCTCCGGTCTGCAGCTCCGGCGCAGACCAGCGTCTCTTGCGTGGGCGTGGCCGTCCCTGGCTTGCGCCCAGCGAATCATAAGGAAGGGGCGGGGCAGGCGGGGGAGGGGGAAGCGGAGGAGGGGGCGGGGGCATCCTCTGCGACCTGTGTGTGCCGGACTCCACCCCTGCCGGGCGAGCGTATGAACGCTGTGCTTGAGAGCTGGTGCGCGTACGGCTGGCGAGGGCGGGACGGGGCGAGGTGGGCATCGGGGTCAGCGCCAGGCATACGTCACCCATACTGAGCTGGCGACAGGCCAGCCCGTAGAGCTGGCCGCTTCGCTGAGGGCTGCATGAAGACCATCCTCGATCCCGCACGAAAAACGGATACTCTTCTAAAACTGTGAGCAATTCCTGCCAAAACAAAAACAACACATAGACCCGCATCAGTCTGACTGTTATCAGTGCCAACTATCACTACACATAACCCCCCAGGAGAACAACAAGCATAAGCTTCTGCTGAGCAACAACCCCATCTCCACTGGCCCAGGTTTAATTACCAGGGAAACCTGAACTCGTACCTGCATCCCCCATTGAATATTTCATTCCCGAACTCACTCTCAGCTCTTTTACACTTCTCTTTTTCTGTTTATTTATATAACAGTTTTTACACTCGACATTCCCACAAAACCCAGGCACAGATGTCTGCAGAGCAATCTGTGGGTGATGGTGGCAGAGGATCGCTGCTCAAGAGATGCCAGACAGAACTTGTCTTCTGGACTCACAAATCTGGAAAACTGAGAAACATGCTGAGATGCTGGAATGATGCAGCCTGCTTGCAGAGCTGATTCACTGATGGTATGGAAGAAAATAGCAACTCTAAACAGTGCAGCACCAACGGAAGACATACATGTTAGGATTGGAATTTTAATGATCCTTTGAAAAGAGATTTACCACAAAACAATAATTTAAAGATGAACAAAACTGATCAGTTGTTGGAATATTGAGACCAATTTCAGGTGTGATTAAATAAAAAAGAATCATATGTGATTAAATAAGTGGGAACAGGTGTTGATTAAACAAGCATTGAGGTGTGATTACAGGAGTGGAATCAGGTGTAATTAAACAAGAGGAATCATTTGTGATTACAGGAGCAGAATCAGGTGTAGTTAAACAAAAGGAATCAGGTATAATTAAACAAGAGGAATCAGGTGTGGTTACAGGAGTGGAATTAGGTGTAATTACAGCAGTAGTATCAGGTGTCATTACAGGAAAAGAATCAGGTGTGATTACAGGAGCAGAATCAGGTGTGATTACAGGAGTAGAATCAGGTGTGATTACAGGAGTAGAATCAGGTGTGATTACAGGAGTAGAATCAGGTGTGTTGTAATAAGCTTACATTGCTTGTTTTCTGCATTGGCCTTGTGTTCCAGTTCAACACTATTAAAGCAAATGCAGACAGGCTTATTGTCTTGGCTAATTAACTGCATGTTGGGCAAATGGAAAACTGTATTTCTGATATAACCAAACTATTTCTTAAATTTCACCTTAAAGCTGCAAGAGATACAAAGTAATCAAACTACTGCGTTTGAAATCATTTTTCACATAATTTCCCTCATCATGAGCAAAACAAAACCACCAAATGAAGAAACTTGAGGACACACTAAAACACTCAAACCTGAGGACACACTCAAACATTGTCTCACAGGGGAGCATTTGAGCAAATGGGAGGCAGTATAGAATCACCAGAATTAGTCCACAAATCTACTCTCTGCCCTCGACCTGATCAAGTGGAAGGTCTTATTATCGGGTGATTTCTAGAAGGTTCCACAAGTCATATATGTTGAAGGCTTTTCAGGATAGGACACTGAGTTGTTTCAAAACAGTTGGCTTGCATCATAAGCAATAACACTTAAAATATTAGAAGAGATAAAAAAGAAAAAAAAAACTAACAAAGAATATCAGAAATAACAACCACAGCATTTTTAAGGTCTTACATTAGTTATTATTGTTGACATTCCGGTGATAGTGTTTGTTAGACTGCCGGCCAGCAGCCTTATGTTATGATGATAGATGACTTTTGTTTGGCTAATCCCAGTCTGCACAGCACTAATCCCACCCCACCAGTCTGTACAGAACTAATTCCATCCCACCAGTCTGTACGGAACTAATCCCACCCCACCAGTCTGTAAAGTGTTTTACACATATATAAAAAAAAGAAAACTTATTGTCATGGTGAGCTGGGCCCAGCGGTCAAGGGAGAGATCTATACACACACACATGCACGCACACGCACACACGCACGCACACACACACACACACACACACACACTCACACGTCCCTTGTCACTCCCTTGCTCACTGTCCCCCTCCTATTAACATGCCCTTATGGCACATCTTCTCCTTTAATTTTACACCCCATTTAAGCCCGCAGGTTTCACCATTCAGTGCTGCGTATTGAGCTTTGAACAATTTATTTAAATAGAAAATATAATACATTTGAATACAATTGACTTCAATTGAAAACAAAAAAAACAAATAGTAAAATCAATTAACAGAGGAAAAAAAGCTAAATGTGTAATAGCATATAATAAAATAATGAACCAATGAAGTGCTGACAAGCTGCTGTGTGCCGAGTGAGAGAACAGCATTGTGGGAGCATGCTGGAGTTCAAATGTGCTGCATCTGAGGCACACGTTAATTGGACTGGGAGACGGTTTCACTAAGAGCTTAACACTGCTTCACCATGTTTGGTTTGAATTCTGGGCTCTACACGCTGGCCTGTGTCCATGTTTGGTTTGAATTCTGGGCTCTACATGCTGGCCTGTGTCCATGGAGCTAAGGTTCCTGCTGTGCCTATACACTGGGCAGATCTGAGACATGTTCTGGATCTAATCCATTCAGTTATTTGTACAGTAGTAGTGCTTTAAAGTAATTTCTATAGCTGACTGGAAGCCAGTGTAGCAGTTTTAGAACTGGAATAGTGTGCTCTGTCCTCGTTGTGTTGATTAAAGCTCTGACAGCAGTGCTCTGAATACGCAGCAGCCGTTGGAACTTTCTGGAACGTCTTTCTGAAAAGTGCAGTTACAAGACCATTACAGTAGTCAACCCAGCTGCCGATGAAAAGCCTGCAGAAGATTCTTGTTGGGGCGTTTAAACTTTAATTCTAGCTATATTTTTAAATCGTTAGAAAGCTATTGTAATTGTTAGAAAGCTATTGTAATCGTTAGAAAGCTATTTGTAATCGATTTGATGTTGGTAGTAAAAACCAGAGTCTGTCAGAGCACACAGGTTTTTGACTAGTTTGTTAGTTTTTGGTCCCTTGATTCACAATTTGACAGTGGCCTCTATTGCTGTTTTGTGTTTATTCAACCAATCATGTGCTCCAAACACAGTCTGTGTCTGTTGGGCTGTAATGATCGAGTGAGAAATCCGAGTATATCTGTGTATCAGCTGCACAACCATGATAGGAGATTTAGCATATTTAGGCTATTGTTGAGCTTTGACTTTAATTCATTTTGCTGTTTTTGGTCTTAAGCCATTTCTACCTGCTAGAATATCACAGTTCACGTAAAGTTTTTCCCCTTCACTGTACCTTTCGAACATACAGCTGTTACTTCTGATGACACTGCACTGACCTGAGTGTTGCGGTCGGCGAGCAGAACCTGCAGGTGGTTGAAGCCGTCGGCGGGACCAGGTGAGATCAGCAGGATGGTGCATGTGCTCAGGTGGAACTCAGGTGAGGTGTCGGCGCTTTGCAGGAAGTCCTCCGTCCGCAGCTCCTCCACTCTCTTCAGACGGCCTCCCGCCAGCTCAATGAGCGAACCCTTGACAAAATGAGGTAGGAGTGCATTTGGAGGTCGGTCAGGGTCACCTGAAGGCCGGTAGGACCCTGGGGAGAGCTCCCGCTCCTGATCCGCCCCGTGGCTGTTGTGCAGACCTTGTGGGGAGTGCTGGTTCCTCAAATGGGGAGCAGGGTGTCCTGAGGGGGTCGGGTTGGTGTAGGCCTGAGGGTTGTGGTGTGCGGATGGGTACAGCGAACCCAGGGCATAGTAAATCTGAGCTTCTGCCTGTCTGCCGCTTCCAGCGGGGGGCTCGTGGGAGGCCGATGGCTTTCCTGTTCGGGAGTCAGAGGTGTAGTCGTGGGCTGCAGCCGGTTTGGGGGGCGTGGTCAGATGATCCCTGTCCGTGTCATGAAGGAAGGAATGTGCATTAGGAGCCTCCTGGGACAGGGAACCGCGCCCTGTGCTGCGCCCTGCTGGGTCCTCCTGCTGCCTCTTCCTGCCATTGGAATGGGAACCACTAGGTCTGAAACGGGTGTCATTCCCACAGTCGCCACCAGAGGCCAGCCTCCCTCCAGACTCTGGTCTACTGCCTGGTCCATCCAGACCGTTGGGTCTCCTACCAGGGTACCTGAGCCTGGTGTCTGCGAGAATCTCGGGGGTGTAGATTGACGGCTGGGGGAAGAGATGTGATGAGGGGAAGAGGGAGGAGCCATAGTCTCTCCGAGAGGAGCTCAGATACGGCCACATGTCCCTAGAGTCCACCGCATACGTGCTCTTAAACGCGGGCACAGAGATGGGGGGCTGGAGACCCAGGGGGGGGATGTCACCCCGTAGCCAGCGGGAGTGGTGGGGAACTGGGGGCTCCGAGCCACTGTCCACTGCCCTCATGCAGGGGGTGTCTCTCCAGGACGGTGACCCCGAGCTGCGTCTGTCCCCCGACGGCCCGGGCAGGTATGGGTGGTGCATGGAGGAGGGGTAGGGAATCTGCCATGACAACGACAAAGGGAGGGCGGGCAGTGGGGGCGGGGGGAGAGGAGGGGGCAGGTGAGGGGGCGGGGTTTGTGGGGGCGGGAGGAGGTCTTTGTTGTCAAACCGTGATTCACCGCTGTTCTCCCGCCCCTCGGACAGGTGCTGCCTCCGGCTGCGGAGCGGTGCCGGGTGTTTGAAGTCGTCCTCTGGGGGGCGCTGTTCTGACGACCCCTGGCGGGACTCCCTCTTCTTCGGGGGGAGGCACTCTTTGCTGCGGTCCTGGCTGGGATTCATGGGGTCCTCCCCCAGGCCTGAGGGGCCACACTAGGTTACATGGGCTGCTGGGGAATATGAGGGCTCTGGAGAGAGGGAGGGATCACCACGACAACGCATCACGCAAAGTTCACCTCACACAGCTGAGCACGCAGAAGCCCACACCTGCGGCGGAGAGAGAGAGAGAGAGAGAGAGTGAGAGTGAGAAGGGGAGGAGAGACAGACAGAGAAGGGGAGAGAAAGAGAGAGAGAGAAAGAGAAAGCATATTTATAAGCATAATTGTTTATAGTTAGTACTTCACATTGTTAGTAATCTGTTTAGTGTATTCTGTAACTTCATCCACTCTGATTACAGTCTGGTCACTTATGACAGTTGCTGTAATGGCGCTGTTGTGTAAGAGTTTTAATGAAGCTTTTCCCACCCAGTGTCCATGGTGAGCAACTGTGACTGCGCTGTGGTAAACAATCTGTGTGTTCTCAGAGTGCAGCAACAGACCGTGAGTAGCCAATCAGCTGGGCCAACACAGGGAGAGCTCCACGGCGCGCTAAATATAACTCACATGTGATTACCGCCATGTAACAACACAATACAGATGTGCTAACACACACACGCAAATGCATATGCTGAGATGCAAGAACACACACACACACACACACACAGCAGAAGACAATATGCCAGCTCTTCGAAGAGCTAAAACGCAGATAGGTATCTTCAGCCTGTTGAACTATAGTGGAAAACCCACCGAGAGGACACACCCCCCAACAGACACACTTCACACACTGAGGGATGACTGTCAGTCACCGTTACCGTAGCAATCCAAAGAGCTGGTCAGCACCCACCCTTGATTGCCATAAGCTCACCACAGGGTGTGCGGGGGCGTTGGCGTGAAGAGAAAGAGGAGAGAGAGAGAGAAAAAGAGGCGGAGAGAGTGTGAGAGAGAGAGAGAGAGAGAGAAGGAGAAACAGAGAGGGAGAGAAGGCAGGAGGGAGGATGGTGGGGAGGTTTAAGTGCACTTGTTTCATTCACATGGGTCTGTGGGGGTGTTTCTGAAATGTCCCTCTGAACACTCTAAATGAGACGCTTTGATGTGCGTGTGCAGTCCTCTCCGCACATCTGCACCCTCGCCATCGCTTCTGTCTGCACCGCCGTCTGCACAGACTGCTCCCGTCACCCTATTGCTGTCACCATGGAAACTGAGTCCATACATTCAGAACGAGTGGGCAGGGGTAGGAGTGAGGGGGGTTATGCAGGGATACCAGCCTGAGATGCAAAACAGACAAACTCTCTCTCTCGCTCTCTCTCAAATGAACTAACAGAATAAAGCAGCGAGGAGCAGTAACACTCAATCTGTACAACCACTCTGTTCGACAAACTTGCACTCTGGTTTGTTATGCAAATATCACACGTAAGAATGGGGGACGGTTACTGTTACTGCACCTTCTTCAGATTCTCCAGTCCTTCTTGTCACTACTTGTCCTGCTCATATGTTCCATTGGTTGTGTGTCCCTGTCGTCCCCCCCCCCCCCCCCGGAATGCTATTGACACAGAGCGAATCTTTACTCTGCCAACTTTTGCAAAACTTAGTCATGTGGAGGGGGATTTATTCTCCAAATTGCCCGGAAAGGGATTTCCATGTAGAAAGAACAAGAATCAAATTAAATATGTGGTTTGTTTTAGTGAGGAGAGGAGGGCTGGGCAGGGCTTTGACCTCCAGGCCACCCCCCCCCCTGACCTAACCCACCACATGACCCGCCCCCTCACCTGCTCCATGACCCGCCCCCTGACCCGCCCCCTCACCTGCTCCCTGACCCGCCCCCTGACCCATGCTCACAGCTCACAGCTGGCAATGTCATTACACCTCCAGCCTGGGATCCAAGGTAGGATTCACGTTCACTTTCACACATCTTACAGTCATTCCTTCAGAAAGGCACACACACACACACACACTTGAATATGCTAACATGTAGAGATGGCATTCTCAGTAATCAGGTGGCAATGTCATCTTAACTAGGATTCAAATTAATCCATGATTTTTTTTAGCTGAAAGGCAGAACACCCCCCCCTTATATCTCACACATACTTACTAGTACAAATACTAGTATGCATCAGTAGTTATTCAACAAACACATCAAACCCTATTCAATATACTACAGAAGCTATAATACAGACAATGCATAGAAAATGTTTACTACAAACTTTTCAGAAGAAATACAGCAATGTAGTGCTTAGTTGATTCAAATGTGTTTTACTATAATTCCATATATTACAAAAAAGCAATAAAACTGTAAAACAGTACACTGAAAGTGCTGTCAGTTAGTGTATTGTGGTGAGTTGCTGTGAAAGCTCCGTCTAACCATCTAGAGTTCTGAGTCTGTTGTTCCAGAGTCTGGCATTGTATCTGAGTCTGTTGTGGTTCTGAGTCTGTTGTTGTTCCAGAGTTTGGTGTTGTTTGTGAGTCTTATGTTGTTCCAGAGTTTGGTGTTTGTGAGTCTGGTGTTGTTAGTCAATCTGCTGTTGTTTGTGAGTCTCGTATTGTTAGTCAATCTGCTGTTGTTTGTGAGTCTGGTGTTGTTTGTGAATCTGTTGTTGTTTGTGAGTCTGGTGTTGTCTGTGAGTCTGGTGTTGTCTGTGAGTCTGTTGTTGTTTGTGAGTCTGTTGTTGTTAGTGAATGTGTTGTTGTTTGTGAGTCTGTTCTTGCCCAGAAGACCAGCCCAGAAGAACCTGCACTTAGAAACACTTAGGTTCAGTTTAATGTAAAATGAGTGTTTCAGAAGAATATATTTTATTAAATTCACAATATCTGCTGTTCAGTATTTTAAACCAGTATTAGAAGTGATCATGAACAACATTATATTAATAGATAATTATTTTTCTAACATAAATAAATAAATAATTAAACATGAACTTATTGAATTGAAATAATTAATTAATTAATGTAATGTGTAAAACATGTATAATAATAATAATATGTTTAATAAATGTATGTTTAATAAATTCCAGCCAGGTGAAATCTCTTAACAACCAGTAGGGCTTTGCCTCCCACCTGCTGAACATCGGGTGAAGCGACTACCCGACTCCCTACACCACTACTTGACTCCCTACACCACTGCTTGACTCCCTACACCACTACCTGACACTATCATACATCTAGGTACATTAGGATTCTGTCTGGGGAAAAAAAGTTTTTTTTGAATAGGACAAAATGTTGGTTCGTCACAGTGTAGTTGCCAAGTGCTGACATTGCTACTGTATGATTTCAATTTAAAATTGAGGATTAGTTCAATTTGATATCCATCAAACCTCAAACATGGCTGTGCATGCCTGTAGGTGTGTGGCTAAACCACACAAATGTCACCAGTACCTGAATGTATCATGCCCTGGTGTTGTGCAGTAATACACACTCTCCCGCGCTCGGAGTCCGATGTCTGCTCTACGCTGTCTGTACTAGAGTTTCTATTATTTAACTACCTGAAGTCAGAACCACAAGAGACAAAAATAGACAGACAGACAGACAGACAGATAGTTAGGTACATACATAACCAAACGAAGTCAAGTAGTTTTTCTAGCATTGTGAAATCCTGTTCAGGCTAAAGCAGAGAGCTTTCACGTTCTGAACCATCATTCTCTCCAGGCTCAGGAAGGAGAAGGATCACCTTCAACAGACATGTCAAGCAGTGTAGAAAATCAATATGTCTCCACAGCGCTATGAAGAGCAGCGTCACAAAGCTGCTCCTTTATTGACGATGTCATGTATTCCAGCGTAGTTACACAGATGAAGGCTGCTGACAGGACTGACTCGCCGGGAGGTAGTGGGGCTCTTCCCTTGCGTACTGTGCCTTGCTCACACACTGTGGGAAAAACCAGCTCTCCTCATACAACTAGTGTACACTACTTTGAGATTCACAGTTGATTTTACTAACCAGTAAGTGCCTCTCTGACCCCACCAGAAAAAAAAAACATAAACAAAAAAACAGAAAAACAAACAAAAAAGCAGGAAAAAATGAATAAAAAGCAAAGGAAGGAGCTCTCAGCAGTGAACGTTAGCACGTAGACAGTGAACGTTAACGCGTAGACAGTGAACGTTAGCGCATGGACAGTGAACGTTAGCGCGTGGACAGTGAATGTTGGCGCGTAGACAATCAACTGCAGCGGAGACTCGTCTGAGACACAAGCACTCCCATCACCCGTCCTGCGGTGAACACCACCCAGGGTCCTGCAGTGAACACCACCCAGGGTCCTGCAGTGAACACCACCCTGCACCCTGACATCACATCTGCCTCGAATGTTCCATCATCAACAGTGAACTGAAAAGATCAGACCCTTTACAGTTCTGCTCTGACCAACTAATAGTTGTACAGATACAACATCTTGAACAACATCTAAAACAAGCAGCCAGACCCAAAGGCACTGTACAGGCTGACCTCCTGTGATGATGTCACTAATCCCAGCAGCATTCTGACAGGACGACACTGACCTTTTAGTGAGCTGAGCAGGTATCCACATTATAGCAGTCATCTCCGAACATGAAGCACGTTTACCGATCCTGCTTCCTGGGCGTACACATGTACACATTCACTCACACACCCGCGTGCACACACACCGCTGTCCTGCTCTGTGTCCACAAACAAACAGCTATGGCAATACGACTTGAAGACACGAGCGCAAAGACACGCAGAAGAGTAACAACACATCAAGTGTGTGTGTGTGTGTGTGTGCACTTGCCCAAGACTGCTTGTACACAAGGCTGAGGAAATGAGTAATATCTTGCAGTGAGAGCCATGTCTGCTATGCAGCACACACAGGCTCACCAGTTGCTGCTTTCGCCCACTCATCTTACTCACTGAGAAAGGATGAACACACACACACACACACACACACACAAAATTAAGTGACTGGTAATCACATGTACTCAAACACACGTGCATGTACATGGACTCTGGCAGACTGGTATACACTGGTGTAGGAGAGAGAGAGTGCAGCCGTGGAGTGGGGGGAGGGGGGGTAGCACAAGGAAAAGTCACAAGCCAAGAAGGCATGGAACTACGGAACTACGGAACTACGGAAGCATCGTAGGGAACAGGGCAACCAGGGAAGAAGGACAAATTAGGAAAGACAATAGTGTAATGAAATAACGAGAGAGAGAGAGAGAGAGAGAGAGGATCGCTTGTGTTCCCTGTCGTTGTAAATGTTGACTCAAACCAAAACTTAACACTTCTCTCTCTCTCTCTCTCTCTCTCTCTCTGTCTCACAAACATGCACACACACACACACATACAAACACGTTTCTCATAATTTCTCTTTCACTAATATTTGTCCATTCAGGGGCAGAATCAGTACTGTTTTGAAAGTGTGCACAGTGAGAATACAAACACTGTGATGTCTTATCTGTGAGATTACAGACCCTGACATGTCTGTTATATTTGTGAGATTATGAATATTGTCGTATCTGTATATTATACAGTATATAGCTGTGAAATTATCATAACTGTTGTGTCTGTGTAATTTTTTTTATGTTAAACATTTTGAAAGCAGTATTTCTAATACCAAACATCTAGATATATTATTATATGTACAGCAAATTTCATATTAGCATTTTATCCATATAATGATTTTTTTCTGTATGATTTATTTCTGTCTATGGAGAGGTACAGTGATGAATCACCGTTCAAACTGAAAGTCAGATGCACTTTTATGAACATTCATACAGACATTCACACAAACACAAACAGTTCGGGCGTGTGGCATCAATCAGAATTGCACGTGAATCGGGTGAATCAAGTGAATCCAGGTGAGAATCAGATGCGAACTGCAGGTTTTAAAATACCCTGCATATGCAAACATCAGGGAGAAGCAGATGATGGTTTGCTTAGAAACTATAGAATCCTGCATAAATTCTAAAAAGTACAATGTTTGTGTTTTTTTATGTGTGAGTATTTAATGAAGATTCATTTTTCCTGCGTGCAGCGTTTTCTGGAGGCTGATCACATTTCCCTACGGAGGACAGGCACGGTGTGGGCCTGACACAGCAGAACACCACCCGCTCCTCAGGAAGCAGACAGCGGCCGGCCCGGAACGGCGGAGGGGGCGGAGGGGGTGGAGAGGATGGAGGGGCGGAGAGGGTCTGGACGAGGACGAGGGAGAGGGGCAGAGTCTGGAAGAGGGGCAGAGGTGAGAGGAGGTGAGAGGGGCAGGGGGTGAAGGAACACTTTGGAGAAGTGTGTGTCGAAGAGGTGTGTGTGTCACAGAGGCGTGTGTGTCGCAGAGGTGTGTGTTTCAGAGCACCCTGGAATAAAGGGGGTGTGAGGATGAGATTAAATCCAAGGACACAGCACATTTCTCTGCATATGGAAGCTCAGATGTGTGTTAGAAGGGACTGTGTTTGTGTTTGTGTGTGTGTGTGTGTGTGAGAGAGAGTCAGTGAGTACTACAGCTCTCATGTTTATTGCTTCACCCTGCTGAAGACAAGCATAAACTGAATAATTTCTCCCTCTCTCCTCCCCCCCTCTTCCTCCCTCTCCCTCTCTCTCTCCATTTCTCTCTCTCCCTCTCTCTTTCGTTCTCTTTGTCTGTTAGGTGACTGGGCATGGGGCCAGACAGGTCCATGTGAAGACCAAGTCATTTGGCCTCTAAATGGTCATTAACTGTTTCTGAAACTGGTCATCCAGAGTCCCTCCTGAGTGAGGAGGAGTCTATGGTGTGTGTGGGGGGGGGCATTGTATAACATTGTACAACAGACGCACACACACACACACACGCACACACTGAGTGAATGAACCATATGACTATAACAGCTGACCCAACACTAAGAACACAAGTTCTGAAACCCTCATCCTCCCACATCATGGTATTTACAAAGCAGCCTACACTAAAATCCATTTTGCGCTGGATTCTGAGCAGCACTGTAACTGGATGGCTGCTCCGTCCATGTGAGGATGCAGGATCAACCGGAGAGAGAGAGAGAGAGAGAGAGCGACAGAGAGAGGGAGAGAGAGAGTGAGAGAGAGAGGGAGAGAGAGAGTGAGAGAGAGAGAGAGAGAGAGAGAGCGACAGAGAGAGGGAGAGAGAGAGTGAGAGAGAGAGGGAGAGAGAGAGTGAGAGAGAGAGGGAGAGAGAGAGTGTCA